>OX596235.1:24125375-24782131 GCA_951394345.1 Salicornia ramosissima
ATGATTCATGGCTATAAATTCTACCCCATTTGCAGGCACTTAAGTTTGAATCAATTATGCTTTGTTGATGACATTTTGATGTTCTCCAAAGCTTACCTTAATATTGTGAATATGAACCTAGCAGGGTTGAAGGTATTTTCCCAAACAGTTGGGCGGGAGATTAGTGCAGCAACGTCAAAGGTATACTGTACAAGGGTCCATAATGACACTATTGAGGAAATCTAATAGGTCTCTTGCTTCAAGCTAGGGAAGATTCCTTTAACCTATCTTGGAATTCCTATGTGCCCAAAGCAAATTCATCCTGATGACTGTGATAAGATAGTTGAAAAGATGTGTACCAAGATCAAAATCTAAAGTTCTAGGAACTTGTCTTATGCAGGGAGATTGAAATTGGTGAATTTAATGCTCATGGCAATAAGCTCTTACTGGTGTCAAATCTTCCTACTTCCTACTGAGGTATGCAAGAACAGGAAGGGGGCTTGGTGGTCATGGACATCCAAGCTTGGAACACTGCGGCAGTGTGGAAACATTTGTGGGCTGTTACAATAAAAAAAATTATAAAAAAAAAACAGACAACCTTTAGGTGAAATGGGTGCACACCATATACATCAAGGAACATAATTTGTAGCTGGATATGGAAGAGTTTATGCAAAATAAAAGATACTCCCTTCTCAAAGCACATTGACATCAATAGAAGTAAGTACTTCATTAAAGATGTTTATAACACCCTCACACAACATGGTGACAATGTTTAATTATTGGGACATGGTGGTGTAGTGCAGGGGTAGTCTAACCAAATACCAAATTATTCTTTGGTTGTCCCATAAGGGAAGGAAATTGATAAGGGATAGGCTACATCGACTTGGTTTCATTACCGAGGACTGTTGCTGCCTATGTAACACTGTAGTAGAAACACATGCCCACTTATACTTTTAGTGTCATTTCAGCAGGGAGTACTTGGCAAAGGTAAAGAGTTGGGTTGGGTGGTGCCCAAACCATAGTGACCTACACAACTTAGTGGCTTGGGTGAGCCGCTCAGCAAAGGGCGGTAAGGTAAAGAAAGTAGGTTATGGAGCTGCACTGAGTGCACTGGTGTACTACATTTGGCAGGCCAAGAACTCCTACATTTAGAATAACAAACATCCTGATGTGGAGCACGTAGTCAGTGAAGTGAAATACATACATCACTAATACTTAAAACGTAAATCACATAAATTTCCATTGCGACAAGAAGGTTCGATGATTCATTGACATAAATACATTTTAGATTTCATTACCTTAATGAATCACATAAATAGATTTCCATTACGACAAGAATGGTCGATGGAACCATATAAAACCATAAGTCACGTTTAGCGGCCCAAGTTTAGGCAAAAGTATGGTATCAACTACTTTGACACTTATACTCCGATAGCGAGAATTGTTACCATTAGACTTTATTTTGATAGCGTTATATGTGATTCTTAGTTTTGAAATTTACCAAATGGATGTTAAAAGTGCATTACTTTATGATGAATTAGAGGAGAAAGTGTACATGAATCAACTAGAGGGTTTCGAGTCAAATGACAAGAAATATATCTTTTCAAGTAAATTAGATTTTTATATGGGTTTAAGTAAGCACCTAAGAAATGGCATCAAAAATTTAATAATGTTGTCTTTGTGAATGGTAAAGCTTCCATTTCTTTGTCACAATCTTACTACATTGTAAAGGTGGTGAAGAGGTTTACTATTTGAAAGCTAAGCCGATTTAATAGTAATAATCCTAGTATGGAACATTGGCGTGCTTTGAGAAGAGTGTTGAGGTATTTGAAGAAAACCATCGATTATGGTTTAACATATATCGGTGATCCTTCGATTTTAAAAGCATATATGGATGCTAGTTGGATTTCCAATAAGGAGGATTTTTCATCCACAAGTGTATGGGTGTTACTTTTTAGTGGAGGTGTCGTTTCTTGGACCTATAATAAGCAAACATGCACTACCTATTCAACTATGGAATCCGAGCTTATAACTCTTGCATCTTGCTATTAATATAAAAGTGGCTTAAGAATGTGTTGATTGAGGCTGACTTGTTGGTAAAATTGATGTATCCTCTTGCTATACATTGTGATAGTGCATGAAAAATTGATAAGGCATATAGCAAAGTCTACAATTGCAAATCAAGGCACATTGGAGTTAGACATAGCTATGTTCGGGAAATAGTTAAAGATAGTTGTGTAAACGTTGATTTTGTTCATTCTAATTTGAACTTGAAAAAATACATTCACTAAATCTTTGCCAAGAGATTTATTGAACAAAACGAATAAAGGGGCGGATTTAAAGCCTATTATACAGTCACAATGAAAGGAAGCTCAATTTGACGTCTAATACAATGTTAGATCTCAAATTCAATGGGAATAGAATTCCAGTGATGTTTGTGAGCACTTTGAATTCCATCTCGATTTAAGTGCCAAACCCGCTACAATGATAAAGGAGTGTGAGTTAAAATTTTTCATAGATCTTTGATATTAGCTCTATTGTAGGAGCATGTGTGTAAAGATATACCTATATGGGCTAGAAGTGTGGCCACTTCATCAAGTTTCGGCTTAACTTGAAACGCTCATGATCGAATGGATATGGATACCATGGTTACTAAGTTATCGAAGATTAAAGGAATTTTTGTGTGAGTACTTGTGTGTATTTTATCTTCGATAATTCATAGTGATTGTTTGATTCAAAGCGCTTATTCTATCATAGTAATTGGAATTGTTGTTAAATATACATATACTAAGTAGGAATTCAATCTTTATGATATTTTTACTTATGCATGAGTATATGTTGCTTCGTGATTTATCTTTTTTTTGCAATGTGTTATTTATTTATATTATAAATGGCCAGGCATGTGGATTGTTAGAAAATTTATACATAAATGGACCTAAGTGAAATAGTAGCATATCGAGTTTAGCGACCCGAGCTCATACCACACAAGGATAGAACAGAAAATCAAAGTCGAAGAATATGAGGCAATGTCCGGTCGGACCATGGGCAGGGGCTTCGCACCACATGTCAGCCAGCGATCACTCTGCGCGTTGAGCATTAACATACCTCTTTCTCCTTTATTTTGACGTTTCATGTTTTATTTGGTTCATTAGATTACTTAAGTTCTCGAATGTTTTTGGTTGATTATAAGGGATGTTATTAGTCGTTGATTTAGATTTAATATTGATGATTAAGAGTGGTTAGTTAATTAGTGGGTTTAATCCTCATTAACATGATCTTAAAATCTTGTTTTTAATGAATTCTTAAATGGAGTTTTAACACCCTTATGACTGATTACATCCTTGGTTGATGGCTATAAATAAGCCATTGTAGTTCACTTGTGGAACGTGAAAAAATTAGAAATTATATCTCCTCAAAACACTTTCTTTCTCTTTGAATTTCTACCTAATTTTCTTAGATAGTTAAACACAAACCAAAATACAAAATCCTTTAGGATTCATTTCGATTGATCACAGAAGTGAATCATAAATTCATTGTATCGTATTAGTTATTTCATTGTAACCTAGCTAGTGATCCTAGTGGGAAAAAATTAATTAATTGGATAGTGTAGATTCCTTGCCTTGGAGTGTTTATCCATGCTCCCACATACATATCGAATAACATCCAATGCACTATAATACATTCGTTTTAATCCATTCTATTAATCCCTTCATTTCGTTCAATCCATTCTCATTCCTTTAATTAACTTTAACCATTTCAATCCAATCTCACCCATACAACCAATTCTAATTCATTTTATTTTTTCAAAGTATTTTTAATTATCTAACTCTTACAATTAAATAATTTAACTAATTTTGCAGAATAATTAACTCATTCAACTTCTTCCCCTTAAAAAAATTTTGGAGGTAGCAATAAAAATGTGAAATAAGATATTAGACATTTCTTATTTTTTTATGTACAATCATATTCAGACAATCACAAATTGACATTTGAAAAATTATGTGGGGAAAATGTTTTTAGCAGCCCTGCTCAATTTTGAACCTCGTAAAGTATTATCATTCCTCCTGAGTTTTTACGATAATTGATAAAAATATGTAATTCTTTTCCAATAAAGGTTAATTAGTTCGAATAAAGTTTAAGTTTAAGTTTAAGTTTAAGTTTATGTTTTAGTTAATTTTATACATCATAATGCAATCCAATAAAATTCAGTCCATTCTAATCTCATTCATCTATTATAATCCATTCCAATCAATTCTAATCTCAACATTCATTTTAGTCCAATCCATTCTAACATAAAGAATGGGGGAGGTTAAGTTATTAATTGAACATCATACGATATTTACATTAGAAATCAGTAACAACCAAATACATATCAAAATCGATCAAAAAAACATAAATCGCTATAAGAGATAATTGCTAGTGCAGCCACTCCTCTTTCATATAGCTTCTTATTTATACATCTTTTCACGAGGAGTTCTATCGATCTAAAATAGTTTTGAAGTAAATCTTGATTCAATTCCTTCGAATTGAATGTAGTGGAAGTACAAAGATTGTTTGTGATCATGCGACGATCTCCGTCAACAAATTAATTTCCAGAGAAAAAGAAGCACACATGGCCAAAAAAGTTCTCAAAAAGGAGAATGATAAATTCGATAGAACGAAATAATAGGTCTCACGAAGAGAATAATAAATCTTATGAAGAGAATAAATTAGGCCTTATGATAAACAATAAAAATAAAATAAAGATAAGATAAGATAAGATATAAAAAGGTTTTCCATCAATGTAGCTCCAAAACAATGGGGGAAGAAAAGGAGTTTTTTTTTTTTTCTATTGAGAGAATATATAGAGAGAACGACTAGGATTTTTAACTCCCTATTTAATACCGAATTAGATTGTTAATCCATTGTAATCCCTTTATTAGTTAATTACGTTGTAACTTTATTAGTTAATAAAGTTGTAATTTTAATTTGTAACTTTAAATGCGGTGATATATAATTTTTTTAATTAAATTATTCTATGATTTTAAGTTATCAAATGCATAAGATTTAATCTACGTGATTATTCCCAATGTAGTTTAAGGATATAATATTTCTTTGTTTAAATTAATATCATGAAAAATGTATGCATTTGTTCTTAAAAATATAGAGTAACAATTCAATTGAAACAACAATTAGATTATTAATTGCAGAATTTTGGCTGATGAATGTGATGTATTTTAATTATTGTATTTTTGAATTTATACATTATTTCCTTGTGGTGATTTTTTTTCACACGAACGATAGTCGATCAAAATTACTTAGTTGACTTATCTGTGTTGATTGCATTTTCATTTTTGACAAATATTTGTTTATGTGTGTGTTTGGTCTAATTTGAAACTTAGTTTTTGGTGTTTATTAGAGCTCGTTTGGTTGAACACAGAAAGTTAATTTCCATAAGAAAGTCTTATTTCACGGGAAATAAATTCCCATATCAATAACCCAAGAAATTGTTATTTGTGTTTGGTTGACCATAGAAAATTAAAATTGACATATGATTATTCATTCACCAAGTGGGATGTAGGTGATTAATTTCCTACTGTTCATAGGAAATTCCAATTTCATGTTCTGTTATTTCATGCAAACCAAACACAAATGCATTTGACTATTTCATAGAAATTTGTATTTTCAAGGAAAATACAATCCGATAAAACGACCTCTTATTGTCAAATAATTAATTTCCTCTTATTAAGCTTTTTATAAGGAACATCTTGTTAAGCCTTAATAATAGTTGGTATTATTGTATTTTAGTTTGTTACTCAATTTTGATAATATAATTCTTCAGTCCCTTGAAGAAAGCTCATATTGACTTTTATTACTGTTCAGTTGCTAATTTTGACTTTTTATAATCTCCATCATATAAAGAAAAACATAGTCAAATGGGATCTCAATTTGATGCGGCTCAATGTGTACTTTTTTATGTAATTATTATAATTTTTTATCACATTATGTCAAAAAAAAAAAATTATCAAATATATCCAAAGATATTCTCAGTTAAGTGAATGTGACATTTTTATTGAACATTTTTAAGAGATGTGAGTATATAAGTTTTTGGTGTTATTTAGTTAAGGAAAATTAGTACTACTATTGGACACTACCGTTGCCTCATCAAAATGGAATAGTTTAAAATAGTGGGTATATAAAACTGCTCCGTAAAGGTTTGGGTGAGATTTTTGTTGGAATTCACTTTTGTGAAAAGTGAGGGTAAAAATGTAAAATTGTAAGTAAAAATCGATAGAAAGTAGTGGATATTAAGTGGTAACTAAGTGTATAAATGTAAAATTATATATGAGTTATTTGCCAAAACAAAAGATATAGCAATTATTTTGAGACGGGTAAAAAATGAAGTGAAACAATTATTTTGGGATGGATGGAGTAACATTTTTGTTAAATTGTCAACATTTATGTTAGCTTTAGCGATAAAAAATAATTAAATAAAAAAACACAGAAAAAAACAAAGTAAGAATAATAAATAAAACTAATAAGGCGGACCCACAAGAACAGTTTATTTCGGCCGCCCCGCTTTGTCGTCTCTTTCGTCTCCGTCCACCACTGTCGCTCCTTTTTCGTTTGACTTCCCGTTTCTCTCTCTCTCTCTATCTCTATCTATCTCGCTTTTTTAATATCACCTGCAAATATTCATTTCTTCTTTCTTAACTAAATTCTCTTCTTTCTTTCCCCTTCTCTCTCCTTTCTCTCTATCTCCCTCTACTTATGTTTCAAACATTCAACTCTCTATTTGTTCATCATGTTTGATTTATTCAACGAAGATTTCATGTGTTTCTGTTGTTTAATTTCTTTCTTGCCTTGAACAGAACATACAACAGCAAAAGATTAACTTTTCCCTTCCCAAATAGCTAGATCACCATTAGTTATTACCATTTGATTGATTTTTCTCCAAGCTTCCAATTCCTCTCAATCAAACGCATATGGCCGGGAGTAATGAAATTAACACCAATGAATGCAAGGTATTGACTTTCTTTTTCCTTTTTTTTTTTTTGAAAATTATATTTTTCTCTCTGGTCGATGAATTTCATCTTCTGGCCTGGGTCCATAATTGTACCAAGTTTGAGTGAAAAAAAGATGTCGGTTTTACGGAGAAAGTTTTAATTTTTTTGGTTTCCCCTGTCAAAGTTTTGATCTTTTTTTCTTTCTTGTTCCAAAAGCTTGTTTGTATTTGTAAAAATTTTCCATATAAGGTTGCTCCTCCTCTGTTTAGAAAAGTCAAGGTTGTCAAATAGGAGTTTGATTTCATCTAAAGCATAAAAAAGTTTCAAACTTTTGTACTACAGTATTTGATCTATCAACATACTGTACTACCACACAAACCTTCACTATAATTTTACTTCTTTTTTTTATTTTAGTTTAATTTTAATTTTTACATGGATTGCAGAAAGTAGTGCCGTTAAATACATGGATTTTGATATCAAATTTCAAGCTGGCATACAATTTACTTCGAAGACCAGATGGGACATTCAACAGGGAACTTAATGAATTCCTAGATCGTAAAGTACCAGCCAACACAGTCCCTGTTGATGGGGTTTTCTCCTTCGACGTCATTGACAAGTCTACTAATCTCTTCAACCGTGTTTACATGCCATCATCATCGTCGTCGTCAGCTGCGGCGGAGGTGGCAGAATGCTGGGATTTTTCCGAGTTAACAAAACCACTCAGCAAAGAAGAAATCGTGCCTGTAATAGTCTACTTTCACGGCGGTAGTTTCACGCACTCTTCCGCCAACAGTACCATCTACGACACCCTCTGCCGCCGTCTCGTCAGCCTCTGCAAGGCGGTGGTTGTGTCAGTGAACTACAGAAGGTCGCCGGAGCACAGGTACCCTGCAGCGTACGACGATGGGTGGTCGGCGTTGAAGTGGGTAAGCACAAGGCCGTGGCTTGAGAGTGGAAAGGAGGGTGAGGGTAACAGGAAGGTACATGTGTACATGGGAGGAGACAGCTCAGGGGGGAACATTGCCCATCATGTGGCGGTGAAGGCGGCGGAGGAAGGAATTGATGTGATAGGGAATGTATTGCTTCACCCAATGTTTGGCGGCGAGAAGCGAACAGAGTCAGAACAGAGCCTCGACGGGAAGTACTTTGTGACGGTGCAAGATCGTGATTGGTACTGGCGGGCGTACTTGCCGGAGGGGGAGGATCGGGATCATCCGGCGTGTAATATATTTGGGCGGCGAGGGAAGGATCTAAAAGGGATAAAAATGCCAAAGAGTTTAGTAGTGGTAGCAGGGCTAGACTTGGTTCAAGATTGGCAATTGGAGTATGTTCATGGGCTTAAAAAGGCAGGACATGATGTTAAGCTTTTATACTTAGAAAAAGCTACTATTGGGTTTTACTTCTTGCCTAATAATGATCATTTCTATACTCTTATGGATCAAATTAAAAACTTTATCAACCCTAATTCCTAACTCCCATCTTGTTTATACCTTTTCTTTTTTTTCATCCTAAGCTTATATTTTTTTTTTATTAGAAAAGATAAAACCGATCAGCCTCTTTCAAATGGCCAACCACAGACCCTTTTTTTTTTTTTTTACAATTGACTAAATCAGCTTTTGACAATTTTTATTTTTCTTTTTTTTTTGGGAGGTTTATTAGAATTAAATTGGTGTGTAGTTTAAGAATTAAGGATAGGATCATATCCAAGTAGATTTAATTAGTAAAAAGACGAGTGAGTGGTGGTTCGAGCAAAGTTGATCTGATCGTATTCGTTCAAGCTGCTTGTGATATATACTACATTATATGAACGGGTCGGGATTCTATCTTTGGAACCCGAATTGGTGGGATGAAATGATATGTTTGAAGTAAGGTTAGAAAAGGGTTTGTGTAATTGGGGTGTTGTTATAACTATTATTTGTTGGTGGTGGTGTGTTATTATATTATTATATATATAAGGTGCTAATTTAATTTAGAGACTGAAGCATGGAAATTGAAGGCCACAAAAGCCATGTACTTGTGAAAAGCATTAATGTAATCTTATATACAGTTGTTTGACTTGTTTCTAGATGTATTAATGGAGTATAAAAGGGTTTTTTTTGTTTGTTATTATTATTATTATTTCTAGTTCTAGATAAAAATCTAATCTATAATATGTATGTATATATATAAATAAGAAAAATATGGAATATGAAAATTTCTTTTTGGGAAAATTAATGTTGATGTAGAAAGTACATTGCAACTACTTGGTACTTGTTGTACTGATTCGTCTAATCATCTGTTGAAGAAAGAGAGTTTGCTTCAGAATAAGATTTGTATATTACCAATTGAACTCATTTTTAAGGAAAAACAAATTTTGTTTTTAAAAAAAATACTTTCTTCGTTCCAAAAAAAACGCAACGGTCAATATTTTGCACTATTCACATTATATACTTTGACCAAGTTTTGAGCTTTATACATAATAAAACATATAGTCAAGTGGGATTTTGTTAGATTCGTCTCGTAAAACACTATCTTAATATCAACTTTTTATAATTTTTAAATATTCATAATTACAGTTATTAAGGGTCAAAATAGTGTCTCGACATGCGTAAAATGTTGACTGTTACATTTTTGTTAGGAATAACTAAATAAAAATATTGGGTTGTCAAGTGTGAACAGCGATATACTCCACAACATTATGGTAGGTGAGAATTTGAACTGGGATATGCTCTGTCAATTCGGCTCTCAAGTCTCATGTCATTCTTCAACTCTATGAAATTATACTACTAACTTCTTGATTCATCCCTTTGCCAAATTAAAAAAAAAAAAAAACTTTTTGATTCATAATTTTAGTTTTAATCTGTATGTATGGTATAGCCTTTCAAAATTCTTATGAACCCACCCCTTTTTTTTTGCCTTCAAAGGAAAAGACTGTTTTTAAAACTATTTTTTTTTAAAAAAAAAGGGAAAAAGGGGTTTTATTGAATTAAAATAAAGTTCTCACAAATGTCCGATGCCACTGCATCCATAATACAACTTGGACAACTACCCACTTAGAACCGATCCCCCAATTTCACAAGATGGAACTTAGCAAGGGTATGAGCTACAACATTACCCTGCCTACCAACATGATTCCAAGAAATGAAACTAAATAAAGGACTGTACAACAAAATATTTTCAATAATCAAAGCAAAAGGAGTAATCGAAGACTTCTTGTGCTGCAAAATGCAAATGTTGAACGACATCTAAGCAATTTATCTCAACCTCCACCGCATCAAAGCGTCCATGGAGCGCCACCCTTACCGTAAATAAGACTGCCATAGCTTCCGATGTCCTGGGATCCCATTTCGCCTTGGTCTGTTGTACCGCACTAATAAGATTAGTGTTTGTTTTTCTATTCAAGCAACTCATAAGCTATTATTTATTTTATTTCTTTTTGAAAGGAGCATAAACTATTATTTAATACATGATTTTACATCATAAAAATGGTTTTACGATCGAGCTTTCAATATTTTCAATGATTAAAGAAAAAACAATTTATCCCTATTTATATAGTACGAAAAAAAATTCTTGTAACCATATAGTTTAGAAGAGCACAACGAAGTTAAATTAAAGTTAACTATATGACTTATATTATCTCTATTATATAAGCTAAGGGGGAGCCATGGTGTCCCCCCTCAAAAAGTCCAACTTACCCTTCAAAACTTTCTAAAATCTCAATTTTTATCACTCCTAATTATTAAAGGAATTTATTAAAAAATTTGAAATTTTAAAAATGAAAATAGTACAAAATATAAAATTCGAAAAAATAAAACAAATATACCAAAATTAATATATTTAAATTCTCTATAAATAGACATCCATATTGATATATTTCATCAAATAAAAATTTTACATTTTGATTATCGTAAAAATTTGGTAGCGGCCAATAGAATATGGTAAATAAATTTGATTTTTCAATTTTTCTCACAAATAACTTTTTTTAAAACAGATTAATAGTTATATTTAAAATAACATCGCACGCAAAGCGTGCATAAAAGGCTAGTGAAAAAATATTGAAAGTCTCCTAGAGTTTAATGTGGTTAGTGATAAATTGGGAAAGTAACATAACTTTGGATATTAGAAAGGAGAAAAAGTGAAAAAAAAAGAAGAGTTTGATCTAGTGAAATGTTATTCAATGATAGATCAAGAAGAAAATGTTACTAATTTAATATTCGAAACCTAGTAGATTGGATTCAATGCTTGTGCAGTTGTGCCTAGGTTATTTGTTTCTCAAAACTACATTCAGAACCAGTCCTGAACACATTCTTTTTTTTTTTTAAAGTTCATGAACATATATTCTACATCCTCATAGTCTTTCATATTTTATACTTCCTTCGTTCCAAAATACATGCAACAATTTCTATTTCAGGAAGTTTCAAAATAAATGTAACAATTTTAATCTTTTCATTTTTGTAAGTATTTTATTTCTATCTCTCACATCCACTTTCTCTCTCTATTCCTTTTACTCTCACAACAAAAAAATGCCTAAGAGTCCGTGCATCCTAATTTGTTGCGTTTTTTTTGGAACGGAGGAAATATCTATTTTTTTTCCAATATGCTTATACATTGTTCGTGCGACAAGTGTGCTCACACACATATATATGCTTATTTATTTATTTCAATAATCTATATTATTTGCACTATTGAGAGTTCAAACTTACCATTGAATAATTTAAGCCATCAATATCTTTAATTTTAATTTTAAAAATATGAAGAATGAAGTTTAATAATGTATTAAAATGAAACTAACAAGATCTCATGTAACGGTGTACATCACAAAATACAATCAATCAAAGATAAGATTGTAAGTAACCTAAAAAATCCAATTTTGTAAGTAACTAATTAAGAGTGTCGAGACTTTCAAAAAAATTGTTGAGATACAAAGATATTATATTATGGAGTATTGAATACTGATGGGGCAAAAGGCACCCATTAGTTATTGGGCTAGCCACTTAAAAAGCTAAGGCCCAATTCAACCATCAACAAATGAAAGAGGCACGCCACAAGGAAAGCCCATAAAAAGGATCAGGCCCAGATACGAGCCAAAGTCTGTACAAGGGACCTGATCACTAAGTCCACGCTCAAGCATGCACCTGGTCAAGATCACATCTACCAGGTCCAGGGAACAGTAATCTGGTCCAGATCCAATCTACCAGGTCCAAGGAACGCCTACGAGGTCCAGCCTAGCCTACCAGGTCCAATTCAACCTACCAGGGGGAATTTCCTCTTACGTTCTCATGGTACTATAAATACTCCATGACCATGCACATGCAAAGGTATCCAAAAAATACTAAATACACCTCAAACTTCTCCCTCACTTTCTCTCTCTACATTTGAGCACTTTACTGACTTGAGCGTCGGAGATTCTTTCCCCGGAACACCTCCGGGGGTAGCTCACGTTTGTTCTTTCTGCAGATCGACGAGCACATTCACGTGGATTTGAACTAGCTCTCGGCCAATAAATTACATTTACATTGTTGTGAACCAAAAATCACCTCAACAATTTGGCGCTAGAAGGAGGGTTCGAGTGCCATATTCAGTTCATTTTTTCCACCTCTAAACATCATTGAATCATGTCTAAGCACGGTGACTCCGGTAACCGTCCGAGCAAACACCCAGAACGTTGGAGCCAAAAGAAAAGTGGCAGTGTGCACACACCTCATGTGACGCGGAGTAACCGTAGGGCAAGTGCAATGCCAACGCCCTCTCAGGTAGAAGAAGCTTTTCGAATCCTTCGTGTAGCTTCTCTACTGAAGGAGGACACAGAAATAAGCGAGCCTAGTGCAACCAAACGATCGGAGGATGACGATGAGCCCTCAGACGAAGACTAATCAGTAGCCCCGTCAGGACCATCCTCCTCCGTCGGCACGAAAAGGCCATCTACTTCAAAAGCTCCATCCAAAGACGACCCAAAACAACCTCGCGCGCGTAGGAAGCTAAACTACTCACGTGGGTTGAGCAGTTGAAAGGTTTCAACCAACAAACATGGATCCAAGCACTGTACCCCACCTATGTCTCTTCCAGGGGGGTGGGAAGAAAGTGATTGGGATACGACGAGAGAGGTGCGAGACCACCCAAGTTGGTTCTCAACTTCAAATAAGACAAGGGTGCAAGATGACACTGTCCAGGCGACCCATAAGGTGGTAAGAAGACCACCAACTGTTCGTGAGACGAAGCACCGTCGCCAGCAGTCTCCGTCGCCTAGTACCACTGTCCGGGAGGAAGCTAACACGGGGCATTCCTACCGTACCACAGTGTACGATAGGCTAGGCGTGAGAACGCCTGTACACTAAAGGCTGGTTGGACCAACCTCCATCCAGGACAGGTTGGGAGAGCCAATACCTGTCAGGGATAGGTTGGGCCCAACCTCAGCAGCTAGATTAGGTCTGGAGCCTGTCCGACATAGGACTCCAGGATCATCTGCAAGTCTCAGAACAGGTCGGCCACCAAGGCCATAAATTAAATAAGAACCCCCACGAAATCACTGTTCCATGCTTCGGTTATCTTCGAATCTTCTCAAAGGGTGAAGCTACCTGGTCATATCAAATATGACGGGACAGGGGACCCCAACGACCACATTCAGCTTTATGAAGGCCATATGTACCTGGGCCCCTACACAGACGGTACCTGGTGCAAATATTTCCCTACCACCTTGACAGGCCTGGCCCAATCCTAGTTCCAGAGTCTACCACCAGGTACCATCTACGACTTCGCCCAACTTACTGAACAGTTCACTAGCCACTTCATCAGTGGAAGATGAAGAGAAAAGAGCTCAATGGAGCTCATGAGTGTCAAGCAGAGCAGGGAGGAAAGCCTGCGAGAATACTTGGCTAGATTTAGCAGGGAGGCCATTGCTGGGTCTCCCCTCAAAACGGACATAGTAATGATGGCCTTGAAACATGGCCTGCAACCAGGGTCCTACAGGGACCACCTGGTCAGGGAAAATATCTCCACCCTCACAAAGGCAATGCAAGAGTCCGATAAGTTCATCAGGACAGAGGAGTTCAACAAAGCTCTGAGAGCTCCCCTTCGTGAAAAAAGAGGACAGCAAGAAAAGAAGGGAGATAAGGGGAAAAAGGAGCAAAGGGACTCAAGGAAAAATGATTTTCCAACCTTTGACTCCTACACCCCTCTGACCGTATCAATGGCAGAGATTTACGCTGCCCACAAGAATGACGACAAGTGGCGTAGACCACCACCCATGAAGACAGCTGGTAGAGATTGGGACCTATAGTGTGATTTCCATGACTGCCCTGGTCACGCCACAGAAAAGTGCAGGACCCTACGTGACAACATTGAAGACCTGATTAATAGAGGTTACTTCAAACAACACAAGGACTGGAAGGCTGCCCGGGAAAAAGGAGGCCCTGCTCATGAGAAAAAATGTGACCAGGAGCCACAAAAGAAAAAGGCCCCAGAGACACCCTACAACATCGTAGCGTTCATCTTTGGAGACCAGCCTTCCAGCAGCTCCTTGCGGGCAGACCTGCGAGCCATGGGGGGGTAGCCACCCTGCGGTCATACCAAGTTAGAAATCAACCTACCTGTCAAGCTGAGACAGGAGGATTCTGAAAGGATTTGCATGGTGAGATTCCATGTGATAAATGCACCTTCACCATACAATGTCATTCTGGGCAGAACTTTCATGGACCAATTTGAAGGTGTAGCATCCACTTTCCACCTATGCTTTAAGTATGTGACTGATGCTGGGGGGGTAGCCACCCTCAGGGGATCTCAAGAGGCTGCTAGAAGTTGCAACCTGACCCAAATCAGGCAATCTAGGCCTGAGGAGGTGGCCAGAACCAGAAGGTTGGCTTAGGAATTATCTGAGCTAGTTAAAAAGAGCCCCAACAAAGTTCGCCTAACAGGGGAAGAGCAGCCTCAACCAAGCAAAATTTTCACCACCAGTCACGATACTACCAGCACGTCAATGGAGATAGACCCACACCTGGACCCAGAAGCCAGGCCAACTGAAGAGCAAGTCAAGGACCAGGCCATTCAACCTGGTCAAGCCACAGAAGAGATTCAGTTGGAAGAGGGGGCAGGCAAAACTGTCATCATAGGGACAGAGATGAACAGAGAAGAGAGGTGTAATCTGATCACCCTGCTCAGAAAAACTGTGATATCTTTGACTATGAGGCCAGTGACATGCCTGGTATAGACCCTGGTCTAATCTCCCATCATCTGAGTGTTCTGCCAGAGGCAAAGCCTATCAAGCAAAAGAGGAGGAACTTCTCTGCTGATAAAAACAAGGTTGTCGAGGCAGAGGTCAACAAGCTGATCAAGGCAGGCTTCATTGAACCCTGCGCATACCCTGAATGGTTGGCCAATGTGGTCATGGTTAAGAAGTCTAATGGAACATGGAGAATGTGTGTAGACTTCACAGACCTGAACAGGGCCTACCCTAAAGATTTCTATCCTTTGCCCAGGATAGACCAGCTGGTAGACTCAACCAGTGGACATGCTATGCTGAGCTTCATGGATGCCTACTCCAGGTACCACCAAATTTTCATGCACCCTACAGACAAGCACAAGACAGCTTTCATCACTAGCTGTGGAGTGTTCAACTATGTCATGATGCTATTTGGCCTGAAGAATGCAGGGGCAACAATATCAAAGAATGGTGGACAGGGTCTTCAAAGACCAAAGAGGTAGGAACCTTGAAGTGTACGTAGATGACTCCATCGTCAAGAGCGCACATGCAGCTGACCATGTCAAGGATCTACAAGAAACCTTCGCCAACTTAAGAAAGCACAATGTAAAATTGAACCCCAAAAAATGTGTATTTGGGGTCAGATCAGGCAAGTTCTTGGGATTCCTGGTGAGCCAACGAGGAACTGATGCAAATCCTGACAAAGTAAAGGCAGCCCTGGACCTTCCAGAGCCTAAATCAGTCAAAGACATTCAAAGGCTAACTGGTCGAATGGCAGCCCTGTCCAGGTTCATTGCCAAATCCTCAGAGAAGACCCAACCTTTCTTCAAAGTCCTCAAAGGAAACAAGCAATTCGCCTGGGGCAAAGAACAACAAGAGGCCTTCAAGCAATTAAAGAGCCACCTTACAAAACTTCCCACTTTGGCCAGGCCTGTACTAGGTGAAGTTCTATACCTGTACATAGCCATGTGCCAAGCAGCTGCCAGTGCAGTACTTCTTGGAGAAGAAGGAAAAATCCAGCAACCAATCTACTTCGTGAGTCATGCCCTGGTCCCAGCTGAGACCAGGTACCCCCTGATCGAAAAAGCAGCTTATGCAGTTGTTCTAGCAACCAGAAGCCTCAGGCCCTACTTCGATGCTCACGAAGTAGTGGTCCTCTCAGACATGCCCCTGGAAAAGTCACTAGAGAAGCCGGACGGGTCAGGTCGAATATCAAAATGGGCTCTGGAATTGACTGCTTTTGGTATCAAATTTCAACCTTGACATGCCATCAAGGCACAGGCCCTGGCCGACTTTCTGGCTGAATGCTCCTATCATGAGGAGGTAAAAGAGGCCCCTGGTCCATGGATATTTTACTCAGATGGCTCATCTCAACAACAAGGATCAGGAGCAGAGGTGGTCATGATCTCACCAGAAGGAGATGTGATTGAGTATGCTTTAAAATTTCAATTTACTGCCACAAACAATGAAGCAGAGTATGAGGCAACCTTAGCAGGCCTTCAACTATGCTCAACAATGAAAGCCACCAAGGTCCACCTGTTCACGGATTCACAACCGGTTGCCAACCAATTCAATGGAGTATATAAGGCAAGGGAACCAACCCTGATTGAATATCTGAAAGTGATGAAGGACCGGTCCTCTAAACTAGAGGAGTTCGTGGTACAGTTGATCCCAAGGGAGGAAAATGTGCAAGCTGGTGCACTAGCAAAGCTGGCCAGCTCCACCCTTCAGGAGCTGACCAAGAGGATTTTTGTGGAGATCTTGCCCAAAAAATCAATTGAGCAAATAAAGGAGTGCACCTACCAAGTGGACTCACCAATAAATTGGATGAGTGAAATCATCCACTTCAAAACAACAGGCCAGCTCCCAACTGAAAGGAGCCAGGCCAGAAAGATCAAGAGGAAAGCTACCAGGTACACCCTGGTCGATGGAGAGTTGTACAGAAAATCTTTCACAGATTAGCCCTTGCTAAAATGTGTTGACACAGATGAAGGAAACTACGTCCTCAGAGAGGTTCATGAGGGCATTTGTGGACACCACATGGGAGGCAGAACCCTGGCCCACAAAGCCCTCAGAGCTGGGTATTACTGGCCAACCATGTTAGCAAATGCAAGGACCCTGGTCAAGAAATGTTCAAAGTGCCAAAAGTTCTCACCCACCATATCACAGCCAGCAAACGACCTATGTCCCATCCTCAACCCTTTTCCGTTTGCTCAATGGGGCATGGACCTGTAGGTCATTTCCCCACTGCCCAAGGGGGGAAGAGGTGGCTGATAGTAAGTATTGACTACTTCAGCAAATGGATAGAAGCAGAAGGTTTGATCACTATACAAGAGGGCAATGTCAGGCAGTTCATCTGGAAGAGCATTATAACTAGGTATGGAGTGCCCAGGTGCATGGTTTTTTATCATGGGAAGCAGTTCGACAACGAGCCTCTTAGAGATTACCTCACCCAGTTCCACATCAAATTTGCCTATTCTGCAGTATGTCATCCTCAGTCCAATGGCCAAGATGAAGCAGCCAATAAACAGATCCTGAATGCCCTGAAAAAGAGGTTGGACGACAAAAAAGGAAGGTGGTTACGAGAACTCCCCAGCACACTATGTTCACTGAGGACCACCTCCAAAGAATCCACAGGCAGGATATTATTTAATCTTGTCTTTGAAACTAAATCCCTGCTCCCTGTGGACGTATGAAGCAGATCTCTAAGAGTTCACCTCTATGAAGCTAAAACCAATGACCAGGTCCTCTCTGAGAACCTGGACCTGCTCGAAGAGGTCAGAGAAGAAGCTGCAATTAGGCTAGCTGCTTATCAGAACAGGATAAGCAGGTACTACAACAGAAAGGTTAAGAACAGGCCCATCAAAACAGGTGACCTGGTCTTAAGAAAAGCTGCAGCTGTTCAAAAGGATAAAATTTATGGGAAATTATCAGCAACCTGGGAAGGTCCTTACCAAGTCTATGAAGAGATGTCCACGTCAACATTTCGTCTCACGGACCTGGAAGGAAATCAACTGCCCAGCATATGGAATGCTGATCAGCTCAAGAAATACTATGCTTAGAATTTTTTTCCCTAATTACTATTTCCAAAGAACCATTGTAAACATGTACAACCAAATTTCAAATATCAATGAAAATTCAAGTTTGTTGCTACAACTCATTGTTCAAGGAAATATCAAAAAGTCCTGGTCTGGTGGGGCAGGTGAAAAAGGCTTGCTCAGCAAGCACACCTGGTTCCATTCCTAGCCCAGTCCATGTATTTGTTGGCCTAAGGCCAAGAATGCATGCACAAAAAGTCCTGGTCTGGTGGGGCAGGTGAAAAAGGCTTACTCAGCAAGCACACCTGGTTCCATTCCTAACTCAGTCCATGTATTTGTTGGCCTAAGGCCAAGAATGCATGCATCAAAAAGTGCTGGTCTAGTGGGGCAGGTGAAAAAGGCTTGCTCAGTAAGCACACCTGGTTCCATTCCTAGCCCAGTCCATGTATTTGTTGGCCTAAGGCCAAGAATGCATGCATCAAAAAGTCCTGGTCTGGTGGGGTAGGTGAAAAAGGCTTGCTCAGCAAGCACACCTGGTTCCATTCCTAGCCCAGTCCATGTATTTGTTGGCCTAAGGCCAAGAATGCATGCATTAAAAGTTCTGGTCTGGTGGGGACAGGTGAAAAGGGCTTGCTCAGCAAGCACACCTGGTCCCATTCCTAGCCCAGTCCATGCACTTCTTTGACTCAAAATCATATAAAAGTTCATGCCCTAAACGATATGGTCCTGGGTAGGGTAGTGCAAAGAGTTTACCTGGTAAACACACTTACCCAAATACCCTGGCCAGTCCATATACCTATTTGGCCTCAGGTCATATAAAGGGATATGCTTCAAACGATCTGGTCCTGGGTAGGGTAGTGCAAAGAGTTTGCCCAACAAACACATTTACCCAAATACCCTGGCCAGTCCATGTGTTTATTTGGCCCCTGGTCATACAAAAATGCATGCATTCACAAAGAGCAGTAAGCACAAAAATTTGCAAAGCAAATCAACTTACTTAGCCACCTGTTAGAAATTCCGGTAACCTGTATCTGGTCAGAAGGTCACTTTGTCACCTTCCAACCAGGAGGGCAGAGAGTATACACAACATATATAGCACATATAAATATTTGTAGAGACAAAAATTCTTGCAAAAACCACATATTTATAAAAGTCAAATATCAACCAAACATTCAAAAGCAGAATAAAACACATCCACCCCCTGGTGAATGGTAAAATAAGTATCAGAAACATTACACAAATTTGATACAAACAGGGTCGACGACCACCTGGCTCAAATATGCCCAAGCAGAGGCCAAAAGAAATTGTTCTTACAACAAATGAAGACAATTTAAAGAGAAAAACAAAAAGAGCTTAGAGGGCACTTCACCAGCCAGGAGTGGCAGGTGTACCAAGAGTTAAAGGATTCAAATATGCCCAAGCAGAGGCCCAAGCAGAGGCCAAAAGAAATTGTTCTTACGACCACCTGGAGTGGCAGGTGTACCAAGAGTTAAAGGATTCAAATACTCCTGGATGGAGGAAGGAAGCACTTCACCAGCCAGGGGCATTGAACCCTGGTCAGCTCTTTAACTCTCCTCCACCACCTCCTAATCCACATCTGGCTATCTATGCTTGACACACCTGAAAGCAGACAACCAGACATCAAAGAAATAATTAGTGAACTCCTGGTCAGTCCTAGTCAGATGAGCCCTGGACTCCAATTCCTCCTCAAGCTCTCCCAGCTGAGTCCTCATTTTCTCTGTGCTAGCCCTAAGGGCCTGAACCTCCTCATCCTGGGCATGATTGCTCTCCTCAAGCTCCACCAGCTTCTCATCTTTGCTCCTACCAGCCTCCTCCAGGTCCTCAACCCTAGCTTGAAGGCCCTCCCTGGTCTGGTCAGCCTGGATCTTCTCTTCAGCAGCCTGGACTCTAGCCTGCTTTATCTGCCCCCTGGCCCCTGCAAGCTGCTCTTGAGCCTCTTTCAGCTAACCCAAAGCCTCATCCTTGGTCTTCTCAGTGTTAGCAATTTTCTCATGAAAGGCCTCAAAGGTCTGGGTCTGCTCACTAAGGATGGCCAGATACTTCTGCTTGGTAGAGGCCAACTCGTCCTGCAGGCCACATATTTTGTCCCCGGCGTAGGTCAGATAAGGCAGGCCAAATGTCAGGAACTCACTGGCCACAAGTCCATATTTCACCACCTGCAAGGAGACAACAATTTACAAGCTTCAGACAAAAAGCACAACAGACTGATCAAAATGAAAAGAAAGAAAGAAAACTTCATACTAGACCAATCACCCATCTCAGGGTAATCCCAGGGTCTGCCACGGAGCTAGAGGGCCTGTCCTGGGGGCGCAGAGCACGATGTAGCATTCCCCTAATGTATCTATCAGAGGATACACTAGGGGCAGCATCAAACCTCCCCTCCTCAGGAACAGGGAACTCTGAGCTGAATAGGGCTGCTAGCTCTGATGGCAGGTTGTATGATGGAAGTGTGTCATGTGCTGGTGGTGTTGCTGTTTGCTCTGTTGCTGCTGCTGTTTTTGTTGCTGTTGTTGTTTGCTTTGTCGCTGCTGCTGTTTCTGTTGTTGTTGCTGTTGCTTTAGGGATTTCTGTTGTTGTTGTTGTTGTTGTTGTTGTTGTGGGAATTGATGCTGCTGTTGTTGTTGTTACTGGGATTGTTGTTGTTGTTGTTGCTGTTGTTATTGTTGTGGTTGCTTGATTATCAGATGTGGAGGCACCAAGTGCCTCCAAGATTAACTTCTCTGCCCCCACATGGGGGCAGGGGTAACAGAACTGATAGGGCCAGCCATCTCGGCAGACCTCCCACTCCAATTTGAAAGTTGGGAGTAAGAGGGCATGCTAGAAAGCCCTGTCCTATCAGATGGATGGCTCCCCAAAAGCAACTCATCCCCACCAGTAGGAGAGCCCAGGTTCCCTTGAGTCAGGTCATCCTCATGGATGGCCATGGCAGTACGAAGTCCAACTTCCTCCTGGACCCTCCTCCTCCTTCTCAGTCTCAAGGGCTCCTCATCTTCATCATCATCGTCATCATCAACGGTCACGACCTCCTTCCCCTTCCTGCTCGCCTCCTCATCACCAAGAGACCTGGACCGCTTACCTGCTAGGGCCCCACCTTCATTAATGACCAGAGAAGACCCCTGGTGCCTGGTCGCCGCCGCCCAAGCACTCCCGGCCACAGGAGGAGCCAACCCAGTACTCCTCCTGGACCTCGTACCTGGTCCAGTCACCAGCCGTGAAGCAATGGAGGAAGGAGCATCAGCATCAGCCTTGAACCTGGGGGGCAACCTACTCGGAGCAGCCCTAACAGCATCAGGGTTGAATGGCACAAACCTGGGAGCAGTTCGAAGAGGGAGGCTCTTATCATTCTCCAGCAGGACAAACTTCATCCTTGCTGGAGGCTCCATAGGGATGACCCTGGAAGGCTTCCCCTTATCATCCACACCCAGTCTCTCATAGTCCACCCTCACCTGGGCCTCAGCTGCAAAAAACAGGTCAAAAGACGGTGAGACCAAAGATACACCTAAGATGACCCAGGTCAAAATGACCAGGACTCAAGAAAGCAAAGAAATACAACCAAAACAAATTTGAATAAAGAGACCATGCAACAAAAATGGTTAAAAGAAGGTACCTCTGGTCATCTTGTAGCTAAGGTTGGACAAAGCCAGATAAGCCTCGTTCCTGATCAAGTCCAAATGGGGGAGCCAGACAACAGGCGTGGCGCTCCCAGTGCTGCTAGTAGAGGGGTAAGCAGCAAACTCCCTAACCACAGCCTGCTCGGCAGCAGTCAGCGTCTCGAAGCCAACCCACTCTGTGTTCCGAGGCCTGGTCCATTCAGTCCTAGGCAGGTACACGTTGGGGTCACTACTCTCCAATGGGACCCCCAACCACAAGAACTCATAATACCAATGCCCCATCTCCTTGGGCTTGGGATAGGTAGTAGCATAAGTTTCGTTGTCCTGCCTTAGGACCTCTACTGTCCACCATCCTTTGGGCACATTTGACCCCCTGTACGGCTTAAGCCTGTACATGGTCCTAAAAGCCCTGGAACTCAGGGGAAAACCCCTGAATTCACATACCCAGATGAACCCAACCAGCCTTTGTATGGCATTGGGCAACAACTGCGACAAGCACACATTCCAGACCTCTAGCATCTCAACTATAAATGGATGCAGAGGGAACCTGATCCCAGAGTTCAGGTAGGTTAGGTAGGCGAGAAAGACAGGGATGTGACCTGGTTCACGATCTTAGGCACAAGAATCAGAAGAAGTAGCAGAGAATTGGTACCCATCCAGGCCAGGAGCTAGGGCGAGAATGTTTGCCTTAGTCACCAGGCTAACTTGATGAATCTTCCCCAGAAAGGTTGTGGAAGGCCTGATGTGCATAACCCCAGAAAGAGGCTCGGGGTCCTCCCACCTCACTGTGGTCCAATGCCCCTCAGCATCCAAATAATGGTCCCTGTCCACCGGACCCCCAATTCTGATCTGGACCCTACGGTCCTCATTTCTCACGACTAGGGCCCTCCCTTGTTCTGGTTCTTCAGGGAGTTCCCTTTTCATCTCTTGAAGCTGCTCTGCGATAGTGGCATCGCAGCTTATGTCTGGGCCCTCATCAAAAATTTCATCCCCAGGCTCGTTCAGGGTCAGGGAGAAATCAGAATTTGAGCCATTTTCGAGAAAGAAGGTTGAGTTTCGAAGAACTAAGTGGAAGGAAGATGAAAGATTTTAGAGAATTTGGGAAAGAGAGAGAAAGTAAAGGGAATAAGAGTGAAGAGATTTCTGAATAAAAATTCGAAAATCCTTCAACTCCTCTCTTAAATACCACACTCATCCTCTCCAGCCCACTAAGCACGTTGGTGAGTGGCTCGATTAAAGTTGCCATAATTGCTGCTCCACGTTTCTCAACTGTCAAAAAAAAAATCTTCAAATTCAAAAGAAGAAGAAGAACATTGTTCCTGAGGTCCTACTACCAGGGACTCGACAAAATCCATAAAAATTCCTACTTAATTTTTATGGACTTGGGGGGCAAATTGATGGGGCAAAATGCACCCATTAGTTATTGGGCCAGCCACTTAAAAAGCTAAGGCCCAATCCAGCCATCAACACATGAAAGAGGCACGCCACAAGGAAAGCCCATAAAAAGGATCAGGCCCAGATACGAGCCAAATTCTGTATAGGGGACTTGATCACTAAGTCCACGCTCAAGCACCCACCTGGTCAAGATCACATCTACCAGGTCCAGGGAACAGTAGCCTGGTCCAGATCCAATCTACCAGGTCCAAGGAACGCCTACCAGGTCCAAGGTTAATGACCAGGTCTAGCCTAGCCTACGAGGTCCAATTCAACCTACCAGGGACAATTTCCTCTTACGTTCTCAAGGTACTATAAATACTCCATGACCATGCACATGCAAAGGTATCTAAAAAATACTAAACACACCTCAAACTTCTCCCTCACTTTATCTCTCTACATTTGATCACTTTACTGACTTGAGCGTCGGAGAGTCTTTCCCCGGAACACCTCCGGGAGTAGCTCACGTTTGTTCTTTGTGCAGATCGACGAGCACGTTCACGTGGATTTGAACTAGTTCTCGGCCCATAAATTACATTTACATTGTTGTGAACCAAAAATCACCTCAACAAATACTATAAATAGGCTCATAGCTAGAAATAGCCTAAACTGATAACTATTCCTTTCATTTCACAATATAATGTTTATTATGTTTGTGTTTTGCACCATTTTCAATACATATATTTCAACATTAATATATTCAGCTATGCTTTATAAAAATATATATTTTTTAATATTTTGAAAAACTGTATCTCACATCCGGATGAATTTAACTAGTTTTTTGATGAATATGTTTATTGTATACTTGTATATGTATATAATAATAAATATTCATCATAACTAAGAATTTTCTGAAATCTCTCCTTCTACATAAAATTACATACATAACAAAAATTATGAAATAGAAAGAGTAGCAATTTATTTTTATATATGTTTTTAGGGGGAGAGTAGCAATTTATGTGAGTGAGTGAGGGATTATTTGTTAATGTGATTAAATGATATTTTACATAGAAATAATCTCATCAATTAGTTTAAAAGTCAATGCCATTGTGCATCAAGCAAACAATGTAAAACTAAAAAGTTAAATCACGTAAAAATACTCCTTTAGTCTCAATTTACTTGTTACATTCATTTTTTCACATCCCCGAAACACGACTTTTTAAATTAAAATATCTTGAACTACACATAATAAAAAATTATTAAAATTATATATTTGAAAAGTAGATGTTGAGACGAATTAAAATCAATCCGTGCATCATGACTATGTTTTTCCTTACGCTTATAGAAACAATTAAAGATCACATGTGAATAATATGTTATAAGTCACAATGTCTCAACTAAATTGAGACTGAATGAGTATGTGTTTTTCTAGCTAGCTAGATCAAAATCAACTTTACTTGAGAAAAGGAATTAATACATTGTCATATATCATACCATATTCATGCAACATACACTTGATTCACTTTTTGTGATGCCCTAAAATATCTAGAATAGTACATTACTCATTTAAGACATCTATAGTAATAAAAACCCACAAGGAATGATTAAATCACATTGGAAATTTTTTTATCCATCCGTCCAAATTCAAAGTGCATGGTACATACATCAAATGATCAAATTCTTCTTTTGTTACCAACTTTGTTAATCAAAGAGACAGTTGAGTCTCAATTTTCTTTTTTGTTTTGGTTTTTCCCAACAAAAAGAACAAATTTAAATTAAAAATGACAAGACTAACTCAACCCACGAGTCCACCACTTAAGAAGGAAGCCTAGGATTTGGGCATAGGAATGATTGGGGAGATAAATGTGGGGAGGCGTGGAGTGGGGTTGTGCAAAAGGCCATAGAGCTACATACTACACCTAGCTATCAATTCCGCAATCTATCTACATCAAACTTGATTAATCCCTTATCATTTTCTCATTGCATATTTTCTGGTTCCTTGCTTGGAATTTGGAATAATGGTATCAATATGAGTTTGGCCTTTACTCTCTTTTACTCCCTTTTACTTTTCTTTTTTTTTGTTTTATTTGTAAATTTGCTAATCTATCGTTTTCACAATTTTCATTATGTTAATTATGGAAAACAATATTTTCATGGAATATTGCTTGATACGTGTATATGCATGATTTTTAAATATTTATAGAAAAATTATAAAGTAATGAACCATATTGATTTTTAAATAATTGCATTGAAAATTCTATAAAAAAATAAAATAAAAAAAAAACAACCATAAAAATCCACTTTGTGAAACGGAGGGTGTACATTTGAACTTTGTAGGAAAACACAATGACGACTACCGCGTCTATTAGCATTGTCAATCAAATATATATGGTGTACAACCTAAAACCTAGAATCCATGACAATCTTGGAAATTAGGAAATAAATATAAGATATGTATCAAAAGATAATACTCTAACCAAAAATACCCAGTAGATATATTATTCGCTCAAGTTGGAGCGTGAGGATCATGAATGCCCAACTTGGAGACAAGAAAATCAAATTGAGTATTACCAAGAGCCTTTGTAAATATATCTGCTAATTGAGAAGATGTCGATACATGAGCCGGAGAAATCAAACCTTCATTGATCGCATCACGAACAAAATGACAATCAACTTCAATGTGTTTCGTTCTTTCGTGGAAAACCGGATTCTTTGCTATATGCAATGCTGATTGACTATCACAGAATAACTTAATTGCCTTTGGATGGTTCACTCCCAAACTCAACAATAAGGCCTTCAACCATTTCAGCTCACAAGTGATGGCGGCCATAGACCTATATTCGGCCTCCGCGGAGGACCTTGACACCGTTTGTTGCTTCTTGGTTTTCCAAGACACAGGAGATTGACCTAAAAACATAAGTCAACCAGTAATAGAACGTCGGGTGACAGGGCAAGGTGCCCAATCCGAATCACACCAACCTTGCAGAGATAGGTCACACTCGGCGCTTAACAAAATACCCTGACCTGGAGTTCCTTTCAAGTATCGAACAACCCTTAAGGATGCCTCCCAATGCTCAACTCTGGGCTCGTGCATAAACTGTGACAAAATATGTATCGAGTATGCCAAATCCGGACGAGTAACACCAAGATATATCAAACGACCAACAAGTCTGCGATACGACTCCGGATCTGCAAGTAATTCTCCATCACCCAAGCCAAGTTTATGATTTTGCTCAATAGGAAAGCCACTTGGCTTGGCGCCTAAAAGACCTGCTTCAGACACAATGTCCAAAGTATACTTCCTTTGACACAAAAATAGACCTGCTGAGCTACGAGCCACTTCAATACCCAAAAAATATTTCAAGGGACCTAAGTCCTTCATTTTAAAGCAGTCACTAAGATAAGACTTGAAAGTACACAAAGCAGCGGAATCATTCCCAGATATAATCAAATCATCGACATAAACTAAGACATTAATTTGTATATTTGCCTTAGTGAATGTAAACAATGAATAATCAGAATAAGATTGAAGAAATCCATACTCTTTCAAAGCGGTGACTAATTTTGCAAACCAACATCTGGGAGCCTGTTTCAAGCCATACAAAGATTTCCTCAGTCTGCAGACCAAAGAGGGAGCGGAGCTTTCAAACCTGGGAGGCAACTTCATGTATACTTCTTCATCAAGGTCTCCATGTAAGAAGGCGTTGTGGACATCCATTTGATGAAGCTCCCAATTTTTGGAAGCTGCAATGGCCAAGAAAGTTCGAACTATTGTCTTTTTTACCACCGGAGCGAAGGTTTCATTGTAATCAACCCCTTCCTGCTGATGATTACCAAGTACTACCAATCGGGATTTCAGTCTTTCAATCTCACCATTTGACAAAAACTTGGTCCTGTAGACCCACTGACTACCAAGAGCACGTTTACCTGGAGGGAGGGGCTCCAAGGTCCAAGTGCCATTGTCTTCTAAAGCTTTAATTTCTTCTTGCATCAACTTTCTCCAACCCTCATATTGCATGGCTTCTTTGAATGACTTTGGATCGGTACTATTAACTACAGCTGCAATAAACTTGCGATAATTATCAGAAAAATTGTCACAGTGTATATAATGTGTTAAAGGATACAGAGTACCTGAAGGGTGACTAGAAACCAGAGAAGGGAGAGATGGACTATTAGCAAAAACAGTGTGAGTAACATGGTTACGAAGCCTAACCGAAGGATATTTTATACGAAACCCGCGGCCCATCTCTGAGTCGGACTAACTGTCTTCAAACACAATAGAAGACTGCTGTGGGGCTGTACCCGAGCCAGCTGGCGCTGGGAAGCCAGTGGGCTGGGCAGACCCTGCTGGAATGAACTGTGGTGCGGACCCAGTGCCCGATGGCTGACCAACGGGCAAGGCAGAAGCAGGCGTGTTGCTGTCACTGGAGGAGATTGCGGTCACGGTTTTAAAAAAGTAATTGTTAACATTTATTTTAATAATGATGATCTATATTGTATAAGTAAAAGTCGAAATTAAGTAAAATGAACAACAATGCCCATATGTATAGTTAAATATTATTATTGTTAATAGTTTATGTTTTATTCTGTAGCAAGATTGCACTTGAAAATGTACAATCTTGATGAATATATTACATTTTTATTACACTTATACAATTTTAATTTAATCATGATTAAATTATATATATAATTGATTTTAAAAAGTGCAACAAATTTTCAATAATATATAGAGAAAAAAACTTTGGAAAAGAGAATATTGGAAAAAAAAACCAATGAATAGAGAGTAAGTTTTTAAAAAGAAAAAAAAAGTCAAATGAAAGTTGGAGGGAAATTTTTTAATGAGGAAGTGACATGTGGCAGATGATGATGTCAGAAGTTTTTGTTTTAGTAATAGTTATAAAGATAAGATAGATTATAGATTCTTATTAATAAGATGTAACTAAAAACATATATTTATATTTAAACACAAATAAGGGTGTGTTTGATTCAACTTATTAAGCAATATTTTAGATCAGATAAAAAAATTTAAATCAAATAAGATCTGAAAACTTCAGATAAAATAAGATCAAATGAGAAAAATTCAAATCAGATTAGAAAAGTTAAAATAACTATAATAAACTACAATAAAAAAAAAATCAGATTAGATAAGATTAGATCAAATTTAAAAAGTTCAAATCAGATAAAAAAAGATCAGATAAGATCAAATCAAAAAAGTTAGTTCAGATCAAATATAAAAATTTCTGACGAATCAAGCGGACCCTAAGCATCAACTTTTCAATAATATATAGAGAAAAAATTTTGGAAAAGAGAATATTGGAAAAAAAAAACCAATAAATAGAGAGTAAGTTTTTATAAAGAAAAAAAAAAGTCAAATGAAAGTTTGGAGGGAAATTTTTTGATGAGTAAGTGACATGTAGCAAATGATGATGTCAGCGGTTTTTGTTTTAGTAATTGTTGAGGTGCACGTGCCTAAGTTAGTTAGTTAGTTATAATTCTATTAGCTAGTTATTTGCTTTGTCATATGGGCAAGCAGTGTTGTTGTTTTTCTCTATTTATACTAGGCTTAGTGTAGTACTTTATTCTATTTTATTACTTCTATTCTTACATAACTACTGTAACAATTACTCTAGTATTTCCTTCTCTGTATTTCCATTTTTCACTCATTCAATAATATAGTTCTAAGTTTGGCATGAGCTCAGAATTTAGAGCTGTGAAGGTGCATAATCATTGTGTTTGTTCCTTGCTTACTACAAGTTTTGCGCAAGTTTTGACATGGTATAAAAGCCCAGGTTGTGGGTCTCTTCTAACTGGGTCTTATTAAGCGACTGGAAAGGGTTTGCCTTGACAGGATGTCCAGCCCCTAAGAGGATTATTTCTAATTTGCCTTTCCAGTTAGCTCTAAATTCTAAGGACACTAACTAGTGAGGGGGAGTGTTGAACCCCATATAGTGCACTAGTGAGTGTCCCACATCGGAGGATGAGGGGAGACTAAACTAGCTTATAAGTCTAGGAGTTACTCCTCCTATTACCAATTGGTTTTAGGATGGAACCTCCTATGACTTGTAAGTGACCGAACTCTCCTCTTCCATATTGGGTTACCCAGGCTCGTTTCTAATAGTAATTCTGATGGTGATCAAAATAATTTTGCTAATGATGTTAATTCTTTTTCCACAACTGATTTGTCCTTTGACAGTTCGCACAATACTCCTGATCCTATTTCTAATCCTGAGTATTTAACTTTGAAAGATACTTAGAATGCTAACATTAAAAGCATTATTCCTTATTCAGTTTCTGATCCTATTTCTACTACTAATTCTGAGTTAATAGACTGTTCAACAATTGTTCCTATGAATAATGTTCCTAATAATAGTGTTCTTAGGACTTCAGGTAGAAATGTTAAAGTTCCAGATTACTTAAAAGATTTTTTCTACAAATTGCCTAATAACAGGTCTTCTGCAGCTAATAATATTACAACTCATTGGTGTAATTTAGTTTCTTTTCAGGATATAGCATATTCAAATCAAGCTTATTCTGCTAGCACTAATATTCCCTCAGAACCTACTTCCTATCTACTAGCTTCAAAAGATAAGAATTGGACAGAAGCCATGAGTAAAGAATTACAAGCTTTAGAACAAAATAATACTTGGGAAATAGTTGATTTACCTCCTTTAAAGAAACCCATAGGGTGTAAATGAGTTTATAAGATCTTGATGGTTCTATAGAGAGGTATAAAGCTAGGTTAGTTGCTCAAGGATACACTCAAAAGTATGGTATTGATTTTGAAGAAACTTTTTCTCCTGTTGTTAAAATGTCCACAATTAGGACAGTCATTGCAGTAGCTGCAAGTAGAAAATGGGATTTATTTCAATTGGATGTAAACAATGCCTTCTTACATGGAGATCTTCATGAAGAAGTCTATATGAAAATCCCTCCTGGCATAGACACAAATTATCCTAAGAAGGTTTGTAGGTTAAAAAAGTCATTATATGGCTTAAAACAAGCCTCTAGACAGTGGTTTGCAAAACTTCTCTCTAATCTTCTTTCACTTGGTTTTCAACATTCTAAAAATGATTATTCTCTATTTACTAAGAATCAAGATGGTAAGATTACCATAGTGACAGTATATGTTGATGATGTTATCCTAATTGGTGATGATTTGTTTTCAACTTCATTGCTCAAAGGTTATTTACATAGGAATTTTGGGATCAAAAATCCTGGTAAGCTCAATTATTTTTTAGGCATTGAGGTTAACTACTTATCTCAAGGTGTTGCCTTAACTCAATACAAATTTACTAAAGAGTTCCTTAAGGCATCAGGTATTTCTTCTTTTGAAAATGTAGTTACTCCTCTTCCATTAAATTTGAAACTGAATTCTTCTGATGGAATTTAATGTTGTTGAGTGATCCATCACATTACAGGAGTATGGTAGGAAAGCTGAACTTTCTTACTCATACTAGGCCAGATCTTGCATACTCTGTCCAGCATCTAAGTCAATACACGCAGTCCCCTAGAACTCCTCATCTTGAGGCACTTCATCACACAATCAACTATGTTGCTGCTACAATAGGACAGGGCATATTACTCACTAGAGATGCTTCTTTAACTTTACAAGGCTTCTCATATTCAGATTGGGCAGCTTGCTTGGACACAAGGAAATCAGTTACTGGATATATTTTGAAGCTAGGAAACTCTCCGATTAGTTGGAAAGCTAAGAAACAACCAACTGTCTCTAGCAGTTCCTGATAATCCGAATATAGAGCCATGGCAAGTGCAACAGCAGAAGTAACTTGGATGGTTAGGTTACTTGCTGATTTGGGAATTGGAGGTTTAGAGCCTGTAACCTTGCATTGTGACAATCAATCATCCATTCACATTGCCAAGAATCCGGTCTTCCATGAGAGGACAAAGCACATAGCTATTGATTGTCATTTTACAAGAGAAAAGGTTCTTGAAGGGCTTTTTCAACTCACTTATCTCACTACTACTTCTCAACTTGCAGATGTCTTTACAAAGATCCTCCCTTCCACTCAATTTAATCATCTGTTGTTCAAGCTTGGGATGTTACCACATTCAAGCTTGAGGGGGGGGGGGGTGTTGAGGAGCACGTGCCTAAGTTAGTTAGTTAGTTATAATTCTATTAGTTAGTTAGTTGCTTTGTCAAATGGGCAAGCAGTGTTGTTGTTTTTCTCTATTTATACTAGGCTTAGTGTAGTATTTTATTCTATTCTATTACTTCTATTCTTACATAACTACTGTAACAATTACTCTGGTATTTCCTTATCTGTATTTCCATTTTTCACTCAATCAATAATATAGTTCTAAGTTTGGCCTGAGCTCAGAATTGGGAGCTGTGAAGGTGCATAATCATTGTGTTTGTTCCTTGCTTACTACAAGTTTTATTCAAGTTTTGACAGTAATAGTTATAGAAGATTAGAGATTATAGATAGATGTTGGGTGAACATTAATATGCTAACATCATCTCCACCTCAATGACCTCATGAGAAATATACGTGTCATTTTCTCATTCAATTTTTTTCCTTCAAAAAATACATTAATTCTTTTTTCTTTTCAATGTACTGTTATGTTGTAATTAATGTTTTCTTTTTTAAAAAAAACTTATAAGTCTAATTTATTAATAACTATGCTTACATTGCTCAATACAAATGACATCATTTTATGCAATTGATGATGTTATTTTTGACTTAGTACTCCTACCATCTTTTAATGTTCCAAATGTATTCTTTTAAATTATCAATATCATTTTTATGTGTATAATTTAAATCATAGTTATGCCCATTGTTATAATTTATTTTTTCAAATTTTTTTATAACAACTATTAGTATGATCAAAATGACTTATTATTTACAAATTTTATAAAAAAAAAAAATTGTGTCAACCGTGCATTGCACGGGCATCTAATCTAGTTGGATAACAAACCAAAATCAATATACACAAAAAATATTATATATTGTTGAGCAAATATAAAAGACCACATATGAGTATGAAAAGAGGTTGGAATTAAGGAGGAGTGCTGGGAATAAATCCCACATCGGAAAAATAATAAAGCTGTCTCCACTTTATATGACTAAGGGGTTATTCTCCTTACTACCATATGATTTTGAGGTAGAACCTCCTTAGTTCCCCCGTGGCGGGTGCGGCTCAGGCCCGTTTGTCATGGTATGAGGGCAAAGATTATCTGGGCAAAGATTATGCACAACTCACATGTGAGAGGGAGTGTTGAGCCCATGTAAGAACCCACATGTAAGTGTGAAAAGAGTTTGGAATTAAGGAGGAGTGTTGGAAATAAATCCCACATCGAAAAATTAATAAAGCTGTCTCCACTTTATATAACTAAGGAATTACTCCTCTTACTATCATATGGTTTTTATTTTATTTTTTTTTTTTTGGAGAAGAAGTACCATATGGTTTTGAGGTGTGTGAAAGCTAAATTTATGAGATTCACATTATTAGCTTGAAACAACTAAGATTGAACAAATGGAGAGCTACTCGTAGTTGGTGTTTTGTTTGTAGCAAAAAAGCCAGAATAATAAAAGAGAAAAGCCCAAAATGAAGAAAGCTAAAAAAAACACGAAACTAATCCATGAGTGGTTATGAATATTTGGTCGTATTATAAGGGACCACATCAACCTCTTTTATGGACTCTAGGAAAAGTGCCCTCATTTAGAGCTACTCCATGTCTCCATATGATTTATGAAAAGGAAAACCGTTATACTCCCTCCATAACAAATTACAAGCAACAATTGAACTAACACGGACTTCTAGATGAAATAAGTTAATTGTGATATTAGGTGGTATAATGATAAAAGTAAGAGAGAGAAAAATAAGAGAAGGAAAAGTAAATGGGGTATTACGTGGTATGATGATAAAAGTAGGAGAGAGAAAAGTAAGAGTGAGAAAAGTAAGTGGGGTATTGTGTTGTTTTTTTTGCCAAAAAAAGAATAAAATGAAATTAGAAAAAATTGTTGCTAGTATTTTGCTACAACCAAAAAAGGAAAATGTTGTTAGTAATTCGTTCGGGAGGGAGTATATTAACTGAAATTAAGCATTTATTATATACCTAGTTTAGTCCCATACGTTACACGATTTAGATAATATTTTTGGTAATTTTATAAAAGGGTACTAATTAGTTTGTAAGTATGAAATATGAAGAGTTTATTAATTTTTAAAGAAGAAAATTTGTCAAAATTGGAACTTGTGAAAAGATATAATTTTTTTAAAAAAATATGACATCATCAAGTAGCTTTGGAGGGAAATTTTTTAATAAAAAAGTGACATGTTTACATGATAATTTAAGCAATACTTGTTTTAGTATGTAAAATGTAGATATATATTGAATGATGTGTGATTTTGACAAATATTTTTTTCAAATTATAAGCAAATTATAAAATATATTAAATGTCTATTTACGAATATGAGGAATATATATAACATTTCCCATTATTTATATATCAAAGTCCCTTGTAAAGTGAAAATGAAGAAGGTTGGTCTAAACTCATTAGTGGACACTAATATATTGCTGCTTTAATTGACTTTTTTGGCCTTAACTTTGCTTAAACTACATGGTATCTGCTTTTACTCTTTTATTTATTAATTTTTGCACCTCCCATTTTATTTTATTTTTGTTGTTGTCCTTATTCATATTCTCCATATTTAGCATATTTTTGAAATAATATATATTAATTTTAGACATGACATAACTTAAGTCATTGGGCCTTATATAAGATAAGTAAAATTAAAAATATTAGATTATATATGTTTCCTCCTTTTTTAATTTGTAGGTTGTACTGTGATTTTTCCCCTCTCAAAATAAATTTCAATTGTAAATAACAAATTGAAAAGAAGTGAGTAACTTTTCAATTTTCATTAATTACACCGACCTACATATATATAATGTCCTGAGATACAAATTAGCACGATCCTTAATTAGATAATGCATGTTAAAATTGATGTGTATCGATCAATTAATCAAATTTATTTTAATTTAATATTTTCACTTTTAATCATTTTAACACTTCAAAGTTGTTTGTTATTAGCTTTAATTTTTTATTACTCCAGCCATCCCTCTACATTTTCTACATACCATTACACATCTTACAAAATACAATTTTAATTGAAAATATCACACATGTAATTAACGGCTATAAAAGTTTTATATTAAAAAAGTACTCACCGAGCCGAATCAAATGTGATTCAATTTGACTATATTTTTCATAAAAAAAATTATAGAAAGTCAAAGTTATCAAATAAAAAGTAACATAAGTCAACATGATGCAAAAAAAAAGGGGATAAATATAAAATTATATATTTGAAAAGTGCGTATCGAATTACTTTTTTGTATCCCTTGTACGTCTTAAAAAAAGATCGAATTACTTTTTTGCATCCCTTGAGACACGATTTTAATATAAATATAAAATTATATATTTGAAAAGTACGTATCGAGACGAATCAAATGAGATCTCACATGAATATATTTTTTCTTACATATACATAGTATAAAATTAAATTGAATAAAAGTTACAATATATATAAAACCAAAAGTAAAAAATGAAATCTCATACAAGTATTTAAAAGCAAATATCACAAGTAATGTTTTGAGATTAATTCATAATTTCTCCCCTACTGTTCGACACATAAGAATGCTAATTAAGGGTGCGTTTTCTTAATTAATATCTCTTTTTTCAAATTCATTATTAATTAATATATATATATATATTTAATTTTTCTTAATTCACGTATAGTAAAATTAACAAACTGGAACGGATGGAGTAATAATGTGGAGGATGAGTAAAGTTTAATTTGGACCGAAATTAAACCAAACCCAAAATAAATAAATAAGTTTTATTTTATAATATTAAAAAATTAGTTTAATTCAATCTAACATTGTTTGGTTTCTCTAAAAAAATTATAAAATAAGAATGATAGAATAAAATCGGTTTATGACGTGTAAGAGTGATTAAAGGTAATTATTAATTTAATTAATTAATTTTATTTAATCAATAATTAAAAAAATAACCTAGACCTGATTGGAACTTATTAGACCTTATTGTAACTTATTAGACTTAATTGGAACATATCATACATGATTGGAACTTATTAGACCTGATTGAAACTTATTAGAACTTATTAGACCTTATTGCAACTTATTAGATCTTATTGGAACTTATTAAACCCGATATAACTTATTGGAACTTATATTTGAACTTATCTGAACTGTACTTGTTAAACCTGAAACATATTTTTTTAAGGTGAAGAGAACGCACCCTAAATGGCACATGAACAAAGACTTATGAAAAAAATAATTTATATTTTTTGTCAAATTAGCATGACCGATCAGAATTATTATTCACAAAAAAAAAAACATTAATAATTGTTCCGGTATGGATTTGCCGACACTGTTTTATGGTGGTGCAGGGGTGTTCACAAGGACAACTTTAACCTGCATAAGGAAATAATACAGTGAGCTAACCCTGGGGTGTCTCCGAGGAAAGACCCTCCGATGCTTAAATTAGCAAGGGGGATTAAGTATGTGAAAGAGGTAAAATGAATAGAGAGAATAGAGAGATAAAAGTTGGTTAAAAATATATGTCCTGCCGTTATCAGACTGGTGAAATCTTCTATTTATAGGAGATGGCTTGGCGGTCAAACCGTGACCGTCAAGGAGGGGTGCTTCCTTAGAGTCGGTTCCGGCAACTCTGATGACAGGCAACTTGTGATGCTGCTATCATTAAGACGGCATGGGTCCTTTGATACTGTCATGAGTGGGACGACATCTTTGATTCGACATGGGTCCTCTGACACCGTAGTCATTGAGACGACATCTTGAAAGGTACTGCCTATGTTGGCATTGTTGAGTTGACCGTAACCGTTAGCTTTTGTAGCTGGCAATTAAGTGGTGTCTGACATCTTGGTTGCGACGTTAGTATGGTAGGTCCTGCCGGTTTACCGGTAGGCCCCCATACAACTAGCCCCCCCAAAAAGTATCAGGACCGGCACGTTGTTGATGCTTTTTCAAAATATGAGTCGCCAACAAGATGTTGTTAGGTTAAAATTTTCCGCCCGTTCGTTTACACTTTACACGCGTCAGCAGAATATGAAACGTTTTCTTTTCTGGAAAGTGGGTCCCACAGTATCATATATATGTGTCTTGACGGTTTTTTTCTCTTTCTTCACCTTAAAAAAATTTTAAAAAATTTCTGAGATAAAATTTTTCTTTCTTTCTCTCTCTAAGTGTTCGTTGCTCGTACTTTCTTCGTCTTCTTCCTCGAGATTCTGAAAGAAGTTTGCTGTGTCACCATTGTTACTGTAGAAAACCTTCGAATTTTGCATAATTTTCAGGTTAGCTACTCTTTTATGCTTTGTCGTAGTTGTGTTCTTCAAATTAAGCTTTGCAGAAATGTTTTTCCAAAGTATAAATTTTAATTATTTCTTCTCAAATTGGTTTTTTCGAAAATGAAATTTGAAAAAATGTATGCTCATCTCCAAATTTTTTCTTTTTCAGTTTTTCTGAAAATTTTCGAATATATATATATATATATATATATATTTTTTTTTTTTTGAAGAAAAGGTATTTCGAAAGAATATTTCTGAAATGGATCTTTCCTTTTTAAAGTCTTGATATTGGTGCATGTTACTACTTTAACCTTTATGTCTTTTGTCAGCGTTTCAAACGATGTCGGATGCTAGTGATAGCCAAAACGACAGCAGAATTCTGGAGAGCGACGACAGCGATGTTGTGTCGTTGTCTGACTCTTCTACTTCGTTGTCGTCTTGCCCTACAGAAGGTGAGTCGTTGTGTCAAACTATTGCTAGCACCGCCGTCAGTGAGGTCACTGCTGACGAAGTGGTGGAGCCTGTCGTGTGTACGTGTGTGTCTCGCAGTCATAAAATTAATAAGGGTTGTCCTCTTCACTCGAACCGAGGAGAGGGGTCGTCCCGGCGTTCGCGTCGTATGAAAAACAGGAGTAGAGCTGCCGCCGTATCCTCCAAATCCGGCAAAGTGCATCCAGCAAAGTCAGTGTTGCCTGGTGGACTTGTGCCTAAGCAGAGGCGTATTCCTGAGTTTTCTTTAGTTTTGAAAAGAAACGCAGACTGCAAAGGCACACGTAACCCGCCAAGTTTTAATCATGAACAACAACATGAAGTCAGGCATCTTCGTGAGATTTTGCGCAAGTCCGTCAACCCAATGTGGACCGTGATGTCGGAGCGTTATTGGTTTTCAGCGCTGCGGTCCGCGTTGGAGTTTGACCAATATGGTTCGAATGAATATCTGGCACGTCCGAACCCGTTTGTCGAGCTTGGTAAATACATTGATTCCTACATGTTTTACTTATTATCTTCATTGTTTCTGTTGTTGTGTGTTGCAGAAGTTGATATGGATTCAGGTGATGCTCGTTTGGTTAATACTGCCTGGCAGCTTGTCGGTCAGGAATGGTTTGACTCTCTTAGTAACTTACCGTCACTCGTTTTTGAGGCGTTAGAATTTGACGCCGTGCCGGCTGAGGATCATGAGCATCCGTTAGTACGTACTCCCTACCCAGATTGGCTGAAAGAAATCAGCAATTGGACTGGCGGTAGGGAGGCTTATATTCAGTGGTTTAAGGACGACCACTATATTCCTGCTAACTGGGAGTTGTTGATCCCAGATAAAGATGATAAGGTGACGGCACCTCCAGATGGCTACTTTCCGGTATACTTGGCTCACTTTAGATGGGGCCTTAGGTGTCCCTTTGACTGGTCCATAATGTCGGTTTTACGACATTTTCAAATAAGCTTGGTTCAACTAGGGCCGTTGTCCTTGTTGATGTTGATATCAGTTTTATGGGTTTGCTGGTATCGTCAGATGAAGGTGAATCTGCATATCATACGGGCACTGATGTCCGTGAAGAGAAATAGCTCGGCTGCCGGGCGTTATACATTTTCCACACCTCCTGGGAAGCTATTGTATTACCCAAAGATTAGTTCTTATAAGAACTACATGGGTAAGTGGTTTTGGGTGAAGGCGCCAGAGGGGTTTATATTAGACATTCCGTTGGGCTTCACGGAACCTAGCCCTAACATGGGGCACATTCCAAGGCGACAGTTAACTGCTGAAGAGCAGTTAACTGTCGACTATTTCAAGCACATGGGTGGCATCCCTACAAGCTGGATGCCAAACTCTGGATATATGGTGGAGAACCGACCCCTTGCCTACGTGGGGTTGTGTGGTCATGTTGGGGGTACATATTCTGGTATGAAGACGCTTGGCGCCCTACTTCTGGCTTTGTCCTTATTTTTGTCTTCTTAACTTTCGCGTCTTGGATTAACTAACCTTTATAATTTATATGCATGTGTACATATGGTTTATGTTTTTGTGGCTTTGACACTATGTCTTTGTCTGTGGTGCAGAGTTGGATCTGGACAAGTTGAAACCGCCCAAAGAAGGTGTTGAGGTGGCGGCTGAAGGTGCCGTTACCGGCACTGATGCTGTTGGAAACTCTGGTGTCGGTAGTTCTTCTTCCGGCACCAGGGTTATGGTTGCCAGAAGTAGTCGTGGAGGCCGGCGTGCAGCTGGCCGTCAGAGAGTAGTTACCATAACAGTGCCGGCTTCTAAGGGTGTTGTTGGCACTAATGCTACAAGGAGGCCGGTTGCCTCAGCAAGGGGTGGTCGTACCAGGACCGCTGCCACTCGTTACCAGGAGCAGGCAGTGGGAAAAAGGAAAGAGTTGGCTGTGTTTCCTGGAAAGCCTACTAAGGTGGCGAGGTCTCAGGCCGTTGATGTTGTAGTACCTGGGTCGGGGTCAGCGCCTGCCACTACTGTACCAGGTGAATCTACATCTCTGCCTGCGCCGGTGTCTATAGAGGTGCTGCAACATAAGAGCGGCGTAGTTCAGGATAGGTCACCTCGTGACGTGGCAAATGAGGCTGCCCCTCAGGTGTTGACGGATGCAGCCACCGAGGCCACTAGTGCTGATGTGAGATCTCCTGTTCTGGCGACAAATTTGTCTGGACAGGAGGTAATAACAGTGGAGGATGAGACAGAGGATGGCTGTCTCGACGATGCAGCCAAGGAAGGTGCACGGAGGAGGGCTCGTGAGAAAGCCTTGAAGGCTCCGGCAGCTGCAGAGATTGACCCCTCCGAGGTATGGTGTCTTAACTTCTTCTTGTTGTTTTTTTTTTTGGGAGCTGATTTAATCTTTGGCTAGCTGGACCTTTTTTTGCAGGGTTACTCTCCGGCAGCTGAAGACAACCGGACAGAATATCTGGGCCCGCATTTTGGGCGTAGCATCACTTTGCCCCGTCGCGGCGCCGGCGAGCATATTGAGGTGGATTCTTCAAACAATATTGGATCTTTTTCATTTCCCTTACCTGAGGATGTGCAGGTAAGGCCGGGATCATGGGGTTATAGCTACTCCACCATTCCCGACGAGTTTAGGCCGAGGCCGAGGCCTGCTGGGCCTTATTTTCACCCTCAACTAGATGTCGCCATCAACGAGTCATTGATGGCGGATTTAAGTATGGCCGGGGGTGACTTAGGGTATCGGTTGCTGCAAGGTGTAAGGCTACCGGCAGACCGAAGTCAGGAAAGGTGGGTGAACCCAGCTCAGGTTCTATGCCACGATGTTGCTTGTGTAAGTTCCCTTCTACCTTGCTCTTCTCTCCCTCTGTTACTTTTGGTATTTTTTATGCTGAAATTTTTCTTGGATTTGTTGTGAGCAGGCTGCTAATTCTGCTGCCGAGTTGGCTGAGGCTTACTGGAGCTGTGCCTTAGATTTGGAGCAGGCGGAGAAGATGGTTCTTCCTTTAACGGATGAGAATGCATCTCTTAAGAAGGCTGCTGAGGAGAGAGAACTGGAGCTGGTCAAGCTTAGAAAGGAGAAGGCAGATGCTGATACTGCCATCCAGGCTTCAGAAAAGCTGGCAGGTGATGCTGAGGTTGCCATGCAGTTTGCTAATAAGGAAGCAGCTGAAGCTGAGGCTGCCAGTGAGGTTGCCAGGAAAAGGGCGGATGCTATTGCCGCTGAGTTGGAGACTGTGAAGGCAGGTCTCAAGGCTGCCAATGCTAGAGCTGATGCCTTCTTAATAGTCGCCAAGTCCAGCGAAGAGAAGGTTGCCTCAGCGGAGGCTAGGGTGGAGGCTGCTAAGGAAGAAACTTCGTCTGCCCTCAAGAAGACCACTGAAGAGGTGGAGGGTGCCAAGGTGAGAGCAGTAGACGATTTTGTTAAGTCTGCTGACCTTCGCCAATTCTGCACACTCCGGTTTGATGGTGGCTGGATTGCTGCCATGAGGTGTGTGTTGTCACTCTACCCAGAGGTTGACTGGGTTGCTGTGGAAGATGTCTTCGCTGCTGGGACCTCTAGTCAACCTCTGAACGAGGAAGACGTATTTCCTGAAGAACATGTCGGGAATGTGTCACCTCGACTTACTGGGGTGTCAGCAACAGATGGCTTGGTGGGTCCTGAAGTTACTGCCGCCTCAACTACTGCCGGAGGTGCTCCTGAAGGGGCAGAATAATGTGTTAGGCAGCCTTCTCCCGTTCTCTCTTCTTGTAGTTCTAACTCTTCTTTGTAACTTCTTCAGTGTTTTGTATATATGTGTTGTAACACTTGGTGTAATTTTTATTTTTTGTCAAAATGGGCTGCCAGGCCATTAAGCATGTAACATGTAATGCTGCCAGTCATTACTGGATTTTGGAAGTATATAAAAGTTTATTTTAATGAAAGATATTTCCCTTTGATTTTTGTTATTATTTTACTTCGTACTTTGCCATATATTTAAATCATAGCTTGATGATATTGCAAATATAGTTCGTTCTTTAATTTTTATCTTGCAATATTGTTGCCAATATCCTTGTTTGCTTTGTCCCCCCTACTTTCTTTGTACAAAAGGAATATTTGTTTTTGAACAGTTAGGAGTTTTAGATGATGGATATTTATGACTTCAACTGTTATTTAGGCTTTGGCTGCCAAAAGATGGTTCTTGGCAGCTGGGCTTTTTGGATGACAGTGGCCTTTGGCCTTATCTGTCATCTGGCCTTTTGGCTGCTGAGATAGTTCTTGGCAGCTGGGCTTTTTGGATGACAGTGGCCTTTGGCCTTAGTTGTCATCTGGCCTTTTGGCTACTGAGATGGTTCTTGGCAACTGGGCTTTTTAGATGACAGTGGCCTTTGGCCTTAGCTGTCATCTGGCCTTTTGGCTGCTGAGATGGTTCTTGGCAGCTGAGCTTTTTAGATGACAGTGGCCTTTGGCCTTAGCTGTCATCTGGCCTTTTGGCTACTGAGATGGTTCTTGGCAGCTGGGCTTTTTGGATGACAGTGGCCTTTGGCCTTAGCTGTCATCTGGCCTTTTGGTTGCTGAGATGGTTCTTGGCAGCTGGGCTTTTTGGATGACAGTGGCCTTTGGCCTTAGCTTTCATCTGGCCTTTTGGCTGCTGAGATGGTTCTTTAGTACATAATTGAAATACTTAAATAAAAAATAAAACTTAGTTGTACTAAAGGTTTAGCCTCTATACATTTATCAGTTACGTAAATGTGTAAATTTTATACATAATACTTCTTGAGTACTCTGGCGTTCCAAGTATTCTTTAATTCCTTGCCGTCCATTCCAGCAAGCCTGTAAGCTCCAGAGGTTACCGTCTTTATTATACGGTATGGCCCTTCCCAGTTGGCCGTTAATTTCCCTTCTCTGTTCTGTTTGCCGGTAACGTCAGTTCGTCTCAGAACCTAATCGCCATCTTGCATAGGCATGTGGTGTACTTTTTTATTATACGCCCTTTTGATTTGATCTTTGTATGCTACTTGGCGGAGTTCTGCGATAAGTCTGACCTCGGCTAGCAAGTCAACGTCTTGTTTTAATAACTCGTCGTTGCGCTCAGGCTGGTATGTCTGGATCCTGAAGGATGGCAGCCCTACTTCTACCGGCAATATGGCTTCTTGTCCGAATGTGAGTCTGAAGGGTGTTTCCCCTGTAGATTCTTTCTCAGTTGTCCTGTTAGCCCAAAGGACGTCTGGTATTAAATCTGCCCACTTGCCCTTGAGGTCGTCTAACTTCTTTTTCAAAGCATTTAGGATTTGCTTGTTTGCCACCTCGGCTTGGTCGTTACTCTGAGGGTGAGTGACGGATGCAAATGCCATTTTCACTTTTAGAGGCTCCAGATATTCTCTCAGGGGCTTGCAGTCAAATTGGGTTCCATGATCAAAGACTATTGCCTGGGGTATCCCAAACCTTGTGATTATTTGTTTCCATATGATTTTTTTAACTTGGGCCGTGGTGATAGAAACGGTTGGGATGGCTTCGATCCATTTTGTAAAGTAGTCAATAGCCACTATCAGGAATTTTCGTCCCCCTTTGCCCTTTGTGAATGGTCCCAGTATGTCCATCCCCCATTGGGCAAATGGTATGGGGCTCAATATTGGTTATAGGTCGTTTGGTGGAGTGTTAATCATTGGAGCAAACCGTTGACACTTGTCACATTTTCAAACATAGCTCTGGGCATCCCTGAGCATATGGGGCCAATAATATCCGGCACGTAGCGCTTTCAGTGCTAAGGCTTTTCCGCCAATGTGATTCCCACAAATCCCTTCATGTATTTCTTCCAAGATTTTCTGTGCTTCTATCTTGGTAGCACATCGTAGTAAAGGTAGGTGGAAAGATGTTTGGTAAAGCAGGCCTTGGCATACACAATACCAAGGTGCCTGTCGTTTGATATTAGCTGCCAATGTCTTGTCTTCTGGGAGTGTTCCCAAATTTTTGAAGGTAAGAATTGAGTGAAACCATTCCCCTTCCATAGCGACGACATTGGCAATAAGAATATAGTTGATCACTTTGTCGGCCCTGATCTCAATGAGGATATTTCCTCCTAAATCTGCCAAAGGTGAAGTTGCCAGCCGTGCGAGGGCGTCGGCAGATTGATTGTTCTCCCTTGGGACCAGTTGTATCTCGAAGGATGATAGTTGGCCGGCCAGTTGCTTAAGATAATCCCTGTATTTGACTATTGTAAGTTCCCTAGCCTCCGTTGTGCCCTCCATTTGAGTTGGCACTAGTTGGGAGTCTGTTGTAAGTTTGACTTGTTCTGCCCCGGACGCAATTGCCAGCTGGATTCCTGCTATGGCGGCCTCGTATTCTTACTCATTATTTGTTGCTTTGAAGCTAAACCTTAGAGCATATCGATGAATGATACCATCGGGGCTGATTAGCCTGACGCCGGCACCAGAGCCGGTATTGCAAGACGAGCCATCCGTGGCTACGGTCCATTCTTGTGTTGGGTCCGCCATGGTAAATGATGTTTCTGCGATGAAGTCTGCCAAAGCTTGTGCTTTAATGGCATTCCTGGGTTTGAAAGATATGTCGTATTCTGACAACTCTATTCCCCATTTCATCATTCTGCCCGACACCGCTAGCTTTATTAGGGCTTTGTCCAGTGGGTGATTGGTGAAGATGAGGACGGAATGGGCATCAAAGTAGGGGCGTAAACGTCGTGCCATGACCATAACGGCTAAAGCCAATTTTTCAATTGATGAGTATCTGATTTCCGCGCCGTTTAACACGTGGCTGGTAAAGTAAACCGGCATTTGTATTTTTTCTCTTTCGACTAGTAGTACTGCCGCCACGGTATTATCGGATGCCGAGACGTATACTTGCAGTTGTTCTCCTTTTTCAGGCCTAGTCATTGTGGGTAGGCTTTTGAGGTGATCTTTGATTTTGTAGAATGCCTCCTTTTGGTCAATGTTCCACTCGAATTTTTTGTTTGATCGAAGTATTTTGAGGAAAGGCAGGGCGTGAGCCGCTGACTTTGCCATAAATCTTGTTAGAGCCGCCATTCTACCTGTTAGTTTTTGTACTTCTTTGATTTTTATTGGTTCTACCATGTCTGTTATGTCTTTGACCTTGTCTGGGTTGGCGTCTATCCCTCTTTCTGATACCATATATCCTAAGAACTTGCCGGATGTGACGCCAAACGTACATTTCTTAGGGTTTAACTTTATTTGAAATTCCCTAAGTGTTGCAAATGTTTCTTCAAGGTCGGCAAGGTGTTCACCTTGGGTTTTGCTTTTGACTATTGTGTCGTCAACATATACTTCGACATTTCTTCCTTTCTGCTTGCTGAAGACTTTATCCACCAGCTTTTGATAGGTTGCACCGGCGTTTTCAGCCCAAAAGGCATGGCTTTGTAACAAAAAACACCGGCGTTAGTCACGAATGCCGTCTTGGGTCTGTCCGACTCCAGAAGGCTGATTTGATGATATCCTAAAAAGGCGTCCATAAAACTAAGTAGTGCATGGTTTGCTGTAGAGTCTACTAGTTGATCTATTCTTGGGAGTGGGTAGCAATCTTTTGGGCAATGGCAGTTTAGATCAGTGAAGTCGACGCACATTCGCCATTGTCCGCTTTGTTTCTTTACCATCACTACATTAGCTAACCATTCAGGATAGTCACAAGGTTCTATGAACCCTGCCAACAAAAGTTTATTTATTTCAGTCTCAATAGCCTCATTCTTCTCAGCCGAGAATGATCTTTTCTTTTGTTTTACAGGCCTAACACTATCATCTACATTAAGCCTATGTTGTATTACAGAGGTATGGATGCCTGGCATCTCATCAGCAGAAAAGGCGAATACATCAGCGTTGTCTTACAATAATTGTACCAAGTTGATCTTCATTTGGGCCAGCAACTTTTTCCTTATCTTGACGGTTCTAGAGATATCTGTGGCAGATAAAGGTATATCTTCCACGTCCTCGTCGGGTTTCGGTCTTGGGAGACCGTCGTCGTCCGGGCGACCATTGATGTCGTCCATTGATATGGGAGAGACTTCTGGTTGTCGTTTTCTTTTATTGCCTGTGTTCAGCTGAGGTGGAGGCGGAGGTCTCATGGCAGTTACGTAACATGAACGGGCTACCTCTTGGCTCCCTTTCACTTTTGCCGGATAGCCGTCATCGGGTATGTATAGCATAGTTAAATGATAGGTAGATGGTATGCCTTTAATGTCATTCATCATTGGCCGCCTAATGATGGCGTTGTAAGCAGACGGTATGTTAACCACCAGAAATTCTATCATTGTTCTTTTGAGTTGTCTCCCCTCTCCTAGCTGTGTCGGCAGCCTAATTATGCCTTCCGGTATCACCCTGGCTCCTCCTGTAAAGCCAGTGATTGAGTAGTGTACCGGTTTCAGATATTTATCTTCTATTCCAAGTTTGTTGAAGGCCTCTTGGAATAGGATGTTGGCAGAGGAACCGCCATCAACCAAGACGCGGTGGACTTTGCAGTTCGCAATAGACAAGTTGATCACCAAGGGGTCATCATGTGGGTATATGATGCCCCTAGTGTCCTCAGCCGTGAATGTCATTTCCGGCACATCTGCCGACCCCGCCCAGTGGTGGCGGTCATTGAAATTAACTTGATGACGGACCTCCTGCAGGCTTGCCCGGGTGCCGGTAAGGGTTTCGCCATGTACTGGTCCTCCTGTGATGACCAGTATGTCGGGTTGGAAATCGGCTTGTTTTTGTTTTCCCTTCCACCCCCTATCGCCTTGCTGTTGGTGAGATGAATCATCTTTTCTTTTATACTGGGCCAGCCGCCCTCTTCTTACTAGTTCTTCGACATTTTTTTTCAGATGGGCACACTTATCGGTGATGTGCCCGTAGTCGTTATGAAACTCGCACCATTTAGACTGGTCGCGGTTTGGTGCATTCATTTGCCTGGGGCGCCTCCACTTTTCATTTTGTTTGTGGAGCGAATAGATCCGTGAACGTTGGGTGTTGAGCTCTGTATAGCCGCCACCTTTCTCTGTTCGCGGTTTTTTCTCTACATTCCCCCCTTCTTCCCCGCGTCTTTTTTCCGCGTTTCTAGAGAAGTATTCCTTTCTTTCGAAAGGAGCTTCTTTTTTAAACTCTTTTTTGTAACCTCTTTCTTCTACCGGCCCCTTCTCTGTTGAGGTGCCGGCACCGATCCGGCAGAATTCTTCTGCCCGGATGTATTCATTGGCCTTCCCTAGGACGCCCCCCAAAGTTGTCAGATTTTTTCGTCCTAGGTACTGGCGAAATGGGCTTTCTTGCAATCCTGACATTAGTGCCAAGACTGCGACTTCTTGCTGCATATCAGGTATGGTCACGGCTTCCGTCGTGAATCGAGCAATGAAATCTCTAAGGCTTTCTTGACGCCTTTGTTGTATTCCCATTAATTCGCTTGTCAGCCTTTGTCTTTTTTTGTTGCTGACAAAGTGTGACAAGAATCGGGAGGACAAGTCCCCCCAACGGGCTATAGTGAAGTTTGGCAGGGATTTAAACCAACTTTGAGCTATGCCGGTAAGTGTGGTCTGAAAGACTCGGCACCAGGCGCTATTAACCGTGGTGTAGAGTTGCCCCTCGTACGCAGATATATGATCCGTTGGGTCAGATGTGCCATCATATCTGCAATTTGGCATTTTAATTTTTGGCAGCTCTTCCTTGCTGACAGCCAAAATGAAAGGGGTCCCTTGAGGGAGGACTCTTTCTATATGGCCGGTGACTCCGACGGACGTCGGCCTTCTTCTCTTTAGGTTGTCGTCAAAGTTTGTTTCCAGTCTTCTGCTGGGAGTGACTCTGTTCCCAGCAGTAGCCCGGATGTTTGCTGAGTATCCAGGGGAGGTCTGGATCTAGTTTCAGCCTCGGAAAAGTCCCATTCCAACTCTCCTTCTTGCTTAGTTTTTAAGGATTCCATGATCCTTATTGGGGACCCTGGTGTGTGACACGTTTTGGGCCTCTTTTTAGCTGTTGCGAGAGTGTTGAGAACAGCGATGGCATTTTGAAGCTGCTCTGGCGTAAATTGGCTGAATATTTCTAAACCAGAGTTTGTCTCTGGTTTGGGTTCAGGTATTTTTTCACGGTTCTCTATTGGAGTGTGGACCGTGTTTTCACTTTGAGTGGGTTTTGGGCTAGCCTCTTTTTCTGGCTGACTGGGGTGGTCATTTTATATATTTTTGGGGTTGGGGCGTTTTTGGTTTTATAGGTGTTTTTTGTAAGAAATCCCCACAGACGGCGCCAATTGTTCCGGTATGGATTTGCCGACACTGTTTTATGGTAGTGCAGGGGTGTTCACAAGGACAACTTTAACCTACACAAGGAAATAATACGGTGAGCTAACCCCGGGGTGTCTCCGAGGAAAGATCCTCCGATGCTTAAGTTAGCAAGGGGGATTAAGTATGTGAAAGAGGTAAAATGAATAGAGAGAATAGAGAGATAGAAGTTGGTTAAAAATATATGTCCTGCCGTTATCAGGCTGGTGAGGTCTTCTATTTATAGGAGATGGCTTGGCGGTCAAACCGTGACCGTTAAGGAGGGGTGCTTCCTTAGAGTCGGTTCCGGCAACTCTGATGACAGGCAACTTGTGATGCTGCCATCATTAAGACGACATGGGTCCTTTGATACCGTCATGAGTGGGACAACATCTTTGATTCAGCATGGGTCCTCTGACACCGTCGTCATTGAGACGACATCTTGAAAGGTACTGCCTATGTTGGCTGTGTTGAGTTGACCGTAACCGTTAGCTTTTGTAGCTGGCAATTAAGTAGTGTCTGACATCTTGGTCGCGACGTTAGTATGGTAGGTCCTGCCGGTTTACCGGTAGGCCCCCATACAATAATAAAGATGTTTATACATTACATTACACATAGTTTTTTAAATATAACAATTTAAAATTATACTTCCTCCGTTCAAAAAAAAAAAAAAACAACAGTCAACATTTCACGCATGCCGTGACATTACTTTGACCCTTAATAACTATAATTATGAATAATTAAAAATTATAAAAAGTTGATATTAAGATAGTATTTTACAAGACGAATCTCACAAGATTTCACTCGACTATATTTTTTATTATGTATAAAGCTCAAAATTTTGTCAAAGTATATAATGTAAATAGTGCAAAATATTGACTGCTACATTTTTTTGGAACGGATGAAGTATTATAATGTATATATAACTAGATAATACCCGAGCAAATGCTCGGTTTTAATTAATGGTTAGAAAAGATTTTTTTAGTGGTTACTATATTAGTATAAAAGTATTGATATATACTATACCGAATAGAAGTATTGATATGTTGTGATGGATAATATAGGTTTAGAGAAGTTTTTTTTTTTTTTTTGGTTACAATTTTTTTTTTTTGGTTACATTAGTCTTAAATCTATATCGTAATACTCACAACTTTTGCAATTTAAGTTGTAACATAATGTTTACAACAATTTTTTTACTATATATTTAGTGAAATTTTTTTCTATGTGTAACTTTTTTATTTTTTAAACCGACCTTACTTTTTTAGTGGGCCTAATTAATTATTCATTTTTCACTCCATTTCTCTTTAAATCCATTTTTTGTCTAAGAGTCCGTATCACATACTTATGTAGCGAATATTGCAATAGGGAGGTAGTATAAAAGATTAGTAGAGATGTAAAAAAAAATTAATTATAATAAAATACACCCCCATTTTTTTATATTTGCTCATTTGTGTTTTCATCAATATCAATAAACTAATAGAGTAATAGAAAAAGAAAAAAAATCATAAATTATGATAAAAAGTTGTGCAAAAAAAGTAAGAGAAAGAAGATGATAAAGTAACGTGAGAAATATACGAAGTATTAATAAATATAAAAGAATAAAATTTTACTATATTTTGATAATGTAGGAAGTCAGCAAATTAAAATGAAACGGCCCAAAAAAGAAAAGTACGCAAATTAAATAAAGACAAGTGAGTAATTTAATTAGTAAAAAAAATATTGAGGTAAATGTTTGTCAATTATTATGTCAAAGTTTTTTGTTATAATATTATTTTAGTTTAAGAAGATATTTGTTTGACAGTTTATTTATTTATTAGAGTATTAATTATGGTATTAAATATATAGAGAGGTAGAAAAGTGGGATAGAAGATAAATATAGAATTTTTTGTTAGGAGAGAAAAATGGTAATTTGGGAGGAAAAGAGGGTATATTTTAGTGGTAAGAGTTTTAGTAAGGTTTATAGAATAGATATCTATCTTAAACTTTTTTTAATAAGATACTCCCTCTGTCCCAAATTACTTGCTACAATTTCCTTATTTGGATGTCCCAAAATACTTACTACATGTCCTTTTATAGTCTATGGGCCCCACACATATTTTACATTTTTACCCTATTTTTGTCATTTTTATTCTCTTTAAACCATTCTTTTTCTTCCACTTACCTTTAGCAATGGTGGGCCCACATGAAAATTGTTTTGCATAAAAATTTGTTCCAAAATGAAATATAGCAAGTAAAATAGGACGGAGGGAATCCATTAATCGAACCAATAAAAAGGCTAGTTAAGGTTGGAGTAATAATCTTTTCTCTCTCATGTGTGGGGGCTTTTCAATTTTTGTTTTTATTTGGACGTATATATACTTGCCTTTTCTAATTTGGCTTGCTCATGTAAACCTTGTCCCCTAGTGAATATTTTGTCGGTTAGCGTATTAGCTGGTTCATTTTGTTTGAATATGTTGTCAAAATAAGACATACATTGCCATGTCATTGTCAACCTTGATTACTTCCTTGCTTTTTCTTTAAATTCTATTTAGGGGAGGAATGATTTTTTGTTTGTAAGTTTTTAATTTGTTGTTTTTAGTCATCATTCCAAGTCTTTGAATATGGTGTTTTTGTTTTTTATGCAACGAGATTCAAATTAAACCTACCTAATTAATTTGAAGGTTTCGAGAGTTCGAGATCCTTATTTGCCAAGTCATGCTAACCAATTCATTCAAAACAATTTGGATTTATATATATTGAGATGTAGGCTTATTTGAGAAATGTAGTTTTGGTGAGAAGGGTAAGAAGCAATCTCAACTCTTTGATCAACAAATGAGTGACTAAGATTAAATTTGAATTTCCCTTCTTAGTCCATCTATAGTTTAGAGCCAATGTATCTATAATATAAAATCAATGTATTTTTACTCAATGTATTTATAATGTATGGTGAATGTACCTATAGTTGGCAGTCAATGTACCTCTAGGTCGTAGTTGATATATTTATCTCTTCTCACATTTCTTACGATAAGAAATTTCTCACCGAAATCCAACCCTATATATATATATATATATGTATATATATATATATTTATGTATAATTAGAAATATTAATATTTAAAGTTATGTCTCAGAAGATGTAAAAAAATAAATGGAGCAATTAAATGTGCCCAAAGAGAGTAATAGATTTAAGAGACGTGTTAAATTTTTTTCCTTTGTCCTTCATAAATATAACCAAAATTGCTTCCCCGATTTTTTTTTTCACAAAATTGATTAAAATTTCATTCTCGTCCATCTCATAAATCCCAAATATGCTTGCCCAAAATGCACTAAATTGCTCCAAAAAGAAAATTAAAATGGAAGTAAAATTGATTAAACTCCAAAGGGGATTTTCTTTTACACTAGTGCAGTAGTGCAGCATATAAGGAAGAAATTTTGATTTGAACTTGTATATGGTAGTCCCCAACTTTAGTGTAAGTTTTCTACATGATAGCAATTTATTTTATTATTATTAATTTTTTTTATAATAGATAACTCTGAATATATTTATGATAATTCTATAACTCTACTAAATGAATTCTGTTTAGTTATCGTTAGTTTTGAAATTTATTAGTTTGGCAATTGGCACACACAACCGAGACTTATGCCCTTTTTTTGGAATTAATTTCAGACATTAGAAGTCCAGTTTATTTTTATAAAGTTCTCTTAAATTCAGTTAAGTTCAACTTATTATTATGGGAAATTTCCAGTGGTATATCCGAACTTTTTGGAAATTCCACTGGTATACCCAAGTTTTTTTAATCCCAGAGGTGTACCTAATGTTAAACATAATTTCCAAAAGTAACCTTTTTGTTTAAAAACTGTTAAAATCACTAACCATGGTTAATAAATAAAAAAAAAAACAAAAAAGAAACGAAATAAAGCAAAAACAACCACAAATTGGGGGCAATCGGATCATTTTTTGTAAAATCTGACCTCAAATCGGAACCCTTAAGAATAAAAATGACCCGTAAAACCTAAAGCGGACTATTTTTTTACATAAATCAATGCGCGCAAAACGAGGCGAATCGGGAACGCAAATTGGGGGACAACCGGATCATTTTTTGCAAAATCCGACCTCAAATCGAACCCCATAAGGGTCAAAATGACCCGTAAAACCTTCAGTGAACTATTTTTTCATGTAGATCAATGCGCACAAAACGTGGCGAATTGGGAACGCAAAGTGGGGGCATTCAAATCATTTTTTGCAAAATCCGACCTCAAATCAGGTCTCGTAAGGAAAAAAATGACCCGTAAAACCATGAGCAGACTATTTTTTTCACGTAGATCAATGCGCGCAAATCGATGCAAATCAGAAACGCAAATTGGGGGCAATTGCAAAAACCCATTAATTTAATATATTACTTGGTTTAATTTTTATTTTTTTAAAAAAAAAAATTAAAAAAATTGTTAACCAAAGTTAAATCTAATCTTAAAATAGGTATATTCCAATACATTTAACGGAATATACCTTCTAAATGTAACGGATGAGAATTAGACGTAATTTTAGGTATACCAATGGGATTAAAATAAACTCGGGTATACCAGTGGGATTTCAGAAAAACTCGGGTATACCACTGGGAATTTCGCTATTATTATTATTATTATTGTTGTTGTTGTTATTATTATTATTATTATTATTATTATTATTATTATTATTATTATTTTTATTATTATTTTTAATAATATTATTATTATAAAAAGTTGGATGGAACCCGAAAAAAAGCTGCGCCCCACCCCTTTCTGGAACAAAAGCTCAAGCGATGAAAAATAAAATTGTTATCTCTAGCATTAAGGAAACGACTACACAAAAAATACTTGATATGAGAAAGGGTATCAAGAGCCTCCTTATCCAACTCCCCGAACGTGGTAAAAGCAAAAGAGATTGAACTTGTAACCATTTTCCTCACACTTGAACGCATACTTCTTCTTTTTCTTCTCCACGGCATTATGTAAGGCCAGCTCATGGACCCATGAACCCGAACCTGTGCCAGCAAAGAGAGAAATACTAGTTACATCCAAACACGCATCTATGCCCGATCCGAACACGCATCCACGATATTATGGTTTAGAGGAACATATACTTTATTTTATGAATTTTCAAAATATAAAAATCAAACCAAACCAACACGCAAATCGTTCGGCGATATATCAAGATATTACCCACTAGAATTTTCATTTTATTAATTACTCCATTAAATGAAATATTGTTGTATTTTTTTGGTCATATACAACACTAGAGCTTCTCCTTGTAATTTTTTAAACAGTTTCCAACTAGGGTGCTTATCGAGCGCGTCGATCGCGAGCTGGGGGTTGCTCGACTCGTGCTCGTTAGGTTTCGAGCCGAGTCGAGCCGATCACGAGCTGCTCGTTTAATGTTTTAGTCCTCTTGAATCTTAATTTTTTTTCAAAAGAAAATCATTGATTGTATTTTCTTTTCTTTATGAAAATTATATATTGTTAAAGTTTATTAATTTATTATATTAAATATCAAGGTTAATTTTATTTTTCAAATATTTAACGTAGAAAATTATTGATTTTTTATAAAATTATCGAGTCACGAGCTGTTTCGAGCGAGCTCGAGCCAACTCGCGTCGAGCTTTGACCAAGCTTTGACCGAGTCGAACTCGAGCTGCTCGCGAGCTACCCAGCTCAATAAGCACCCCTATTTCCAACTATATCTTTTGTCATTTAAAAGCCTGTTAATAATAACTAATATTTTAAGTTATTCATAAAAATTACAATTTATTTATAAAAAAAATATTTATTTATATAGGATGGGTTCCGGTGAGAAATTTTTTATCGTGAGAAGGTGAGAAATAGATAGATACATCAACAATTACCTATAGGTACATTGAATACCAACTATATCTACATTCAACATAGACTATAAATACATTGAGCGAAAATATATTGACTTATTCTATAGATACATTGACTCCAAACTAAAGTATGAGTAAGGAGAGAAAATCAAATTTAATCTTAGCCATTCATTTGTTAATCAAAGGGTTGTGATTGTTTCTCACTTTTCTCACCAAAACTAAATTTCTCACAAGAGCCTACTATATATATATATATATATGAAGTCTTTTAAAACCAAATGATAATTTTTACTTAACAATGGTGTAAACTTTTACGCTATCAAGCCTAAAATATGGGTGCAAGAGTTAACGTATTATATGGGTTAGTAACCCATTACCAGTCAATGAGCTGATGGATTTCTTACATTATAAAAAATATATATATCAAGCCTAAATATTAGGAAGTACATAAATTGTCCCAAAATATATATTTAAGAAAAGGGAGAAAAGGGGCACATTTGCTAATTGTGCCAAATATTCTCATAGTTTGAAAGCTAGTTCATTTGGAGTGAATTAATTTGAATTGAATTTAAATGGACTGAATTGTAATAATTTAAATGAATTTAAATCCTAAAATCACCAGGAGACGAAATAAATTGAAATAAACTATAATTGTAGATTTGAAGTCCAAAAGAATAGAACCTTGTTTAATCTAAAAAAATAATTGAAGCCTATGATATATTTATACTAGTTTTCTATGCACGCTCTGCGTGCGATGATATTTTAAATGTATCTTTTAATTTGTATAAACAAACAAAAAAAATGTGTTTGTTTATTTCAATAATAATGAATAAAAAAAAGAATTTATTTTTTAATATATTCTATCGTCTATCAAATTTCTACGATAATCAAAAGGTAAAATATTATTTGCCAAACTATATAAATATTGATATCTATTTATAGAGAATTCAAAAATATGAATTTTGGTATTTTTATTTTATTTTTATGAATTTTATATTTGCAATATTTTCATTTTAAAAAGTTGAAAAATTATAAAAACTTTCCATAATAGATTGGAGTGATGCAAATTGAATTTTTGGAAAATTTTGAGAGGTAACAGGAACATTTCCGGGGGATACCGTAGCTCCCCCTTGACTTGTATAATAGAGATATACACACACATAATTTAAAGAAGTGTATCAAGTTTGACAAATTGTAAAACTAGCCAAATATGCATCCAATGATCCAATCAACTATTTTGCTTCTTCCCCTTTGTTTGTCTGTGTAGGTTGTTGAATCACACTGTACAACAACATTTACAATTTCTTATTAACTTATAATTATTCAGTTGGACAAATAATATTAATTAATTAACGTAATTAAAGATGCTGTGGCATCCTCGCCAACTATTTTTTATTACTAATCACAAATGGATGGCATTTAGGGGGGGGGGGGGGAGACCCTTTCCCATGTCTTTAGCAACTTTTGTCTCCTTGTACCAAATATACAATTAGCACCATCATTACACTACTAATTATTATTATTTTAATTATTAGTGACATGTTATCATCATCATCATCATCATCATCATTATTATTATTATTATTATTATTATTATTATTATTATTATTATTATTATTATTATTATTATTATTATTTTTAAATTTTAATATTAAAATACCTCCATTAGCCCATCTAACTTTGTCACAAGACCAATGTCATGTATGCCAAGCTAATTAATGGGGAATGGCATCATCTTTCTTTTCAAAAGAAGTTCCTTCAAAGAAGCAATTTCCTCATAATCCCAATTACTAGAAGACAATAATTAAAAGTAGATTCTTAAATATAATAATAACTAATTCGGCTGACGTATACAACAAATGAACTCGGATATGACGGAGAGTGACAAAATAGAATCCATCTTTTCTTCTCTTATAAATTGTAAATTGTAATAAAGCGCTTGCAAAAAGCTATATGCACATCTTATTCAAAGTTTTATTTGCCACTTTCCATTTCCCCCCTTAATATATATGTTTATTGTTTACTTGTTTAGGTACCATAAATGAACCCGTAATATTTATAAATGAACTGTCATTATAAAAGCCTAAATAGCTACATATCAGTCAATCCATCTAAAATCATATAAACACCCAAAGCAGGCCTAAAGTCAACTCAACAAATGCTCATTGGGCCCAATAGTCAGCCACTTCACATATGCCATTTGCCTAGAAGGTATTTGCCGATAAGCATCACCAACGATGAACAAAAAAATAAAAAATTGTCATCCGTCTTTCTTTACCCGTTTTTCACTCTTCCACCTCATTTTTCCACTATTCATGATTTTTTCTATCATAAACACCACAATAATAACCAAAATAAACTTGCCACCACTTTCTCTCTTCTTCGTCTACTATACCCAAAACAATGGTTGATTTTTTATATCATGAACACCACAACAATGTAAAAAAACTTGACATGCTAAGAATTTTCATAATTTCCATCAAGGTTTGTCAATTTTGATGATGTAACAAAACTTGATGATTTCCATCACCTTGTTACAACACATTGTATAAAAAAAAAACTTAGCAATTAGCATGCCAAGTTATTTTTTATTTTTTATTTTTATTATTTTTTTTACGTTGCAGGTGATGCTCTAAATACACCCAACCACCAACATTTATTAGCATTAAATTCTATAGCCTCAAGCTATTAATGATCTTATATTCATATTTAATACTTCCTCTGCTTCATATTAATTGCAACACTTTGACCGAAAAGCTCTCACATATTTAATCAAAGTGTTGCAACTATTATGGAGTGGAGGAAATATAAGACTTAAGATTTAGGCAACGGAGGGACGTTTTCTCAGACAAGCCCCGAGCTAGTTTATGTGTGCTCATTTTGTAGGTACTCAGCCCAGTCCATAATTGGACCCAAACACATTTATAGTCTTTCCTTAAAATAGTTAACATCACTTCAAATCATATTATTTTCACCTGAAATAATATGGCCCCATCTGTGGGGAAGACATGAAGTTTTCAACATAACTTTTTAGACAAGCTAAAAAAAAGAATTATGACAACTCAAAACAAAAATTGAGAGGAAGAACATCAAAATAGTGTTCAACCTAACAACCAACACACTAACGAGCCCAAAAGCTCAGAAGACTAGTCATACTTGCCAACTTATTCGACCCACACCGGGCCTAGTAGCCAACATCAAATGGGCGAATACATCCCAACCATGGACCAACTAGAGACGGTAATGTATGTCGTCAACCAATTTCTCTGAGGACATAAAGGACAATCAGAGAAACGGCCGAGCCCGAGCAGACATTCAAAATCTATCTCCAAATAATTGGCACTAAAGCTTAACACGGGGCATAGGACCAAGTCCATACTCGAGTTCGTAGGCTAGAGCCTCCTAGAGGACCTAATGATGAAGCTTAGAAAGAACATGGAGAACTCGTGAACAGAAATTCAGGAACCAGAACTAGTTCGAACCAGGTGAATCGTCTAATACTCAGTGGTCCGGCGTGGTTAAAGTTCACCTCGACCCTAGTGCTCGAAATATTTGGAGTTGGGTCCGGGGGGTAATCTAAAGAGAGAGCGCTCAAGTGAGAGCCAAGTGTAAGAAGTAGCTCCTCGAGCCCAAGCCGTACGGATATTGGTTTACAAAAGAACCCCATTCCACAGTTGGATCCTAGAGGAACAAGTTTAAAAGGTCAAGCTCCCAACCTACATTAAATATGATGGGAGTACTTACTTATCTAATCACGAGCCTCAGCCAACGAGGGACATATATATGTCTTTACACCCTTACACCGAGACAACTTGGTATAAGTTCTTCGAACAGCCCTGACAATAATCGCGGTTCTAGAAAGGGCTAACTTCCGACTCAGTCATGATATATAGTGACTATTTATACCAATTTTCGTCTAACGAAAAGAATTGGTTGGGATGTTGCAATAACTAGGATTCAATTAATTAATTAAGTTGATTGATCGTGGTTTATATCAATTAAAGAAAAGAAGAACAAAACGAACAATTGCTGACATGGAAAACCTATTAATTAGGTGAGAAACCCCGACAGCTTTAAGTCCACCAATCTACAATGAATGTGATATCAAACATCAAGTATTACAAGTGCAATGTTTAGTGTTTTGAATGTAAGTGAAAGGATCAGTAAGAATGCGTAAGTATGTAAATTAAAATAGTAGTAATATAACTGGTAATCAGATGATTACAATTAACCTAAGTACATGTTATTTATAGTGCTTAGTCTAGGGTAAAGGTTGTTGTTGCTTTGGAGCTTTTCTACTAAGCGTGTCACCGCAATATTCGGAGTTTGTTACAATTGAGTTTGAATGAATCTTCAACGTTTTGATACTCTTTAGTTTGTTTCTCAATTGCCTTAACTTATTCTTAGCCTCCAACTTCTTTATCATTAGTTGCTTATATCCATTTTGTCCCAGTCTTCATGTCATGACATCTAGCATCATTGCTCCAAGTGTTCGTCTTGCATAACCATCATCCTAATTATATCAAGTCCTTGGATTATGAAAATATAATGCCTGGAACTAGCGTCTTGAAGTCAAAGTTTAGTGTCATAGGCACCTGATGTCATGACCTAAATAAAATGACCTCAATCCTTGAAGGTGCACAACCTTCTCTAGGTAATTACATCGTTGGCGTTTTTTTTTTATCATTTTTTATATTAGAGTCAAAATCTTTGTCTTTATTTCCTTTTTTTTTCCCTTAATTATTGATGTCATGGGTCTTTATCATTGCAGAGCATGCACCACTTCAAGGCTGCTAGGGAGAATGCCAAAACTAACGACTCCCTCCTTCGCAACGTCTAACATCAGTTAAAAAATTCTTAATTATCTCTTTGAGAAGCGTTTGATTGCTCAGTTGGGCGAGTCCTCCAACCGCCTGAAAAAGGCTAAGGCTCAGGTTAGTTTCTCGGACACTGAGGTGGATGACCTCTCAGACCGGTCACTGGACCTTGGGAAGGACGTCAAGGAGTTGAGAGAGGTGTAAGAGAAGGACGCCGAGACTTTTAAGCTGGAAGAAGAGTTAGTGGATACCTAGTTCATTGTGAAGGCTGAGGGGAGATTGATGCAACAGGTCGTGAATGGTAGGTCCGCATCATGGAACCCTCAACAAGTCCTGACCATCTACACCACCCATGTGGGAACATAGCTAATCTGCTACCCTCAACTGAGGAAGTAACCAAGGAAGACCCCATCCTAAAGATGGTTGACTCCAATATAGGTATCCTCTTAAGCAAAGAGATATCAGATCACTAAGAAACCTGTACAAGAAATGTTGGACAGAGGCATAATACAACACAACTCTAGTCCTTTTGCATCTCCTGTAGTGTTAGTTGGTAAGAAAGATGGGACTTGGAAATTATGCATTGATTACTGGGCCTTATATAGGAAAACTATTAAGAATAAATTCCCTATATATGTGATTGATGAGCTTATTGATGAGCTAGTTGGGGCAACATGTCTTTAATTAACCTAGACCTTAGGTCTAAATACCATAAACTAAGGATGCATGAAAATGATGTTCACAAAACAACTTTTAAAATACATATAAGACATTTTGAGTTTTTGGTAATGCCCTTTGGGTTAAAAGATGCACCAGCATCATTTCAAGGTTGGATGAATCATATTTTTAAGCTTATCTTGAGGAAGTGTGTTCTTGTCTTCTTTGGTGATATTCTTGTATATAATGCCAGTGAGACAAATCATTGGTGTCACTTGGAGATAATATTTCATATCAAGGTCCCACTTTTATTCAAGAGGGGGGTGAATTGAGTACCTCATAAAATTTTCTTTTCTAACTGTTCTAGTTTGTTAACCAGTTAAATGCTCTAGCAGCGAATATTTGGGGAACAGTAAAAACAGGAATAATATTGCAAATAAAGAACACACGGATTTAACGAGGTTCAGAAACTATGCCAATGTCCTCCTACCCTAGCTACTAATTGTATTGATTAACTCATAAAAACAAAAGTTGTACACTTTGTTGTTGTAAACTCTCACAACAGACTTCCCCTCTCTCAACCCAAGAGTGATGTTTCACACTTGAACTCTCAAGCACTCGCAAATGAATTCACACTTGCTCCTAATCACTAACCCCTCTGTTAGTGATGAATACAGAAAGTTTTTATCTTAAGAATGCTTCTCAAAATCTTACAAGAGATGAAGTTTGAATTATGAGATGAATGTCTTGTAATCAATAAATTGTTCTTCTTAATCTTTTATGAACTCTAAAAATTTTGCTCAATATCGTGCTGGAAACTCTAAGAGAGTTTATCATTAAGTGCATCAATATTTATAGAACTTAGGAACCCTAAATATGCCAACCGTGGTGAATTGCTTAGGTTGTACTTCAAGGATCCAATTTTAGAAAAGTTTTCATGATCAAATATTCTATGATCAAAGATCCTAGAATATTTGTTCATGTATTTCCTAAAGTTTTTGGAAATTTTTAGCATTTAAAGATTCTTATCATACAGAATAGTTCTCGTACAAAAAGGTTTTAGGAATCAAAGATGAATCCTTTAAAAAAATATTTACGATTCAGTCTGTCAAGCTGCTGGTCTGTCGAACTGTTCTATGCACTGTTCTTCAGACCAGTTATGTTGTAATCAATAGACACTGGTCTTCTGTTTGCAACATATCAAAGATCAAACATTACAAATCTATTATCATACTCTTTACAACAAAAAGACTAAAAATAAAACCCTAAGGCTAAACTTCAATCTTCATGTTCTTCAATACTTGACACTTGGATTCTCCATTTTTGGTTCATTTTAATCTTCTTGATGTAGTTCTTCATGTCTCAAGTACTGGGATACTTGTATGTCAAACATGCACACAATATACAATGTATGACATAAAAGTATTTTTACTCGAAGTGAGTAATTGAGGAACATTAGACTTCAATTGTTTTAGGACAACTGTATGAACTCATTGATTTACAATTGGTCCTGCTAATTGTTTGTCATCATTCAAAACACTAAGGGACTTAACTGACCATGAGGGAGAAGCAAATGCACATTAAGCAAAGCAAATGCATTTTTGCCACTAATAAGGTAGAATATCTTGGCCATTTTATTTCTGGAGAAGGAGTTCAAACTGATCAAAGGAAGATAGAAGTTGTTGCAAATTGGCCAGAAATGTTAAGCAGTTGAGGAGCTTCCTAGGGTTAGCTAGATACTGTAGAAAATTTGTTAGAGGGTATACCCTAATTTCAAAGCCATTAACAGATTTACTTAAAAAGGGGGAAATTTAGATGGTTAATTGTTGCTCAAAAGGCTTTCAATCATCTAAAACAAGCAATAACTACTACACCTGTATTGGCTGTTCCAAATTTTGTGGTGGAAACTGATGCTTTAAGTCATGGAATTGGGATTGTCTTGATGCATGAAGGACACACATTGGCATTAATCAGCAAAGCAATTGGGCCAATGTGGCAGAAGTTATCAGTATATGAAAAAGAGCAATTTTCAATTTTGCAAGTAGTATAAAAATGGGAGCAATATGTAACAGCAATCCCTTCATCATAAAAAACTGATCAAAAAAGTTTGAAGTGGCTACCGCAACAAAAAAATTAGTACTCCCTTTCAACAATTGTGGCTATTAAAACTAATGGGATTCACCTATGAAATACAATACAAAAGTGGTAAGGAAAATGTGGCAAAAAATGCCCTATCAAGGATCCCTAGTAAAAAGGTAACGTATTCATCCATTTCTGTGGCTTCATCTAAATTAGAGACACTAATCAAAGATAGCTATGCTCTAATCCCTAAATTAACACAATTATACAAACACTAAAACAACTAGAGAATAGGGAAACAGTCCAGGGGTATGTTTTGGTGAATGGCTTGATAAACACATAAAACATAATACAGATTGGCTCTTGCATATTGTTGAAACACAAGATATTCCTATGGCAACATGCATCACCTCAGGGTGGGAACACTGGCAGGGATAGTACAATAAGGAAAATCAAGCAATTATTCTATTGGAAGGGAATGTCCAAATATATAAGGCAATTTGAAAGGTACTCCACTATATACCAAGCAGCCAAGTATGACACAACTGCAAAGCCAGGCTTACTTCAAACATTGCCAGTTCTAGAAGAGGTATGGGTCTACATCTCCATGGACTTCATTACTAGACTTCCTAAATCAATAGGTAAGGAAGTCATATATGTGGTAGTTGACAGGTTCAATAAAGCTGCCCATTTCATGGCACTATCTCACCATTTTAGTGCAATACAGGTGGCTTATGCTACCTATACAGTGTTTTCAAGCTACTTGGTTGGCCTAGAACCATTATTAGTGATAGAGATTCAATATTTCTAAGTAAATTTTGGAAGGGGTTATTTCAATACATGGAACTGGGTTCATGTTATCCTCAACATACCATCCAAAATCAGATGGACAAACAGAAGTGGTTAATAGATGTTTGGAAACACACTTAAGATGTATGTTTGGGGGAAATCCAAAAGATTGGTGTATATGGATTCCAGTGACAGAATGGTGGTACAACACTCATTATCACACTTCTACAAAAATGACACCTTATGAGATTATTGACAACCAACCACCACCTTTGCATCTTCGCTACATAACTGGAGATACAAGAAACAATGAGATAGATAGAAGCATGGTGAGAAGGAAGGGTATGATAGATAAAGTCAAACATCACTTAAATAGAGCAATGTGCAGGATAAAAAATATGGTTGACAAGAAATGATCAGAGAGGACTTTCATTGTGGGTGATTGGGTTTGGCTGAAGTCGCAACCCTATAAACAAATTTTGGTTCAACTAAGAGGTAACAAAAAAATCAGTCAGAAGTATTATGGACCTTATCAAATTACTGCTCAGATTGGAAAGGTGGCTTATTGATAACCGGATTTTTGGTAGTGTTTTTCCTAGCTTTTAGTTTAGTTTTATAGCTTAGTTTTCCCTTTTATTATTTCAGTTTGTCCTTTTTATTTCATTTTTTTAGTTTAGTTGTGTTTCAGCAATTTTGCAGTATTCTTGCTATTTGCTACTACTTTTTGGTCGTTTTCCACATTTTTGTAGGCAACTCATGCTTCACAGGATTCGAGGAGTCGTACGAGCGTCAGAAACCTAAGCCAAGACACATTTAGAGGCTTTTGGCAAGAAGAGTGGTCGCTCCCCTAGTAGCACGGTCGCGCCCAAGGTCTTAAATGAAGATTCGAGCACCTGACCAAAGGAGCGACCACTCCTCTATCTTGCACGGGCACTCCTAAGTTGAAGTTGCAACCCTATAAGCAATCTCGGTTCAACTAAGACGAAACCAAAAACTCAGTCAGAAGTATTATGGACCTTATCAAATTACTGCTCAGATTGGAAAGGTGGCTTATAGACATGCTCTACTTGCAATATCCAAGATACATAATGTCTTCCATGTTTCTCAATTAAAAGCCTTCTATGGAGACCTACCTATTGCCACAACACTTCTAGGCTGGAATTAAATCTAAAATTATCCACTGATACACTTTTTATAACTGTATTGAAGGAAAGAATCATGCAGGTTGAATGGGAAAGTCAGAAGCACTACTTGATCCATTGGCAAGGTTATCCAAAATATGACGCAACTTGGGAAATTTCTAAAGATTTTGATGCTCAATATCCAAGTTTCCATCAAGTTCCTTAATTAGACTTGAGGACAAGTATTCTTTTAGTATGGTGTAGGGTTCGTTTCCGGCCGCCTGCGTCACGAGTTGTTTTGAATGCTCGTTAACACCACACGTGAATTTGGCCTAGTAGGAGTTCCATCGTGAGTTTATACGGTCCACGGACACCAAAGAAATACCAATGCCAGGGGTAATCGGCCCCATATGGTCGTTCACCAGAGTATGGGTTCTGGGACAGGTTACGACCCAATCTTGCATTGGGATCGCTCGTCTATAAGCAGTCTCTACTAGGTCTCTTTTTGTGGTCGTATTATTATTATTCCTGAATTCAAGGATATCTACGATTATATTCTAAAAGTGCATATTACTAAGTGGGTTTGAATTATTACAAGTCAAAACTAATTTATCGTGACCACTTTGAGTTAGATCCGTATTAAAAATCTTAAAAATAATGAATCAAATAAATCATGAATAAAACATGTAATGAATAAAACTATTATGATGATTAAGACAATGATTATGATAACGATTATAGAAAATATATACAACTTTATACATGATTAATATGATTCAAGGTGACTTCCAATACTTAAAATCAATTATGTTATTAATTGTCAAATTTATTATCTGTTGGGCCAGATCTATATATTTGACTCTTCGATAATCAAGATTTATTTATTAACAATAAAAATAATATGTAATTCTAGATCTATAAAAATGTAGCGACCGTTTTATAACACGAAATTTAAATGAAAAAAGCCATGTTATATAGATAGCATTATGAATCGAATAGTAATCAAAATTAGAACATTATTATCCTGAGTTATGAATTAATATGGAGTAAAATTTAATATATGTTCATGAAAAATACTTGAATGAATCAAAGATCATTACGCATTCGTATTGCAAAAAACCACAGATCATAGCCAATGAGATTATAAAATGACAATCAATACAATGACATTGTTATGATGAAATTTGATTGAAGTACCAAAATTCACATGAATAATCCGCATTGCTTTTTATATTAACCATTATCATAAATCATGTCATTAGTCATCATATATAAATGAATAAGAAATTAAGTAGAGACTTCAGAAAGATTTACCTAGTAATGCCTTGATCAAACAACCAAGGAAGGATCAACGATGATGAATGCAATATGCTTGTCTGAAATTGATTGAGTTGGTGATTTGCGATGTGTTTGATGATGTTTTGAGGGTTGTTTGATGAGATATGAATGTGTAGATTTGAAGTATGCAATGCAGAAGAAGGCTCGGGGTTCTTTTCATGTGTTGAAATGCTTGGAAGGTAGGCCAGAAGCAACGATGAAAGACCCAGGGAAGAGCAGTGACCTGCGCCTAGACGCAGGTCATAGTATGAGACCTGCGTCTAGATACAGGTCACAGTACGATGACAGACGCAGGTCAAAGTATCAGACCTTCCGGGTCTTCCATTTTTGTTGATTTTACGCGTGACTTCCGGGATTATGATTCGATTTTTATCCGATTACGATTGATTTCTGTAATCTTTGACATTCTGGGGTGTCCCGGGATGCTCCGGGATGTCCCAGAATGTTCTAGAATGTTCCAAAATGTTCCGGGGTATCCCGAAACGTTCCAGAATGTTCTAGAAGCGTCCAGAAACTCTAAAAATTACAGAAAAATTATGAAAAAATATGAAACATTATGAAAAGCACTAAGATGCTTCGCGGAACAATTTTCAACATTCAAAAATAACAAAAATGCTCCTAAGCATGCAAAAATCCTAAAAAATAAAAAAAATGCTCTAAAAATATGATAAAAAATATAGGAAAATATGAATAAAATTCAAAATTATTTTTATGATTTTAAAAAATGTTTAATGATGCAAAATAACTTTTTTTGTTTTTTATTAATATAAAGCATGGAAAAATGCACGGAAAAATATGAAAAAATCCTAAAAGTGGTGAAAAATTATGAATAAATCCCGCAATCACCGCGAAACCTAATAATTGCTTCCAAGGCACTTTAAACACGGTTTAAGCAATTGTTTTGGGTGTATTATGCATTTTTATCAACAATTTCCCTTTGTTTGACCTTAAGACAACATGGTATTTTCATCATTAGTCTCTACATTGGGAAGAAACATTTAGGTGTCTATAGAAGCCCCCACTTTGACTGAGTCTGGAGAGTAAGCATAAATTCGCAAGACGAAAGTCATAGTATTCCTATTGAGATAGAGGGTAACTCAAGACGTTCTGCAACCTAGAGTCACCCTTTTTAACGCCGGTACCTGCAAAACAAATGTTAGTTTTACCTGTAACCGCACCCCATGAGGTTTAATCCCTTAGAAGCGTCTGGATCCTCAGGATGATGGCATATGAAGTGTCTGGTTCCTCCGAATGTGCTTAGATCCTTCGGAACAATTCCCTTGGGTAAGCATAAACCCTTGGGACAATGATAAAAAGCCGTATAGGCGGGATCGATTAAGAGTAAGCATAAACTCTTGAAAAGGTGTGCGCGAGTAAGCATAAACTCGCGACAAAATTTGTTTAGGGTGGACATAAACTTGTTGTGGGCCAAGTGTAAGCACAAACTCTTGGTAGAAAATGTGACAAGTCAAGAGTAAGCATAAACTCTTGCTAAAAAAGTATGATATGTGTTTAGGTAAACGTAAACCCGTGAGAATAATAAAGTGCTAAGAGTAGGCATAAACTCATAGAGGAAGAAACAAGACTAAGAATAAACTCTTGAGAGATGAGGGTATGCATGAACCCATGAGCAAGGATGATGTGCTAAGAGTCAGCATAAACTCTTAGTGGAACAATCAAGAGTACGTATAAACTCTTGAGAGAAGGTATGGGGTTAAGCATAAACCCTAAACAATGTGATGTGCTAAGAGTAAGCATAAACTCCTAGGAGAAGAATCAAGAGTAAGTATAAATTCTTGAGAGAAGGTTTGAGGGTAAGCATAAACCCTAAGCAAAGTGATTTGTTAAAGGTAAGCATAAACTCTTAGGAGAATAATCAAGAGTAAGTATAAAGTCTTGAGAGAAGGTATGATGGTAGGCATAAACCCATAAGCAAAGTGAAGTGCTTATAAGAGTAAGTATAAACCCTTGAGGGATAAGGTGTTGATACCTCCCTGGTTTTGAATGATGATAAATCATAACAGTACAGAGAACAGTTATGTCTTGGAAACAATTTTGTGATTATCAGAACAATTTGCATTCTTGTTAGACTGTTTAGTACAAACTGTTATATTGGTCTGCATGCTTGTATGCTTAGCAACAGGTTGATGATGAATTCAAGGGAATATTGGTTGACTCAAGTCAAATGAAGAAAAAGGAAGCACTCTTAAAGATCATGAAGGAATTATTTGAAGTAGTTTAGTTTAAAAGAATATCTTGTACTTAGTCTCTTGTATGTGAAATTTTCTTATGGAATATGTGCTTTCTTACCATAGTGCATGTGTTAAAGTTATAAAATTCTGAAATAAGTTTATAACTAGAACACTGTGGTCAAGGTAGAAAAGTTCACCAGAACAGTTCTAATATGATTTATGGCAAGTTTTCTTGTGAGTTCATTTGCACTTTTCTTGTGAGTTCAAGAACACCAGGGAACACGGGTTGAGTGTGAGTTGTTCAGTCTGAGTTGATAGAACAATTGAGTGTGTAAGGTTATTCTATTTTTCAGAGTTGATTAATAAAATAACTAAGGCAGGAGGACGTAGGCCATAGTTGGCTGAACCTCGTTAAATCTGCATGTTTAATTTAATTTATTATTTGTTTTTTCTGTTTCCGCAACTAGAACAGTTCCAACTGGTCAAGTTAGTTTAAGTAAAAATCTGACACTGCCATTAACAACTCAATTCACCCCTGTAATAACCTGATATTTTGGACTATTTAAATTTTTATTTTTTATTTAATTACTTATTTTGTTGGGCAAAGATTCAAACCCGAACTAAAAAATGAGCCCAAACTTTTATTCTGCTTGTCAATTTAGGGCCAAAGCCAATTTAGCCTTAGCCCATTAATCCACACGACCAACCTTTTATTTTTCCTTTAATTAAATTATTTTATTCCACAAATGAATCTAAAAAGCTAGTCTAAAAAGCCTTACTTTTATTTTCCTATTTTCTCTCCTAAATTTTAGTAGATTACTCCCAACAACCTAAGCTAGCAAAGAATTACAATCCCTTTTGCTCTCCTCATTTACGGCACTATCATCAATATTTCCTTCCTTCTTTCTCTTCTACAATTAAAAATTACACCTTAAATCTTGAAGGCTCTCAATAACCATTCTAAAAATATTGAAGCAAGAAACAAAAGAAGCCAAGACCACACTTGAACCGAAAGTCACACAGTCACACCCCCTCTTTAGTTCGAATCTTTGTGTCACAAAATAAGGTAATTAGATGTTTTGCCTAATCTGTGAATCAATTAATTATATAATTCATGGAACAAGTTAGAATTGCTTAGAATAATTTTAGAATAGATTAAAATTACTTGTTTGATGTTAAATCCATGATGGCCGAATTGATTACAAGTTCTATGTTGTTTTATTTAATGTTTGCCATGATTTTATGTTCCAAGTATGTTCTTGCCATGAATCTTTGTAATACCCCGAAATTTCGGGATATTTTAAATTTTTCTTAAATTGATTAAATACTTAATTAATTAACTAATTTAATTAATTAATTATTAAATTGGTTGTAGCAATCTAATTATTTTATCCTGGCCCAAACCTTTTTCCCTTGTCATGCTAAGACTCAAGCCCAATTTCTTTCTCCTTCCCCTACACCTCACGGCCCCATGTTCTTTTCCTCTTAATTTATTTATTTAAATTGTTTTAATCAATATTATTAAAAAGGCCTTTATCTATTTTTTACTAAGCCTAAAAACCCTATCTTTGTTTCCTACTTTGAATACTAAAATATAGGAACTTCTAACCCCTCTCTCCTTCCATATCTCACGGCCCACCCCCTTATTCCTTTCTTTTAATTGATTTCTTTAATTTGTTTTAAACCAATATTACTAACTTATATCTACTTTGACCTTTTCCTAAAAATCCTATTTTTATCCTAACTACTCTACTAAGATTTAGGAGCCAAGAACCCCTCTTGATTCATTAATATACTCTTCCAGCCAAGGGAGAAATAAAATATATTTCTATTACTCCTAATCTCTCAATCCCTGCTTCAACTCAAATCACTAACTACCCCTAATTCTTTCCTATTGTTCCAACCTTCAAAGATTGAAACAAGAATCATCAAAGAAAGCAAAGAACCGTGAATACCCCTTGAAAAGTCGAACCATATACTTCCTGTCAGGTAATTAGATTGCTTTATTTAATCTGTAGGATAGATTAGTTATATAATTTTTAGAATAGGTTTAATCATGCTTAGAATTGTTTAAGAATTACTCAAAATTATTGTTGAATTGATAAAACATACTTGTTGATGATTCATTAGAATGGCCGAATATTTCTAAAATGTTTTGATGAATTTATTTTATGTTTTTGTATAATCTATGCATGTTCTATGATTGTTTTACGATTCTTGTTAATTTAAAGTTGATGAAATAATTATTGAATATATATGGATGTGAGCCGTGTATGTTATGTTAGGTTCGAACATGTTTCTTTGATAAAAATATGATCTTTATGTTATAATCTTGATCTTTTATTAAAATCTGGAACCAATATTAATCTTTGATAATAATCTTGAATTTAATCTTTAATTAAATTATAATAAGAGAGTTTCTTGAATTTCATCTTGATATGAATATTTAGCCATGAAGCCGTGTAGTATATGTATTAAAGGAATTGATTTCGATCTTGTTTTAGTCCATGTTTGATGATTTAATGTTTAAAGTATAATTTTATGATTTATTATTAAGTTTATATGATTAATTATTGATGATTGGTTTAATTAATTTAAAGTGTCAGTTTTAGTATTTATATGTGAAAATGTCGAGTGGTATATAATAATAAAAGGAGGATTTTTATCATGTTTTGAGTAATATTTGTTGATGATTGTTAGTTTATTTGATTATTTATTTATTTAATTGATTGATTGAATTGTTTATATGATTATTTAAGGAATTGAATTAGTTGTTGTTTTATTTAGTGAATGTCGAGTGGTACAAGTCTTGGACTAGAATTGATTAGAAGTCAATTTGTGTCATTAAAGGATTGAGTTGTGAACTAGAATTGAGAACAGAATTGTAATATGGAAAAGATGATTAACTATGAAGTGACCGCCTATCTAGTGGCTTAAGTTGCCATGAACATAGGTTTAGTCGAAGCCACCGTCCTATCTTCGGATTTGGGACAGTTCTTGATCCCAGTGCCGGGAAGTAGATCTAACGTGGTTGACCCGACATGAGCAAGGAAAGTTGGGGAAGAATTAAGGTTTCCCCTACGAGCATATGACTGGTCACGGATTAGCACCTGAACTGAAGAGTCAATAGTGGTGTCAAGAAGTCTAGAACTGAATAAGTTAGTATAGAAGGTCTTGGTTTATTGTGATGTTATGTTTGTTTCCGCTGCGTACTTGAACGATGATGTCTATGAATGATTTCCTGATGATTTATTTGATTGTTTGGTTGACCTGTTCTGATTATTATGTTTCTAATTATGTTCTACTTTCTAAGTAGAACAATCTAATTACTCACCACTGATTGCGGACCCCAAAACCCTTTTTAGGTACAGGTGATGATTGATTGAGTTACGCAAGGGCTGGGATTGTGTGCGAGCTAGTTAGCAGTTTGTTTTTATTCTAATGTTAACCCCTAGCCTTTGTAATATTTTTTAAGTGGACTTTTCCTTATTTTGTAGCATTGTTGGACTTTAGAAACGTATTTATTTTGGATTATTTAAAGGTTTTAATGAATAATATGAACTAAGTTTAGAGCTTCCGCTGTAATTGATGAATCTGATATTAAAGGTTTATAGATGTTAATGATCTGTATTGTTGTTTTCCCCGAAAACAACGCTGCTAAAATACGGGTCGTTACAATCTTGATAGTTGTTGTGATGAATTAATTGTTAGCGTTTGGAAAACCGAATTGTTGCTCTTATGATCTTAAATTTTCGAGTGGTTTAAGTATTTCAAGAATAGATCTTTTATGCTAAACTTGTTCAATCCATGATCTTTTATGTTTCTTTCTTAATTTAATTTAATAATTAGTTAAGTCTTGAATTAAATAGTAAATCTTGATTGATTGTGATGAATGTCGAATATGATAATTATCTTCCTTGAATTTTGGTTCGAAATTCTTGATCAATGTTTAAAGGTTGGATTTTTATAAAGTTAGTCTATTTTAATTATTGTTGTTTGAATTAATTAATTAGAATCTTGAATTATTGTTATTGTTATTAATCATGAAATTGCCGAGAAATTTGAGAATATTAAAGGGTTGATTTTTATTATTTAAAGTGATAAAAGATTAGATTTTGAACTCATTCAAGGAATTATTATAACTAGTTTAACTTGAAGGTTTAATATTTTAATTAATTAGTTAATTAAAATTTATTATAAAAGAATGATTTTGATTTTTTAATAATGTGATTGCCATGTAATATGAGGTGATTCTAGCCTATGATTGGACTTTCCTTTCATCAATCTGATGTTTGAATTTTAACTACTGAATTATGTAGATTCTATGAGTTGATGTATGAATTTATTGAATTGTCTTAAGTAAACTTATGTGTGGATTTTCGAACGAATGTTAGAAAGAGTTGACCAAGTCTTGCGAAGTGTCTCAGTGTTTGACGAGTCTAGAAGTCAAGTTGGAGTTTGACCTAGAGTTGACTAGTATTAAGAAGGGTTGACTTAGAGTCAAGTAAATGAACGAGTTAATGAAAGATAATGTTAATAATAATGGAAAAATGGAGTGCTATATTTGTATGTTGAAGTCGGACCAATGGAACAATGAAGTACATTTGTCGTACGTTGAAGTTGGACCATTGGAATGGTGGAGTACAACTGTTGTACGTTGAAGTTGGACCAATGGAAGATAATTTAAAGGATAAATGAAACAATGGAGTGCAACAGCCGTATGTTGAAGTTGAACCAATGGAACGATGAAGCACATTTGTCGTGCGTGGAAGTCGAACCATTGGAACGATGGAGTGCGATTGTTGTACGTTGAATTTGGACCGATGAAAGATAATAAATGGAATGGTGAAAGATAAGTTGACACAATTTATGGAGTCTGGAATCTTGAGGTTACCCTAGCTGGAGAGTTTAGTTTAGTTATGTTATGAATGTTCCGCTGCGTATCTGATTTCCTCATGTTTTCTTGTGACTCCTGAATTCAGATATGTGATCATGTTGTTGTATTCTGTTTATTATTATTGATTGCATTCTACGATTACGTAGAACATTCTAATTACTCCCCACTGACTGTGGACCCCCTATTCCTTTTCAGGTAGCGAAGCTAAGTAATCTGGATTTACGATGGTTGGATCTCATGAGCGAGCAAGTGTAGTAGTATTAACTACCCATTTATAGATGACTTAACCTTGTTATTGTTTTGTAGCTTTTGTAGTAGAAGTTTAGTATTTCAAAAGGATTTTTGGACATTTTTTATGTTTGGTATACTTATTTTTTACTAATAAAATGATTAAGTTTAGAGCTTCCGCTGTTATTATGGAATTTAATATTGAAATTTTATAGTTAATAATGATCCGTGTTGTTGTTTTCTCCGAAAACAACGTTGCTAAAATGCGGGTCGTTACAACCCCCCTCTTGAGTAGTTCTAGATCCTACAATTGATATCAGAGCTTGGATCTTCTTACAAAGCTTAACATCTTAGAAGATGAACTCTCAAGAAATGAATGCTATGGGGTATGACAACAAGACTCCAAAGTTTAATGGCAAGAACTGTGCATGGTAGAAAAATAGACCAAGGAATATCATTATTGGCATTGACTATGAATGCTGGATGATCGTGAAGAATGGACCTATGGAGGTGAGCAAACTTGATGAATCAGGAATTTATGTGGCCAAAAAGGAATCTGAATATGTGTCCTCTGATTTCAATAAACCGGAGAAAAATGCCAAGGCCATGTCGATACTGCAACAGGCCATTGGTGAAATTGAAACTAACACGATCTCTCCATGCACAACCGCCAAGGAAATTTGGGAAACCTTGGAACTTGCCTATGAAGACACAAGTGAGGTAAAGAGGACATAATTTGATTTACTTATGTCCAAATATGAATTGTTTAGCATGATTCAGGATGAAAGTATTATTGATTGTTTTGCTAGATTAATGACCATTGTGAATGATCTTAAGTCTTTAGTGAAAAACTTTTCAGATGAAGATTTGGTTAAAAAGATGCTAAGGAGCCTAACAGATATATGGACTCCCAAAGTTACTGTCATCTATGAGGATAAGGATCTAACCAAACTTTCTCTAGAATAGTTGATTGGATCCTTACTGACTCATGAAATGATGGTCGATTCCAAGGAAGGAAAGAAGGCTGACAAGTCCATTGCCCTGAAGGGAACATTTTTTGATGAAGATGAGATCTCTATGATTGCTAAAAGATTTGAAAATCACTTTAGAAATCAGAAAAAAGAACTTCAAGGGTAAGAGACCTAAAAGGACTAACTCTAACAATTCTGGTTGTTTTAAGTGTGGTGAAACAGGTCATATGATCAGAGATTATCCTCAATGGAAGGACAACAAGAACAGGAAGGAAAACAAGAAAGTATTCAAGAGGGCCATGATTGCCTTTCTTTGGGGTGACTCAGACTCTGAGTTAGAAGATGAGGAAGAAAAGGATGAAGTTTGCATGACTGCTATAATAAACAGAAGGATAATATACACTAGTGGAAAAAACCCTATCTGCTCTGCTATTTTAGCTATTATCTACTCCGTTACAGCCCTGCAACAGCATTGGATGGAGCAGATAGTAAATTATTATCTGCTCCACTACGTAGCGGAGCAGATAATTATTATCTGCTCCGCAATTTCACAAATAGATGTCTGCTCCGCTATTTGTTATATCGCGGAGCAGATAATAATTATCTGCTCCTCTATTTGTGAAATCGCGGAGCAGATAATGCTTATCTGCTTCTCTATTTCGTAAATGGTGGAGCAGATAATATGTTTTTTTTTTTTTAATTTGCAATTTCTAATCAAATCCTGCAATATAAATTTAAAAGAATCCTCATACATTTAATCCATATGAATATATTTTATATCAAATCAAAACATTGCATCAAATTAAAATTATACTCCGTATTAAAACCAAAAGAAATTATATTTACAAGCAACGTACAAAATGCCAAAAACAAGTGGATTACATAACGAACAAGTAGAAGTCCTCTAGTTATAATCAATTTGTATAATTTCGGGAAGATAGCTAAGACAAGAAAAAAATTAACAAAGAAATACTAGGCATTGAAAGCAAGCTAGGGCAAATATTAAACCATGCCATGCACTAGCTGAGGATCAACCGATCAAGACATACAGCAACCAAGAAGCAAACAGAAATTGCACCTGCAACAAAGCCCAAAGTACGTAACAAAATAATAAATTCGTGCTGGTTAGAGAATTGTCGATTACATAACAAACAAAAGTAAATGTGTAATAGAAGAACCTAAAACAGTTATCGACGCTCAAGTATAATTATTGTTGAAGAAGTAAGCAAATTTGTCTCGAACTGCGTTGATTTCGGTAATGGTAAAAGACTCCTCCCGTGGAGTATTGAAAACCTAAAACAAAATAAATATCCCAAATAATTAGATTATTTTGTACTTATGTCCTACAATATTCATGCAAGCAATTTATGACTTATTTGCATCACTTTTGGCAACAATGGAGCATTTTGGAATCAAAACTAGCTAAATAGGTTATTTTCGGCTTGTCTTGAGTGTTTTTGTTCACATATTCACAACAATCAACCTAATTCTTATTTTTGAGGTCTATTCATGTCCTAAAACACTAGTTTAAGCAATTTATGACTTATTTGCATCATATTTGAGTAAAGTAAAGCATTTTGGAATCAAAATAAAACAAAGAATAGGTAATCTTTGGCTTGTTTTGGGTGTTTTTGTTCCCATATTCGCACCAATGAACCCAATTCTTGTTTTTAAAGTATATTTATGTTCTAAAACAGTATCATAACCATTTTAACACTTATTTGCATCATTTTGAGCAGAAATATGGCATTTCGGAACAAATACAGCCTAATAGGTCATTTTTGCCTTACTTTGGGTGTTTTTGTTCCCATATTCGCACCAATCACCTAATTCTTGTTTTTAAGGTCTATTCATGTCTAAAAACAATAATATAATCATTTTATTACATATTTTTCATCATTTTAGTCAGAAATAGGGCATTTCGGGACAAAAACTAGCCTAATAGGTCATTTTTGGCTTGTTTTAAGTATTTTTGCTCCCATATTCGCACCAATCAACCTAATTATTATTTTTAATGTCTATTCATGTCCTAAACAGTAATATAACCATTTTATTACTTATTTGCATCATTTTGGGTAGAAATAGGGCATTTCGGAATAAAAACTAGCCTAATAGGTCATTTTTTGCTTGTTTAAAGTGTTTTTGTTCCCATATTCGCACCAATCAACCTAATCCTTGTTTTTAAGGTCTATTCATGTCCTAAAACATTAATATAACCATTTTATTACTTATTTGCATCATTTTGGGTAAAAATAGGGCATTTTGGAACATAAACTAGCCAAATAGGTCATTTTTGGCTTGTTTTGGGTGTTTTTGTTCACATATTCGCACCAATCAACCTAATTCTTTTTTTTCAGGTCTATTCATGTCCTAAAACAGTAATAGAAACATTTTATTACTTATTTGCATCATTTTGGGTAGAAATAGGGCATTTCGAAACATAAATTAGCTTAATAGGTCATTTTTGGCTTGTTTTGGGTGTTTTTGCTCCCACATTCGCACCAATCAACCTAATACTTGTTTTTAATGTCTATTTATGTCCTAAAACAGTCATATAACCATTTTATCACTTATTTTCATCATTTTGGGGAGAAATAGGGAATTCCGAAATAAATACAGCCTAATAGGTAATGTTTGGCTTGTTTTGGGTGTTTTTGTTCCCATATTCACACCAATGAACGTAATTCTTGTTTTTAAAGTCTATTTATTTCGTAAAACATTAATATAACCATTTTATCACTTATTTTCATCATTTTGGGCAGAAATAGGGAATTCCGGAACAAAAACAGCCTAATAGGTAATTTTTGGCTTGTTTTGGGTGTTTTTATTCCCCTATTCGCACCAATGAACCTAATTCTTATTTTTAAAGTCGATTTATGTCGTAAAACATTAATATAAACATTTTATCACTTATTTGCATCATTTTAGACAGAAATAGGGCATTTCGGAACAAATACAGCCTAATAGATCATTTTTGTCTTGCTTTGGGTGTTTTGTTCCCATATTCGCACCAATCAACCTAATTCTTGTTTTTAAGGTCTATTCATGTCCTAAAACAATAATATAATCATTTTATTACTTATTTGCTTCATTTTAGTCAGAAATAGGGCATTTCGGTACAAAAACTAGCATAATAGGTCATTTTTGGCTTGTTTTAAATGTTTTTGTTCCCATATTCGCACCAATCAACCTAATTCTTTTTTTTAAGGTCCATTCATGTCCTAAAATAGTAATATAACTATTTTATTACTTATTTGCATCATTTTGGGTAGAAATAGGGCATTTCGGAACATAAACATGCCTAATAGGTCATTTTTGGCTTGTTTTGGGTGTTTTTGTTCCCATATTCGTACCAATCAAACTAATTCTTGTTTTTAAGGTCTATTCATGTCTTAAAACAGTAATATAATCATTTTATTACTTATTTGCATCATTTTGGGTAGAAATAGGGCATTTCGGAACATAAACTAGCCTAATAGGTCATTTTTGGCTTGTTTTGAGTGTTTTTGTTCCCACATTCGCACCAATCAACCTAATTCTTGTTTTCAACGTCTATTTATATCCTAAAACAGTAATATAACCATTTTATCACTTATTTGCATAATTTTGGGCAGAAATAGGGCATTTCAGAACAAATACAGCCTAATAGGTAATTTTTGGCTTGTTTTGGGTGTTTTTGTTCCCATATTCGAACCAATGAACCTAATTCTTGTTTTTACGATCTATTTATGTCCTAAAACATTAATATAACCATTTTATCACTTATTTGCGATATTTTGGGAAAAATTAGGGCATTTCGGAACAAATACAGCCTAATAGGTCATTTTTGTCATGCTTTGGGTGTTTTCGTTCTCATATTCGCACCAATCAACCTAATTCTTGTTCTTAAGGTTTATTCATGTCCTAAAATAATAATATAATCATTTTATTACTTATTTGCATCATTTTAGTCAGAAATACGGCATTTCGGAACAAAAACTAGCCTAATAGGTCAGTTTTGGCTTGTTTTAAGTGTTTTTGTTCCCATATTCGCACCAATCAACGTAATTCTTGTTTTTAAGGTCTATTCATGTCCTAAAACAGTAATATAACCATTTTATTACTTATTTGCATCATTTTGGGTAGAAATAGGGCATTTCAGGACAAAAACTAGCCTAATAGGTCATTTTTGGTTTGTTTTGGGTGTTTTTGTTCCCACATTCGCACCAATCAATCTAATTCTTGTTTTTCATGTATATTAAGTTCTAAAATATTCATGAAAGCAATTTACTACTTTTTCAAAATACAAAAAGAAGTTGATGTATGCATACCTTTTCTACATCATTCACGTCAGAACAACAAGATACTTAATATTACCATACATCCATGAACGATCTTTTCTCATCCTCTAAAAAATTAATAAAAACACATGTTATAACACTATTTAAAAACATACTATAACACATTCGCGCTCATTTAATCATAAAAACTCACAAACTAGGAAGCGTCGCCCCATATTTTTTCTTTTTAATTTTGAGCCACCATAATTTTCACAAGCCGAGCTCTACGAATATTTAAGAGCCGAGACTATCTTAGTGGTGTTCGGTCTCAGTTCGTTTGATAAGCACTCCTAATTGAATGTTATTTTACTTTTAATTTGCAATGTTGTGTGGGCAAAGTTAGAAACAATCAACTACGTATAATTTTATAAAAATTAAACTTACTCAGCAATGAATTAGGGATTCGAAAATAAAATAAAAAAATTAGGGATTCGAAAAGTTAAAATTCCATCCCTTCAAAGTTATGTAAGGAACTTAATCAAATACTCTCCCTATAATGTAATGAATTACGGCAATTCATATTCATATTGGGAAACTGGCAAATTAATGAAACACTTTTGCTAATGAATAGTATAATAAAACACACAAATTAGATTGCTTTGAGTTTCATTTCATATCAAAGCTATGAACACATAATAAATTAATTGCAAACTGGGTTAAAATAACAACAAAATTTATAAAATATTGTTAAAATATAGTTCTGAAATTTGCCCAAAAAACATTAAAAATTAAAACAAAATCTAATTACCAAAACTATACCCAAAAAAAAGAAGAAATTAAAGCCCAAAATTGTAACATCAGAAAACATTTGAATAATTGCAGCACAAGCATAAACAGAAAAATTAATTGAAAATTAGGGTTGTGCTTCTGTTTTGGGTCTGATGTTGCAATTTTTTGCAAAGACAGAACAAAGACATAACAAAAACAGAAACAGAACAACATCTATGCATAAACAGAAGAATTAATTTGCAAATTAGGGTTCTTTGATTCTCAACCAATAGTCATTAATCTATGCATAAACAGAAGAAGAACAAAGATAGAACAAAAACAAAAAAGAAATACCTCGCAGGAGCAACAGGACAACGCAGCAGCAACAAACGAAAATGGTGGAGGAAGGCAGCAGCAGCAGCAACCGGACGCACGCAGCAGCAGCAGGCCGACACTGGTGGCCGATTTCAGTCTTTTCAGCAGTCGCGGTGGTTTTCGACTTGAACTCCAGCAGCAGGAGTCACTGATGATGCACGGGGAGGAAGGAAGACGGCTGATGATGCACGGCAGAGGAAGGAGGTGGTGGATTCGATGGAGATGGTGGATTTGATGGAGCTTGATTAGGGTTTTGATGTTTTTTCGCTGCAGCAGTGAGATATACAAATTGAAGGAATTTGGTTTTTTTGCAAGTGATGATATACGAATAGGAAGGAAATTAATTAGGAACCATTAGTTTTTTTGTGCCCCGCTATTAATATTCACGGAGCAGTTAAACTATCTGCTCCACTACAACAAAATCACGGAGCAGATACCTATTTTTTCTAAACAAAATTTTATTTTGCTATTTTCTGCTCCGTTTTTTTTAAAATATCGGAGCAAATGTGGAGTGGTAGATAGGCTTTTTCCACTAGTGTATATATGAGGGGAAAAGTATAGAATTGAAAAGTACTGTCAACAAGTGTTTGATGGCCAAGACTGGTGAGACCAGCTCACAGCAGGCTAGAGTGAAAGAAGGTAGCTTTTGGTAATTGGATAGTGGATGTTCTAGACATATGTCAGGGGAAAGATCTCAGTTTCTCTCACTCACAACTTTCAATGGTGGAAGAGTCACATTTGGAGACAACAACAAGGGAACAATTGTTGGTATAGATAAGGTTAGTAAGACTCTTTCACAAGAAGTTGATGATGTGTACTTTGTCACAGGTCTTAAACATAATTGCTGAGCATATCTCAGTTATGTGACAAAGGAAATAAAGTGGTCCTTCAAAGTAATAAATGTCTCATACAAAATGCACAAACAGATGAACTGGTCTACCATAAAACCAGACAGGATGATGTTTACATTACCTGTTTGGAAGAAATTCCTAAAGACAAGTCCATATGTTTGAAAGGTATCTCTGAGAAAGACCAGTCGCTATGGCACAAGAGGTTAGGACATGCTAGTCTAACCCTCCTAAAAAAACTTAAAACCTTTAGCTCAGTTAAAGGACTCCCTGATATCAAGTATGAGGTTGATAAATTTTGTGAAGGATGTGTAAAAGGAAAGCATGTCAAAACTTCATTCAAGTCAAAATGCCAAATCAGTCGTACCACCAAGCCACTTGAACTTATTCACATTGATCTTTGTGGTCCAATGAAAGTTCAAAGTAGGAATGGTAACAAATATATTTTTATGGTTGTTGATGACTTCTTTAGATACACCTGGACTTTATTTTTATCATCCAAAGATGAGGCTTTTGAGGAATTTCAGGTATTGATTAAACTGGTTCAAAACAAGATAAGTCATCAAATGGTCTCCCTGAGATCAGAACATAATACTGAATTTAAAAAATCAAAATTCATTGAGTTTTGCAGAAACAATGGTATAATTCACAAATTTTCGACTCCAAGAACACCACAACAAAATGTGTTGTGGAGAGGAAAAATAGGACTCTTGAGGAGATGGGTAGAACAATGCTGATTGAAAGTGGTCTCCTTAAGAGTTTCTAGGAAGAAGTTGTTAGTACTACAAATTACATATGTAATAACCCAAAATTTTGGGCTATTTTAAATTTTTATTTATTATTTAATTACCTAATTTGATGGGCAAAATATTCTAACCCGAACTAAAAACTGAGCCCAAATTCTTTACTTTTCTTTGTCAATCTAGGACCAAAGCCCAAATTAGCCCTTAACCCCTTAGCCCCACACGGACCAAATCCTTTTTATTTAACCCTTTTTATTAATTTGTTTATTTCTATTAATCTAAAAACATATCTAGAAAATATCATAATTTTATATTTTTCTCTCCTAAATTTTAGGAGTTCACCCAACCATCCAAACATCTATAAAAAACCTCCCTTGCACTACAAAACCCATGGGATCATCAATACTTTTCTATTCCTTCTTTTCTCTTCTACAAATAAAAAGTTCACATTAAATCTTGAAGCTCGCAACAAACCATCCCAAAAAGATTGAAGCAAGAAACAAAGAGAACAACACCAACTTTATTCGAGTATCATACACGGCCAAAACATCCACCACCTTCGAATCTTGGCCCATCAATTGAGGTAATTAGATGTTTTGCCTAATCTGTGAATCAATTAATTATATAATTCATAGAACAAGTTAGAGTTGCTTAGAATAATTTTCAAATAGATTAAAATTACTTGTTTGATGATACATCAATGATGGCCGAATTGTTTGCAAGTTCTATGTTGTTTTATTTAATGTCTTTCATGATTTTAAGTTCCAAGTATGTTCTTGCCATGAATCTTGATTGATTGTGATGAATGTCAAATGTGATAATTATCTTCCTTGAATTTTGGTTCGAAATTATTGATCAATGTTTAAAGGTTGGATTTTTATAAGGTTAGTCTACTTTAATTATTGTTATTTGAATTAATTAATTAGAATCTTGAATTATTATTAAAGCATGGATTTTTTTAAAGTTGGTCTAATATAATTATTGTTATTGTTTAGAATTAATTGATTAAATCCTTGAATTATATTTTTGTTTATTATTTATTCATGAAATTGACGTGTGTATTGATGATTATGAATTCATATGATTGTCTAAGTTGTTATTAAGTCTAGAAATCAAAGTTAGAATGTTTGACCTAGGGTTGAGTAAGTGATAAGTTGGGTGGCTTAGAGTCAAAGTTATGAGTTTAAATAAAATAATAATAATATAATAATGAAGGAAAGGAAACAGAGTAAGAGGACATTGTCTTGTTTCGATCTCTGACTAGGAAAGACTTGGTATTTAAGATGACCAATATACGTGTCGCACCTCTCTTTCCTGGGATTTCGAACATCTCAGTTCCAATTACGGTCACCTAGTACTTCCAATTATGGTATACTCTATCGGGTATAAGGAATTGACGACTGGCATACACTGATAATTGAAATTGACGGACAGTTATGCCATAATTATGGAATTGACGGTCGGTATGAGCTCCATATAAAATACATAATAAATATTGAGGAAAGAAGATTATGAATTTGTTAATGAAAGGTAGTGTAATGGAACAATGGAATGCAACAGTTGTATGTTGAAGTCGGAGCAGTGGAACAATGAAGTACATTTGTCGTACGTTGAAGTTGGACCATTGGAATGGTGGTGTACAACTGTTGTACGTTGAAGTTGGACCAATGGAAGATAATTTAAAGGATAAATGGAACAATGGAGTACAACAGTCGTATGTTGAAGTTGAACCAATGGAACGATGAAGCAAATTTGTCGTGCGTTGAAGTTGAACCATTGGAATGATGGAGTGCGATTATTGTACGTTGAAGTTGGACCGATGAAAGATAATAAATGGAATGATGAAATATGAGTTGACACAGTCTATGGAGTCTAGAGTCTTGAGGTGATCCTAGCTGGAGAATTGGTTTAGTTATGTTAGGTTTGTTCCGCTGCGCATCTCATTGTGTGATGTGCTCTTTTGAATTATGATTCGATTGTGTAACCATGATACTGCTATGTGATGAGTGTGTTATGTTCTGTCTATTATATAATTGATTGCGTTCTACGATTATGTAGAACATTCTAATTACTCCCCACTGACTGTGGACCCCCATACTTTTTCAGGTAACAAAGCTCAGTAAATCTAGGTTTACGATGGTTGGTTCTCTTGAGCGAGCAAGCGTAGTAGTTTAGCTACGCATTTAGTATTAGTCCTAGTCTTATGTTAGTATTCATAGCTTGTAATAGTAGTATTAGTAGTTTAAAGAGAACAATTGGAATAATTTTAGTTTGGTTTAATAAGATTTCTAATAAAATTTAATTAAGTGTTAGAGCTTCTGCTTTCATTTAAGTCTTGATCATTATAGGTCGGTTTTAAATGATCCGTAATGTTGTTTTCTCTGAAAACAACGTTGCTAAAATACGGGTCGTTACAGTTGGTAATAAGAGCTTAAGATTAACCTTGAGTTTACTTCTTCACAAGTAAACTGTGAGTTTAGCGCTTTATGAAATCAAGAGCGCAACTTTGCCTGAAATGGTAAACCTAGCGAGAGAAGCTTTGGGTAGTGACCTGGGTTAGAATGCGTTTATTCTAATTGCTGTGTTTTGTCTATTTCTGTGCTACTTGTGCTTCCTCATGTAAATTTCGAGGACGAAATTTATTTAAGGAGGGGTGACTGTAATAACCCGAAATTTTGGGCTATTTTATACTTTTATTTATTATTTATTACTTAATTTGATGGGAAAAAGATTCTAACCCGAACTAAAAATCGAGCCCAAACTCTTTACTTTGCTTTGTCAATCTAGGACCAAAGCCAAATTAGCCCTTAACCCCTTAGCACCACACGGCCCAAATCCTTTTTATTTAACCCCTTTAATTAATTTGTTTATTTCTATTAATCTAAAAACATATCTAGAAAAGATCCTACTTTTATATTTTTCTCTCCTAAATTTTTTGAGTTCACCCAACCATCCAAGCATCTATAAAAACCCTCCCTTGGTCTTCAAAACTCACGGCAACATCAAACACCAAACATCAATATTTTTCTATTCCTTCTTTTCTCTTCTACGAATAAAAACTTCACATTAAATCTTGAAGTTCGCAACAAACCATCCAAAAAAGATTGAAGCAAGAAACAAAGACAACAACACCAACTTTATTCGAGTATCATACACGGCCAAAACATCGACCACCTTCGAATCTTGACCCATCAATAGAGGTAATTAGATGTTTTCCCTAATATGTGAATCAATTAATTATATAATTCATAGAACAAGTTAGAGTTGCTTATTAGAATAATTTTATAATAGATTAAAATTACTTGTTTGATGATAAATCCAAGTTCTATGTTGTTTTATTTAATGTTTGTCATGATTTTATGTTCCAAGTATGTTCTTGCCATGAATCTTGATTGATTATGATGAATGTCGAATGTGATAATTATCTTCCTTGAATTTTGATTCGAAATTCTTGATCAATGTTTAAAGGTTGGATTTTTATAAGGTTGGTTTATTTTAATTATTGTTATTTGAATTAATTAATTAGAATCTTGAATTATTATTAAAGCATGGATTTTTATGAATTTGGTCTATTTTTATTGTTTAGAATTAATTGATTAAATCCTTGAATTATATTTTTGTTTATTATTTATTCATGAAATTGTCGTGTGTATTGATGATTATGAATTGATATGATTGTCTAAGTTGTTATTAAGTCTAGAAATCAAAGTTAGAATGTTTGACCTATGGTTGACTATGTGATAAGTTGGGTGACTTAGAGTCAAAGTTATGAGTTTAAATAAAATAATAATAATATAATAATGAAGGAAAGGAAACAGAGTAAGGGGACATTGTCTTGTTTCGATCTCTAGCTAGGAAAGACTTGGTATTTAAGATGGCCAATATACGTGCCGCACCTCTCTTTCCTGGAACTTCGAACATCTCAGTTTCAATTACGGTCACCTAGTACTTCCAATTATGGTATACTCTACCGGGTACAAGGATTTGACGACTGGCATAAACTGATAATTGGAATTGAAGGATAGTTATGCCATAATTAAGGAATTGACGGTCGGTATGAGCACCATATAAAATACATAATAAATATTGAGGAAAGAAGATTATGAATTGGTTAATGAAAGGTAATGTAATGGAACAATGGAGTGCAACAGTTGTATGTTGAAGTCGGACCAGTGGAACAATGAAGTACATTTGTCGTACGTTGAAGTTGGACCATTGAAATGGTGGAGTACAACTGTTGTACGTTGAAGTTGGACCAATGGAAGATAATTTAAAGGATAAATGGAACAATGGAGTGCAACAGTCGTATCTTGAATTTGAACCAATGGAACGATGAAGCACATATGTCGTGCGTTGAAGTTGAACCATTGGAACGATGGAGTGCGATTGTTGTACGATGAAGTTGGACTGATGAAAGGTAATAAATGGAATGATAAAAGATGAGTTGACACAGTCTATGGAGTCTAGAGTCTTGAGGTGACCCTAGTTTGAGAATTGGTTTAGTTATGTTAGGTTTGTTCCGCTGTGCATCTGATCGTGTGATGTGTTCTTGTGAATTATGATTCGAATGTGTAACCATGATACTGCTATGTGATGAGTGTGTTATGTTCTGTCTATTATATAATTGATTACGTTCTACTATTATGTAGAACATTCTAATTACTCCCCACTGAATGTGGACTCCCATAACTTTTCAGGTAACGAAGCTGAGTAAATCTGGGTTTACGATGCTTGGGTCTCTTGAGCGAGCAAGCGTGGCAGTTTAGCTACCCATTTAGTATTAGTCCTAGTCTTATGTTAGTATTCGTAGCTTTTAATAGTATTATTAGTAGTTTAAAGAGAACCTTTGGAATAATTTTAGTTTGGTTTTAATAAGATTTCTAATAAAATTTAATGAAGTGTTAGAGCTTCCGCTTTCGTTTTAAGTTTTGATCATTATAGGTCGGTTTTTTAATGATCCGTGTTGTTGTTTTCTCTGATAACAACGTTGCTGAAATACGGGTCGTTACAGTTGGTAATAGGAGCTTTAGGTTAACCTTGAGGTTACTTCTTCACAAGTAAACTGTGAGTTGAGTGCTTTATGAAATCAAGAGCGCAACTTAGCCTGAAATGGTAAACCTTGCGAGAGAAGCTTTGGGTAGTGACCTGGGTTAGGATTTGTTATTCTAATTGCTGGGTTTTGTCTATTTCCGTGCTACTTGTGCTTCCTTATGTAAATTTCGAGGACGAAATTTATTTAAGGAGGGGTGACTGTAATAACCCGAAATTTTGAGCTACTTAAAATTTTTATTTATTATTTAATTACTTAATTTGATGGGCAAAAGATTCTAACCCGAACTAAAAAACAAGCCCAAATTCTTTACTTTGCTTTGTCAATCTAGAACCATAGCACAAATTAGCCCTTAACCCCTTAGCCCCACACGGCCCAAATCCTTTTTATTTAACCCTTTTAATTAATTTGTTTATTTCTCTTAATCTAAAAATATATCTAGAAAAGATCCTACTTTTATATTTTTCTCTCCTAAATTTTACAAGTTCACCCAACCATCCAAGTATCTATAAAAACCCTCCCTTGGTCTTCAAAACTCATGGCACCATCAAACACCAAACATCAATATTTTTCTATTCCTTCTTTTCTCTTCTACAAATAAAAATTTCACATTAAATCTTGAAGCTCGCAACAAACCATCCCTAAAAGATTAAAGCAAGAAACAAAGAGGACAACACCAACTTTATTCGAGTATCATACTCGGCCAAAACATCCACCACATTCTACTCTTGACCCATCAATAGAGGTAATTAAATGTTTTCCCTAATCTGTGAATCAATTAATTATATAATTCATAGAAAAATTAGAGTTGCTTATTAGAATAATTTTATAATAGATTAAAATTACTTGTTTGATGACAAATCCGTGATGGCCGAATTGTTTGCAAGTTCTATGTTGTTTTATTTAATGTTTGTCATGATTTTATGTTCCAAGTATGTTCTTGCCATGAATCATGATTGATTGTGATGAATGTCGAATGTCATAATTATCTTCCTTGAATTTTGTTTCGAAATTCTTGATCAATGTTTAAAGGTTGGATTTTTATAAGGTTATCCTATTTTAATTATTGTTATTTGAATTAATTAATTAGAAACTTGAATTATTATTAAAGCATGGATTTTTATGAAGTTGGTCAAATATAATCATTTTTATTGTTTAGAATTAATTGATTAAATCCTTGAATTATATTTTTGTTTATTATTTATTCATCAAATTGTCGTGTGTATTGATGATTATGCATTGATATGATTGTCTAACTTGTTATTAAGTCTAGAAGTCAAAGTTAGAATGTTTGACCTATGGTTGACTAAGTGATAAATTGGGTGACTTAGAGTCAAAGTTATGAGTTTAAATAAAATAATAGTAATATAATAACGAAGGAAAGGAAACAGAGTAAGAGGACATTGTCTTGTTTCAATCTCTGGCTAGGAAAGACTTGGTATTTAAGATGGCCAATATACGTGCCGCACCTCTCTTTTCTGGGACTTCGAACATCTCAGTTCCAATTACGGTCACCTAGTACTTCTAAGTATGGTATACTATACCGGGTATAAGTAGTTGACGGCTGACATACACTGATAATTGGAATTGACGTACAGTTATGCCATAATTAAGGAATTGATGGTCGGTATGAGCACCATATAAAATACATAATAAATATTAAGGAAAGAAGATTATGAGTTGGTTAATGAAAGGTAATGTAATGGAATAATGGAGTGCAACAGTTGTATGTTGAAGTCGGACCAGTGGAATATTGAAGTACATTTGTCGTACGTTGAAGTTGGACCATTGGAATGGTGGAGTACAACTGTTGTACGTTGAAGTTGGACCGATGGAAGATAATTTAAAGGATAAATGGAACAATGGAGTGCAACAGTCGTAAGTTGAATTTAAACCAATGGAACGATGAAGCACATATGTCATGCGTTGAAGTTGAACCATTGGAACGATGGAGTGCGATTGTTGTACGTTGAAGTTGGACCGATGAAAGATAATAAATGGAATGATGAAAGATGAGTTGACACAGTCTATAAAGTCTAGAGTCTTGAGGTGACCCTAGCTGGAGAATTGGTTTAGTTATGTTAGGTCTGTTCCGCTGCGCATCTGATCGTGTGATGTGTTCTTGTGAAATATGTTTCGAATGTGTAACCATGATACTGCTATGTGATGAGTGAGTGTGTTATGTTCTGTCTATTATATAATTGATTGTGTTCTACGATTATGTAGAACATTCTAATTACTTCCCACTGAGTGTGGACTCCCATAGCCTTGAGGTAACGAAGGTGAGTAAATCTGGGTTTACGATGGTTGGGTCTCTTGAGCGAGCAAGCGTAGCAGTTTAGCTAACCATTTAGTATTAGTCCTAGTCTTATATTAGTATTCGTAGCTTGTAATAGTATTATTAGTAGTTTAAAGAGAACCTTTGAAATAATTTTAGTTTGGTTTTAATAAGATTTCTAATAAAACTTGATTAAGTGTGAGAGCTTCCGCTTTCGTTTTAAGTTTTGATCATTATAGGTCGGTTTTTAATGATCAGTGTTGTTGTTTTCTCTGAAACAACGTTGCTAAAATACGGGTAGTTACAGTAGGGAATCAGAGCTTTAGGTTAACCTTGAGTTTACTTCTTCATAAGTAAACTGTGAGTTGAGTACTTTATGAAATCAAGAGCGCAACTTAGTCTGAAATGGTAAACCTAGCGAGAGAAGCTATGGGTATTGACCTGGGTTAGAATGCGTTTATTCTCATTGTTGTGTTTTGTTTATATCTGTGCTACTTGTGCTTCCTTATGTAAATTTCGAGGACGAAATTTATTTAAGGAGGGTGACTGTATTAACCCGAAATTTTGGGCTATTTTAAATTTTTATTTATTATTTAATTACTTAATTCGATGGGCAAAAGATTCTAACCCGAACTAAAAACCGAGCCCAAACTCTTTACTTTGCTTTGTCAATCTAGGAACATAGCCCAAATTAGCCCTTAACCCCTTATCCCCACACGGCCCAAATCCTTTTTATTGAAGCCTTTTAATCAATTTGTTTATTTCTATTAATCTAAAAACATATCTAGAAAAGATCCTACTTTTATATTTTTCTCTCCTAAATTTTAGGAGTTCACCCAACCATCCAAGCATCAGTAAACATCCTCCCTTGGTCTTCAAAACTCACGGCACCATCAAACACCAAACATCAATACTTTTCTATTCCTTCTTTTCTCTTCTACAAATAAAAACTTCACATTAAATCATGAAGATCGCAATAAACCATCCCAAAAAGATTGAAGCAAGAAACAAAGAGAACAACACCAACTTTATTCGAGTATCATACTCGGCCAAAACATCCACCACCTTCGACACTTGACCCATCAATAGAGGTAATTAAATGTTTTCCCTAATCTGTGAATCAATTAATTATATAATTCATAGAACAAGTTAGAGTTGCTTATTAGAATAATTTTATAATAGATTAAAATTACTTGTTTGATGATAAATCCAAGTTCTATGTTGTTTTATTTAATGTTTGTCATGATTTTATGTTCCAAGTATGTTCTTGCCATGATTCTTGATTGATTATGATGAATGTCGAATGTGATAATTATGATTATGAATTGATATGATTGTCTACGTTGTTATTAAGTCTAGAAATCAAAGTTAGAATGTTTGACCTATGGTTGACTAAGTGATAAGTTGGGTGACTTAGAGTCAAAGTTATGAGTTTAAATAAAATAATAATAATATAATAATGAAGGAAAGGAATGAGAGTAAGAGGACATTGTCTTGTTTCGATCTCTGGCTAGGAAAGACTTGGTATTTAAGATGGCCAATATACGTGCCGCACCTCTCTTTCCTGGGACTTCGAACATCTCAGTTCCAATTACGGTCACCTAATACTTCCAATTATGGTATACTTTACCGGGTATAAGGAATTGACGACTGGCATACACTGATAATTGGAATTGACGAATAGTTATGCCATAATTAAGGAATTAACGGTCGGTATGAGCACCATATAAAATACATAATAAATAATGAGGAAAGAAGATTATGAATTGGTTAATGAAAGGTAATGTAATGGAACAATGGAGTGCAACAGTTGTATGTTGAAGTCGGACCAATGGAACAATGAAGTACATTCGTCGTACATTGAAGTTAGACCATTAAAATGGTGGAGTACAACTGTTGTACGTTGAAGTTGGACCAATGGAAGATAATTTAAAAGATAAATGGAACAATGGAGTGCAATAGTCGTATCTTGAAGTTGAACCAATGGAACGATGAAGCACATATGTCGTGCGTTGAAGTTGAACCATTGGAACGATGGAGTGCGATTGTTGTACGATGAAGTTGGACTGATGAAAGGTAATAAATGGAATGATGAAAGATGAGTTGACACAGTATATGGAGTCTAGAGTCTTGAGGTGACCCTAGTTTGAGAATTGGTTTAGTTATGTTAGGTTTGTTCCGCTGCGCATCTGATCGTGTGATGTGTTCTTGTGAATTATGATTCGAATGTGTAACCATGATACTGCTATGTGATGAGTGTGTTATGTTTTCTATTATACAATTGATTACATTCTACTATTATGTAGAACATTCTAATTACTCCCTACTAACTGTGGACTCCCATACCTTTTCAGGTAACGAAGCTGAGTAAATCTGGGTTTACGATGGTTGCGTCTCTTGAGCGAGCAAGCGTGGCAGTTTAGCTACCCATTTAGTATTAGTCCTAGTCTTATGTTAGTATTCGTAGCTTGTAATAGTATTATTAGTAGTTTAAAGAGAACCTTTGGAATAATTTTAGTTTGGTTTTAATAAGATTTCTAGTAAAATTTGATTAAGTGTGAGATCTTCTGCTTTCGTTTTAAGTTTTGATCATTATAGGTCGGTTTTTAATGATCAGTGTTGTTGTTTTCTCTGAAAACAACATTGCTAAAATACGGGTAATTACAGTAGAGAATCAGAGCTTTAGGTTAACCTTGAGTTTAATTCTTCACAAGTAAACTGTGAGTTGAGTGCTTTATGAAATCAAGAGCGCAACTTAGTCTGAAATGGTAAACCTAGCGAGAGAAGCTATGGGTATCGACCTGTGTTAGGATGCGTTTATTCTCATTGCTGTGTTTTGTTTATTTCTGTGTTACTTGTGCTTCCTTATATAAATTTCGAGGACGAAATTTATTTAAGGAGGGGTGACTGTAATAACCCGAAATTTTGGGCTATTTTAAATTTTTATTTATTATTTAATTACTTAATACGATGGGCAAAAGATTCTAACCCGAACTAAAAACCGAGCCCAAACTCTTTACTTTTCTTTGTCAATCTAGGAACATAGCCCAAATTAGCCCTTAACCCCTTAGCCCCACACGGCCCAAATTCTTTTTTATTGAAGCCTTTTAATCAATTTGTTTATTTCTATTAATCTAAAAACATATCTAGAAAAGATCCTACTTTTATATTTTTCTCTCCTAAATTTTAGGAATTCACCCAACCATCCAAGCATCTATAAACACCCTCCCTTGGTCTTCAAAACTCACGGCACCATCAAACACCAAACATCAATATTTTTCTATTCCTTCTTGTCTCTTCTACAAATAAAAACTTCACATTAAATCATGAAGCTGTCAACGAACCATCCCAAAAAAATTGAAGCAAGAAACAAAGAGAACAACACCAACTTTATTCGAGTATCATACTCGGCCAAAACATCCACCACCTTCGACTCTTGACCCATCAATAAAGGTAATTAGATGTTTTCCCTAATCTGTGAATCAATTAATTATATAATTCGTAGAACAAGTTAGAGTTGCTTATTAGAATAATTTTATAATAGATTAAAATTACTTGTTTGATGATAAATCCATGATGGCCGAATTGTTTGCAAGTTCTATGTTGTTTTATTTAATGTTTGTCATGATTTTAAGTTCCAAGTATGTTCTTGCCATGAATCTTGATTGATTATGATGAATGTCGAATGTGATAATTATCTTACTTGAATTTTGGTTCGAAATTCTTGATCAATATTTAAAGGTTGGATTTTTATAAGTTTGGTCTATTTTAATTATTGTTATTTGAATTAATTAATTAGAATCTTGAATTATTATTAAAGCATGGATTTTTATGAAGTTGGTCTAATATAATTATTTTTATTGTTTAGAATTAATTGATTAAATCCTTGAATTATATTTTTGTTTATTATTTATTCATGAAATTGTCGTCTGTATTAATGATTATGAATTGATATGATTGTCTAAGTTGTTATTAAGTCCAGAAGTCAAAGTTAGAATGTTTGAACTATGGTTGACTAAGTGATAAGTTGGGTGCCTTAGAGTCAAAGTTATGAGTTTAAATAAAATAATAATAATATAATAATGAAGGAAAGGAAAGAGAGTAAGAGGACATTGTCTTGTTTCGATCTCTGGCTAGGAAAGACTTGGTATTTAAGATGGCCAATATACGTGCCGCACCTCTCTTTCCTGGGATTTCGAACATCTCAGTTCCAATTACGGTCACCTAGCACTTCCAATTATGGTATACTCTACCGGGTATATGGAATTGACGGCTGGCATACACTGATAATTGGAATTGACGGACAGTTATGCCATAATTAAGGAATTGACGGTCGGTATGAGCACCATATAAAATACATTATAAATATTGAGGAAAGAAGATTATGAATTGGTTAATGAAAGATAATGTAATGGAACAATGGAGTGCAACAGTTGTATGTTGAAGTCAGACTAGTGGAACAATGAAGTACCTTTGTCGTACGTTGAAGTTGGACCATTGGAATGGTGGAGTACAATTGTTGCACATTGAAGTTGGACCAATGGAAGATAATTTAAAGTATAAATGGAACAATGGAGTGCAACAGTCGTATGTTGAAGTTGAACCAATGGAACGATGAAGCACATTTGTCGTGCGTTGAAGTTGAACCATTGGAACGATGGAGTGCGATTGTTGTACGTTGATGTTGGACCGATGAAAGATAATAAATGGAATGATGAAAGATGAGTTGACACAGTCTATTGAGTCTGGAGTCTTGAGGTGACCCTAGCTGGAGAATTGGTTTAGTTATGTTAGGTTTGTTCTGCTGCGCATCTGATTGTGTGATGTGTTCTTGTGAATTATGATTCGAATGTGTAACCATGATACTGCTATGTGATGAGTGTGTTATGTTCTGTCTATTATATAATTGATTGCGTTCTACGATTATGTAGAACATTCTAATTACTCCCAACTGATTGTGGACTCCCATACCTTTTCTGGTAACGAAGCTGAGTAAATCTGGGTTTGCAATGGTTGGGTCTCTTGAACGAGCAAGCGTAGCAGTTTATTTACCCATTTAGTATTAGTCCTAGTCTTATGTTAGTATTCGTAGCTTGTAATAGTATTATTAGCAGTTTAAAGAGAACCTTTGGAATAATTTTAGTTTGGTTTTAATAAGATTTCTAATAAAATTTAATCAAGTGTTAGAGCTTCCGGTTTCGTTTTAAGTTTTGATCATTATAGGTCGATTTTTAATGATCCATGTTGTTGTTTTATCCGAAAATAACGTTACTAAAATATAGGTCGTTAGAACATACTTAACAGAGCTCTTCTTAGACCAAAACTCACAAAGACACCTTATGAACTCTTAAGAGGCAGAAAACCCAACATTGCACATTTCAGGGTTTTTAGTTGCAAATGTTTTGTCCACATCAATGGAAAAGAATAGTTGGACAAATTTGATCCTAAGAGTGATGAAGGTATCTTTCTTGGTTATTTTCCACAAAGCAAGGCCTACAGAGTCTATAACAAATGGACCTTGAAAGTTCAGGAGAGTATCCATTTTATCTTTGATGAAACTAACATGTTTTTTGAGACTCCACAGGTACATAAAGATGAAGAAAGTGGGCTTCTACACTTCCCTGAATTAGAAGCATCTTCATATCCTGAAGGAGAAGATCTTGGTCAATTTCCCACTCATTCATAAGCTTCTGAGAATGAGGGAGAACATGATAAAGATCAATAAGGTAAGGAAGGTAATACAGTTTCAGAAGAGGTAACTGAGTCACGGGGAATAGTTGAACTAGTAGTTAATATTCCTGAATCAAACGATGAAGGTGAAAACTCTAACAGTTCAACTGAACCTCCACTAGAAATAGTTTGAAGAAAATCATTTAAATACAAATCTTCTCATCCCACTAATATGATCTAAGTGACATTTCAAAAGGTGTTCAAACCAGAAAATCAATGTATGAGAACTTTTGTGCATTTTTTCTATTTTTCTTTCAACTATTGAACCAACTGACTACAAAATGGCTTTGAATGATCCTGATTGGGTATTGTCTATGCAAGATGAGCTAAATCAGTTTGAAAGAAACAATGTCTACCACTTAAAGCCAATACCCAAGAACTAGACAGTCATTAGTACAAAGTGGGTATACAGAAACAAATTGACTATGATGAGACCATGGTCGGAAATAAAGCAAGATTGGTGGTTCAAGGGTATAATCAACATGAAGGAATTGATTATGATGAGACCTTTGCACCAATAGCTATATTAGAAGCAATTAGAATGTTGATTGTTGTTGCAGCTCACTTTAATATGAAACTTTTTCAAATGGATGTTAAAACTGCATTTCTAAATTGCTATTTGAAAGAGGAAGGATTTGTTGAGCAACCACCTGTTTTATAAACAATGAGTTCCCTGATTTTGTGTTTAAACTTGATAAGGCTTTCAAACTTCCTAAATCAAAATAGTTATAAAAGGGCAAAAGTTGATAAGACTTTGTTTATCAAAACTAGGGGAAATGATTTACTAGTAGTACAAAATTTATGTTGATAATATTTTGTTCTGTGCTACTAACCCATCTTTGTGCAAGGAATTTGCTGATCTTATGCAAAGTGAATTTGAGATGAGCATGATGGGGGAATTTGGGTTCTTCCTTGGACTGTAGATCAAGCATACAGATGGAGGTATTATGATCCACCAACAGAATTATCTCAAAGAACTTCTTAAAAGGTTTGATATGGTAAGTGACAAGGCCTATGATACACCTATACCCACATCTTCAAAGCTAGATTAAGATGAAAAGGGTAAAAGTGTGGAGGCTTTTGTGTATAGAGTTTAATTGGTTCCCTGCTGTACTTAACAACTAGCAGGCCTGATATAGTCTTTGTTGTAGCACTTTGTGCTAGATTTTAGTGTAATCCAAAAGAATACACCTGAAAGCTGTTAAGTGAATTTTGAGATACCATATTGGAACTACAAATTTGTGTTTGTGGTGCCCCAAAGACAGTACACTTGAACTGGTTGGGTACACAGATGCTGATTATGCAGGATTCCTTGTTTATAGGAAAAACATATCAGGTATGGCACATTTATTAGGCTCTTGCTTGATCTCATGGGGATCAAAGAAGGAAAATTCAGTTGCTCTTTCCACAGCAGAAGCAAAATACATAGCTGCTGCAACATGTTGTGCACAACTGCTTTGGATAAGAAATCAGCTTAAGGATTTTGGTGTTATATTTGATAGTGCTCCTATTCTCTGTGACAACACAAGTACTATTAACATCTCTAAGATTCCTGTGCAGCATTCAAGGACTAAACACATTGAAGTCAGACATCACTTTTTAAGGGACAATGTTGAAAAAGTCTTTATCTCTATTGACTTTTGCAAAAGTGAAGAACAGGTAGCAGATATCTTTACAAAGCCCCTAGGAAGAGAGCCTTTTTGCAAACTAAAATTACTGTTAGGCTTGGTAAGAGTAACTGCACAAAGTGGTACTTTAAGTGTTTCCCCTAGTTGATTCTTAGACTTGGTGTTATGTGTGAATTTCTTGTATATATATTTGGTTCTTATTTTTTATATAATGATTGAGCTAATGTCTTGATGGATTATTGCTAAGTTTCCTGGTTTGACTTCGAACCGTCCTAGCAAAGCAGAACATCACACAAAATCTACTAAGAGATACTGGTTGATTCAAAAAGATTCATATCTTTTTGAAATATCATGCAAATTTTATTTTTGCTTATATTAAGCAAGAATAAATCTCTGTGATTATCCATCCTCATTTCAATTTTATTTTTTTGATCTTTTGGTAACTGTTTTTTTAAAGTTATTTCTTTCTTTTTTAATTTATTCCGTCTCTTTCCTTAACTCCCTGCTTTATTTTTTTTTTTCAATTTCATCTCTCTCCTTGGCTGTGCATATTAACTCCACGCAGGTGTAAAAGCAATTGCATTAATATCACTTCTCTTTCTCTCTCCTTTCAACTGCATGATCAGTCTCTCTCTCTCTAAATTTCAAAGATCTTCAAAAGACGATTTCATCATGAGGAAGAAGAGTGCTAATACTAAGAAACCTGCATCAACTGCCATGGATGCTACTTAACCTTCTTCAAAAGAAAATCCTCCTACTCCCATTGCCATTGATAAAACCAGTGCAGTAGAACCTCCAAACACTATTGCACCCAAAACACCCACTACACAAAAATCTCCCATCTCTTCTCCAAAACTTGCTACTGTGTCACAAAAGGGTTCCCCACCAAAATCTAAACCTCCACTCAAACCTAAAGAAAAAACGCCCACTGAATCTGTGACCTCAAAAACCCAAAAATCAAAAGAGAAGTCTCCAACTAAGGGGGGGGGGGAAGGAAGTAAAGGAGGGAATTGCTGAGGTTTTAAAAGACATTGATGCTGAAGAGAAACTAGGTGATCATGAGGATGAAGAGGATGTAACCATTGTTGCTGAAGTTGTAACGGGGCCTGTCATAAGGTCTAGGGTTGTCAGAAGGAGTGCCAGAAACAAAGACAAAGATGTTAATATGGGTATCGAAGTCACACAGGGTACTAGTGCCAAGAAAAGGGGTTTCACTAAAACAGTTGGATCTGCAAAAAGGTATTTCTGAAAACCTAGCCTCTAGAACTGTACTATCTGGTTGTACTTATGAGGTTGGTTATTGGGATATTGCTGCCTTATCTGAGATTAAGGAGTTATTGAAATTTCAAGGTTGGTTAAACTTGTTTGAAAATGATGAGAATGCTTATGTGGATTATGTGAGAAGTTTTTATGCAAAACTAAAACAGTTGCCTGATGGTTCTATAGAGTCTTGTGTGTCTGGGAAGTCTGTAAATGTGTCTATTAGTTCTCTATCTAAGGACTTGATGATTGAAAGGGATGGGTTTAATAATCATAGTCATGAGGGTTGGCCTGTGATTGCTGGGGTAACACCCAAAGAGATCGAGAAACAGTTGCTGACTAAGGTCAACAAGAATGATGGTTATAAAATTTAAAATTTGAAAGAGCCACAACTATTAGTGTTGTACTCTATTTGTAACATAGTGTTACTGCTAAAGGGACAGGGCTGTGAGGATTATGGATATGGTCCTCATGTTTTAATGCTAAGGAAAGTCAAAATCAATCTTCCCTCTCTCATGATTGATCACATGCTCAACTGCAAGAATACTTCCAACAGTTCTCTTCCCTATGGTTCCTTCACTTTCCACATCCTTAAGAAGTTGGATTTCGCTCTGGATGGTGAAAAGGTTGATGCCCAAGTTTTCATAAAGAAGATTCTTTCTCAAAAGGGTCTTGACTACAAGGGCAATCAGCTGAGGTTTAAAAGAAGTGCTCCTGAGCCTGTTAGCTGTCCATCAGCAAAGAAGAGGAAGGTTTCCCAAAGCCCTGACCTAGACTCCATTCTGCAGAAAATGGAAGCCCAACAGAACAGCCTTGACAAGATGATGAAATTGATTGTTGGGCTCCCCAAACTCCATGAGTAGGTCACTAGAACTGAGAAGATGGTACTGAATCTTCCAGGGGTACAGGCAGATACTAGGGCAAGCTCTAAACAAGTCATAGAAGAAGAAGCATCTTCCAGTCACCATGAGAAATCTGAGGATGAAGAGGAGCAATATGAAGAAGAAGAGGAGGATGAGAATGATGATCACTCTACATCTGAAAAAGAGGAAGAGGGTCATGATGAGGAAGAGGAAGATGATTGTTGACATATTCCTTTTATGTTTTGATGATAACATAAACCTCAAACTTAATTACTAATAAGTATCTTTGAGTTCTTGGAGAATTTTAGATCTTGAAGATAAAATAAGCATTGAAGATTCAAGCATGAAGGTTCAATCATTTGAAGAAACAAGATGGTGATTCAAGTGGAGGGTCGAATCATGAATCAAAGATGGTGCTGTCAAGTGAGGTTTCTTGAAGCTTCTTGTAGCTTTGATTGCATGGATGACTTCTTGTATTTCTCTACAAACTGCCGGTTTTGGGAACTTAAAGTAGGCTGCCAGTTTTGAAGATGTGGCTGCCATCTTGAAGATGCCATCTTGGATTTTAAGACTGCCGGTTTTAGGCTTCAAAGCTGCCGGTCTTGGACTTCACATGCTGCCGGTTTCTGCTGCCGGTTTTACTTCACATGCTGCCGGTTTCTGCTGCCGGTTTTACTTCACAAGCTGCCGGTTCTATGCTGCCGGTTATGAGATAATATTCTAGGGAAATTGTAAGTAAGTGAATGCACTCAGTCATACTGGAACTTTAGGGTATGGAACTAGTGTTCAGTTCCCAGAGGAACTTTGGGTCAAGTTTCTAGAGGAACTCGTGTCTGTCAGGTTGGTTATAGTAGTCCACGTCCTTAGCTATAATTTAGCATCACTTTAACTGTCTTTTGAATTAGTTTAATCTCAGTTAAACCTTCAGAATTAAGCTGAGTAGTGGTCTCCTTAATTTTAGGAAATTGAACAAACTAGTTTGAATGTGTCATGGTCAAGTCGGTTATTTATTTTATTGAGTCTTTATTTCTGATTTTATTTATTATAAAATCTACTAATTTTATTTATTTATTTTAGTTAAAAGTTTTTAATAAATAAATATTGCTTTTTGTTTAAAAAAAAAAACCGTTTTTCTTGAGTCATGGTAGATTTATTTCTGATTTAATTTGGTCAGCAAAGTGGGTGTTAGTGTTCTATCATTTAGGAGTCAAAAGGTAGTGGAGTGTTAGTGGTGGAATGGTTGTGCATGCATGGGAAAGTGGCGGTTGATTACTTTCTCATCAAGCTAAGTTTAACTTCCATCCATTACTACTATAAGAACCACCTTTATTCTGACATTAAAGATACAACACACAAGAGCATTAAACAGAGAGAATTTCAGAAAAATATACTAAGTGTGTGTCAAAGTTCCATTAGAGTTCCAGTTCAGTTTCTGTGTGCATTTACTTATTAGAGTTATTCTTTGAGTTGTAATTGAGAGAAAAGAGAAGAGAAGTGTGTGAGAACTTAGAGAGAACAGAGAAGAAAGAGTCGTGAGAAAGAGAAAGAAAAAGAAAGAGAGAAAGAGAATAGAATCGTAAGTTCCTACAGGAACTCACGAGGTCCAGAGAGAAATTAGGGTTGTAATAGTTTACAAGGCCTTTATATAAAAGTGGAGTTTTTCTTCCGTGGGCCAGGAAGTTTTTCTCGTTGAAATTTGACTCTTTACATTTCGTTTTTCTCAAAGTTCCTTTAGGTTTTCAATTCTGACGAAAATCTGTGCTATAAGTTCCACACAGCAATTCACCCCCCCTCTTGCAGTGTTCCTACGGGAATAACAATGATCAATGCTTTGCTGCACTTTTCAAAGCCCCCCACCCTTTCCCTAACATTTACTCTGTATAATTCATGTTTATCTCTTATGCTTTCTGCTATATACAAAACTTTGTCTGTAATTTGGTAATCTTTTAGACTTGTGTGCGTGTGTTTGAACTTGCTAGGTAGATGGTTGTTTAAACAGGATTGTGAGTAGCATTTCACTAGACTTAACTTCTCTTATCTGCAATTTACCTTGAACTGAATTCATATGCTTGATGTTTACTTTAACTAGTTTCTTTTTTTAGTGATGCCAAAAGGGGGAAGCATAGAAGAACAATGTCCATGTCTTACTTATTATTGTGCCTAACAGCTTTTAATGCAGGTGTTTCTCCTAATTGGTCAAATGACTAAGATAGTAATAGTAAAGATATGTGCCGCGGTGTTCTGAAAAATGTTCTAGCAAAATTTAATTTTACTTGGCCACTGCACAGAGCCAAAACTGTTAATATTACTTGTGTTGACTTACAGGAACATTCAGCTTTTGTCATCATCAAATGAGGGAATTTGTTGATACCTCCCTTGTTTTGAATGATGACAAATCATAACAGCACAAGGAACAGTTATATCTTAGGAAATGTTTTGTGATTGGCAGAACAGTTTACAATCTTTCTAGACTATTAAGTATAACCTGTTATATTGGTCTGCATGCTTGTATGCTTAGCAACAGGTTGATGATGAATTCAAGGGAAGCTTGGTTGACTCAAGTCAAATGAAGAAAAAGGAAGCACTCTTGAAGATCATGAAGAGACTATTTGAAGTAGTTTAGTTTATAAGAATATCTTGTACTTAGTCTCTTGTATGTGAAATGTTCTTATGGAATATGTGGTTGCTTACTATAGTGCATGTGTTAAAGTTATAAAATTCTGAAATAAGCTTATAACTAGAACACTGTGGTCAAGATAGAACAGTTCACCAGAACAGTTCTAATATGATTTATGGCATGTTTTTGAAAATGATTGAAAATATTTTGAAAAAAATTGGTGCCATATTTCTTGTGATTCCTACAGCTGTTGACTGCTATAAAATGTGGCAAGGAATAATATATTTGAGCAAATCAAAATATATTATTTACCCGAGTCATTTTAGGAAAGTTTCTTGATACTCAATAATCAAGACTACATTCCTAACTCGACAAGGATCTGCTACTTGATTATAAAAGCTAACAACAATTAAAGAATTAAGGTGAGACACACAAAGAAAAATCTTTGAGCACTTAAAGGTAACTTGCATAAATCTGTCTTTGAGCATTTCACTTTAAGAATTTCATTATACTCACTTTCTAGCTTAGAGAGCAAATTTCTAAGAGAAAAATATTGTTGTTTGTCACTAGCAGAGGGGTTTGTGAAGGGTACATTTGTGAGTTCATTTGCACTTGTTCTTATGAGTTCAAGAACACCGGGGAACACTTGGGTTGAGTGTGAGTTGTTCTGTCTGAGTTGATAGAACAGTTGAGTGTGTAAGGTTATTCTATTTTTTGGAGTTGATTAATAAAATAACTAGGGTAGGAGGATGTAGGCCATAGTTGGCTGAACCTCGTTAAATGTGCGTGTTCAATTTACTTTAGTTGCTTAACTGTTTCCGCAGCTTGAACAGTTCCAACTGGTCTAGTTAGTTTAAGTAAAAATCTGACACTGCCATTGACAACTCAATTCACCCCCCCCCCTCTTGAGTAGTTCTAGATCCTACATGTGGGTAAGCATAAACCCATGAGTAAAGTGAGTGGATTATGATTGGGGCATAAACCCTTAGAGAAAAATATTTGTAAGCTTAGGGTAAGCAGAAACCCGTAAGAAAAGTAAGTGGATTAAGGGTAGGCATAAACCCTTAGGGATAAGATTTGTAAGATTAGGGTAAGCATAAACCTGTCGGAAATGTACTTGTGAGTAATGCCATTGAGGCAGAAAAATGTGTAAGGAAGTGTACGTCCGATGAGAAGCCCCCACTTTGATTGAGTCTGGAGAGACGAATGTTCTCACAAGATGAAAGTCAAAGTATTATGGTTGCAAAACTGTACATAGAAATAAGCCATATAGGCATACATGGGTTCATGACCACAACAATTATTCCAAACACTAATCGTATATGGCGATTCAAGGATTCAAAAAAAGATGGGCTCTAGCCTGATGTGCTTTATGATTTGTGATGTGCATATGTACAATGTTCGTGATGCTTATGCATGAATGTATGCATGAAATGATTATGATGCGCGGGATATGTTTGTGGTGCATGATGCATGATGTTATTGGTGCTTGTAGAATGATATGCTATGTATGACAAGGCAATGAATGACCAAGGGGATCAGCCAATAGTCCGGTAATCTAGTAAAATGGGGATGGAGCGATCTTAAGCCCCAATCAATCAAAGACATAACTTTCGATCTTAAGTAAGCCCCCAACCCGTGGATGTGAATGGATAGGATAGCACGAATGAGGGATGATGGGTAAGGCTTTTTTTATGATCTCAAGTTTGTGGTGGAGTAGATGGATAGGTAAGCCCCCAGCCTGTAGGATAAGAATGGTTGAATGATTTTGGTTAAACTCATTTTGTGGATTACACGAAAAGGCCAAAGCATTGAGAAAGAGACTAGCTCAAGTCATGAACTTAAGTTAGATTTCCCGCAAGGATGTAGATGAGGTGAAAATTACTCAAATGATGAAGCTTTGTATGGGATATGCTGCGCCCAAATAAAAGACCACAAGAGTCAAATCAAAGCAATGAACTTAAGGAGAGTCAGAGAAAGCCCCCAAGGTGTGTGAAAGAAAAAGGCTATTGGTGCAAGAAAAAGAAAGGTTAACAATTTGTGATTGAAGGGTGACGAAGTAGGGAATTGATGTGGTTGGCTGAATTAATGTTGGTTCAAACTCGAGCCTATGTCAGGTGGTGAACTAAAAATTTGTGCTTAAAAATCCAAGTTAATTGAAGGAGTGTACCTAAAAAATCCATATATTAATTAGGTTGAACCTCAAGAAGAGGCTTCCTACGTATCCTTATGGAATCAGACCATCGTAGTTCTTGCTGATTATTTGGACAATGCCTCATGTGAAAGGGCTTTTGTGCTTGTAGTGTTTGGCTAAGGTTGAGGGTTAATAAGGATAAAGGGAAAGAAGGCTCAAAGTTCCCCAAATGTTGCCCCCTAGTGGTTCATAGATGTGCCTTTCCTTTTGTTTTGTTTTTTGTTGTTGTTGTTTTGTTTTTAGACTTGGATTTTGATTGAGTTTAAAATTTTAACTCGATTTTCAGAACTATGTTTGTTGCATGTCGAGTATGAATTTTATTTCTTTTATTGTTTTTTTTTGTTTGGCACATGTCTTCGGTGTCGTGGACCGTATAAACGCACAGTGGCGACTCCTACTAGACCGTATTCATGTACGGTGTTAACGAGCATTCAATCAACTCGTGACGTAGGCGGCCGAGTAAAAACCACCCCTACACAATGTTCCAAATATGTGTAATTTAATTTAAGAGAAGTATAATTAGCCAGTAATATAAGAATGAAACAAAGTTAGGAAAACAAACCTCAAACAGGCCAAATGGACTATATTGAACCTAATTGCATTCTTTAGTAAATAGCATACGTTGAATACACTCCAAAAGCATCTCAATTGTGTTGAAGATATGTAATTCAACTTAAAACAAGTATATCTTTCCAGTAAAAGAAGAATACGGTCAAAGTTAAGAAACTGAACCCAAAATAGGCCTAAAATAGGCCAAGTGGACTATATTGAAACCAACTCCACCTTTTAATCCTTAAAATGAGTTGAGTCACTCCAAAATGATCTCATTTCTCTGAAAATATGTAATTCAACTTCAAACAAGTATATTTAGCCAATAAAAGAAAGTAGGAACAAATTTAGGAAAAACCTAAAATAGGCTATATGGACTATATTAAACCCCAATTGTACCTTTGAGTTCATAAAATAAGTTGAAATCACTCCAAAATTATTTCTATGTATCAAAGATATGTAATTTAGCTTAAAACAACTATATGTAGCTAATAAAAGAGAATAGAAACAAAGTTACGAAATTGAATGTAAAATATGCAATATGGACTATTATTCTCAATTTCACCTTTAAGTTCATGAAATGAGTTGAAATCACTCCAAAAAATCTCAATGTTCTAAAGATGTGTAATTTAACTTAAAACAACTATAGATAGCCAATAAAAAAATAAGAATGAAACAAAGTTAGGAAAACGAACCTAAAATAGGCCATATAGACTATATTAAACCGAATTGCACCTTTTAGTTCGTAAATTGAGTTTAAATAACTACAAAAGCATCTCAACTGTGTTGAAGATATGTAATTCAACTTAAAATAAGTATATCAACCCAATAAAAGAAGAATATGAACAAATTTAAGAAAACAAATCTAAAATAGGCCATATGGACTATATTGAACCCAATTGCACCATTTAGTGTATAAAATAAGTTGAAATAACTCCAAAATCATCTTAATGTGTCGAATATATGTAATTCAACATAAAACAAGTATAATAGCCCGTAAAAAGAAGAATATGAACAAAGGAAAACGAATGTAAAATAGGCAATATAGATTATGTTATTCCCAATTTCACTTTTAGGTCCATAAAATGAGCTAAAATAACTCCAATAGCATCTCAATGTGAAAAAGATGTGTAATTTAACTTAAATAACTATAAATTGCCAACAAAAGATGTAGAGGAACAAAATTAAGAAAATGATCATAAAATAGGCATATTGAACCTAATTTTATGTTTTAGTCCATAAAACGAGTTTAAACCAATCCAATAGCATCTTTATAAGTTAAAGATGTGTGTTTCAACTTAACACAAGTATAAATGGGTGATAGGAAAAAATATATAAGGACAAAGATAGGAAAATGAATCTAAAATAGACCATATTGGACCTAATGGCACCGTTTAGTCCATAGAATGAGATAAAATCACTTCCAAAGCATCTCAATGTGTTGATGATTTGTAATACAACTTAAAAACAACTATATTTCACCAATAAAAGAAGAATATGAACAAAGTCATAAAACGAATGTAAAATAGGCAATATGGAGTTATGGACTATATTGTTCCCAATATCACCTTTTCGTCTATAAACTAAAATGAGTTAAAATTGCGACTCAATGTGTTAAAGATGTGTAATTCTACTTAAAACAATTTAAAGTTGCTAAATAAAAGACGTATGGGAAAAAAGTTAGGAAAATGAACCGAAAGTAGGCCATATAGACTATATTGAATCCAATTTCACCTAATATTAAAACTAAAACGCTATTTAATGAAAGATAGTAGTTAAAAGCAAACTTTGGCCAAAATTGCATTTCATATGTGTCTTTTGAACGGGAAGGGGCTGGGGTAGATTTGAAATTGTGCTAATTTATGCTTACATTGCTTCTGTTGTTGTTTTGAAGGACTGAGCTGGAAGATCTACCCCGTATCGCAAAAATGAATTGGATGAGGTTAGAGAATAATGGGCGAAATATTTTAGATTGAATTTTGGGTTTTTAAATAATGGAAGATCTACCCCGTATTAAAATGGCCTAATTTATTGTATTGTAGATTGATTATTCTGGTTTTAGTTCGTGAAAATTAAATATAGACGTTTTAAATATTTTATCTTAATTATTGTAATATCAAATGAATTTATCATAATTTTTGCAATGTCATTGGATTTATCCTTTTTTTAGTGTATGCAAGTTTAATTGGAATATTTGATTTAATAATCCAACCTTTTAGCCATTCGCAAATAATAATCCAACCTTTTGATTATTCCTGAATAATCCAACCTTTGTACTAAATTTCATAGACTTAACCAAAACTAAATTTTAGGTGTGATATTAGGGCTAATTTAAGTATTGTTTGTGTCTTTAGGTAAGTGGTCAACAACGTTAGTGCTAAACTAGCCAAACACTACTTAAACCAACCCCAAAACGACACCTAAAATTTAGTTTTGGTCCACTCTATGAAATTTGGTACAAGGTTGGATTATTTAAGAATAATCAAAATGTTGGATTATTATTTGCGAATGGGTAAAATGTTAAATTATTAAAATCAAATATTCCTTCTAATTTATCAAAATTTTAAACGAAGGGGGCTTGTGCAGTGGGCAGAGGCTGGCTGAAGTGTAGGGAGCTGGTGGCCTGACAAGGGTTTATGTTTTTTAAAAGGGTTCTTAGTATCATTTGCAAGTAAAAACGATACTAATAATACATTTATTAGTATCGTTTTTACGTACAAAGGATACTAATATTTCCTAGACGGGAGGGCCTAATAACTAATATTGGTATCCTTTTGATATAAAAAAGGGTTCTAATAAAAGTATTATTAGTATCATTTTTTCATATAAAATGATACTAATAACAACTATTAGTGACGGTTTTAAAAAACGGTACTAATAGAATTGTTATTACTAACGCCTCCAATACTAACGCCCTAGAAATGATACTAATAAGCAAAAAAATGATACTAATAGCCTATTATTCCACTAGTGCATGATACAATATGTACAGTCTCTAAAAGGTCAGTCTTGGGTGGTCACAAGGTACCATGGCTAAAGAGAAACTGAACCGCTCTAGCCATTCTTAATGTTGAATGACACACAATTAGTGTAACACCCCGCATTTTAGCAACGACGTTATTAGTGATAGCGTCGTAAACAGGCAATTACCAATCGATTTATAAAGCAAAAATATAACTAAACTCGTGGAAGTAATACTCTTACTAATAATAATAATGGAATCCCAAATTACAAAAGGTTAAACTAAACCATAAATCTAGTCCTAAAACTAGAAATAAAACCTATTGCAAACACAGGAATTGAAAATAGGGGCCTAGACGCTCAACAACTTATCCCGCTTCTAGCCTCTATCCTGCTTACCTGCAAAATAGATTTGGGGGTCCACCTTCAGTGGCGAGTAACTAGACTGTCCTACTTAGAACTAGGACCACATTACATACAATAATAGGTTTTGAAACACAGGATACAAGTACTACAACAGAGTTAGCAGCGGAAACATAACACCAATAAACATCATATTCAAAGATTATCATGCTTACCTATCAATACAATTAATCTACATTATTAGACATCAAGAATATTTCCGACACGATTGAAGTCGATACAATAAACAAGTCCCCGACACGATTCATCACAGATGAACCGATAACAACAAACAAGTCCCCGACACGATTCATCACAGATGAACCGATACGACACGGCGCAAGGCCGATACAACAAACAAGTCCCCGACACGATTCATCACCGATGAATCGATACGACACGGCGCAAGGCCGATACAACAAACAAGTCCCCGACACGATTCATCAAAGATGAACAGATACGACACGGCACGAGGCCGATACAACATTGACACGACTAACACAAACGATAATGGACACGACTCAAGATTAAACAACAATCAATCATGACTCGAAACAAGGACACCGATAAATGCATGACATACACATATAACATAACTTCGGAATTCATCCATTCACACGAGTAACATACTAATATCATCATATCAACTTAAACACACAAAACGATATTACAACAAGTCATGAAAAGTCATAGCTGAATATATAACGCAAGAGCATGGTGAAATAGTCATAAAGGTTCAATTTTTATTCGGAGACAACAAGATAACAAGATTTCGAAGTCAATACCAATTTAGTATCATTCGGCCACCATAGGTACAAGTCAAGTAATTAATGGAACGATTCAAAACAAGATTCAATAATTCCTTAAAGACTCATGAAAATCATAGCTTGCATAAATAATTAATCAAAAGATCAAGAAAACAATCATCAATACATATTCTACACAACTCGGCCAAGCTATAACAATTTCAAGATCAAGATTAAAGTTCATCAACATACATAGAACAAACATGATTATTCATAAACTAAATCAAGATTTCAAGATTGAGAAAGATTACAACGAAAAGGTTCAAACTTGACCATCATAAAAGAATATGCGAATGAAAAAAGAATAAAAATACAAGCTTTATGCTTCTATATGATTCATTAATTCAAGAAAACAAAGATTCATTCTTTAACATTCAAACTATGCAATTAAACAAATAAAAATTCATGCTTTAGGACCATATAACTACACGCATAAGTTCATCTATGAACAACTCAAGAATGCATTAATTCACATCAAGATACATATCAAACTACCATATGAGGATTAAACAATGCATAAACATTCCAAGATTTATCAAGATACAACTTAAACAATTCAAGAAACCATAATAAACACCCTAGCCTACTCAATAATCACACGCACAAAGGAACAAGCAACATGACTTCTATCTAATCTAATATTCTATGTAGGTTGATCCTAATACTAAGTGAAAAATCTAGTTACCTATAGGGGAAACCACACACATAAAACCACGCACAACCTCGCCCATTCGTCCCTTAGTTCGACCCAAGCCACGCTCAAGGTTAGGTTTGCATTGATGAACAAGGTTGAAGTTCTTGAATCAATTTTCAATGGTGCCTTTGATTTGATGAAATAAAAGGAGGATTGGGTTGGGAAATCTGATGAGATGTCGTGATATGTAGTGGGGAAAAAGAGGAGTTTTTATTTGTAGTTTAGTTTTTTATTTGTATTTTAGTTTTTATTTGTAGTTTAGGATTGGAAAAAAAAGAAAATAAAAACAAAGGGACCGGCTAGGGAGATGCAAAGTAAGATTTTTTGGGTGATCCTAAAATGTAGTAGGGTGGTTAGGGAAAATAAAAATAGAGTTTTTAGGTTTTACACAAAATAGATCCATTGGATAATTAAGGTAAAGAAATAAATTAAATTAAAATAAAGGAAAGGAAAGGCCGGCTAGGAGGGAGTCAAAGCAAGGGCTTTGAGCTTGATCAATTAAATAAAAATTAAGTCTTTGGGCCCAAATCAAATAATTCGAACTTTAAGGCTTAATCTTGCACGAAATTTTACGGCCCAAAAATCCAGGTCGTTATAATTAGAATCCTTATTATAACCTCATCGGGCATGAGGATCACGCGCCATGGTTGGGATGGGCCGGTTATGATTATTGTGTTCGGGCACCACAAGTAACCATAATCAAAGCCCCCCGAGTTCGGTCTCGAGCATAGAACATGCTCATATGAGACAAGGTCCTATATTGCGGCACCTATTCGTAGGGTCGCATGCAATATGCCTAAAATTAATTCGGGAATGATAATAATAAGACCAAGAGGCTTTTCAAGTTTGTCCACACCACTAAGGAGTGATATTCCCCAGTGGAGTCGCCAAACTGTAGGGGTCGTTTTTGGCCGCCTACGTCACGAGTTGTTTTGAATGCTCGTTAACACAACACTTAAATGTGGTCTAGTAGGAGTCACCACTGTGCGTTTATACGGTCCACGGGATACCGAAAAATAAAATACCAATGCCATGGGAAATTGGCTCCATATGGTCGTGCACCAGAGTATGGGTTCGGGGACAGGTTACGAGCCAATCTTGCATTGGTCTCGCTCGCCTGTAAGCGGTCTTTACTATGTCTCTTTTTGTGGTCGTATTATTATTATTATTCCCAAATTCAAAAACATCTCCAATATATTCTAAAAGCGCATATTACTAGGTGGGTTTGAATTATTAAAGTAAAAAGTAATTTATCGTGACCACTTTGAGTTAGATCCGTATTAAAAATCTTAAAAATAATAAATCAAAGGAAAAAATGGAATTTAATAACCCCACCTTTTGGTGGTCTGCTCAAAATAATCACAAATTTAATTTATTTTAAAATAATCCCACCTTTATACATCATCTGCTTAAAATGGACTATATCACCCAAAATCGGGTCCATTTTGAGAAGAAAAATTAAAGGTGGGATTATTTTAAGCAACTGATATATAAAGGTGGGATTATTTTGGAATAAATTAAAGGTGGGAATATTTTGAGCAGACCACCCAAAGGTGGGATTATTCTTTTCCATTTTTCCTAAATCAAATAAATCATGATCAAACCATGTAATGAATAAAACTATTTTGATGATTAAGACAATGATTATATAACGATTATAGGAAATATATACAACTTTATATGATGTGTAATTGGTGTTCCAAATATTGCATAAGGAATACCAACTACTTTTCTTAAAGTTTGGGATGGAACTTTGAAATGTTTGATTGTGTTTAAACTCGGTTTTAGAATGTGTAGACTAAAATTTGATGAATAAAACTAGAAAGTAATATAACTTTGGTGTTGGTCACTAACACTCCTACCAAAGGTTCTTCAAGCCTCCAAGAGGACCAACCACCAAGGATCTTGAATCCTCGTAAGTCCTATAACTAACACAAGACTGACTAGGGTTGGAGGAACAAACCATTCAAAGGAATTCTTAAGCACAAAGCTAGTAGTAGAAAGTTGTATTGAAAATTGAATGAGTTAATAATATATCTACATTCACCCCTATATATAGAGTTTGAAACCCCACATGACCGACCTAAAGGTCCGGCCATAAGCTTAGGGCACTATCTTATTTGCTACTATATACTACACATTACACTACTAATTAAGCCCATTGACTACAACAAGTTTAGGCCCAATTAAACTAATCCACTACTATTATAATCATACGCCTAACACAAAGTTTAGTTAGCAATACTACATCGACTTTATTATATACAATTAACTAACTACCTACAACCACGTCATACTCCCCCTCTTGAAAGAATACTTGTCCCAAGTGTAAGACCATGAGATCATCCAAATTCTTCTTACCAAGTCATCATATTCAAGTTCATGTAGGAATTCTTGTGGTAGGTCTAGTTGAAATACATAATAAATTAAAACTCTTGCAATATTGCTTTTAGCGTCTTAGTTTCATCTTGTACTTGATCAAAACAATCTAGGGCGTGACTATTCAGAATGTAATCTTGTCTTACCTCTTCTACATCTTCTTTTATTTCATCACCATGAAGAAGAATACTTTCTTTTGCTTCATTGACTTGTGGCTTCCTTTTAGAACTCATAGGATGCAACCAGATCCTCTCGCCATCCATAAGTATCGAATAAATATAATGTTGGACTCGCCTTCATGTATAACTTTTCGATCATATTGCCAAGGCCTTCCAAGGAGAAGATGACAAGTACTCATAGGCAAGATATCACACCACACTTGATCCATGTAGGGACCAATAGAAAAAGAAACCAATGCTTGTTTCTTAACCTTCAAAGCCGTGTGGTCATCAAGCCAATGAATTTTATATGGCTTAGGATGATCACAAGTAGTCAAAGGAAGAATATCGACCATTTCTTAACTAGCAACGTTAACACATGAACCACTATCAATGATCACATTACATCAATGATCACAAGTAGTCAAAGGAAGAATTTCGAAAAAAAAATTTCCGTTGAGCTTTACTGTCATCAAAATCATCATGTAAAGTTCTCATCACACCCAACATGTTATCACAAATTTCAGGATAGACATCAATTGTAGGCTCATCTTGTGTGCTACCACCATTACTCTCAATATGCACACTATTCTCATCAAGTATTTGGACCTCATGTGTTTTCTCAATGGCATTAAACTCCTCATACTCATGTAAGTTTATGACCCTTTTATTTGGACGCTCACTAAAAATGTGACCCCTACCTTGACAATTATAGCACCTCCTCTTCTCATCTGCCTCATTCTTAGAGTAAAACCATTTCGATTTTTCTCTTAGGTTATTTTGTGGTGTTTGGTTAGGAATCTTTGGATTTAATGGTGTAAGTTGTGTGAAGTTGGATTTTTGATAGTTTGTATTATCTTCCAACTCATTCTTTTACAACTTTAGAGATTTATTACACATGCCCTCAAAATCAACAAAATAAGCAAGATCAAGTTTATGAGAAATGTGTTTGTTAAGGCCTCGTTGAAAATGTGTCATTTTTTGCACTTCTTTTTCCTCCAAATAACATAACAAAGTTAATCTTTCAAACTCTTTCATGTAATCCTTTGCCCCCAAACTACCTTGAATTAGAGTGGGCATTTTTACATAGTTTTTCAGGTTCAAATTCTTTTGGAACAAATTTTTCAATGATCTTTGCTTCCAATTTGGTCCATGATTTAATTTTTGATTTCCCTTTCCTTTTTCTTTTATTTTTCATATTTTCAAACCAATGTGAGGCATGTTTTATCAATTTCAGAATGGCCACACGATAGCTTTCATGGTCATCATATTGTTTAAACTCAAAGAATCGTTCAAGTGACCTTACCCAGTCATGGACTTTCTCGGGTTCGAAGTCCCCATCAAAATCATGCAAATCATTTAACTTGACATTCTTGACATCACTATATCCCCTTCTGTAGGGGTCGTTTTTACCCGGCCGCCTACGTCTCACGAGTTAGTTTTGAATGCTCGTTAACGCCGTACATGAATACGAACTAGTAGGAGTCGCCACCGTGCATTTATACAGTCCACGGATACCGAAGAAGTACTGAAAGCCAGGAGCAATGAGCCCCATATGGTCGTGCACCAGAGTATGGGTTCGGGGACAGGTTACGGGCCAATCGCGCATTGGGTCCGCCCGCCTGTAAGTGGTCTCTACTTGGTCTCTTTTTGTGGTCGTACTGTTATTATTCCCGAATTCAAAGATATCCCATATTATATCCTAAAGAATGCATATTACTAAGCGGGTTTAATTTATTTACAAATCAAACTAATTTTATTGCGACCACTTTAAAATTAGATCCATATTAAAAATCCTAGAAAATGAAAACAAATAAAATATGAACGAAATAAAAAAATAAAAATATGTGCAGGTCCAAAGTGTGTTCCAGGAGTATGTGGTTTGATGTGCTGTTGGGTTAGTAATAATATACAATTATGATGATTAATGACAATGATTACGATAACACATGTAAAAAAAATATGTAGAGATTTATATACAATCAATATAATTCAAAATGAATTCCGACGATTAAAATCGTTCATCATATTAACATTAATGACGTTAATTGCCAGTTTTATTACCCGTTGGGCCAGATCTATATATTTGACTCGTCGATAATATGAATTAAATCAAATCTATATATTTACGATAATTCAGAATTGTTATATGAATATATTATTATTTACAATATGAGATTTAATTGATAAATCGACGCATTCGGAATATGTGAAATTATTATCAGTTTATTTATAATGAGAATAATATATATTTACAGATCTATACTATGAAAATGTAGCGATCGTTTTGTAACACGGAATTTGAATGAGAAAGACCGTGTTGTATAGATCGCATTATGAATTGAATGATAACCAAAATTAAATCATTTTTGTCCTTAATTATGAAAATAATAAATACATATGAATCAAATTTTATGTATGATTATACAAGATACATGAATGAATCATACTCATTACACGTTCATATTGCAAAATCACAAATCATAGCCAATCGGGTTATAAAACGACAATTATGACACAAAAAAGTTATTATGATAAATGTTGATTTGAACATTGGAATTCACATGAATAATTCAGATTGCTTGTGATATTAACCATTATCATAAATCATGTCATTAATCATCATATATAAATGAATAGAAACTGAGTAGAGACTTCAGAAAGATGTACCCAACAATGCCTTGATCAAACAACTAAGGGATAGTTGATGATGATGAATCAATGTGCTTATTTGAAGTTGATTGACTTGGTGTTTTGTGATGTGTTTGATGATGATTTGAGAGATGTTTGATGTGGTATGAATGTATGGAGTTGAAGTATACAACGTAGAAGAAGGCTCGGTGGTATTGGCTTGTCCTGAAAAGGTTGGAAGGACATGTATTTATAGGCCAGAAGGAGCAAAAATCGACCCCGGAGGACACCAGACCTGCGCCTAGGCGCAGGTCAGTATTGGTGACCTGCGTCTAGGCACAGGTCCTGGTCAGATCCAGGTTGATTTTTTTGCTTGATTTTGTGCGTGCTTTTCAAGATTACGATCCGATTTTATTCGATTACAAAAATATTTTGATATTCCGGAATATTCTGGGATGCCCCGGGATGTTCCGGGATGTTCCGAGATGTCCCGGAATGTGCCGAAATGCCCAGAACGTTCCGGAATGTTTTAGATTCCTCCAGAAGCTTTACAAAATTACAGAAAAATTATTTAAAAATTATGAAAAAAATGAAAGTATAAAAAACACTAATATGCTTTGCGGGACAATTTTCAACATTCGGAAATGACGAAAATGCCCCTAAGCATGCAAAAATCCTAAAAAAATCCATTAAAAGCTCTAAAAAAAATGATAAAAAATATAGAAAAATATGAATAAATTATAAAATTATTTTTATTATTTTTAAAAATATTTTGTGATGCAAAAAGACATTTTTATTATTTTTTATGAATATAAAACATTGAAAAATGCATGCAAAAATATAAAAAATATCTAAAATTGAGGAAAAATTACGAATAAATCCTGTAATCATCGCAAAACCTAACATTTGCTTCCAAGGCACTTTAAACACGGTTTAGGCAATTGGTTGAGGTATATTGTGCATTTTCATCGTCAATTTCCCTTAGTTGTATCTTATGGGAATATGGTACGTTCATCATTAGTCTCTACATTGGGGAGACACATTTAGGTGTCTACACCTTCGAAGTTGGCTATTGGCACTTTTGAGCGAGTGAGTAGAATCTTCACTAGACACTTCATCATCATCATGACTTTTATTTTTCAATGTCTCAAGTACCCATCTTTTTCTTTTGAACAATATCATTCATAGAATCTAGTCGCGAATGTACTCTTCTTGTATCATCCTCTTGGCTTTGTTGTTCGTTAATGATCTTTTGCTACTCTAATTTCAAATTCTCAATGGAACCAAGAATTCGATCCATTTGCGTTTTCATTTCTGACTCCATTTTATAAAATTCACTCGTATTACTTCACCGAATATTTTTGCCTCAAATTTGCAGATTAGTAACCTTAGTGTTTTAGGAAACTAACTCAAAAAGAATCACTCAAAAATTCCAAGTGGTTTGCTCACAATGAAGCCAAACTCACTAGTCACTTTCTGGGTACGTCATACTGATCACCTTCACTAGTAGTCTTCACGAAGCATATCAAACGATCCTTAAAATTCACCAAACTTTAGGACAATAAACTAGAAAGAATTTGACCCAAATTAGGCAAAGATTCTTTGGAAAAAGACTCATGTGCGTCCAAGTCATGCTAACCACAAACAGACCTTCAAATATCGAAATCTTGGATGAAGATGTGAAAGAACTCAAACTTTTACAGACTCTCTACGACTCAAAACTACTTTGAATACAACCAATATTTGACTCAAAAATCCTTAATCCAACTAGATTACAACTCAAAAAGAATCAACAAAAAATACGAAATACACTAACCACACTATCCTCAAACTTTTGAGTGTACAGATTCGAACACGAATCTGTGCACCCTTTAGTCTCGGATTTTTACAGACTTCGATAAATTGTAAAATTCTACAAAAATTACATAAAATACTAGAAAGGATTATGATACCACAAAAAAAAAAGAACGACTAAAAAAGATAGAGTATGCACCTAGAAATGATCGATTGAAGTTTGCAAAATTTTCTGGAAAAATCGCCCAACTGCAGGAACACCTTCGACCAATCTTCAACCGTGGCTCTGATACAAAATTTGATGTGTAAGTGGTGTTCCAAATGTTGGATAAGGAATACCAAATACTTTTCTAGAAGTTTAGGATGGATCTTTGAAGTGTTTGATTGTGTTTAAACTCGGTTTTAGAATGTATAGACTGAAATTTGATGAACAAAACTAGAAAGTAACTTTGGTGTTGGTGATTAACACTCCTACCAAAGGTTCTTCAAGCCTCCAAGGGGAAAAACCACCAAGGATCTTGAATCCTAGTAAGTCCTATGACTAACACTAGACTTGCTAGGGTTGGAGGAACAAACCATCCAAAGGAATTCTTAAACACAAAGCTAGTAGTAGAAAGTTGTATTGAAAATTGAATGAGTTAATATTTCTACTTTCACCCCTATATATAGAGTTTGAAACCCCTCACAACCGAATTAAAGGTCCGGCCATAAGCTTAGGGAACTCTCTTATTTGCTACTATATACTACACATTACACTACTAATTAAGCCCATTGACTACAATAAGTTTAGGCCCAATTAAACTAATCCACTAAAATTATAATCATACGCCTAACACAAAGTTTATTTAGCAATACTACATCGACTTTATTACATACAATGAACTAACTATCTAGAACTGCATCATTATACATGATTAATATGATTCAAGGTGACTTCCAATACTTAAAATCAATTATGATATTAATTGTCAATTTTATTATCCGTTGGGCCAGATCTATATATTTGAATCTTCGATAATCAAGATTTATTTATTTACAATAAAAATAATTTGTATTTAGAGATCTATAAAAATGTAGCTATCGTTTTATAACACGGAATTTAAATGAAAAAAGCCATGTTATATAGATCGCGTTATGAATCGAATAATAATCAAAATTAAAACATTATTATCCTAAATTATGAATTAATATGAGAGTCAAATTTAATATATGGTCATGCAAAATAAGTGAATGAATCAAAGATCATTACGCATTCATATTGGAAAAGGCCACAAATCATAGCTAATGAGATTATAAAATGACAATCAATACAATGACATTGTTATGATGAAATTTGATTAAAGTACCAGAATTCACATGAATAATCCGTATCGCTTTTTATATTAACCATTATCACAAATCATGTCATCATTCATCATATATAAATGAATAATAAACTAAGTAGAGACTTCAGAAAGATGTGCCTAGTAATGCCTTGATGAAACAACCAAGGAAGGATCAACGATGATGAATGCAATATGCTTGTTTGAAGTTGATTGAGTTGGTGATTTACGATGTTTTTGATGATGTTTTGAGGGTTGTTTGATGAGATATGAATGTTTAAATTTGAAATATGCAATGCAGAAGAAGGCTCGGGATTGTTTTCGTGTGTTGAAATGCTTGGAAGGTTGCATATTTATAGGCCATAAGCAACGACGAAAGACCCGGGAAGAGCAGTGACCTACGCCTAGACACAGGTCATAGTATGAGAGATGCAGGTCATAGTATGATGACCTGCGTCTAAACGCAGGTTTGGCTATTTTCGGGTCTTCCATTTTTGGTGATTTTACGCGTGATTTCCGGGATTACGATTTGATTTTTATCCGATTACGATTGACTTCTGTAATATTTGACATTCCAGAATATTCCGGGGTGTCCCGGAATGTTCCAGAATGTCCCGGGTGTAACGACCCGTATTTTAGCAACGTTGTTTTCAAAGAAAACAACAATACGAATCATAATTAACTAAAAGTTTTCAAGACCAATTTAAATAATAACAGCGGAAGCTCTAAACTTATTCAATTTATTTAATAAAAATCAAAATAGTCCAAAACCAAAATATAATAATCAAAGTCCTTTTTGAACATAAAACTACGAAAGTCCATGAAAACACTATTACAAAGGCTAGAATAACTAATGGGTAGCTATGCTACTGAACTCGCTTGCTCACAATCCCAACCCTTGCGACACCCAAATATTCTTCTTTCATTCATGAAAAGGGAATTTAGGGGTCCATAGTCAGTTGGAAGTAATTAGATTGTTCTACTTAATAGTAGAACGCAATTGGAAATATTATAGTTAGAACAAGTCAAACAGAAAGTCCACACAAGTCAACAAGATTAACATTAACATGCAACATAAACAATTCACAAGATACGCAGCGGAAAAATACACACGACCAAGCTATGACCAGACCTTCCATTCAAGCTAGTACTGACTCTAGACTCAAACTTTCATTTCTTAACTTTCATGTTCCAGTTCACATTATTGTTCTAATCCGTGACACAGTCATATGCTCGTAGGGGAAACCTTAACTCTTCCCCGACTTTCCTTGTCTCACGTCGTGTCAACCACAAAGGATCTACTTCCCGAGCACTGGGATCTACAACTGTCATAGGTTATTATCTTAGGTCACTAGATGGGCGGAACAGTAGCTTCAACTATACCCATGTTCGTGGCACCTTAGGTCACTAGATGGGCGGTCACTTCATAGGTTATTATCTTTCATTTATCTTTCTAGTTCACGACCTTGACTCTTTTCAACTTAACTTTACCTCTAGTCAACTCTAGCTCAACTTTACTTGACTCAAACCTAGACCATACACGTGATTCACGACCAACACTAGCGTACATTTATTCGAAATTCCTCATGCATCACAATTACATTAATTCAATAACATGCAATAACATAATTCAGTTAATAGAACCCAATCATCAATACATATTAAAAATCAAACCTTGTTCCTTAGCTCCTTCAACACGCACTGCCTTCTTCCAAATTAAGTCACAATAATCCAATTTCATAAGTAAACCATCAATCAATTAATTATTTACAATACAAGCCTTAATAAATTAGTCCAAGATAATTTCAAGAAAGTGCTCAAAACCTATTCTTTTTATCATAAAAACAAGTAAAAATCATCCTTTTTAGTCCTTAGTCACACGGCTCTTTTATACAAATAAAATAAACAAAACTTAATCCTTTCTTTTAATTTAAAAACATCAAGATTAAATCAATATTATTAGACTAACTTAATAAAAATCCGTACTTTAAATTAATAAACAAGATTTTCGAGCGGATCAACTATCAAAACCTTATTGTTACTCAGCATCATCATTGTTAAATCAAGACTCATGCTTTGCTTTTCAAGAACTTAATTAATTTAAAAGGTAAATCAAGAAAATCATCAAAGAACATTATTAAAGCAAGATTATAATAAAAAGATCAATTCCCGAATAGATATAACACCCGAAAATATGATAGAAGCACGGCTAACACTTAACAAGTCCAAGCTACATAATTCAACAATTCAATCTTCAATTTAATTTATCAAGAATCATAGAACATGCATAAATTTGTATCAAAATATAAAATTAAAACATTAAAACTATCCTAGAATAACTCGGCACTCACACGAATTCATCATCAAACAATTTCATATAATTCAAAACTAGTTCTAAGCAATTCTAAATAATTCTAAACTTATTCTAAGAATTATATGTCTAATCTATTCTAAGATTAAGGAGAACAACTAATTACCTAGTAATGAAGGACAAAAGGTTCGAATAATCCTTGGTTAAGGCCGAGTGGGATACGAACTCCTTGGCTTGGTTTCTTGATCTTCTTGTTTCAGGTTTTTGGGTTGTTGATCAATAGAAAATGTTTAGGAGTCTTTAGAAGTTTTTTTTTTTGTGATTGATTGAAGATTGAGGAGAAAAGAAATTATAACTTTTTTTGTGGATTTCATAGGGGTCGTGGGGTTCTCTTGATGAGGGGTTTGTGCTCCTAAACTTTAGTAGAATCATTAGGAGAATAAAAGTGGTGTTTTTAGGATTAATCCAAAATAGATATAGTTTAGTAATTATGGTGGAAAAATAAAAGAATTTAATGGAAAAATTAAAAAGAGTAGGGCCGTGTGGTCTTGACCATGCTATGGCCTTTTGGGATTAGTTTTGGGCAAGGCAAGTCAGTTGGTTTTGGGCTTGGGTTAATAAATGGCTTACCTCGACTTAAATCATTGCTAGACTTGCTAGATAATTAAATAAATAATTAATTAAAGAAAATTTAAAATAGCCCAAAATTTTGGATTATTACACCGGGTGTCCCGAAACGTTCCAGAATATTCTAGAAACCTCCAGAAGCTCTAAAAATTATAGAAAAATTATGCAAAAATATGAAAAATTATTAAAAACACTAAGATGCTTTGCGGTACAATTTTCAACATTCGAAAATGACAAAAATGCCCCTAAGCATGCAAAAATCCTAAAAAAATCTAGAAAAAGCTCTAAAAATATGATAAAAAATATACAAAAATATGAAGAAATTTTTAAATTATTTTTATAATTTAAAAAAAATTTGATGATGTAATATATTTATTTATATTTTTTAATGAATATAAAGCATTGAAAAATGCACGGAAAAATATGAAAAAAATCCTAAAAATGGTGAAAAATTATGAATAAATCCCGTAATCACCGCGAAACCTAATAATTGCTTCCAAGGCACTTTTAACACGGTTTAGGCAATTGTTTGGGTGAATTATGCTTTTGCATCATCAATTTTCCTTAGTTGGACCTTACGACAACATGATATTTTCATCATTAGTCTCTATATTGGGGAGACACATTTAGGTGTCTACACATGGGAGGTAAGCTAATGAATATACAACTAACATCCTAGATAGTAGTAATATTAGGCAACTATTCAAACTTATCACCAACATGCCCCCGCAAGATGGACGGGCCATTGGAGAGTCCAATCTTGGCTAACAGAGTATCAAGACGGGGCCGTGTTAACGGCTATGATAAGGGTGTCACTCAAACAGTTTTTAGTTAGTTGCAATTAGTTAAGTTCGTTTGTTAGTTAACTTTAGCTTTGTTATTGTAATAAAATGTGTATAAATGATTGCTCGAGTATCATTCATTCAGATATTAAATAAAAACTAGGTTTTTGGCTCGTGCATAATGAACGGGCTTTGTATCTATTAGGTACATAGTTCTATGATTTGTTTTTATAATTCTACTGATTTTGTAAGATTGAAACTAACTGAGATTTGATAATAATTCATCAAAAAAATGAAAATATATCAATTTTTTTATTATTTTAAGATTATAACATATATTTCATTGGAAAAAAAAAACATATACGAGTACATATTTTGAAGAATATTCATTTGCTTAATTATAAAATAATGGAAAATAATTTTGTAAATATAAAGTGTGAGCATATTTAGAAGAATTTTAAATGGAATAAAATTAAATTTTAAAATGAATAACTTTAAAAGAAAGTGATGTAAGAAAGAAAATCTCATAATTTGAAAGTAATTGAAAAGTTTTATTAAATGTAAAAAAAATTATTAATATTAATTGTAATTAGAAATTAAAAGCAATTTTTTATTTCAAAGAAAAAAAGGAAAATGAAACATTTTTTAGGATGCCACATGGCATAATTTTAAAGATGAGAGAATATGTGTCAAAATTATGTTTTAGGATGTGTTTTAATATATTAGGTATAGATACTTCTCCTCCTAATCTCCTCTACATTCTGTCTCCGTTTCTCCCTTCTTTCTCTCTTCTTTCTATGTCTTTGTTTTCTTTTCTTTCCGAATTTTACTACATTTAGTTTCTGAACTTTGATTTTGGATATAGGAGGGATCACCTATATGGCTATATCAAATATTCAAATTCTTAGCTAAGTGGTAAAGCAAGGGATCCTGAGGTTGATGAACCCGCTTCAATCCTCATTCGCTTCCCCATCTCATTAGTCAAGGAAATTTCTTACAATAGGACAATTGTGCGAGTTCTGTATATCTTTCCTATAAAAGTAGAAATAAATAAAGTAACGGTTGAAGTATAAAATAAAAAATAATATATGCAAGGTCACGTAGGACCTATAAACTTGAAAAGGCAAACGAAGAACAATTCGAACAAAAATTCTCCATCCGTTTTTCTTTTCAATTTACTCACTTTAGTTTTTTGAATGTTTTTTTTCTCATTTCCTACACTACCTAAATATAATAAAGTTTATTATTCCACCTTTTAATTTAGGAAAAATTGTAAAAAGTAAGTCAACCTTTAACCAATCTTCTCAAAATAAGTCAACTTTTTTATTAACTCAAAATAAATTAACTTATCACACATATCCGCTCAAATTAAATTTTTTTTGCATAATTTACATGTGAAGAAAGTTAAATATTTGAATGAAAAATCAAAGTGGTGCATTAATATGTTATTGTTTATATGGGTTTTCATTGAAAAATGTTAATTTAATCAACAAATAATTATTGAAAAGTTTAATTTGGGAAAAAATTTAGGGAAATTCCTAGTGGTATACCCGAGCTTTTTTGAAATCCCACTGGTATACTCGAGTTTATTTTAATCCCGATGGTATACCGGAAATGTCTAATTCCCATCCGTTACATTTAGAAGGTACATTCCGTTAAATGTAATGGAATATACCTATTTTAAGGTTAGATTTAACTTTGGTTAAAATTTTTTTTAATTTTCTTTAAAAAATAAAATTTAAAACTAATAATATATTAAATAAATGATTTTTGCAAAAAATAATCCGATTGCCCCCAATTTGCGTTCCTGATTCGCATCGATTTGCGCGCATTGATCTACATGAAAAAATAGTTCGCTCATGGTTTTACGGGTCATTTTTACCCTTAAGTGGTCTGATTTGAGGTCAGATTTTGCAAAAAAAGATCCGATTACCCCCAATTCGCGCATTGATCTACGTGAAAAAAATAGTCTGCTCAAGATTTTATGGGTCATTTTTTTCCTTAATGAGTCCGATTTGAGGTCACATTTTGTAAAAAATGATCTGATTGCCACCAATTTGCGTTCCCGATTTGTCTCGTTTTGCACGCATTGACTTACGTGAAAAAAATAGTCCGCTCAAGATTTTACAGGTCATTTTTACCCTTAAGGGCTCCGATTTGAGGTCGAATTTTGCAAAAAATGATCCGATTGCCCCCAATTTACTGTTGTTTTTTTTTAATATTTTTTTTTTCAATTTATTAACCATGGTTAGTGTTTTTAACCAAAAAGTTTACTTTTGGAGATTATGTTTAACATTAGGTACACCACTGGGATTAAAAAAAACTCAGGTATACCAGTGGGATTTCAAACAAGTTCGGATATACCACTGGGAATTTCCCAAAAATTTATATTAGGTTGAATTACTTTAAATTAATCAAAAAGTAGACTTAATTTGAAAAAACCGACAAAAAATTGACTTATTTCTTACAATTTTTCCTTTGATTTATGTTTCTCAAATCTCTCTTCCATATCCTCTTTCTCTTACTTTTGACTAATTTTAGTAAAATTACCCTTTTTTCACCCATCTGTACCATACTCTTTCTTACTTTGTACACAACTTTTAAATTTTAATCATTATTTTTTTCTCCACTTCTTATTAATTTGTTGGTTTTGATGAAAACCCAAGTGAGCAAATTAAAAAAAAGGAAAAAAAAAAGTATTATAAGATTAGCTAGTAAGGATTGAAGTATAAAATATTTGCCATGTTTGACTACATAAGATAATATTAACTTCATTTTCATCTGCCAGAAAAACTTCCAAGGATTACAAGCAAACTAGTAGAAATTCTTGCATACAATGTACAACCTAAGGCATAATTGAGTTTGTGTAATTCTTTCAATAATTCATTAGATCATTTAAATCACGACTCAACAATGGAGGCATGATGGACACAAATAAGCCAATGACCATCAACTCTCTCAAACACATTGGTGGCAAACTGTCTTCCCCAGCTACTACCTTTAGTTCTAACCAATTCAACACATGTAACATACCCAGCATCTCCTTTCACATAAACCTGAACATCTCTCAGCTCAATCTCCAAGGGGAATTCATAGTCTACCCAGACATACTCCCAACTCCTCATTACCAGATCATAACTAGAGATCCCACTCGCACCGGGATGCACGCAACACACATTGTCCCCTTTACCCCAAAGGTTTTGCATCGAGGCTAGATCTCCGGCCCTGAATGCATTGTAAAAACGAGCATTTGCAGCAAGTACAGAAGCCTCACTGTCCTCATGAAGGACTCTAATTCTGTCTCTTATTCTTGCAGCTTCAGCATAATTCTCTTGCTCAATAGCAACTTCCAACTCTCTCTCTAACGTCTGCTCGTTCAACAAAATGCTTTCGCCACTCACAGCTCTCCCTGATTTATCACTTGTTGCTTTGCATGGCTGGAAAGAAGAGAGAAAAGAGCTTCTAGTAGATTCTGCACTGGATGCAAATTAAAAATTTTACTTCTTCATACAGTAGTCTGTTATCAAAAACAAAAGGAGGGGGGGGGGGGGGGGGAGGAGCATTAAATATCATAACAGTCAATGGTACTTTCCACCCATTACACCTAGCTTGACAGATTAGATAGCAAGGTGAGGCAATCATGGATTCTTACATTTTACAACTTGATGTTGAACTTCCCTAAAAAATTCAGTTCTTTAACCAATATACTTCAGTATAAATTTTGCCTACTAACAAGACTGGTAAGATTTTATTCATCTCTCAGTATACTTCAGTTTGAGAAACGTTATTCATACCTATCGAGCCAATATCACTACTTAATGATATGTGCCAGATTTGTGATGTTACTAAGCTTTAAAAGAGAACTTTGTAACACATCCAAGCAGGGAAACTATAATCACATATGGAAGGCGCAAGAAAAGAGCATCAGATGCTGTTGAAGGAGCCCTTCTTGAGGGAATAGCTGCAGAGAATTAATTACTGAAGTTGTTATATTCTGTTAGAGGAATGTGAGGTGTCCTTAAGAGGTGTCATGGTTTGTTAGTAGATTACTTCCAGAAGAAATGTAAAAGAATAAGACTCCCTCTGTCCCAACATACTTGCCCCATTCTGACTTTGGGCACTGTTCACATGTGAACTTTGACTTTATTTAATTTAATATACTTGAAAAAAACATAGTCATGATGGATCTAGTTTAATTCGTCTCAACATGTACTATTCAAATATATAATTTTTTATTATATATAAATAAAGATATTTTTATTTAAAGCTGTGTCTCGGGAGATGTGAAAAAGAATGTAGCAAGTAAATTGGGACAGAGTAGCTTATACTACGTCCGCCTCAAATCACTTGAAAAGAATACCAAAGATGGAAACTACACGTTACTTGCAATAAACTTTTTCTTTCCTTTTATAGTAATTTTTTTTAATATGAAATTATCATTATACCCCACATTACACCAATAAACAACTTATTACAACGTAACACAAAATTAATACTACAAACATTAAGATTAACCCCCACCCGACACATACAGTAAAAACAAAACTAAACCCATTTCCCTTCTTTCTCTCTACTATCAAAACACCGTCACTAAACACGAGACCACCACAGCACCACCATGTTCAAAGACTACCACTATCACCAAATCCACTACCATCTCTCTTCTCCTCCCACCAATACTTAAAACTAACATAAAACCACCATCTCTCTTCTCCTCTCAACAACACCCTAATCTCTTGAGTCTTGACCACTACCAGCAGCAAAACCTGCATCAACACCACTTCACCAGCACGAGCAGCAAAGAAGCGTCACGCTCGCCAGCTGGAAACTTCACCACCAACACTCGAGATCTTCACCACCACCACCAAAATCTATTTATAGAATCTGCTTTCAAAACATTTGATTTTTAAAACCCAAAAATCAATTGCAGCGTTTTTGTTTTTAGAACCTCGAATCATGTTGGCTTCCTCCCACATGGCTTCGAATTGGTGCCAGCCCTCCCATTTAATTAACACCTCAGGTATGAGCTTGTTGCCTTGTCTCTTATGGCGCACTCCCTTCACAGGTTCTACTGCTAGCTCCAACTCTGAAGTCAATTGAGTTGGAATGGAGACTGAAAAGGCGTAAGGCGCACCAAGGCGATAGGATTTCCTAGAGCCTTAGGGGAATGAGGCGCACCTAAGAAGTAAGGGGAAAAAGGCTGGAAAAAATCTGGGGAAAAAACAGAAATGCGCCTTATGGTGCGCCTCAGAGCGCCTAGGCGCGCCTCAGTGCGCCTTAGTGCGCCTTGCTTGCGCCTAGCCACAAGCGCCTCGCCTTGAACAATTTAGGCGCCTACCCCCTTGCGCCTTGCGCCTTTGCGCCTAAGCGCGCCTTTTCAAACACTGAGACTGATACCAGTTTGCCTTCAACAGCTCTTTTCAAGTGAGACACATGAAACACGGGATGGATGCTATAGTGCCCTGGTAGATGTAACTTGTAAGCTACCTCCCCAATGCGGCTAATGCTGGAGAAACACTCATAGTACCTTGCTGGCTGCTGCCAACTTCTCATAAGGCCTCTTGGCTAAGGATTGTAGCCTATAGGGCCTAATTTTGAGGTAAAATAGGTCTCCTACCTCAAATTCCTCATCCCTCCGCTTTTTGTCGGCTTGTTCCTTCTTTTTTTGTTGGGCTTTGAGAAGGTTCACCTTGAGTTCTTCCAGCACCAAATCTCTCTCTTGCTTTCCACATTGGTGATTGAGGCTTTCCACTACGGTTTATCCTCGCACATTGGTGATCTTAGGGGGTTCTCTCCCATACACTACCTTAAATAGGGACACTCCTGTTGAAGAATGAGGAGAAGTGTTATAAGAGAATTCAGCCTAAGATAGCCAATCAGTCAAAGCCTTCGATTTCAAATACCCCTTCAAGGTTTTTTTCACAATCTCGGTTTGCCCATCCGTTTGAGGGTGGTAGGTCGTGCTCCAGCTCAATTCTGTTCCTTGCGACTTAAAGAGTTCCTTCCAGAAAAGGCTCAAAAAAATTCGATCCCTATTTGACACAATGTTAGAAGGAACCCCATGCAATCTCATTTCTCAAAAAAATTCGATCCCTATTTGACACAATGTTAGAAGGAACCCCATGCAATCTCATAACTTCCCTCATAAATGCCTCAGCCACATTCTTCGCATTGTAAAAATGCTTGAGTGCAATGAATTGGGCGTATTTGGAAAGACGATCAACTAAAAGTATGTGTGCAACCCCTTTGGACTTTGGTAACTCTTCGAAGAAATCAAGTGAGATGTCTTCCCAGATGGGAGTGAGTATTGGAGTGATTGAAGAAGTCCCACCGGGCTTAATTGAGAGTGTTTATACCTTTGACAAACTTCACATTCCCGGACATATTGACCCACATCCTTTCGCATCCCTTGCCAAAATCATTCCTTCATCATTCTTAGGTATGTCTTCACCTCTCCCACATGGCCCCCTGTGGGTTTGTCATGGTATTCCCAGACCAACCAAGGAATGATGGTGGATTTTTTTGTACCACTACCCGCCACTTGTACAAGAGCCTTCCAGCTTCCGGTTCGAACTCATTCGAGGTCCCCTTGCCTGCCATTAATTCTCCCTTGATTTTTCCCAGCCAATCTCAACCTCCTTGTCCATGGTGTCCCATTCCACCCCTCGATTTATCAACCAGAGACTTTGTTGATCGGTGCGGATGATGAAGTTCCTCCCTGGCAAGTAATGTAATCATTTCTCCACGGACAAACACATAGCCATATAACGAATTTTCATAGATGGACTTGTCTTGGGCCCTGGTTTCAAGTGTCTTGCTGTAATAAGCGATAGGCCTGCCATCTTGCATCAAGACTGACCTGAGGCCATATCTCGAAGCATCGGTCTCCACTACAAATTTGCGGCTAAACTCCGGCATAGCCAGCATCAGAGCTGCCACCATGGCTCTCTTGAGAGCCTCAAAGGCTGTTGTTGCTTCTTTACTCGACACAAAGGCATCTTTTCGCCTTTTTGGAGCTGATTAGTGAGAGGTTGTGCCACTTGAGCATATTACCTTATTAACTTTGTGTTAAGTCAGTAATACCCAGATTAACCCGAGGAAACCTCGCAATTTCTTGAGGTTTGTAGGGATTAGCCACTCCAACATTGCCCTTACTTTTTCCATATGTATTGCTACCCATGGTTTAAAAATGCGATTTCGGTTGCGACGCTGAAACGGTCACGATGTTTCGGTATCAGAATTGATGCGCTTATCGTCGATCGTGTTGCAGTTGTCGCGCACGAATTTTTTTGAAGTCTTTTCATTATTATTAATTGTTTTTATTTTTTAATTAAAAAATTATATTATTAATTTTGCTAATTACTAGTATAGCACCCGTGCGATGCACGGTTTAGAAATCTTAATACTTCCTCTGTTTCAAAAAAAGCAACAGTCAATATTTCACGCATGCCGAGACATTACTTTAACCCTTAATAACTATAATTATGAATAATTAAAAATTATAAAAGTTGATACTAAGATAGTATTTTGCAAGACGAATCTAACAAGATCCCACTTGACTATATTTTTTATCATGTGTAAAGCTTAAAACTTGGTCAAAGCATATAATGTGAATACTGCAAAATGTTGACTGTTGCGTTTTTTTTTTTAACAGATGAAGTATTAACTTTGTAAATAGTAATGAAGTATTACATAATCACAACAAAATATGAGAAAAAAGCTATGTTCAATTTTGTTAAAAGTAGTTTCTGACAAATTTTTCTAATATTAAATAAAACTTCATATAATCTGTATATATTTCATAAAAGTCAATAGAAGTTGGTTTATACCCGTGATCATATAAGATAGATTGTTTTAAAAAACACCGACTATTATTACATATTTTCGTAAAAAAGTGGAATTTAAAAAAATTCTTATCAATGACATATGTTGTCCTACTATAGTAGTTTTCCACTATTCTCCCTATTCTTTTAGAAATTCATCGTGAATGTTAAAATATAGCTATTATAAGGCAAATATATTATTATATTTCTCCCTACTTTTTTTAAGTGGCAATCTTTTTAATCTTCATCTTTACCAATCTCCCATGAAAAACACAGTCTACCCCGATTTTATAAGTAGATAGTTCATAACTTGCTAACTCACATTTTCAATCACATATAAACTTCTAAGACTTTTGGTATTCATGGTTATGATCTAATATAAGTGCTCGTGCAATGATATAGTATACAATTCTTACAAACGATGATCGTAATAAAATTTTAAAAGATTAATAATATTTTTTAGTAATATTTTGATGGAAAAATTACCAAGAATAAGCCAAAACTTTGGACGATTTTCCACAATTAAGCCAACCTTTTGAAAATCCAGAATTAAGCTAACCTTGTTATCATTTAAGCCAAAAATAGGTTAAATGATTATTTAATTTATTAGTTACTAGTTGATTCAGGTTAGTGTTGTCATTTAAAGCAAAAATACATTGAAAGATTGTAAAATAGTGATCGAAAACAAAAGAAAATAACATGTTAAATAATCATTTAACCTATTTTTGGCTTAAATGATAACAAAGTTAGCTTAAATCTAGATTTTCAAAAGGCTGGCTTATTTGTGAAAGATCGGCCAAAGATTTGCTTATTTTTGGCAATTTTTCCTATTTTCATTAAAATTCAATTCAATAATAGTTATGCTTAATATAATTTAAAAAATCAAGATCAATGATAAATAAGAAATAAAAGATTCTTCAAATTATTGTAATATACGGATAAGAATAAAAAAAAATTGTGCGAAAAGTCAATAAAATTAACAATAAAAAATATTGTGTGAGGGGGTACATTAAATCTAATATATAAAATGGTCAAATCTAAGGTAACATGAACAAATTTTGGGGTAACTTTAAACAATTTTAGAAAAACTTTAACCCGCAATGATAGTCATCAAACGTCAGTCATTAAGTTTTAAAGGAATAATAAAATTACTTTATATACATTATGAGTGTTTTTTTTTTAATGAAATAGATCTAATGTTAAACATGACAATTCACGGCTTAAAAACTAATAAAAATATATGTTTTAGGTTGTTTTGCTTCTAAATGCTTCTCGATCTTTTAGTGTCTTTTTATATACAAACTAATTATGTCATACAATTTTTCTAAATACACGTATAGTAATAATATAGATTGGTCGATTTTATAAATTTAGCATACGATCATTTCTCGTTTATTTGCTCATAAAATTATATTCTTACATACAAATATTAAAATTATAATACACTCAAAATTGAAACACACAAAATAATTATTTTAAGCTAAAACTTGTTTTATCACACTTGTTAGGGGGAAATATAACTAAAATGTGCATTGTTTGTTGATTTTTCAATTAAATTAGAATCCTAAGAAAAATTAATAAGTTAATATGTAGATCTTTCAAATTATTTAAAAAGTCGAGTAATGCATGTCAAAATAATAAATCAATAATGATACTTATTGCCCCTTAAAAGTAGGAGAAATTTTATTATGAGAATATGTATAGGCAATAAATATATAATGGAAAGTAAATTTTGATTATAAGAATATGTAGTAAATGAATATAAGATCAAAACAAAATTATAATTAAGGTACATGTATTATTATAGGAATTAAAATCACATAATAAAATTCACATCAATAATCCTAACTATGGGTGGCCTTCCAATAATAATCCCAACTAAAGGTTATTCTAGTATAATCCCAACTAAGTCGCTGTCTTTCAATTTTGACCCGTTAAATTGTTCTAACATGTTATAACAGGTAAACATTCATTAAAGAGAAATAAAAAAAAACAATTAAATAAATAAAAACCAAAAAAAAAGAAAAAGAAAAGAAAAGGTGAAAAAAATCATAATTCACCGTCTCCTTCTCTCTGCTCTCTCTCAACATCACAATCTCCTTCTCCCTCCTCACCCAACATCCATCATCTCTTTCTCTCTCGTCACCCCCATCACCGCCAGAATCACCATCAGCGCCCTTCACCATAACCGCCAGAATCACCATCACTACCCTTCATCATCACCGCTAGAATCGGGGGTTTTCTTCTTGGCTACGTGAAGTGGTTTTCGGGGGCTTCTTGGCAGGCGAGGAGAGTTTGGTGGGTTGTCTCGGTGGTTTCGGGCGCTTAGGGTGGTGGTTTCGGGGGCTAGGTTTAGTCGAATTGGGGTGGAGGGCGTCGTTGGGATGTGCTTAGGGGGGGATTCGAGATGGGGGGAGGATTCGAGATGGGGGGTGTCGGGGGTAGGGGGCTTGGTGGTGGGGGAATTCTTGGGTGGGGAGATTCAGCGGAGGGGGAATTTGGGGGAGGAGGAGCTGACGGGGGTGGGGGAATTTAGGGATGGGTGGATTTGCGGAAGGGTAAGTTTAGAGAGTAGTGGTGGTGGGCGGGGGTTCAGGTAAGTGGGGTCGGGGTTGGTTGGAGGGTGGTTTGGGTGGTTAGGCGGGGGACGACTAGGCAGGTTGGGAAGGTGGTGGTGGTGGGCGGCTCGGCAACTGAGGGAGTTGGGCTGGGTTTTTATTTTTGAAATTTATTTGTTTGTATTTTTCTGGGTTTTTTTGTATTTTTTGGATAATTAAACCCATTTAATTATAATAAAACCAAAGAAAAGTAATTGATTAACCTGATTACCAAGTTACCAGTCAAAATTGGAAGATGGTGACTTAGTTGGGATTATACTAGAATAATCCGTAGTTGAGATTATTGTTGGAAGATCACTCATAGTTGGGATTATTGGTGTGAATTTTTCCTAGTTCTAAAGCTAGAAAAAAAAATCAGGATAGAATATAAAAATTGCTTTTTTTTAGGTTCAAGGAAAAAAGGCGGGAAAATTTATAATGAGAGATTGACAAGTGGCAAGATGTTGTTTTAGTTGCTTCTCTTTTAGTATATATATTCATATTGATTATTATAATTATTAGAAGCCCACTGTGATGTATTGTTGCTAGTTTGTGATAGTGTGCTACAACCTAGATAAAGGGAAATATAAATATAAAAGAAAAGAAAAGAAAAGAGAAATCACGTGATAACTAAAAGAAAAGAGAGAGAACCTCTAGAAAGTAGATAGAGAAAAACAAAAACGCAGAGGAGTTTCAGAAAGATCGAAAAAGAGTAGAATGAAGAAACTAAGAAAGAGAAAGCATCCTAAAAAAAAGGGAAAGGTGAACTGACGCGACAAGACTTCATCAGCGACCTTAACAACCACCGAAGATGTTTTGTAGGTAACCTCAACCCTGAAAACTCACAAATTAGTACAGGGAAATAGGGTACAGCTATATAGCTACTCATCCCACAAGGAAAAAAAAACAAAAGAGAGAGAGAAAACAAAAGGAAAGAAAATAGAAGTGAGAGAGAAAGAAGAACAAAGCTTCCATTTGGAATTCTCTCACACCCATCGACCGCCTCCGAACACCTCCGACTGCTGCTGATCACCAAAAGTATGGCTACATAATATCAAATTTCTCTACCTTTAACGATGAAGCAGCCTACCGCTTCCTCACACATTTTAGGGTAGGTTTTTTCGAAATTGGGGCTTTTAAATTAGGGTTCAATTTGAATCACTTTTACCAAATTAATATTGGGGTTTAACTTCAATAGAAGTTATAGAGCCAAGGTAAACTTTGATTTGGGGTTTACTTCAAGAAAAATAAAAATTGATTTCTAGGTTTTTTACTCTTGGCTCCTTGGTAATTGTCCTTGTGCTTTTCTACAGATAACGGGCTTTCCACTAAAAAAACCCGTTATATAACAGCATTCTACCGTTACAGAACGGTTGTCGCGGCGAGTCTGCTGTGAATTTCAACTCACCCCGCTATAACAACGGTTCGCTGATGCGTGTTTGGGATGTGTAATGTTGGTTAAAGAACACCAAATACAATGTTTAAGTTTTGGAAGGATCTTTAAAGGTTTAAATAGGTTGAATTTCAGATTTGTATGAACAAACAAGAGAAAAAAATGAACAAAATGGATAGAACTTTGATTTTGGTGACACACACTCCCACCAAAGGATCTTCAAGCACCCAAAAGAACACACCACTTAAGGATCTTGAATCCTAGAACTCTCATGACACACACTTGACTACTAGGGGTTGGCAGACAAACCATCCAAAAGAGACAAACTATTAAAAACAAAGCTATTTTTTTCATTAACAACACCACTACTAATGAAAGACTGCAAGCCACCTGTATTTATAGAGTGTGGTACTCCTCTCGAAACCGTCCCAAATATCAGTTTCTCAGGAGCGTTCCCTTCTTACTGCTTGTTATTAAAGCCTAATATAATCAAGCCCATTGACTAGTTTAAGTTTAGGCTCAATTATACTAAGTCACACACCTAAAACAATACTACTACTACCATTACAATTTATTTAATGCAAAATCAAACTAAAATAAAATCTTATAAAACCTATGAGTTAAAAGTGTGATCAAAATCTATCATTATCCATATCATACTCCCCCTCTTGAAAGAATACTTCCCCAAGTGTTATAAGACCAAGAGATCAACCAAATTCTTCTTACCAAGTCAACAAACTCAAGTTGTGGTAGTAACTCTTTTGGTAGCTCTTGTGAAAATACATAATGTACAATGAACTCTTTGGTGACGTCCTTTAATGTAGTAGCAAAGTCACTATCATCATCATCATCATAGTAAGCCTTTATATGAAACAAATCACGAAACTTAAGAAAACATTCTTTTAGTTGTTGATTCTCAATTGTCACTTGCTCAAGACATACTACAAATCCGTAAAAGTGAATGTTCCCTTGCTTTTCTTCGTCCACAACTTTCTTTATTTTATGACCACTATTATCATTAAAACTCAACTCAAGAATAGGCATTGGAGTGGGCTCGATGTACTTCTCATGAACAGTTTCCAACATCACATCAAAACATAATGGCAAATCCGACTTTACTCTTCGAATTCAAGGCTATCATCTTTTTCTTCCCCAAAGGACAAGTCTCATAAATAATTTCCTTATTTGAAACATTCTTGTCAACCAACTTGTCTTGAAGAACCAAAGCATTGCATGGAGAAATTATCATCTCATTTTTGGCATCATGGTTAGAACCAATTTCATTTGATTGAATGGATGGAACTTCCTCTTCTATGACTACAACTACATACAATTCTTCCATACGTTCCATCTCATTATATTCTTTTAATGAAATGAAATTTTTATTTACACATTCATGAGCAATATGTCCAACCCCTTGACATTTTGAACAACAAATTCTTTTTTCACCATTCTTATAATGGCGAAAATTATCATAACATCCCTTATTGTGTTTCTTACGTGAAAAATCATTCAATTAATCCAACTTCATTTTCGTCTTTTGTAGTTCATTAGTGAACTTTTGAATCATATTCTGAATCCATTTTACAAAATTCACCAAAACTTCGTTAATGATTATTTTTTGACTCAAATTTTCAGATTAGTATCCCCAATGTTTAAAGAAACTAATGCAAAAAAGAATCAATAAAAAATTTGAAGTAATTTGCCCACAATTAAGCAACACTTACCAACTGCTCTATGAGTACGAAATTTTGACCACCTTCACTTTAACCTTCAAGATGTGTATCAAACGTACTCTATTTTTTCCCAAATTTTAGGACAAGAAACAAGAATAAATTCACACCAACTTAGGCTCAAGATCTTTAAAGAAAAATTGTGGAACGACCAAGATATGCTTCCCACAATTTGCTCTTCAATCCTTCACTGGAGGTGTGCATGGACTTTAACTTCGAGGAATTTTCTACAACATAAAACTACTCAAAGTACAACAAAATTTCGACTCAACAAATTTCAATCTATCTAGTTTACAACAAAAAATGAATCGCCTAAAAATATGAACTACACAATACACACTAGCCTTCAACTTTTAATTGTTCAAATTCGAAGCAAATCTAGGCACTCTCTAGTTTTGGACTTTTACGACTCCACAAAAATACTGGAAAGAAAAATGAAAACAAACCAAAACGAATGACTCAAAAAGACTCAGAAATCACCTAGAAACAATCGTTTGAAGTTCTTATACATTTCTAGAAAAAACCCACCAAATTGCACACCTATCTTCAATCTATCTTCAAAGCTTCAAAACCAGGCTCTTGATACCAATTTAATGCGTGGTTGGGATGTCTAATGTTGGTTAAACAATACCAAATACAATCTTTAAGTTTTGGAAGGATCTTTGAAGGTTTGAATAGGTTGAATTTCAGATTTGTATTAACAAACAAGAGAAAAAGATAAATAAAATGGATAGAACTTTGGTTTTGGTGACACACTCCCATCAAAGGATCTTCAAGCACCCATAGAGACACGCCACTTAAGGATCTTGAATCCTAGAACTCTCATGACACACAGTTTGACTACTAGGGTTTGGAAGACAAACCATCCAAAAAAGTCAAACTCTTAAGCACAAAGCTATTTTTTTTCATTAACAACACCACTACTAATGAAAGACTACAAGCCACCTCTAATTATAGAGTGTGGTACTCCTCTTAGAACCGTCCCTAATGTCAGTTTCTAGGGAGTGTTCCCTCCTTACTACTTGTTACAATTAAAATTTCATATAATCAAGCCCATTGACTACTTTAAGTTTAGGCCTAATTATACTAAGTCACATGCCTAAAACAATGCTACTACTAACATTACAATTTATTTAATGTAAAATCAATCTAAGATAAAATCTTATAAAACCTATGAGTTGAAGGGCTCATTTACATTAGCTGAATAGAGCTGAGCTGAGCTGAACTGAATAGAAGTGTATTAATTGAAATAAATAGAGATGAACTGAACTGAATATAATCTGAAGTAAACAAGCCCGAAGTGTGATCAAGATCTATCGTCATCCGTACCATTCTCGGAACGACAACTCTTAAACCCGTTCGGAACAATTGTTCCGCTACAAAATGGCCGAGTTTTTTTCCCAAGTTTCCTTCTCTCTTTAATTTGTTTATTGTTTTATACATTCAATCATGTTTATTGCTTTAGATCTTTTAATTATGAGTGAGTAGTTTTTAGATCTAGGGTTTGAGTGAATTCCTACTTAATTAAATGCTTTAATTGAATTCTTTAATCTTCAATTCATGACTTGTTTCCAGTTCCCTAAAACATGTTCTTTGTTTTTCAATTTAATTTAATATCGAGTTAGCAACCGAGAGGTGAAAAGTCCATATAGTCATTAGGTTTAGGCAAAATTTATCTAGTAAATTGCGATAGCCTGCTAGATTAATTCTGTGGATCTAATAAATTATGAGAGCTTGTTAGATCTAGGTTAAAAACTTGTTAATGATATGTGGAACGTTGTCATTTAATTAATCCATGGCCTTATTTATGATGAACCCAAACCCTGGATTTTCCAATTATTGTTTAGTCTTATAAAAATCGGTCCTTTTGTCTTTAGTTTCTTTCAATTGCCTTTTCTATTCGCTCTTTTGTTTTAGAATTTCAGTTTTTAATTTACTAGTTTAATTAACCAATTCTCTCAAAGGTCCTTTTACATAGTTCAAGCTTCTTAAAGCATTAGAATTTAATTCACCTCCATTGGGTTTGACCCTACCTCCAAGTTAGAGTTGTAGGTTATTTTTGATGGGTTTGCGACAGTCTTACCAATGACGGAGGATTGTAGAGAGATCCAGAGATGTATCAAAGGCTTAATGGTAGGTTTTTACTTTTTAGTACTTTGGAACTATCGAGACATGACATTAAACAATGGATAATGGCAAAACCTGGCCAACCACATCTACAAGCTGCCCTTCATGAGATCATGACAACCACTGAAGTTGCTTGGTTATCAGGTTGATTTGAAGACTTGAGGCAACAGATTAATGAGCATGTTATGCTCAACTATGGTAACAAATCAGCAGAGCGCATTACACACAATGAGATTTCCATGAAAGAACTAAACATCAGAAATTGGATTACTATTATATTTGTGAAAATATTGAAGATGGTCTGATTAGGACAGCCTATGTAAGATCCTCCAAACAGTTGGCAGATGTGCTTACAAAGTCACCTTCTGCAACTCAGCATTGGTTTCTCGCTTGTAAGTTAGGACTTATATGATTGCAGCCAGTCCAACTTGGAGGGAGGGAGGGGGGGGGGGGGGGGGTGGGTAGAGAATTCGAAATTTGTATTTTGTATCTGTTCTGTATTTCTCTTTTTGTCTTGTTTCTCTTTTACTTTGCCCTCTTATGTGATGTCTCCTTGTAAAGGATGATATGAAAGCTACAAGGAAAGGATTCCAAGGTTTTTGAGTGCCTAGTTTTTAGCTCCTCCTCATTCTAAAATCAGAGCAAAACAAATGAATAGTGCAACTTTCTTCAGCTTGCAACTATCTTTATGTTACTGTATTATACAGATTATTAGTTCCTATTGCTTCTTTAAATTTTTTTCCAAAATTAGAATTTATCTATTTCCTTTCTTCAATGTCACATTATTAGTATCCAGTAGATAACACATTGTAGTGAGCTTTTTCATAGCAATTAAACAAAACAACTCCAGTTATTCATGGATTTGCAGTCTTTCTATTTCCTCAGCTCATAAACAAATGCATTTACAAATTCAGCACTATCTAGTTGATCAACAAGACATTGAAAGGTGTGACATAGAACATCAACATTTTACCACACAATATTTTGCAGTCTTTCTATGTCTTCAGCTCATAAACAAATGCATGTACTAATTCAGCACTACCTAGTTGTTTACTGAAAGGTTTCAAATAGAGCATCAATGCTTTAGCACACAATAAAATCAGACTTAAATCATGAAGAAATAGCATGGTCCAATAAATAACATACTATATTGCAGCTTGCTAAAATCATATCTTTGCAGCTTCCAAGGTGAAGAACATGTTCGAATCCTCGAACATTTGATGGATGGAGGTAAGCTACTTGATTTGCTGATATTAAAAATATCCACCTGCAATATGAGCTCTAATTAAAAAAATGGCTTATCAACGAAAGTACACCACAAAGTTAAGAGCTCGTTCGGCATCTTATTTAGTTTTACATATATCATGTCTATTAAAAATTATATAAGAAAAAAAAAAACTGAAAAACACAACGATACCGAACGGGGCCTAACCAAAGTCAAACAAAACCCAATACTTATACACAAACCTATAACTAAACAAACTAATGTTTACATCATCAAAGTACGTGTGCCACTTTCTCAGTTTCTCATTAAAAATTTACCAATAAAGTGTTAGTAGGATGGAGTGAGGGAAGATTAGTGTGGGCGGTATGGTGACACTTTTGGCCGAGTATGTTCATGAGCCCGTACCACAGGATGAGGAGGGTAACTTCCTCCTACAGCAACTTGGCACATAGGGCTCAGATTAGAGCTGTAAATGGGTCTAAATGGGTTGGGTTCTGGTTGACCCATTAATATAAACGGGTTGAAATTCCCAACCCAAACCCAACCCATTTAGTTAAACGGGTTGAGATTCTCAACCCAACCCAACCTTATAAATAAATGGGTTGACCCAATAACTCGTTTAATAATATTATAATTTTTTTATTAGCATCAAATAAAGTTAACTATATGCTTATACTATTCTATGGACCATAACAACGACCTACGATAACCATATATATTACAAGTCATTATTCATAATCTACACATAATAACACAGTAGTAATTAATAACTAACAACCTTTTGAGTTCTAATGTTCAAGATAAAAACATTAGATATTAAAACATTACAACCACCTTCATAACTTGTAAAGAATCTATAACGTAATAAAAAATATATATGAAGTGATATTCTTAATATGTCAATTAAACTAAACGGGTTGGATTGGGTCAACCCACTTTGCTAAACAGGTTGAAAAATTCAACCCAACCCGTTATTATTGGGTTGGGTTGGGTTCGGGTTGGGTTATTGCGTTGGGTCAGATTTTGCCAGCTCTAGCTCAGATGAACCGTCCTACGAATCACTATGACAATCACCATATGTTCACGATCTGGTTTGCTCAGTGTACGAGTACTTTCTTTGTGGTTGTATTGGGCTTCCGATGTCAAATTCATGCTTTTGCCACAAACTGCACGGACCACCATTAGTGATCAGACCACTGCGGCCCAGCTTTACTTGCTTCCTATGACCATTATCAATCAGGTGCTGAGAGGAGTATGGAAGGGTTGAGGTACTGGTTCTAGCTGCAGCAGCTCCACCAACTGATTTCATGCCATGGTTAAGGGTCGTTTCACTGTTATCGAGCAAACTCAAGCTACTTAAATTTCTCCCAGTTTTCCACCCAAAACTAACTTTACTTCAATAAAGTGTGGCTTATTGTCTCCTTGACAACTTATTCGAACAGATATAAAGGATTCAATACCATACAGAAGTACACAATTACAGACTTAAAGACTGTAAATTTAGCATTGTGATACCTCCATATTCCAAAACAAAATCATGCTTTATTAACATACATAACAAACAAATACAAGGCACTAAGGCAATTAATTAGCAATTATACCTGTCTCCATTGTTGAGCTACCAATCTCCCAAGAACTCCAGGTCCAACAATCAACAAATTATTCTGACTAACTGCCATAGATGATTCTATTCCTGCAGAACCGGCCATGAGCGAGGGTAGGAAGGGAGGCTTTCTAGGCCTATCCCTGAGCCAGGGCAAGAGGGGCGGCTGCCCAGGCCCGTCACTGACCCAGGGAAAGAGGGGCGGCCGCACTGAGCCCAGGAAGAAAACCTCCATTTTTGTAGTCTACAGCACAGCACATACATAATCTATCAACAATATTCGGTAAGAAGGAAATTATTCTCCTTGGAAGAAGCCAACCCAATCCAAATTGTATAATTGATTCAACGGGAAAGAACAATCTTACCTCAAAAGCTCTGCTTGCTTTAATGGAGGAAAGGCAGCACAAAAACAACGCCCAACACAGTCACAGTAAGTTCGACAGAGAGATGGAACCAGCTGCGCTGCGCTAAGGTTTTTTTTTTTTTTAGGGTTGAAAAGGAAGATTTGGGCAAAACATCCTGATATGCGCAAAGGTGCATGGCCAAAATGACTGTAGTTTACTAGTAAAAAAAAATAAGAGACTTCCTACTTTCAATATTCTATTCTGGAAATAGAGTGAAAAGTAATTGTTTTTAATTACGTATAAAAAAAACTAATTAGTAGATAATAACTAAAATCTTCGTTTCCACTCCCCTAACAATAATCTGCAAATACATTTTATGGTTATTTGCACAAGCTAATCTTTTGCTTGTATTCAATATTAAAAAAAATGAATATTCAGTATTAAAAAAATGAATATTCAGTATTAAAAAATGAATAATCATTTTAGTTATCGCAAAAGTGAATGTAAATCCAGGTTCTTTGTGGTAAAATGAATATTTAGTATAACAAAATGAATATTCAGTATTAGAAAATGAATATTAAGTTTAGTTGGTGCAAAGTTGATTGTTGGTTCAGGTTCTTTGTCATAAAATGAATATTCAACATTAACAAAATGAATATTCAGTATTAAAAAATGAATATTCGATATACAATAATTAATATTCATTTTAGTTGTTGCCAACGTGAACTATATATATATGTTGCCAATTGCCCTTGGCATTGGTACTTCTTCGGGTCCGTGGACCGTATAAATGCACGGTGGCGACTTCTACTAGAGCATACTTGTAACGACCCGACTTTTATAGGCTGTCGATTTACGAAGGAAATCGACAAATAGATCATTACCAAACAAAACATGCTAGAACATTATTAAATTGAAACTTTTAAACTTAAATTAAGATAACTCTTTATTAATAATCTTACTAATGAAAGGATATAAATGTCCATAAATCCATATTATATTGTAAACTACAACTTAAAATGTTTATACCCAACAAGCTGGGTAAAATCTAAGAAATAATAAACTAAAAAGTAAAATAGACTTCGGGTTTCCTCTATAAATCTTGCTAAAAAACTCAACCCGATCCATACGAAAGCCCACTTATTCTTCAGCATCATCACCTGAAATTAGGGGGGGTCCACCGTCAGTGGCGAGTAACTAGGCTGTCCCACTTACATGTGGAACCATAAACCATATCATATCATAGGATCAACCAAGATAAACGTATAATACATGAATAAACATACAAAAATACATACATATCAGACATACGCAACGGAAGACATACCTTATCATACATATAATAATACATGGATAAATACATAAATACTATAATAAATACATAATTACGTACATAAGTAACTTACAGCATACAAATAATATACCAACCCGTAGAATACTTATCTTATCATGTTATTACCCGAATCCCATCTTTTAACCATCTTCTTCAATTCATGGACTGGTCATTAAAGCTCGTAAGGATGCCCGTGTACATCCCAACTTTCCTAAAATGCGCCGGGAAGAACCCGTGTATTCTACCCGTAGCTCTCCTTTGCAAGTACTAAGCCTAAGCAATGGTCATAACCCCTAAATAGTAGCCCGTGTACTACTACTTAGACGACTACACATCTTATAATAACTAACAATTATCAAATATTATTGCATAAAACATTATAAAAATATCCTTTTTCCATCCCTGCATCATTCGAACAACATAGGGGTTAATTAACAAAAATTGACACTTTAAAATATTAGTCACAATATCATGAATAAATCATTAAGAACTATTTAGATAAACAATAATATTATAGAATAATTTTGAATTAACAAAACATTAGTCAAAACAAGATCAAAATTCCCCCTTTTTAACATATTAATATTCGACCATCATCAACATATGTCACTCGAAAATTATCTTTTAATTCTATATTTTAATTATTAAGTCAGTTATATAAATTATAAATTCATAATCTAACCATTAATCATGAGATTATAACTAAACATGGATCAAAAATCAAGCCTTGGTACTCCTAAAATATTCGGCCAACAAGGATATACAACAAGATCAAGATTAATTTCAAGAACTCAAGAATCCATATTATCATCTTATTAAATTATCTTTAAACTATTAATTAATTTAATAAATCAAGAATAGAATTATAATTGGACAAGAAAAAATGAATCTTTAATTCTGTTGATATTCTTGACCACTCAACATTTAGGAAAAATATGAACAAGATTATAAATTTAATTCAAGATTTTAATTAGGCAATTAAATAAATTATGAACATGCTTTTAAATCAAGAAAATCATCCTAAAATCATCATAAAACTAAGCAAGAGGTTCGACATGTTCACGCATAAATCAAGAATCAAATTCGAAAATATCATGCAATTATTCTAATCAAAACATGTAATTTAGGATAATAAATCATGCATAGAATTAATTAAAATACAAAGATTCACTAAAGATCATATAAAGATATCAAGAAACAACATGAACATTCATCATAAGAATTTCGAACCACATAGCCTATCATGATACTAATTCAATCAATTTCCTAGTTTAATCCTAATTAACCATATGATATATTAATCCAAATTTAAGAAGGTTAGTTTAGTTACCTTGAATTAGGAAGAAAAATAAAGAAATTTCCTGGCTTGGGGTTCGAAAATCTCACGGCACTCTAGGGTGTTTTGTGAGTTATTTTGAGAGTTTTAGAGTTTTGAAGTTAGGATAAAAGAGTCTGAGTATTGTTCCCTATAAGTAATTATAAAGAACAAAAGATTTAATATTAGAAAAAGAAATAGAAGGGGGCCGTGATTATGGAGTAATAATAGGGAGATGAGTCAACATTAGGAGACCTAGTAATAGGTTAGTTAAAAATACGGTTTTTTTAATTTAGTTGACCATTTAAAATAAGAATGGAGGATTTTAGATATAGAATAAGTTTTACATCTAATAATAATAATTAATAAAATTTAAAAATAATCCTTGGCCAAGCAATAGGGTGGGCCGGCCAAGAGGGGATGTAATTGGGTCTTTGAGCCCAATTTTAAGACAAGGATGGAAATAAGATTAAACAGTCCAAATTATTGGGTCTTTTGGACTTAGAATATTGGAAATAATAATAATTATCCACGAAATTTTCTGGCCCAAAATTTCGAGTTATTACAGTCACTCCTCCTTAAATAAATTTCGACCTCGAAATTTACTTAAAGAAGCTCAAGTAACACGCACCGAAACAAACACAAAGCACATAACAAGATAAATAACAACGACTGCATACCTGCTTCAAAGAGTTCGGGATACTTATCCCTCATTGAAGCTTCCGTCTCCCACGTAGCCTCTTCAAACTTCTCAATACGCCAGAGCACCTTAACCAAAGGTACCACCTTACGACGCAAAATTTTATCCTGGCAGTCCAAAATCCTTACTGGCTTCTCTTCAAAGGTCAGGTTCGGCTCGATCTTGGACGATTCCACCGAAATAATATAAGAAGGATCATTCACGTACTTCCGTAGCTGGGATACGTGAAACACATCGTGAACCTTCGATAGATCCGGAGGTAACGCTAAATGATAAGCAACTACTCCGACCCGTTCCAGAATTTCGTATGGCTCTACATAGTTGGGTCTGAGCTTACCCTTTTGGCCAAAACGAATCACACCCTTCATCGGGGACACTTTCAATAGCACTTTGTCACCCACCTGAAATTCCAACGGCTTCCAACGACGATCCGCATACGACTTCTGTCGACTCTGAGCTGCCTGCAAACTTGCCCTGATGATCTTGATCTGCTCCACCGTGTCCTTGATATGATCAGGACCAATCACCAAAGCATCGCTGATGTCGCTCCAACAAGTAGGGCTGCGACAATTGCGCCCATACAACGCCTCATAAAGAGCCATCTTGATACTAGCATGATAGCTGTTGTTGTACGACAATTCCACCAAGCTCAACGATTTAACCCAAGTCTACAGGAAATCTAACGCACAAGCTCGTAGCATATCTTCTAGCGTCTGGATGGTCCGTTCCGTCTGGCCATCTGTGGCTGCGTGAAATGTTGTACTCAGATTAAGCTTAGTCCCAAAAGCTTCCTGCAAAGACTTCCAGAACCGTGACAAGAATCGGGGATCTTGGTCAGACATGATATCCTTAGGTACACCATGCAACCGTATGATCTCCCTTGAGTAAGCTTCCGCCATCTTCTCCATCGACCAAGTTACCTTCATCGGAATGAATCGGGCGACTTTAGTCAAACGGTCAACAATTACCCAAACGGTATCCAAACCCGTAGATGTCGCGGGTAGGCCCACTACAAAATCCATGGAAATGGAATCAAACTTCCATGTGGGTGGCAATGGTTGCAAAAGTCCACCTGGTCTTTGGTGCCCAATCTTGACCTTCTGACCGGTGAGACACCGTGCAACGAAGTCTGCGACTTCTTGCTTCATTCTGTGCCACAAAAAGTATTCCTTCAGGTCCTTGTAGAGTTTTCCACTACCTGGATGCACCGAATAGGGAGTATTGTGAGCCTCTTCAATGATCTTGTTTTTCAACGTCGAATCCTGGGGCACACACCACCTATTGCGGAGCGAATTTTAGTATCCATTAAGTGAAAACAGTTTAAATAAAAACTTTTAAATCCATTACATGTTATGGAACTTCATACCGTCGTCTGAATCAATCGTGAAATCTTCTGCTTTGCCTTGAAGTTTGGCTTCACGAATTTTCTCGAGCTGCGAGTCCTCTTTCTGGCTCTCCCGTAACTCTTGATACAAGCTGAGTTCAATACTCATAGCATTGAGATAGACTCGTGTACTACCTGGCATTACCATCTCAATCTCCATCCTGTGAAGATCAGCACCGATTTCCTTAGGAAAATCGCCATCCTATTGAATGAATGGTGATCTTTGCGACTGAGGGCATCTGCTAGCTGATTGGCCTTCTGTTGAACCATGTTTGATTTGAATGATGATAAACCAGTCCTCTATACTTGATGTCTATAAATAATTGTATATGAACAGGTTGAATCAAGTGAGGATCCATCAAGGCAATCATGAAGGCCTTGAGATACTTGAAGATCAGAAACCAAGAGCTTGGAGCCTTTTATTTTTATACTTCTAGGATCTTCATGTAAAATAGGCTTAAGAAAGTATTCTTATTGTTTTTAAGTAAAGAGAAAAAAGACCTTAAGTTTACATCCAGTAAAGAGAACAGCCCAAGAACAAGCTAAGAACAGGCACAGAACAAGCTTGGAACAGTTCCCTTTACCAGAAGTAAACTTAGTAGTACTGAGACCACTGTGGGAACAGACCTCAGTATTACGCACGTGATCCGTACAGATTTTCGAGCTCAAAAATCATTTTGAAAATTATTTGAAAAAATCTGGATCACTTGTACTTTGGAAATCTGCCAAATTGATTTGCAAAATCAGCCCATTAAATGCAATGTCCTTTGTTTGGACTTTAGTGTACATCTCTCTTCCCATAGTGGAAAGTGACAAAGTCTGAAGCAAGAACACTGCACTTGTGTCAGCTGAAGTGGTTTGCACAATTTAGGCAAGTCTCCAAACACACTTCTAGGGCACGGTTTTCCTTGTCTATATAAACAATCTTTGCAAGAAACCCTAGATGACTTTTGCTCTCCAAAGAAAACCAAGGAATACTTTCTGAGAGTCTATCCTTAGTCCAAAAACTATCTCCATATCCATCTTTAAGAGAAAAACTTACGGAGATTTAAGTTTGTAACATTTGAACCACTTAGAGGGAAGTGGTTGGAGAGTGGTCTGTGAACACTGAATGAACTGTTAGAGTTAACAGTTGGGGAATTAAGTGTTACATAGTTGTAGCACTTGATTGAGTGTGTAACCTTGTTATTATTCTGAGTTGATTAATAATATTGGTGAGAGAGTGGAGGACGTAGGCTTGTTTAGAAGCCGAACCTCGTTAAATCTTTGTGTCCTTACTCTTTGCTTACTGTTCTCTCGTTGTTCTCACAAAAGCACAAACAAAACTTGAAAACGATTGAAAAAACACACATACTCAATTCAACCCCCCCTTCTTGAGTATACATTGAACTAACAATTGGTATCAGAGCCCAACTTCTCAAAAGGTTAACTACCTAGAGGAGCAAGAAGATGTCTACTCAAGAATCAAACAGTTCAAGACTCCCCAAGTTCAATGGCACTAACTACTCTTGGTGGAAAAATTGCATGAAAAATCTTATCATTGGGATAGATTATGAGTGCTGGATGATTGTCAAAAATGGACCCACGTCCATCCACAAGAAGAGTCAGGAAGGGCTCATGGTTCCAAAGACAGAAGAAGAGTACACAAGTGAAGACTACAAGAAGCTGGAGAAAAATGCAAAGGCAATGTCACTTGTCCAACAAGGAATTGCAGAATGTGAGGTAAATCGAATTCTAGCTTGTTCTTCTGCAAAGGAAATATGGGATACACTAGAGCTTGCATATGAAGGCAACTCTGAGGTGAGAAGGTCAAAAATTGACATGCTTATGTCAAAATATGAAGTCTTTGAAATGACTAGAGATGAAAATAGAAAGGACATGTTTACAAGGTTCATGACCATTGTAAATGAACTAAAGTCATTGGGAAAGACCTTCTCAAGTGAAGAGTTAGTGAGGAAAATGTTGAGAAGCTTATCAGGGAAGTGGATGCCCAAGGTTACAGCCATATAAGAAGCAAAGGATCTGTCCTCACTATCTCTAGAACAACTTATTGGTTCCTTGATGACTCATGAGATGTTGGTAGATTCAAAGGCTGAATCTAGCTCAAAAAACAAGGAAATGGTCCTCAAAGCAGAGGAATCTGAGGATGATGAAGATGATATAAGTCTCATGGCCAAAAGGTTTGAAAAATACCTTAGGACAAAGTCCAAAGGTAAGTTTGTAAAAGGAAGGAACAGTTCTGGACAGTTCAGGAAAACCAGTTCCAATGCTGGTTGCTTTAAATGTGGGGAAATGGGGCACAGAATCAAGGAGTGTCCAACATGGAAAAATCCCAAAGGAAATCTTGGAGTCCAGAGTGAGAAGAAGGCTTTCAAAAGAGCTATGTTGGCTGCAGTGTGGGGTGATTCAGATTCAGAAAATGAGGAAGATGAAGAAGAAGCAAATCCTTGTCTGACTGCTTTCACATGCACAGACCAGTCTGAGGACTGTTTGCAAGAAGAAGAAATTCTCTGTCTCATGGCTGGTGGAAGCACTTCAGATGACAACCAGGTATGTTTTAATGATTTAAAGGCAAATATGCATAATCTAGATAGAGATGAACTGCTTGACTATCTTGAATTCACAATTGATCAATGCATTAGTGTTGGCTCTGCTTATCAGAACAACAAAAAGAAATTAAAAGAAACAGTTCGAGAGTATGAAATATGTGGTGCTAGATATGCTGAACTTGAGTTTATTTGTGAAGAACTTAAAGAAAAAATTTCGGAACTTGAAATAACAGCAGATCATCATAAAATGGAACTTGAGACATTAAACTCCAAACCAGTTCCTAAAGAGGATGAACTTTTTTAAAAAATTGAAAAGGGGTTTAATGAGCTCAAGAAATTCACCACACATAATTCAAACTTTGAACTGCTAAAAGACACATGTACCTTGAGTAAATCTGATGTCATACTTGCATATGACCATTTAATTGAAAAACTTAAAGATTTACACAAGGAACATAGTGAGCTCAAGAGTTCTGAAGAGACTGGTTCTCCCACTGCCTTTGATGAGGTCTTGGATGTTTTACATGATGAGTGCACAGCCAAGATATGTGATCTCGAGGCTGAACTCATCCTGCTAAAACAAGAAAACCTCAGGAAGACCCGTAACGAACCAGATCCCTCCCTGGTCTCAAGACTACAAGATGAACTTCAAAAGACTAGATTTAAATTGAAATCTTTTGAGAAACAAAATGAAGTTCAACTTAAGAGGCTTGAGAACAAGGAAAATGAGCTAACAGATTGTATGAACCAATTGAACAAAATGTTACATGCTCAGAAAACCCTAAACATCCTCACATCCCAACCTGGAAATTCTCAAAGGTTTGGTTTAGGGTATTCTGGATCTAGTTCTACAACTGTTCTTGGCAGAGATAACACATGGTTAAATGAATTCAAGAAAGGCAAGTATATATTTGCCAAGGATATGCATGTTTGCACCTACTGTGGTAAGAGTGGTCATGTTGCTAACAAATGTTTCACCAAAAAGAAACATGACAAGAAAAATAAAGCCTATACCCAACAAGTGTGGGTTAGGAAAGTCAAGGTTGAAAGTATTTCAAAGAACAAGGAACCCAAGCTGGTCTGGGTTCCTAAAACTAGCCTTTAGTTTGCTTGTGCAGGAACGAGTGAAAGGAAAGCCATATTGGTATGTGGACAGTGGTTGCTCAAGACACATGTCCGGGGATAAAGAAAAATTCCTTTCACTCACTGCATTTGAGGGAGGGCACGTGACATTTGGTGATAACAGCAAAGGACTTATCAAAGGAGTAGGTAAGGTTGGTAAGTCACTCTCCCAAGCAATTGACAATGTTTACTATGTAGAAGGTTTGAAACATAACCTTTTGAGCATATCTCAACTATGTGACAAGGGAAATAAAGTGAGTTTTGAATCAAACACTTGTCACATAGTGAACTCTAAGACAGGGGAACTGGTCTGTGAAGGAACAAGGCATAACAATGTGTATATTACATACTTAAATCAACTTCCACAGAACAGTGCCCTCTGCCTCAGTGTTGTAGAGGATGACCAATGGCTTTGGCATAAAAGATTAGGACATGTAAGCTTCACTTTGCTCAATAAGTTGAGAACACAAGACTTGGTGATAGGTTTACCTAACATCAAATATGTGGCAGACCAGCTCTGTCAAGAGTGTGCAAAGTGCAAGCATGTAAGATCGTCTTTTAAACCAAAGAAAGTGGTTAGTTCCTCTAGACCATTTGAACTTGTACACATGGATTTATGTGGACCTATGTGTGTACAAAGTAGAAATGGTTTTAGTTATGTATTTGTCTTAGTTGATGATTACTCTCGTTTCACTTGGACCATATTCTTGAAATACAAAGATGAAACTTTTGATGAATTTGAAATACTAGTGAAACAAGTCCAGAACAAGATCAATCATCAGTTAGCATCTATCAGATCTGATCATGGATCAGAATTTGATAATGTTAGCTTCATAACCTATTGTATGGAGCATGGTGTTTCTCACAACTTTTCAGCCCCCAGAACTCCACAACAAAATGGAGTAGTTGAAAGAAAGAATCGCACTCTAGAAGAAATGGCTAGAACCATGCTTTTAGAGAGTGGTCTGTCCAAGAAATTTTAGGCTGATGCTGTGAGTACATCCTGTTACATACTCAATAGGGTTATGCTAAGACCAATACTAAGAAAAACACCTTATGAACTTCTAAGGGGTCGAAAACCAAACATTGAACACTTAAGGATATTTGGTTGTAAGTGTTTTGTACACAACAATGGTAAGACCAGTTTGGATAAGTTCGACCCCAGGAGTGATGAAGCTGTTTTTATAGGGTATTCTCCTCATAGCAAGGCATATAAAGTTTTCAACAAAAGAACCTTGTGTGTTGAAGAGAGTATCCATGTATTGTTTGATGAAACTAACATGTTCAACAAGCCTGTGCAGGTAAATGATGATGAAGGCTTTAATATTGGAATGACAAATTTCACTGGAGCCGAACCAGAGAACACTGCTGAACCAGACCCTCAAACTCCTCCTGAAAACAACAATGAGTCTGGTGCAGCAGAGGGAAATGCTAAAAAGGTTGTTGAACTTAGTGACTCTCCTGCCCATCCATCTGAAGATGAAGTGGGAGAGAACACTGAAGAAACTGGTCCACCCTCTCAAAATGAAAATGAAATAGGGGGAACCAGTACAGACATTGGTTCTAACTTAGCTGACTCTAATGCTGTAAGAAAGAGCATGTTTAAGCAAAGAAGCTCTCATCCTTCTGATCAAATCATCAGTGATTTATCAAAAGGAGTTCAAACTAGAAATTCTGTTTGGAAGAACTTCTGTGCTTATTTCTCCTTCTTATCTCACATAGAACCAACTGACTATAAAATTGCTCTAATTGATCCTGATTGGATCTTGGCTATGCAAGATGAGTTGAACCAGTTTGAAAGAAATCAGGTTTGGCATCTTGAACCAAGAACCAATGAGATGTCAGTTATTGGAACCAAATGGGTCTTCAGAAACAAAATGGATGACTCAGGTACTATAGTCAGAAACAAGGCCAGGCTAGTGGTTCAAGGGTTTAACCAACAAGAGGGAATAGACTATGATGAAACCTTTGCTCCAGTAGCCAGGCTTGAGGCAATAAGAATTTTGATTGCATTTGCTGCCCACATGAACTTTAAACTCTTTAAAATGGATGTTAAAACTGCTTTTCTAAATGGTTATTTGAAAGAAGATGTGTATGTGGAACAGCCCCCTGGCTTTGAGGATAGAGTTTGTCCAGATCATGTCTACAAGTTAGACAAAGCTCTTTATGGCCTCAAACAAGCCCCTCGTGCTTGGTATGAGAGACTCTCTAGCTTTCTTATTGAAAATCATTATGAGAGAGGTTCAGTGGACAAAACTCTATTCTTAAAGAAAAGGGGAACAAATCTGTTAGTGGTCCAGGTATATGTTGATGATATTTTGTTTGGGGCTACTAATTCTGTTTTGTGTGATGAGTTTGCAGACCTAATGAAAAGTGAATTTGAGATGAGCATGATGGGAGAACTTGGTTTCTTCCTAGGGCTTCAAATCAGGCAAGTGGATGATGGAATCATGATCCACCAACAGAAGTATCTCAAGGAGCTCCTCAAGAGATATGGTCTGCAAGATAGCAAGTCCTATGACACACCTATCCCTACCTCTTCTAAACTGAGCCTAGATGAGAAAGGAAAGGATGTTGAGGATAAGCTATACAGAGGTATGATTGGCTCACTTCTCTACTTAACAGCTAGTAGACCAGACATAGTGTTCTCAGTTGGGTTGTGTGCAAGATTTCAAAGCAACCCAAAAGAGTCTCATCTAAAAGCTGTTAAGAGAATTTTTAGGTACCTAAGTGGTACTGAGGACATGTGCTTATGGTATCCAAAGGGAAGCAATTTTGATCTTTTAGGATACACTGATGCTGATTATGCTGGTTTTAGTGTGGACAGGAAGAGCACTTCAGGAATGGCTCACTTCTTAGGTTCTTGTCTCATTTCATGGGGATCTAAGAAACAAAATTCAGTGGCTCTATCCACAGCTGAATCAGAGTACATAGATGCTGCTTTGTGCTGTGCTCAATTGCTTTGGATAAAGACGCAACTTAAGGATTTTGGGGTCTGTTCCGGAAGTGTTCCCATATTGTGTGATAACACCAGTGCTATAAACATTTCAAAAAATCCTGTCCAGCACTCTAAAACCAAACATATTGAAATCAGACATCATTTTCTTAGAGACAATGTTGAAAAAGGAAATGTGAATCTTGAATTTTGCAGATCTGAAGAACAATTGGCTGATATTTTCACTAAACCCCTGAGCAGGGAAGTGTTTGTCAAACTCCGCACATTACTTGGTATGGTAAGGATTAGATCGTAGTTCCTTAGGACTTATCTTTCTCTTTTTGGCTATGTTTGACTTTTTGATCATTAGTGTAAATAAGCAGGGCTGGTTAACTCTTAATGTCATTGATGCAAGTGGTCTCAAAATTCTTATGCTGATGCTGTTCCAATGTGTGGTATCTCTAAGTTGCCTAATTGTAAGTTGCATTAAAGTTTTTAATTTATACAGATTAGTGTCAGACCATCGTAAGACCAGTTCCCTACATCGGTTATATCTGTTACTGCTGAATTCTCGATTTTGAAATTGAGGAGTTAAGTGTTCTGACACATGACCGTTGTGAACAGTGTAGAAGTTACTTCTACTTTATCTGTTCGAATAACTGCCGGTTTTCTCCATTTTAATTCATTTTATCACATTGATTTCTCTCTAACTGTCTCTTTCTCTCTCAAAGTAATCCTTTCTCTCAAACCCTAAGCACCATCATCAAAATCCTCTTTAAGAATTCATATTCGGTTTCTTTCTCTCTCCTTCATCAACTCTGCAAATCTAATCAAAATGGGAAGAAAGAAAAGCAAGGCTGCAAGGAAGAAAAGTCGTGGGTTAAGCCAATCTCCAAATTTCACACCCTCTAAGGCTGAGATACAATCAGAAAATGTAGTGGTTGCTGAACACCACCACACAGAAGAAAAGGAAGAAAAAATCAAGGATCAAACCACAACAGAAACAGTTGCTGAGTCTAAAGGCACATGCACGCCCGATGAGAAATCTACTCCCCCACCAAGCCCTAAATCATCACCACCACCTCAACCTCAGAAAACACCATCACCATCTAAGAAATCACCCTCTCCATCACCCAAACAACACTCGTCACAGCCCATAAAATCTTCTCCTCCACTAAAACCACCATCTCCCACAAAAGCCAAGACTCCTCCCCCACAGTCACCAATGAAATTCACAACTCCACCATCCTCTCCACCACAAAAAGAAACAACCCCATTACCATCTCCACCATCAGAAAAATCACCCACATCATCACCACAGACCACACAGAAACCAGTGCCAAGCACTGAAGAGAAGGAAGTTGAAAAGGAAGAGATGGAAAAGAAGGATGATGACACCAATGTTCAGGATATAGATGTCGAGATCACCGGTGTTGTACAAGGAGAAAAGGAACCAGGAAAAAGAACCATGCCCTTGAGGACAAGGGTCTGTAAGGAAGAAATCAAGAAGGAATCTGCTGAAGTAGTTCCTGAGGAAAAGAAGGATGAAAAGAAGAAAAGGGTGAAGAGTGTTGCTAAGAAGGATAAAGCCTCAGAAAGTCTCAAGCCTGCAACCAAGCTCCCAACAGAAAAGAAGAGGAAAGCTGCCTCTACCTCTGACAAAACTCCTGCCAAGAAGAAAGGTAAGACCACTTCTGAACCACTGTATGAACTAAGTGGTAGGGGTGTCTTATTTGGTTTTTCATGTCCCATGTCTTGGATGAGTCAACCATTTTTAGAGGAGTTTAAGGAGGCCATAGAGTACCAGGGCTGGGAAGGGCTGTTTGATAAGAGGCTTAATGTTTTTGAAACTTGTGTTGAAGAATTTTACTCTAAGTTGGGGAAGTTAGAGAAGGGGAAGGTCTGGAGTGAGGTCGAAGGGGTCGACATCACTCTTTCAAAGAAGAGTCTAGGGGAGGTACTGGGTGTACCAAGGGGTGGATTCTGTGATTATTCCAAGGACAACTGGCCAACTATTCCTGAGGTCAGTACAGAACACATACAGACCACTCTCTTTACTGGTTCTCCAACTGATGGTGCTGGCTATGTTATTGGCCAATTAAGGGAACCAGTAATGAGGCTGGTTCCATACAGTTGCTTCTAAGATAGTACTCCCCAGGGCTCAGGGCAGAATGGATGTCAGGAAGATGGATGCTGTGATTATTTACTGTCTAGATGAGAAGATTAAGTTAAGTCTCCCTGGTCTGATGCTAGCTCACATGGTTAGCATTTTGGAAAGGTCCAACCACTCTCTACCTTATGGAGCCTGGCTTACTTTGGTTTTCCAAAGTAGAAAGGTTCATATGAGTGGTGAGGTAAAGAAAATGTCTGTCCTCACCAACCAGATCTTAGGTCAGAAGGGGATGACCTTTGAGGGAGGTATGCTCAAAATGAGGGATGAAGACAGGGTCACAGGGGCCAGAAGGACAAGCAGTTCCAGGTCTGAGGAAGCTACTGGATCACTGTCCAAACAGGTGCAGACACATGGGGAATTACTGCAACAGATGATGGCTAGTGTCAATGCTCTGTGCACTTCTCTGGATGGCTCTATAAAGAACATAACAGCACGACTGGACTCCCATGAAGAAAAGCTTGCCTCCTCTTCCAGCTTCAAGCCCAAGACCACCAAGAGACCAGTTCCCATCATAGCCCAAGTCAAGAAGAAGCAGCAGGAGCAGAGTGAAGAAGATGAGAATGAGGATTCTACTGAGGATTCTGATGATGATGCTGACTCCACTTCTTCTTAGCCTACCCCCTTTCCCTACTAACATTGATCTCAAACTTTCTTTTCTCTGGTTTCTCTGAACAATTGCTACCTTTACTTTCTGACCATTTCTGCTAAACGATTTCTTTGCAGAATGGTCCTAGTCTGTATATTTTATTAACTTCTGTGTTCACTTGAACAGTTTGGGATTGTGAGTTGCAGGTACTCACATGTGGGACAGCATCTCTAGAATGCTGTGTTAATATTATGCTTGTATTTGACTTTACTTGTTGCCTTCTCCTAATTTTGTGCTATGATTGCTTTTGTCATTTGAGGATGCCAAAAGGGGGAATAGGACAGGTGAAGTTCCTAGTATCAATTGTAGCAACCTGGACAAGGTTCAGACCTTGTTAAGAGATGGCCCAGCTTTTTGCCTAGGAGTATCTTGAATTCAGATCAAGTGCTCCTACCCATCCCAACTGGAAGAAAATTCTTCCAAGTGAAATTAAAATTTCTCTTGCTACAATTGATAATTGATAAGTCTTGCAGGTTACAGGTTTAATGCTGAAACTCAATAATAAATTGAGTAATGTGATGAGTGACTGATCATTGTTATCAGTCTAATTGTGCTTTAGTCTGCTGTATATTTTTTATTCTCTGAGATTATGAATCTGACTACAGGCACAGTGCAAGACCAGTTCCTCTGAACAGTTATTTTATTTTGAAATAACTGGATACTGTTCTCAGGGGGAACTTCATTGTTTGTCATCATCAAATAGGGGGAAATTGTTGAACCATGTTTGATTTGAATGATGACAAACCAGTCCTCTATACTTGATGTCTATAAATAATTGTATATGAACAGGTTGAATCAAGTGAGGATCCATCAAGGCAATCATGAAGGCCTTGAGATACTTGAAGATCAGAAACCAAGAGCTTGGAGCCTTTTATTTTTATACTTCTAGGATCTTCATGTAAAATAGGCTTAAGAAAGTATTCTTATTGTTTTTAAGTAAAGAGCAAAAAGACCTTAAGTTTACATCCAGTAAAGAGAACAGCCCAAGAACAAGCTAAGAACAGGCACAGAACAAGCTTGGAACAGTTCCCTTTACCAGAAGTAAACTTAGTAGTACTGAGACCACTGTGGGAACAGACCTCAGTATTACGCACGTGATCCGTACAGATTTTCGAGCTCAAAAATCATTTTGAAAATTATTTGAAAAAATCTGGATCACTTGTACTTTGGAAATCTGCCAAATTGATTTGCAAAATCAGCCCATTAAATGCAATGTCCTTTGTTTGGACTTTAGTGTACATCTCTCTTCCCATAGTGGAAAGTGACAAAGTCTGAAGCAAGAACACTGCACTTGTGTCAGCTGAAGTGGTTTGCACAATTTAGGCAAGTCTCCAAACACACTTCTAGGGCACGGTTTTCCTTGTCTATATAAACAATCTTTGCAAGAAACCCTAGATGACTTTTGCTCTCCAAAGAAAACCAAGGAATACTTTCTGAGAGTCTATCCTTAGTCCAAAAACTATCTCCATATCCATCTTTAAGAGAAAAACTTACGGAGATTTAAGTTTGTAACATTTGAACCACTTAGAGGGAAGTGGTTGGGGAGTGTTCTGTGAACACTGAGTGAACTGTTAGAGTTAACAGTTGGGGAATTAAGTGTTACATAGTTGTAGCACTTGATTGAGTGTGTAACCTTGTTATTATTCTGAGTTGATTAATAATATTGGTGAGAGAGTGGAGGACATAGGCTTGTTTAGAAGCCGAACCTCGTTAAATCTTTGTGTCCTTACTCTTTGCTTACTGTTCTCTCGTTGTTCTCACAAAAGCACAAACAAAACTTGAAAACGATTGAAAAAACACACATACTCAATTCAACCCCCCCTTCTTGAGTATACATTGAACTAACACCTTCCCTTCACAATAGTCAACTGAGAGGTCATAATCCTTGAACAACTCGAGCCATCGTCGTTGCCTCATGTTGAGCTCCTTCTGAGTCAAGATATACTTCAAGCTCTTATGATCGATGAATAGCTTGCAAGTAGCTCCATAGAGATAATGTCGCCACATTTTCAAAACGAACACTACAGCCGCCAACTCTAAGTCGTGAGTAGGATAGTTCTGCTCATGAACCTTGAGTTGCCTCGAAGCATATGCAATCACCTTGTCTTCTTGCATCAGAACACAACCTAGAACTTTCTTGGACGCATCACTATATACCTCATATCCCACACCTTCGTTTGTCAGAGCAAGAACTGGCACAGATACAAGACTCTGGTTGAGGGTCTGGAACGCTGCTTCGCACTGATCTGTTCACAAGTACTTGCAGTCCTTGTGCAATAATTTGGTCATAGGTGCTGCTACCTTGGAGAAATCTTTCACAAATCTCCGATAGTAACCTGATACAGAAATTTCTCAGGTAAGTATTCATGCATAAATAGCTAATTTAGCTTATATAAATGCTTTAAGTTACCTGCTAGGCCAAGAAAACTTCGAACTTCGGCCACATTTTTAGGACTGTGCCACTCCACTATTGCCTTTATCTTGGTTGGATCTACCTTGACACCGTCCGCATTGATCACATGCCCTAGAAAGGCTACTTCCTTGAGCCAAAATTCGCACTTCGACAACTTCGTGAACCATTTCTGACCTCGTAGGACGTCTAGCACCATGTGCAGATGTCGTGTATGATCTTGTTCACTCTTTGAATATATGAGAATATCGTCGATGAACACCACCACACACGCATCCAAGAGATGATGGAAAGTCCGGTTCATCCGATCCATGAAAACTGCACGAGCATTAGTTAAACCGAACGACATTACCTCAAATTCGTAGTGCCCGTATCTGGTGCGAAAAGGGGTCTTAGGTATATCTTCCTACTTCACGGGAATTTGATAATAACCCGACCCGAGATCAATCTTGGAGAACACGCTGGCTCCCTTTAACTGGTCAAACAAATCTTCGATCCTGGGAAATGGATACTTGTTCTTGATGGTCACCTTATTAAGTTCCCAGTAATAAATGCACAAACACATGCTGCCATCTTTCTTTTTGAAGAACAATACCGGAGCACCCGAAGGAGACACACTAGGCCTTATGAAACCCTTGTCGATCAATTCCTGCAACTGGGTTTTCAACTCCTTCAGCTTTGCAGGAGCCATACGATATGGAGCCTTCGAGATTGGCGCAGTTCCGGGCACCAAATCTATGTTGAGCTCCACTCTACGTTCCGGTGGTATTCCTGGCAACTCCTCTGGAAACACGTCTGCATAATTCCGAACAACTAGAATGGCCTCCAACTGTTCTTCTTTGGTCACGTCTTTGACTTGACACAGGTATACTGCTTCACCCTTGCGCTGCAAGCTGCGCATCTTCATTGCAGACACCACCTTCAAACCTTTACTCATGGGCTTCCCGACATGGGTTACCCGTTTCGCGTTGGGTCCTCGCAAAGTAATAGCCTGATCACGACATCGAAAATCTGCTCGATACTTCACTAACCAATCCATCCCTAAGATCACATCGAACTCTATCATAGGGAATTCCTTCAGATCAACTTCAAACTGCACTCCCGAGATAACAATGGAAACATCTTTGTATTCCCGATGACAGGAAAAATCCTCTCCCAAAGGTAGAGTTGTCACAGATTTGACAGGAGACTCTCCCGTCAGGTTAGCTTTTTCAATAAACGATCTTGCAACAAAAGACACAGTGGCACCCGTATCAAACAAAACACAAGCATTAAGATTATGGACAAGGAAGGTACCCGTGACCACATCTGGCTGAGCATCCGCCTCCTCCTGAGTCATGCAGAAGATTCTGTTCTTTACTGGTGTCGGACTACTTGTTGCAGTTGGGCGCTTCTTAGGACAAACCACCGACTTGTGACCTTCTTGGTCGCATTCAAAACACACGATCGGTGACCCGTCACATCTCTTGCCCGGGTGATACTCTTTCTTGCAGCCTTGACAAATTCTCGGGCCTTGACCGGGAGCTGGTCGAGCACTCTGCTGAGGCTTTTGAGTAGACTCAAACCGAGGTTTCTTCACTGATGCCGACGCTGGAATCGAATACACCCTCTTCTTTACTGCTCCCTCCTCGGCGACTGACGCATGAATCTCCAGAGCCACTTCATACGCCCTCTGGAAAGTTGTTGCTCCGCTACTAATCACATGAACCCGAATGAGAGGGTCTATCTTCTTTATGTACCTCTTGACTCTCTCGACTTCAGAAGGAATGACTGCAGTGGCGAACCGAGAAAGCTCTGTGAACTTGTCCGTGTCAGCTTGAACGGATATGCTACTTTGAGTGAGCGCGAGGAATTCTTCCTGCTTCTGCCATCTCAGCTCATCAGGATAGAACCGTTCCAGGATCTTTTTGGTGAAGTCTTTCCAGTCAAAGACTAGTTCTGTCTCGGGGTTGGCCCACAAGGTACTCCACCAGTTATTAGCTTCGCCTCTCAAATAGTAAGATTCTATCGGGACTCTTTCACGCTCAGAACATGCAAGAGCATCGAATAACTTCCACATTTCTCGAATCCAGTTCTCAAGAACGGTTGGATCTGCTGCCCCATCGTAGACCGGAGGTCGAAGTCGTACAACTCGATCCAACGAAGACTGACCGACCGACGGTTGGACGCCTCTCTAAGCTAAGGTGAGGATAGCATCCTCTAAAGCTCGGCGCCTAAATCGTGAATTGCGTTCCGGGGTCGACATGCTACAAAATAATGACTCAGTTAACATAATCATACACGCACGAAATCATAAAAGAAGCTCGGAAAAGTACAAATATCCTATCCCAGGCTTCTACCCATGGCTTCACTCGCTTAAGTTTTTCCATTTTAGGCTAAGTTGCTCTCGTAATACATAAAGCACTCGTCTTTCAAGCTACTTATGAAGAAGTAACTTTAGGGCCTTAACCTATGCTCTGGTACCAACTGTAACGACCCGACTTTTATAGGCTGTCGATTTACGAAGGAAATCGAAAAATGGATCATTACCAAACAAAACATGCTAGAACATTATTAAATTGAAACTTTTAAACTTAAATTAAGATAACTCTTTATTAATTATCTAACTAATGAAAGGATAGAAATGTCCATAAATCCATATTATTCAATAAAATACAACTTAAAATGTTTATTCCCAACAAGCTGGGTAAAATCTAAGAAATAATAAACTAAAAAGTAAAATAGACTTCGGGTTTCCTCTATAAATCTTGCTAAAACACTCAACCCGATCCATACGAAAGCCCACTTATTGTTCTGCATCATCACCTGAAATGGGGGGTGGTCCACCGTCAGTGGCGAGTAACTAGGTTGTCCCACTTAAATGTGGAACCATAAAACATATATTATCATAGGATCAACCAAGATAAACGTATAATAGATGAATAAACGTACAAAAATACATACATATCAGACATACGCAACAGAAGACTTAACTTATCATACATATAATAATACATGGATAAATACATAAATACTATAATAAATACATAATTACGTACATAAGTAACATAACAGCATACAAATAATATACCAACTCGTAGAATACTTATCTTATCATGTTATTACCCGAATCCCATATTTTAACCATCTTCTTGAATTCATGGACCGGTCATTATATATAGCTCGTAAGGATGCCCGTGTACATCCCAACTTTCCTAAAATGCGCCGGGAAGAACCCGTGTATTCTACCCGTAGCTCTCCTTTGCAAGAACTAAGCCTAAGCTATGGCCATAACCCCTAAATAGTAGCCCGTGTACTACTACTTAGACGACTACATATCATAGAAAATCCAGAACTGCCCAGAGACCGAAGTAGGGCAGTGGCTTCGACTTAACCTAATCTGGTGACCCGTGTATCACCAAACAAGCATCCACTTCTTATCTTATCTTATCGACATGGCCATCATGAGACCAATAACATCTTATCATCTTATTCTTATTCTTATCATCAAGTTAATCCTTATTCTTAATAATTCAACTTAACTTCTTATTCCTTTTTATTCCTTTAATTATACTGAATCCTTAAATCATAAACTAAAATTATTATAAGCCAAAAATTAAATCAAATTGATCATATTCTTATTCATACCACTCGACATTTTCGAAATAAGCAAAGTAAACAATTAAATCAATTCTTTTTAAATAATTACATAAACAATTCAATAAATCAAATATATCAAGTCAATATAATAACTAACAATTATCAAATATTATTGCATAAAACATTATAAAAATATCCTTTTTCCATCCCTGCATCATTCGAACAACATAGGTTAATTAACAAAAATTGACACTTTAAAATATTAGTCACAATATCATGAATAAATCATTGAGACCTATTTAGATAAACAATAATATTATTAAAAAACTTTGAATTAACAAAACATTAGTCGAAACAAGATCAAAATTCCCCCTTTTTAACATATTAATATTCGGCCATCATCAACATATGTCACTCGAAAATTATATTTTAATTCTATACTTTATTATCATATTTTAATTATTAAGTCAGTTATATAAATTATAAATTCATAATCTAACCATTAATCATGAGATTATAACTAAACATGGATCAAAAATCAAGCCTTGGTACTCCTAAAATATTCGGCCAACAAGGATATACAACAAGATCAAGATTAATTTCAAGAACTCAAGAATCCATATTATCATCTTATTAAATTATCTTTAAACTATTAATTAATTAATAAATCAAGAATAGAATTATAATTGGACAAGAAAAATTGAATCTTTAATTCTGTTGATATTCTTGACCACTCGACGTTTAGGAAAAATATGAACAAGATTATAAATTTAATTCAAGATTTTAATTAGGCAATTAAATAAATTATGAACATGCTTTTAAATCAAGAAAATCATCCTAAAATCATCATAAAACTAAGCACGAGGTTCGACATGTTCACGCATAAATCAAGAATCAAATTCGAAAATATCATGCAATTATTCTAATCAAAACATGTAATTTAGGATAATAAATCATGCATAGAATTAATTAAAATACAAAGATTCACTAAATAACATGAACATTCATCATAAAAAGTACGAACCACATAGCCTATCATGATACTAATTCAATCAATTTCCTAGTTTAATCCTAATTAACTATATGATATATTAATCCAAATTTAAGAAGGTTAGTCTAGTTACCTTGAATTAGGAAGAAAAATAAAGAAATTTCTTGGCTTGGGGTTCGAAAATCTCACGGCACTCTAGGGTGTTTTGTGAGTTTATTTTAAGAGTTTTAGAGTTTTGAAGTTAGGATAAAAGAATATGAGTATTGTTCCCTATAAGTAATTATAAAGAACAAAAGATTTAATAATAGAAAAAGAAATAGAAGGGGGCCGCGAATATGGAGTAATAATAGGGAGATGGGTCAACTTTAGGAGACCTTGTAATAGGGTTGTTAAAAATAGGGTTTTTAATTTAGTTGACCATTTAAAATAAAAATTGAGGATTTTAGATATAGAATAAGTTTTATATCTAATAATAATAATTAATAAAATTTAAAAATAATCCTTGGCCAAGCAATACGGAGGGCTGGCCAAGAGGGGAAGTAATTGGGACTTTTTGGTCCCAATTTTAAGACAAGGAGTGAAATAAGATTAAACAGTCCAAATTATTGGGCCTTTTGGACTTAGAATATTAGAAATAATATTAATTAACCACGAAATTTTCTGGCCTAGAATTTCAGGTTATTACAATACTCGCGTGTGGTGTTAACGAGCATTCAAAACACTCATGACATAGGTGGGTGCAACCCTAAACCACCACACGAGCACAAACGAACCACTATTGAACGAATCACCCCCGAAAACGTACCCAACAAAAGGATCTTGAACACAACTTTTGATGATTTTATGACTACAATAGAAATGTAGTTTAATGGAACATGAATCTTGAAAATCTGAGGCAAAAAGATGACAAAATTTTTGGAGGGGAGAAATGATGGAAAGGGCGTGAATGATGAAGGAGAAGAGGAGATGAACTTGTTCTAGTTGTGTTTGAAAATGGTGAATGCTAATGCCCAAAAAGCCTTTAACTCCCGAAGAGGGTCTATTTATAGATATAATAGACAAGTGAGAAAGCAAAACAAGTGGCAAGGAAAAGAAGGGGGGCCGGCTAAGGGAAAAATAAAATGCTCAATGTGCAAGTTGGCCCACTTGCACAAGGGTATGTCCAAGATCAAATTATTTTTGGCTTTGCCCAAATATTAAAAAAATTAAAATTAAAATGGCCCAAAAGATAACTAAACCCCACAACAAGAATGAAATCCAAACCCAAAATTTTGGGTTATTACAGTATATTCTAAGTATTTTTGTATCTTTTCCAAGTGTCATAAGTGATAGGCCGTCGTCGAGCCTACCAAAAGTAAATTTCCTAACTCAGACTTACTAATGCTAGTAAGGGCAAGTAAGGGTCGAACCCTAGAGAATAACGTTTGTTGACCAAAGACAATGAGCATAGACAAGCTAAGTCGAAATTGGATTCAAAGATTGGAAGTCAATTAACTACAAGATACTAAAATAGGGGTCTAAAACAAGGAAATAAATACTAAGGTTAGGGGATTAACGACTCGACACCACCATGAATTATGGATCGGTCAAAACTTCGACTTAGGTCATGGATAAGGGGAGGTCGTTCTATGATCGTACCACTCTTTCGAGCTAGTACGATGACCGGGAAGACATATACAACTCACTTTCGTGCAGCGACACATCTAACAAGTCCTAAGCACAAAATCACGAAGACCGGTAACTTTCCCTTGATCGAAGGCCCAACTTTCGTGGTGCTTCCATCAATCGGGCGAAGGGAGTCATCACCCACGTTCACCTTTCGGTCCTTAGGTGGGGATTCTCCTAAGAATATAATGCTATCTAACATAAGACTCAACATCAACGAACCTTCGGTACCGACATTAACACAACCAAGACCAAGAAATGACTAGAACATAACATGGAGGATTTTGAGAGGTTTCACCCCAAACCCTAGCAATGAGACTACTCACACATGGCTAGAACAAATAAGGAAAACATAATGAACATATTAAAACCAACACCAAGCATGAAAATAAGGACAAACTATGGAATTTAACAACAATCAATCATAAAAACATCAAGGAATAATCAACTAAGTGCAAATAAATAAGGAAAGAGTAGAGAAATGTCACAAGTGAAGCTTCAATATCAATAAGTAGAACAATATGATGATCAATGTAATTTCCCAACCAAAAGCATGAACTTCTACAATTTATCTAAGACTTGAAATGAAAAGCTATGGAAATTTAGGAGAGAGAAGGGAGAGAAACTACTAAAACTTAGGTTTAATGTATCTGAAAAAATCATAAAATGTAATCTCCTTACAAAAAGGGAGTAAAAAGGTATATATACCTCTCCCAAAAATAAAAGAAATAAGCTAAAAAAAACGAGCAGAGCCAGTTCAGCGTGCGCTGAGGCGATGACAGCGCCCGCTGACACCTATATCAGTAGGCCTGCAGTGCTTGGAAGACTTATGGCAGCGGGCGCTGAGTTGGGGTCAGCGGCCACTGCCAATTCTGGGAGTGCTACTGCCTCAAAACAGGGAAGGGGACAACGGGCGCTGAAAAATGGTCAGCGGCCGCTGTCTTCTCTTGGTGCTTGTGATTGCTGGAGGCTGCAAAATCAGCGGCCGCTGGGAATCCATCAGCGGCCGCTGCCATGGCATAGAAGGCCTTCTGCCTTTTTTTCCTTGCAAAATTCTTGAACACAAAATCCATCTCAGCGGACGCTGAGGAATTCCCAGCGCCCGCTGAGGCCACCTTCCATGCTACTGACTTTCAGCATTCACCATGATTCATCCCAGCGGGCGCTGAGGGATTTCCAGCGCCCGCTGAGGCCTTGGTTTTTTAGCACCAACAAGCATAGAGGACTTGTGGTTTCCCCGAGGTTCCCGGTTCGCTTCCTCGGGTTCCGAAATCAACTCGGGACCTGCAAAAAGGGAAGAAAACACAGAAACAAGGCAAAATAGAGGAAATCACATAGAAAAGGGGAAGGGGGGCTACAAAAGTAAAACTAAGCTAAAAAGCCTAAAAATGCTAACAAAAACTAAATAAAAATAGAAAATAAATTAATAAAAACTACGAAAAATACTAACTAAATACAGACTATCAAACTCCCCCAAGCTAGCCCGTTGCTTGTCCCCAAGCAACTACCGCATGAAAAGTTCGACAAATCCCTCAGGAGAGGAATTCTACAACGGACTAAGGACTCCTATTACAGTCTTAAGGCGCACAAATTCCAATGCTAGAAACTAACTAAACTAAGGACTGAAACCTTTCACACAATAGAACCTTAAAGGACTACGAGGTATCCAAGCCTAAGCAATCTAACAACCGTCAAACACCCTTGAATAATCTCAGACATAAGTCGGTGGCGGAAAAATACTCCGTGAGGGAGTCATGAAGAACAAAGGGAAGGACAATCACGTCTCGCCGGAGTTAGCGTCTCTCGAAATTTGACAAGTGACGCCGCATACCAAAGATGAGACCTTTCGAGAACATGAAATCAATAGGGCTTAAGGTCATAGCATCTTACATACAAGGTCCGAAACTACAAATAACTACCGACCGACTGTTAGGATAAATTACAATAGGACACTAGTCGACTAAGAAAACTACTATCTCCTCTAATTATGTACATTTTTTTTTATATATATATATATTTTATTTTTTTTTTCAATTTCATTTTTTTTTATATATATTTTTTTCCTAGAGAAGGAGTTTACAATACTCAAATAATTACACTATTACAAAATTTACAAGGACCGAAAATAAAACTCGATGCTATGACGTAAGATGGTGCCTAAATCATGTTCCAAGTCTCGAAAGGGCGGTAGCAATTCACAAGTCAAAAATCAGAGACAAAAGACACAGAAAAACTAAAGCCGGCGAGGGATACAATGCGACGCTCAGAAATGAATAACCCTAAAAGGGTCTAATTAAGACAGGAGCTCGAAACCTCACCTAGGTTCAAAAAGCACCGACTCAGCGTCAACTAAACAAGGGACAACCTCGTACCACAAACCGACTTGGATACACATCTAGTCCTAAAGGGTTCTCCTAAAAGGGAAAAGCATTCTATCCTAAGAGTTAATAAAAAGCATTGAAAATTGTGCGGACTCGAGACTCTAAAGGAAAGAAAAGTCCCTATAAGGATTCCCCTAGTTTCGTCATCGGGAGACGACTAAACCTAGAAAAATAAAAGGTATAAAAGAAAATAAACTACGAAAATAAACTAAATGCAAAAATGGAGAAAAATAAAATAAAATAAACTACGAAAGTAAACTAGTATGCAAAAACTAATAAAAAGAAACTAAGGAAAATAAGAAAAGAAAAATAAACTACGAAAATAAACTAGAATGCAAAGCATTAAAATGCATTTGGTTTTTCAAAACAGGAGCAAGACTTGGAAATCACCCCAATGACCACTATAAAAATCACACACACTAAGAAGCACAACCACAAACAAGCACAATCAACATACCCCAAGAGCAGCTCCCCCAAGCTAGCTCCTCTATCCCAAGACCACGACTAATCCCCAGGTTCACTTAAATACAAGTGAGAACTTACTTGTAGAGGACATGATTCGGTTTGTCGGGAAACCTGTCGTCCAGGTGCACCATTGACACTATTAAAGCGCCTTTAACGCTACCGAAATCATGCCTCGATCGAGGCTCTAGTGCTTCACCCTCACTAGCTACGGGTCCAAACAACAACAAAAAGGTAACCGGACCCATGGGGTCTAAACCCCCCCAAGCTGGAACGAAAGCATCGTCCCGAAGCTATGGGTGGAGAGATCTAGAGCTCAGGGTCATCCTGGGGGGGGGGGAGGGAAGGGTGTCGGAAGAAGTGCCCTTCCGACACGTGGTAGTCATACATCTGGTTTGTCTGTATACGGAGACGGTGCAAGTCAGAACGCATCTCCGTAATGTTAGCGTTAATAGAAGCATAGGCAGCATTTTGCTGCTGGGATAGGGCCTCGAAGGCTGCCGCAAAATCAAATTGCGGCGAGGTTGGGATGGGTTGTGCTAGTGGTGGTTCTGGTGCTGGTTGTTCGACTTCCTCAGCAACAACAACCGGGGGCCCCTGTAATATATCTGCATCATGCTAGGCCACAGGTTCCGCAGGGATTATGTATGGGCTATCCCGATCAAACCTAGTTATCTCGGGATTAGGCAAGTAGTAGTGATGTCTCCCGTGGACCAAGGCGCTGATTGTGCCTTCCCGGTTGGTATTTTTAATGAAAGCTTGGTTAAGGAAGTCGTACTTGTCAAAGAACCGGATGTCAGAAGGTTTTTCCAATTGATTAATGAAATGTGAATACCCAAGTTTCCTAGCTATGATAGTCACGAAGCCACCCAATGTGATGTCAGCGGTCATCTTAGGGTCTCTTGTTTGGGCAAGCATGCGCTTGACCAACAAGTGACCCGTGTTCACCTTACCCAACGGGGATGGGGTTGTTGCTAAGTAGATACAAAGCAACTCATCTTTGTTGATCTTCCCAACCTCCTTTTTGGAGAAGATTGAGTAGGTCAACAAACGATGAAAAAGTCGGAGGGCAAGGTGATGAATCGCGCTGGCGACCGCCCACGTAGAATCAAAACGATCCTCACCCGTAATCGCACGCCAAAAGGCAAGCGGGTTAAAGTCAGGAAAGTTTTTAGGACTAAAATCAGTAATGGGGTTGGTCGGGTCACATCCTAGGTATTCATTGAGCTGGGAAATGGTAATCGTATGGCGATCATTGAACAATCGGAAGGATATTTGGTATTCCGGTATGTTAGTGGTGGATTGTATCTCTGCATAGGTCAATGTGCTGAGGAATTCACAGGCCAATGGTGGGTACGTGTATTCGGCCATGTTGGGGTTAGTCAAGTTCTCCCACCCAAAGTTCGTGAACAGGGTTTGCATTTCCCTGGTGATCTGCAGCGCCAGACAAAGGCGTGCATCATAAAATCGGGTGGGGCGAAATGTTCGCCTCAACAGGTTGTCATGTTTGGCTCGATTGGCCTGCGGAATCCTAATGGGGGGTGGTGGTTGTGGTGGGGCATCAACATTTTTGTTCGGGTCTGAGGTACCTGGTCGGTCATTTCTTTTCTTTTTTCGTGGCTCACACATGACTGATTAAACTAGGGCCGAAAACTAACTATATAAAAAAAATGACAAAAAATAAAAAAAATAAAAAAAATTAAAAAAAAATAAAAAATTCAGCTAGATTACTTCCCTAACCAGTCAATGAACAAGAGGCCTAAACCCAAGTGCCTCGAATTCACAAAATCACAAAAAAAATTGCACGAACACAAGTCCAAGTTGTAAAATTCAACAACACAGAGCAAAACAACAATCTAAGACTACAATTAGGGACTGAAAAATTCAACAACAATTGCAAAGAATAAATGAAAACCTAAGATTCGAACAAAGTTGAAAATAACAAAGTTAGAAAATTAGGGTTTTAGAAAATACCCAACTAGAGCATGAAAACACTCTAGATAACCTCCTTGTTGTTGTTGTTGATGAATGAGCCAAAAGTAACCCAAGGATCGTCCCTTGCTCGTGTTTTTTCGACCCCTTTTTTTTTTTGCAGAAATTCGAACCTAGGGTTCGAATTTTATGTGAGAAGGTGAGAGAGAATAGTGACGAGACGGAGAATCGAAGTATGTGAGTGAATATGAAGAAGAATGATGGAGATTTGAGTGAGTTGGAGTGTTAGGGTTTGAGAGAAAATAGGGGAGAATTCGTGTGTTTTAGGTTTTGTTCGTGAAAAATGACGATTTCTGAACCCTGTTGTTTTATACAATTCGACCTCAGCGGGCGCTGACTTAAACCCAGCGGCCGCTGACCCCTTTTTAGAATGGTTCTGGGGATTTTAACAAAGCCCATCAGCGGGCGCTGAGAATGGGTCAGCGCCCGTTGTAGTCATTTTTAGCCTACTGGGAAAAGGGGTGCAAGTTTCTCAGCGGGCGCTGATAATGGGACAGCGCCCGCTGCTGTGGATTTTTTAGCTACTGGAATTTTTTGGTAAAACTGATCAGCGGTCGCTGAATGAGGTCCAGCGCTCGCTGTAATGGAAAGTTTTGCTACTGGAACATTTTGAGCATTGTGCAAGAGGGCGCTGATGGAAATTTAGCGCCCGCTGAACCTGACCTGTAGCCAAATTTTTCAGCAGATTTAACTTAAGAATTGCACCAGAATCTCAGATTTAGAACATCTTTTCTTCATTGCATCCTAAGGGATACATCAACATGTATAGTGGCCCAAAGGGCCAAAACCACACTCGTTGATGTATTCGGAAGTTCAATGAAGGAAATCTCTCATTTTCTTTTCACTCACTCATGATATTTTTTTTCAAGTGCTCCCTTTTTCTAACACACATTCATGGACATATGTAAAGATCACATATTTGCACGAATGTATGAAGGCACTACTCAATCTTTTCTCTCATCATCATTTTTTTTTTATAATTACAATGCAAAGAAACAAACTAAACTATCCTAAAAAGCAATAAATTGAGGGTTGCCTCCCACAAGCGCTTGTTTAACGTCCCGAGCCTGACGAAATGACCAAGTCGGCCCTACTCCTCAACGGGAGTAACATCAAACTCATCTACAAACAATGGAATTTAACAACAAACAATCATAAAAACATCAAGGAAATAATCAACTAAGTGCAAATAAATAAGGAAAGAGTAGAGAAATGTCACAAGTGAAGCTTCAATATCAATAAGTAGAACAATGTGATGATCAATGTAATTTCCCAACCAAAAGCATGAACTTCTACAATTTATCTAAGACTTGAAATGAAAAGCTATGGAAATTTAGGAGAGAGAAGGGAGAGAAACTACTAAAACTTAGGTTTAATGTATCTGAAAAAATCATAAAATGTAATCTCCTTACAAAAAGGGAGTAAAAAGGTATATATACCTCTCCCAAAAATAAAAGAAATAAGTTAAAAAAAAATGAGCAGAGCCAGTTCAGCGGGCGCTAAGGCGATGACAGCGCCCGCTGACACCTATATCAGTAGGCCTGCAGTGCTTGGAAGACTTATGGCAGCGGGCGCTGAGTTGGGGTCAGCGGCCGTTGCCGATTCTGGGAGTGCTACTGCCTCAAAACAGGGAAGGGGACAGCGGGCGCTGAAAAATGGTCAGCGGCCGCTGTCTTCTCTTGGTGCTTGTGATTGCTGGAGGCTGCAAAATCAGCGGCCGCTGGGAATGCATCAGCGGCCGCTGCCATGGCATAGGAGGCCTTCTGCCTTTTTTTCCTTGCAAAATTCTTGAACACAAAATTCATTTCAGCGGACGCTGAGGAATTCCCAGCGCCCGCTGAGGCCACCTTCCATGCTACTGACTTTCAGCATTCACCATGATTCATCCCAGCGGGCGTTGAGGGATTTCCAGCGCCCACTGAGGCCCTGTTTTTTTAGCACCAACAAGCATAGAGGACTTGTGGTTTCCTCGAGGTTCCCGGTTCGCTTCCTCGGGTTCCGAAATCAACTCGGGACCTGCAAAAAGGGAAGAAAACGCAGAAACAAGGCAAAATAGAGGAAATCACATAGAAAAGGGGAAGGGGGGCTACAAAAGTAAAACTAAGCTAAAAAGCCTAAAAATGCTAACAAAAACTAAATAAAAATAGAAAATAAAATAATAAAAACTACGAAAAATGCTAACTAAATACAGACTATCAATAAGCCTTGACATATTGGACGCAATCGGTTTCCATTGTAGTTTAAAAGCATCCAAGTTTGATGATTTTAGTTGCCAGCATTCTTCCGTTCATGTGGGTGCCACATATGCCCGCATGAACTTGCTCAATGACTATTCCCGCCTCTTGTCATGTTACACAATGGAGGTGGAGCCCATCGTGATGCCTTTTGTATAGATCAGCCCCATTTAGAAGGTTTTGGACAACTAACTGACGATGTGTTTAGTTTTCTTCCCTTCTCAAGTAAGCATATTCTACTTCTATTTGTGAAGCTACTTGTTTGAGATGTGTTTGGTAAGGAGCAAGAATTTTTCTTCTTACTTTCCATCTTCCTAAGATTTGATTGATGATTGGATCGGAGAAGAGTCCCCATAAACCCTTAATTTCTGAACACACAGAGCTACTGCATGCTACCTTGAGCCCGATGATGCATGCCTCATATTCAGCAACATTGTTGGTGACATCAAAGTCTAGTTTTTATGAAATAAGAGTGTGTTCTTCTTTAGGTGAAATGAAAAAGGGCCCCTACTCCTCATCCTTACTTGTTTGAAACATCGTCGAAGAGAAGAGACCCACTCTCTGCTTCTATCATCATGAGCTCTTCGTCTGGAAATTCATAATGCTCTGGTTAAGGTTCATCTAGAGATTCAGCAAGTTAGTCGGATACAAAAATTCCTTTGATTGATTTTTAGGACACGAATTTAAGGTCAAATTAACTGCAGGTTTGGTAAAGTGATACTTGAAAGGGTTCCCATTGCTTGCTAGACATACAAGAGCTTGACATACAAGAGCTAGACATAGCTTCTCTATTGTAGAGTATCTTTATTCATACTCTTAGATTTTCTTACTTAGGTAATAAATGGCATTTTCTTTCTCATCCACTTCTTGAGATAATATAGCATGGCGCCTTTAGCAGTTTGAGTAACTGTGAGGTAAAGCCTCATAAGATGCCCTGGGAAGGCAGGAGCCCACACGAGAGGATTTGATAAATATTTCTTGATTTTATCAAAAGCCTTTTGACATTATTCCTCGTCCCATTCCTTGTAGGCGTTCTTTTTTAGTTTCTTGAATATTGGTTCACATATCATAGTCAATTTAGATACAAATCGATTGATATACTGAAATTGACCCAGGAATCCTCTGATTTCCTTTTCATTTGATGGTGGTTTTAAGGACATGATACCCATGTTTTTAGTTGGATCAATTTCGATCTCTCGAGAGCTTATGACATAGCCAAACATTTTTTTTTTCCACTTTTCATACTAAACAAGATTAAAATGGTATATTGTTATATGCATTAAATATTTCATTCAAAATTAAATTGACAAACTAAGCAATATCAATCAATCAACGAAAATGGGAAAGTTTAATTAAATATACTTCATTCAAAATTTATCATGGGGCAAAAAAAAATTCTCTTTTGAAAAAATAATAATTACACTTAATTCAATAGATAATACACTAATAAAGTAAGAAATGCCATACACTAAACTGAAACTATGTATTTCCTCTATAAAAATAAAAATAAAAACACACCAATTTTGTATTATTTGTGATGTATTGTATAAAATACTAATTATTTGTGTTTTTTTTGGAGAAAAGGTAGACAATAAAAAATTAGGATCCCTTTCTCTGGAAGAGAAATCTTGATTTATCTAAAGCTAAGAAATAAGAGAAATCCAAAAAAGGATCAATATCAATGTGCGAAGAGGTCCAATGCCCCAGAGACGCAAGGTAATGCGTAGTGTAGTTAGTTTCGCGGAAAACATGGGCAGAAGAAGAGGCAACAAAGTCTCGAAGGATGGAACGAATATCATCCATAAGCAGCTGGATTTTCCAAGGACAACGAAATTTGCCCTGCAAAACACGAATAACAGTTAGGTTATTGCCTTCTACAAATATAGAAGTCAAGTAATATTGTCATGCTAATAAAAGACCATTGTAGAGAGTTGTGGCTTCAGCAACAAGGGGGGAAGCATTGCCAAAAAGAAGGCACGGGCAACCATTATGATCTCTGAGGATAACACTTGCAGACGCAGAATTAGCAGTAGAAGAACATCAAAATTAAGCTTAATGGTGCCGGGGGGGGGGGGGGGGAGGAAGATACCCGACCAAGGAAGCCCCCTGGGGAGAAGGAATAGGGACGACATAAGTGTACATAGAGTGAAGACCATCTACAGAGAGATGCAACTTCCATTCATGAAAATAGGAAAAGGCGTGAGAAAAAAACAGCTATAGAGGAAAAAGGGGAATGACGAAAAACTAACCCTTTCCGAGCTTTCTAGATAGTCCATAAGATATGGAAAACTTTGACCAGGGAGGCATAATGCTGACTATGGAGGGCGGAAAGAAGAGAGGACAAAGAGGGATGATGCGGGTAGAGGTAAAATACAACGAATAGCCAGGACATGAGCCCAGTCTGGAAGAACTTTTGGAAATAAGAGAAATAAATGATCATGAGTCACATCGGCCAAGAGACACAGAGGGCAAAGGGGAGGGATGAGAATGTCCCAGGAAGCAAGATTCTGACGAACTTGGAGACCATTATGAAGCAATTGCCAGGCAAACATCTAGAGCTTGGGGTTAATATCCAACTTCCAAAGCCAAAGGAAATCCCATATAGGGGCCAACAAAATGGCAAATTTAATATTAAATCGGCCATCAGAAGAAAAACCCCAACAGGGTTCATCCATAACCGGGGAAGAGGGAAGGGGAATTCCAAGAATAGTGTTACAAACATCGAGAAGGAGAACATGGGAAAGTAAATGGAAGTTCCAAGAACCATGCGTGATGAAAGAATCTACTGTGATGTCGAGATTGGGGATATCAAAGGGGGTTAAATTAAGGTGAGAAATCAAACTTACTTTATAAACCCAATTATCAAGCCAAAAGAGAACACTAGAGCCATTACCAATTTTTCAACGAATGCCTTTAAGAAGAATAGGTCGAATATGGAGAATCTACTTCCATATCCACGAGTCTTTAGGTTGGGCATGGTAGTGAGAGAAAGAGGAATGACGAAGGTACTTCGCATGAATAATTTGAACCCATAGGTTTGTATGGTCGGATAAGATTTTCCAACCAAGTTTACAAAGATAAGCTTTATTAACTGAGTCAGACTTGCGAAGGTCTAACCCTCATAAAGACTTAGGTCTACAAATCCTATCCCAGGAAATAATAGGTAAATCTGGTTTATCTAAAATTTGCTTCCAAAAAAAAGCACGATTAATACGATCTAAAGAGGAAGTGGTGTTGACTAGAAGAGTAGCGGTAGACATAGCATAGGAAGGAAGTGCCTCTAAATTACTATGAATGAGAATCACTTTGCCAGCTTTAGAAAACCATTAGGCTAACCAAATGTTCAACTTAGAATCAGCCTTACGTAAGATATGAGCAAAGTTAGACTTAGAAAAGATATTGGAGGAGAAAAAAACACCTAAATAGTGACCTAGAAACTGTTTGGGGGTCATGTCAAAGAAACCAGCCAGATGACGTTTGTGGGGTTATCCACTTTTTTGGAGAAACACAATAGAGGATTTGTCAAAGTTAATGAGCTGCCCTAAAAGGGACATGAATTCATTAAGAATGAAATGAAATTTGGAAACAACTGAGTGGGTGGCCTTACAGAAAAGGAGAATGTGTGCGAGCTTTAAACCAATATGAGAATGCGGGTGAGCAGATTCCAAAAACAACTTGTGTGCTAAGACTTCCATACAAATAATAAAAAGACAAGGGCAAAAAGGATCTCCCTGACAAGACCACTAGAAGGGAAAATAATATTCTCCGTTTGACCATTTACTGAAGGAGAGAAGGAAACTGAAGTAATGCAAGCCCGAATCCATAAAACCCATTGATTATTAAAGTCGAAGTTGTGAAGGGTAGCCCAAATAAAATCTTATTCCACCCTGTCATAAGCCTTTCCCATATCCAGTTTGAGAGCAACCCAACCAGTGGTACTCTTAGACTTGGAGAACATGTTCATGATTTCGTGGATAACTAAAATATTATCTTGAATTGCCCGATTCGGGGCGAAAGCATTTTGAAAGGGACCTATAATTTTAGAAAGGAAGGGCGGAGTCGGTTGGCAAGAATCTTAGCAATTCCTTTGTAAATATTGGTACAGAGGCTAATTGGGCGAAAATGGGAGGTGCATGACGGGGAGTTAGTCTTAGGGATTAACGTTAAGATAGTATGATTAACCTGACGAAGGAGAATCCCATTATGGAAAAAACCTTTAATAGCTTTACAAAGGTCGGAGGCGGTGATATGCCAGTACGACTGGAAGAATTTTGGGCCATACTCATCAAAACCAGGAGCTTTAAATGGGGACATATCAAAGAAAGCATTTTCAAACTCATCATCCGTAGATGGGGCTGTTAGAATAGCATTGTTGTCCATAGTGATAAGAGTGAGGACCCATGGAAGAGAAAGGAGATGTGGGGACATATTAGTAGAAGTGAATCTAACACAGAAATCCTTTTGGAAAAGGGTTGCAATTTCAGAAGTAGTCTAACCATTGGTTATCATCATTTTGGATTCAGAGGATAGCTGCTTTCTGAGTGCGTTTTTTAACACGTTCGTGGAAAAAACAGGAATTGCGGTCCACTTGGGTAAGCCATCGTTTACGGGCAAAGTGCCCCCAATACTTTTGTGCAAATTAAGGTAAATGCTCCTGCTGTTTAAGCAAACGATATAAAAGTCGTTGAATATGTATATACAAAGTTTGAATCTGGATTTGGGATTCAACATTGCCCCCAATACTAATTATTTGTTGCATTTCTTTTATTACATAAAACTTATATCATATCTCTATTATATAAGGCAAGGGGCTGGGGGAGGTCGCGGCGGTGTCCAAGTGAATTACACTTTTGCCCCCCTTGAACAAATAACAAAAAGAACATATACTCCCGCTGTCCTTTAAGTTTGTTACATTTAATTTTTCATGCTTCCTGAAACATAACGTTAAATGAATATATCTTTAGGTATATATAATAAAAAAATTATATGTAACACCCCAATAATTCTTATCAAATTATAAAAGTTATTTTCAAGAAATACTGAGAATTATTAAATTATTATCACCACGTGTGGAAACGTATTGGCTTACTCAGAATTTTGCTGCGGAATTAGAATAGTACGAAAATTAAATTAAAATTAAATCTATTACAACTTAGAACCATTGAGGCCCTGGAATTATTAAATCAACTCAAACGAAAGATGTTGTAGAATAAATCTAACCTAAATAAAAAGAATTGTCTAGAATAAATCAAACATAAATATTAAATCAAACTTAGAAAATATTTCTCAAAATATATAATTCTTTTTGGAAACACCACTCATCACTCAAGCCCATGATCGTCGTTGTCATCCTGCACAATCTTACCTTGACCCTGAACGACTGCTCACCAATATTGGGTCATCACAGGGTCAAGATATTAACAAGATCAAATTGTACGATGTCAGCAAAGCACCAAGCGAGTTGTCTAGTCTAGAAGGTGACAATGGGAGCTACCCACGTCATAAATAAAGGAATAAGCTCAATCCGCTAATGGAACACGTGGATCCTACGGTTCCCTTAAAGTCACGAGTCCTGCCGTGACCCTTACCCACATCTATGCCAATACTCTAGACGTGCACTTGTCTAGAGTTTTAATACTTACCCGAATATTTCACTTTAAGTGATTAGTGTCTTGAGAGTTATTACACATAACAAGCACACATATATCATACAATTCACATAACACTTGTTATAATTTATTGTTCAGATAAAACACACTGAACTATTGCCTATTTAACGAGATTCCCATTAAGACTTTACCCCCTAAGTGGTATCCCACAAAGGCATGAAATATTCAAAGAACCTATTCATGCAATATTTTCTTTTATAATCAGGAACATGAAATAATACATCCTATTATTTTCTTGATAGATTTGCAAAAACGAGTTATACAAACAACTAAAATCACCACAAATAGTCATGTTCCACATAATCACATATCTTGACAATCATGATAGTTTTTATGCAAAATCCTAACATGATACTACGTCTGAAAGCTTATCAATTACGCGTACCTTGAATAGACTTGGCGGTACTCCATCTTTTCCCTTAGAACTCGCCTAAGTAATATTCGTCGCCTAAAATATAAGACAAATTCATAAAATTAAATTTGAGTCCTTTAAATATCCAACAGCTCTAACCTATCGTAAGACCTCCCATAAATTACTAGATAATAATAATAATTAATTCATTTTATTTATGTATACATATATTCCTCAATTCAAGATTTAAAAAGAATTAAAGAAAAGTTTTTTCATATAAATATACGGTGCTGCTACGGAGGGCGGCAAGCGGCGGCGGCAGCAGGGCAGTAGGCCAGCGGCGGGGATGGCAGACCCCGGCGACGCGGCTGCAGGTTGCTAGTGGTGGTGCTGCGCCTGGCGGCTTGCGTGGAGGAGTCTTGTTTTTTATTAAATAACCCCACGAACTACCATGGCAGCGCTGGTCGTGGCAGGTGGTGGCGACGGTGACTAGTAGTGGTGTTGGAGGTTGAAGATAGGTTGAAGTTGAATATGGAATTTGAAGATTTGATTTTGAATTTTTTTTTTCTCCTTCTTCCTGGTTCACGTGAGTGACAGAGAATTTGTTTTTTTTTTTTCTCTTTTTTCTTTTTGACCTAATTTGGTTTACCCTAGGTATTTATAATGCTAAGGGTTACGAGGGTTTCCAAATTAGTTGGGCTTGTGACAGATTATCTAAAGCCCTTATCATTTTCAAAAACCGAATTTTTATTATTATGTCTTTTTCGTAAACGACACCCAACCAACAATTAAAACCTTTAGACTTATTTTAAATACGACCCAAAATTTATGTAAAAATAATTTAAGATATTTAAAATATTAATATTTCCATAAAATAAAATATTTAAATTATTTTATTAACTCTAATCCAGAAAACATATAAAATATCTGTTTAGGAGTGTAAAAATTGCGTACTTATGCATAGTTAAGACTATATTAAGGTATAAAAATATGGGGGATTACATTCTACCCCTTAAAAGAAGTTTCGTCCCCGAAATTTATGTCATTATTAACTTTATTATTTTATTCTATTCCATTATGTTCTTATTATATATATATATATTTTAAAGAAATGCATTGCTTAATAAAAATCTAAGGACTAGAGCTGTTGTAACTTGACTCTTACTTTCTATTTCTACTACGTGCTCCAGACGATACGCCCAGAAATACTTAAGACTTTGTCCCAAAAGCGAGGAAAATCTAGAATACTATTTAGTGCAAGCATACCAAATTAGTAACCACAATGCTAATAATGCTGTAAAATGCTGTAAAAACGCGAAATTCTATCGCATTCTACCCCCCTTAAAGAAAAAGAGTTACGCCCTCGTAACTCACCGTATTGAACAATTCGGGGTATCTGTTCCTCATATCCTCTTCGGCTTCCCAGGTAGCTTCTTCGTACTCTTGGTTAAACCAAAGTACTTTCAATAACTTGACATCCTTGTTTCGGGTACTACGTACCTCACTATCCAATATCTTGACGGGCTTTCTTCATAGGTCAAACTTTCATCTAATTGAATTGCTTCCGGTTGCAGTACATGCTTCGAATCTGCGATGTATCTCTTAAGTTGTGAAATGTGAAATACATCATGCATCTTCTCAAACTCCATCCACTACTACAAAAAAAGGCTAATGCAACGCTTCAAATGTGTTGTTATAGGGCTTTAAAATGTTGCATAAAGCCAAATGCAACGCTTTCAAAAGTATTTCAATAAGTCGTGTTGCATTAGGTTAATGCAACACTTATACGGGGTTGTTGCAACGTTTAATTAAAGCGTTGCATAGTTTACAAAATGCAGCGCTTTTGAGATGCAACGTTTTTAAGCACATATGGCAACGCTTTTTAAAATTCATAGGTAAATAATTGCAACATTTTTTTTGGCAAATGCAACACTTTTAAAAAAAATTATGCAACAAATTGCAGCATTTTTTTCAATTATATGTAATACTTTTGAAATATTCATGCATATTATGTGCAACCAATCTGCAACACTTATTTGCCAAATTGCAACACTTTGTGTATATAATATAAACATATATATTATAACGTTTGTACTTGGTATTTCCTGTAAATACTTTCATAAGAGGTTTTGAACAATTGAAATTGACTTCTTAAAAAGTTGATAATATTATAGAAGATACCCAAGTATAAATACTAGTTTTGGATCAGTAGTACTTTACAAAGTTAAATTTGGATGCTCAAAAACTTAATCCCTAAAAACTTGTCCAAAAAACTTGACAGTATTACAAATTGACAGGTTAAGACATATTAATCCCCAAAAACTTGTCCAAAAAACTATCATGATATGTCAATTCTTCGGTTTGACAATCCATATATACATATATGTACAACAAAAAGCTTTGGATCCTTCCTTGAATAAGCTAGATTATGCATCTTCATTCGAACCCTGCGAAAAAGAAAAATTAAATTGTCATCACTACCAACACGATATCTCTAAAACATCTAACAAATGATGTCAAATGCGGTCATAAATAATAACAATAACACCCCTGCAGGCTGCAGCCCCTCCCCTTGGTTATATATATATGTAATTTAACTTATCAAATCAAAGGTCAACATTGATTTGGCTGCAAGCAGTCTGTATAATCTATTTCTATCAAATAAACAATATGCACCCTAACTACTCCATATCAGCAGAGCATGACTTAGAATATCAATAGCTTGATGCTTGCATTACCTTGCTTTCCCTTTGAAAAGATCCAACTCCTCAGCTGGAAGTCCTGCATATGCTTTGTGTGCAGACATATTCGTTTTTAGGTACCTATCAATTGTATTCATGAAAAAGAATGACATTTATTAATGAATTAGTTAGAGATGAAAATAATATTAGAAAGTAGCATAAGGTGTGATGCATAGCAGTATAGCACCATAATAAAGCAATAAAATTACATATGTTGTGAACTTGTGAATATATAAATGAAGGCTTCATAGACAAGTAAGCTACCATCAACATTGCCACGCACACTGATTAGATAATGAGAAATCATCTGAAACTAGAAAGCTGTAAGTTCAGCTTTTTGCTTCTATATTTAACTGCAATGGACTAAAAAATGTCATTACTTCACTTATATATAATATAATATAAAATGAAAACTTCCTTATATAACTGCAGAAAAGGCTTGTTGTTTTGTATCCTCCCATAATTTTTGAAGTCACTACCATTCGTCATAGAATTAGCACACGCTTCTACTCGAACTGCATCACAAAATTGACCATTTGTTTAACTACAACATTCAAATTGAGGAAAGAAAAGCTCCTAATATGTTGTTCTAGTATAACATAAGCTAGGAATAATTCAACAAAAGTCATCCAACCATCACTCATAAAAGTTACGCCTGTATATCAACAAAGAAAGGGCAAACTCACAGCGTCCCAAACATCAGAACAAGATTCCAGGTATATAAATCTGTAAATCGACATATTGCACTATATGTATTTAACCAGTTGTATCAACAATTCTCTTAGCAACAAGAACAAAACCAAATTATAAATGAATTGTAAAAAAAAATAAGGAAAAGAAAAACGAAGTAGCAAGCAACAATTATATTACTCTAAATCATACCACCTACTAGGAGCATCCTAACCCAACAAGCAACAAGTAAAAATAATAGATAATATACATGTTAACAAAAGCTTATGTAGCTAAATATTGGTTCACACCCAAGACAGTGGCAGCACTCTGCTGCCGGGACAGCAGTGAGTAGCCCACAACCACTCTGCTGTCGGGACAGCAGTGAGTGGCAGCAGGCAGCAGGACACGGCATCAGCACCACAGACAGTGGCACAACGGCAGAAGCACCACCACGTCTGGGAGCAGGCTGCATCGCAGCTGGGCAGCAATGGCAGAGGCTGGCAGCATCCGATCTGTCCCGTGCTTGCCTAGCTCGATTTCGATTCCTTCGTCTTTTTATCTGACCAAAATTTCCCAATTCATCCAATTCTTGTCCACTCACATTACTCATACCCCAAATATTGTTGCACATAATGTACTCAAACTCACACTCACTATATACCACAATATACTTTTAGATATGCTTTAATAATTGTCGAACAACAATGTAGCAAGCAGCAACAACTAACAACCGCCACCATATTAGAAACCACCACCACCACCACGCCTTTGTCAGAATACAGACGTGGCAGCAAAAACAGTACTGAACACATCAGTGACACAGAAGCACAACAACAGCAGTGCTGAACACATTAGCGACACAGAAGAACAACAGCAGCACGGCAATAGAACGACATCGACAAACCGCAAAGTTGCCGCAGCTCGACGCCTCACCATCGGCAGCTCACCAACCACGCTTGGCAGCAGCACACACCACAACCAGAGTAGTAGCAAGGGGCCACAACAATAGGGCAGCAGGCCCACTTCTGCTCCGCCGTTCACGCTAGTTCGACTCTTAGCTTAATCGTGTGTAAATTTCAGAACACATTATTTATTAAATATGTTCAAACCACAATATAATCTCAATTGAGCATAAAAATAAAACAGAATGTGTAATTTAATAACAACTATCTCCAATATCCAAGATATCATCAACTAAGAAAGCAACTCATTCCCAAGCCAACCATACTTTCAATTTATTCACTTCAACATATATCATTCAAGTTTTTAGAACAACAACATCACACAAATTCTAACCCAAAAAGGGTGCAACAAATTCTGATTTAATTATACCAAATTTAATTCAAAAATTCCACACGTAACATTAAGAAATTTCAAGAGAAGAATCTTAAATTATGGCTTTGGTCGTGTACCTTCAATTGCTCTTACTAAACCTTGAACAAGATCTCAAACAAGGCATGAAACCACCAATACAAGCGCCACCGACAGTGGCGGTGTGCCAGCAGCAACACAACAGTAGTAACGGCAGCAGGACAACAACAATAACACAATTCAGATTTTTTTTTTGAAACCCTAACTAGGTAAGGAAAATGGAAGGAGAATGATACCTTAGGTGGTGGTGGTGCGACGTGCGGTGGCGCCGATCCCCGGCAAGGAGGACAAATAGATAGAGAAGAGAATCACAATAGAGGAAGAAAGAGAAAGCCGTGAAGTGAGGAAGAGGAAAGGAAAATGGGATTGCTCCCTTGCTTCCTTTTGGAATTAGAACAAGGAGACTTTTGATGGGTTCTTTTTTCTTTTCTTTTATTGAGTTTATTTCTTATAATTGGCGTCTCCAACCCCGGAAATCCTTTTTACCAATTATTTATAATATAAAATCCCTACTGTCCAACTAATTAGTTACATATAACTCCAAAAAAAAATATTACTTGGAAAAATCATCTATTTAATCTTAATTAATATTGATTAGAAATGACGCTTGTTTCAGAGAGTGAATGTGAGACACAGGTGAGCTGAGAAAGATGAGAAAAAGAGGAGTGAAAGTGTTTATTTTTGTAATGAATCGAAAGCATGAGACTTTGGGAGGCGCTAAAGTAATTTTTTGGGGGTTATTTTATTCATCTAAAATTTGTTTATTCATCTGAAATACCATCTGAAAATGATCGGTAAATTTAAGTAGTGGTCGGTAATTATCGTCGGATAAAAAAAGTCTGGTGATTTAGAAAATACCGATTGTTTTTTTAGAGGTCGGTAATTTCGGTAGAATGCAACGCTAGTGGATAAAATGTTGCATAAACCAAAAAAAAATGCAACGTTTCTAAAAAGTGTTACATTTAGTGTTGCACAAATCAATAAGAATGCTGTTGCATTTGAGAGAGTTATGGCAACGCTTTAGGATGGAGTGTTGTAATTTATATTACATTAGCAAAAAATGCAACACATGTAAAAAGTGTTACAAACAAATTGTTGCATTAGGTCAATTTTGTAGTAGTGATCGGTAAGGCAAGCCTGTATGCTAACTTCCCGATTCTTTCCAAAATTTCATGCGGACCTACATACTTTGGGCTAAGTTTACCCTTTTTCCCGATCGCATGATACCTTTTGTTGGTGATACTTTTAGGAAAACTTTGTCACCAACTTTAAATTCATCCTCCCGTCGTTTTTTATTGGCGTAGCTCTTATATCTATCTTAGGCTGCTTGAATTCTACTCCAGATCGGCTTAACAGTCTTAATTGTCCCTTCTATGAACTCAGTTCCCAGGACTATTTTTTCACTAAGGTCGTTCCACAGATAAGGCTCCTACACTTTCTTCCGTAAAGAGCTTCAAAGGGTGCCATCACTAGTAGAAAAAAGTGCTTTTGCTACAATTTAAATGATGCGATTTTTTAAAGAACCGCATCATATACAGGCATTATTATGTATCTGCTGCGGTTCCCAGAAGAACCGCATCATATAATTTTTATATGATGCGGTTCTTCTGGGACCGCAACATATAGTTGTTAAAAAAAAAGTAAATTAATTAACTTATCAACAAATCACGCAAACACGCTGCTAGCCTGCTATTGTTTATTAACTTATTGTTTATTATACAGTACAAACGCTGCACCTCTTTGATTCTAAAAAAAAAAAACTTGCGTGAAGAACCCGTGAACCTGCCTGAACCCTAGCCGCACCTCCAGCCTTCCACCACCGCCACTACCGCACCTTTCGCCTTCATTTCGGACTGTCGTCTCCCATGTACCAGCGCCGCAACCACAGCAACCAGCCACACCTCCAGCCTTGCGAATTCGAACCAGCCACACACCGTACCTTCGAACTGCGCTGCAATCACAGCAACCAGCCACACCTGCAGCCGCTCCAGCCCCAACCACTGACACCTCCGGCTGCAACCTCCAACAACAACCACCCCTATCTCTTTGAGGTTCAATTCTGTTTTTTATTTCTTTTAATCAAGTTGTTAATTATTGTTGTTGATTGTTCATCCTTGTTTAAATCATTCGTTGTTATTGTTGATTTGTGATTGAATATTAGTGTGAAATGCTTTAGATTTACACTTATTCTTTTGTTTATGTGAAAAATCATACTAGTAGTTCATGCCTACAAGATGTTTATTAAAATGCTTCAGTGATTCTTTTTCTTTACAATGAATTGATTTAACAATGAATTGTTAAAATTGGTTGAACAATGAAAGTTTTCATAAATAAATCAACTATTGAGTAATGAACCAAATTATTTCGTGGCTTAATCATTAAAAATAGTAAGAGTTCCATTATAATTTGGTTCTGAAATTTCTCAAATCAGAGTAACGTTGAATGGCTTCAATGGTAGAACAAACGTTTGACTATAATTCAAGACTTGATTGATTTTTCAGGTCTAAATTTGCATTGTTGAAGACTTAGAACTATTTAAATTCACTTTTTGTAAATTTTTTTTTGTCAATGACATCATTGTTGAATGGAGTATGAACTATGAAGGGTTGTGTTTGAAGGTTCAAAGAAAGGGATGAAGATTGATATTCTGATTTTCAGTTTTTATTTTATTTTATTTTATTGATTTAGTTGTCAAATTATTTTCAAGTAATAAAATGTAAGTTACTAAAATTACCAATTTAATTGAAAATAATATTTTTATACATTTTAGGAAATTGAATGAATTTGTTGATCATTTAATTTCTTAATCACAACTAGCACAATCAAACGGCTACAATTATCTTGACTTTCATTGACTTTGGTGGTCATTTTTAAGATGACTACCAAAGAATTTTCATCAATTATTACAAGAGAAGTTATGAAGTATATTTTGTTGTTGTGTTTCAATTGTTTTTGTACACACATTATGTCCTATTGATAGCAATACAACCCGAATATGTGTAATTTTTTATGAAGATGAACGTTGCATTAGTGTCTGAATATTAGTTTTCTCTTAATGATATTAGATGCTCGAATTTCATTTCATTTTAGTTTTTTAGGCTTTTTTTCATAGTAGTTATTTTAATTATTTTACTTTTTAAAAAGTTTGTTTGGGGTATAATGTTTAATTATCTAAAATATTTTTTATTAGATGGCAAAAGACCGTTCATGGATGTATGATGGCATTGACTCATCGAAATTTATTAATGGGGTTTTAGAGTTTTGTAATTCGGCTGTTGCACATCAGGCTAGGACAGGGGTAAAGGGATTTTATTGTCTTTGTGTTAAGTATTGCAATGTGTCCAAGGTTTATAGTCTTGATGTGCTTAGGGAGCACATACTTCATTATGGATTTAGGACTCAGTATCACGTGTGGGTCTATCATAGTGAAGAGGGAGTGTATGATGAACAATTTGGTGCGGATGATGTGCACAAAGATGGGAATGTGGCTCATACGATTGAGGAGGTTGATAGTGACTATGATCATGAAGATGATGATGATTATGTTGGTGAGGATACACATGGTGTGGATGAGATGATGGATGGGATTGAGGATGAGTCATATAATCCAAAATTAGATGGTTGAGGACATGCATGAAGCTTAAAAACTTGAAAAAGGCTATGTAGGTTGAAATTGGGAACAAAAACACCCTTAAACAACCCAAACTGCCCGTTTTGGCTTGTTGTCGTTCCGAAAAGGCCTTGTTGCCCCCTAAGCCTTGCAAATGAGTCATATAATCCAAAATTAGATGGTTTAGGACATGCATGAAGCTTAAAAACTTGAAAAAGGCTATGTAGGTTGAAATTGGGAACAAAAACACCCTTAAACAACCCAAAGTGGCCGTTTTGGCTTGTTGTCGTTCCGAAAAGGCCTTGTTGCCCCCTAAACCTTGCAAATGAGTCATATAATCCAAAATTAGATGGTTTAGGACATGCATGAAGCTTAAAAACTTGATAAAGGCTATGTAGGTTGAAATTGGGAACAAAAACACCCTTAAACAACCCAAAATGGCCGTTTTGGCTTGTTGTCGTTCCGAAAAGGCCTTGTTGCCCTCTAAACCTTGCAAATTAGTCGTGTAATCCAAAATTAGATGGTTTAGGACATGCATGAAGCTTAAAAACTTGATAAAGGCTATGTAGGTTGAAATTGGGAACAAAAACACCCTTAAACAACCCAACATGGCCGTTTTGGCTTGTTGTCGTTCCGAAAAGGCCTTGTTGCCCCCAAAACCTTGTAAATGAGTCATATAATCCAAAATTAGATGGTTTAGGACATGCATGAACCTTAAAAACTTGAAAAAGGCTATGTAGGTTGAAATTGGGAACAAAAACACCCTTAAACAACCCAAAGTGGCCGTTTTGGCTTGTTGTCGTTCCGTAAAGACCTTGTTGCCCCCTAAACCTAGCAAATGAGTCATATAATCCAAAATTATATGGTTTAGGACATGCATGAAGCTTAAAAACTTGAAATAAGCTATGTAGGTTGAAATTGGGAACAACACCCTTAAACAACCTAAAATGGCCGTTTTGGCTTGTTGTCGTTCCGAAAAGGCCTTGTTGCCCTCTAAACCTTGCAAATGAGTCATATAATCCAAAAATAGATGGTTTAGGACATCCATGAAGCTTAAAAACTTGAAAAAGACTATGTAGGTTGAAATTGGGAACAAAAACACCCTTAAACAACCCAAAATGGCCGGTTTGGCTTGTTGTCGTTCCAAAAAGTCCTTGTTGCCCCCTAAACCTTGCAAATGAGTCATATAATCCAAAATTAGATGGTTTAGGACATGCATGAAGCTTAAAAACTTGAAAAAGGCTATGTAGGTTGAAATTGGGAACAAAAACACCCTTAAACAACCCAAAGTGGCCATTTTGGCTTGTTGTCGTTCCGAAAAGGCCTTGTTGCCCCCTAAACCTAGAAAATGAGTCATATAATCCAAAATTATATGGTTTAGGACATACATGAAGGTTAAAAACTTGAAATAAGCTATGTAGGTTGAAATTGGGAACAAAAACACCCTTAAACAACCCAAAATGGCCGGTTTGGCTTGTTGTCGTTCCGAAAAGCCCTTGTTGCCCCCTAAACCTTGCAAATGAGTCATATAATCCAAAATTATATGGTTTAGGACATGCATTAAGCTTAAAAACTTGAAATAGGCTATGTAGGTTGAAATTGGGAACAAAAACACCCTTAAACAACCCAAAGTGGCCGTTTTGGCTTGTTGTCGTTCCGAAAAGGCCTTGTTGCCCCCTAAACCTAGCAAATGAGTCATATAATCCAAAATTATATGGTTTAGGACATGCATGAAGCTAAAAACTTGAAATAAGCTATGTAGGTTGAAATTGGGAACAAAAACACCCTTAAACAACCCAAAATGGCCGGTTTGGCTTGTTGTCGTTCCGAAAAGGCCTTGTTGCCCCCTAAGCCTTGCAAATGAGTCATATAATCCAAAATTAGATGGTTTAAGACATGCATGAAGCTTAAAAACTGGAAATAGGCTATGTAGGTTGAAATTGGGAACAAAAACACCTTTAAACAACCCAAAATGGCCGGTTTGGCTTGTTGTCGTCCTGAAAAGGCCTTGTTGCCCCTAAACCTTGCAAATGAGTCATATAATCCAAAATTAGATGGTTTAGGACATGCATGAAGCTTAAAAACTTGAAAAAAGGCTATGTAGGTTGAAATTGGGAACAAAAACACCCTTAAACAACCTAAAATGGCCGATTTGGCTTATTGTCATTCCGAAAAGCCCTTGTTGCCCCATAAGCCCCCGAAACTTTGTCAAAGTGTGATATTTTACATTATTACCAATCATAGCTATATTAGAATTAAATATTTTTAATTAAGCCAAATTAACCCATTTAACAGGTTCTCTTTATTTTTTTTTCTTATATGGTTTATATTTTAGGTTTACAAGGTTTCAAGGGAAACAACTTTCAGTGTTGAAGAAATCATAGTCGTTCGAGACTTATTTGCAGACTTTATCTCTGAATGCATATGTTCTCTGTAAAATAGATAGGTTTTGATATATTATATATGTAGGAATTGTTATAAACTTTCAAAAATTATTTACATTGGATTTGTATGTCGTAGTGGACAAAGGCGCATCAGGTAACACGTTTGTGTGCTAAATTTATTATGTTTTGGAAGATGTAATAATGTGATGATGATAGATATATGAGTTGTTGGATTAATTAATTTATATATATTTATTTTTAATTAAAGGCAAATGTTTAAACAAATTAAAGGCGCGGTGCTGGGAGTGATTATATATGATTTGCGCCATGCTGGCTTGATGTGTATGATGATAGATGTGATATTAGATTATGAATAGTGATCGATTTTAATATATAAACCGCATTAAATTTATTTAAAAATATATATATATATATATGATGCGGTTCAAATAAAAACGCATCTTTGTTTAACCATTATATGATGCGGTTCTTAGAAAAATCGCAGCATATAGCACCTATATGCTGCGGTTTTTCTAAAAACCGCATCATAAAACTATTTTTTTTTTTAATTTTACTTGTATATGATGCAGTTCTTGAAGAACCGCATCAGATAACTTGTTATCTGATGCGGTTCACCCCGTATCATATACACTTTTTTCCAAGTGCTGCGCCTGCTTTTGCTGCGGGGCAAAACCGCAGCACTAGTGCTTAAAAACCCCGCACCAAATGGCATTTTTGTACTAGTGCATTCCGATGCTAGCATGGTAAGTATTGTTGTAGGAGAACTCGATCAGGTCCAAGTGATCTTCCCAAGATCCTTGGAAATCAAGTGCACATGCTCTCAACATATTCTCCATGGTTTGATTTTTTCCCATCTGTAACAACCCGCATTTTAGCAACGACGTTAAGGGTGATAACGTCGTAAACAGGCAGTTACCAATCAATTTATAATATAAAAATATAACTTAAACTCATGGAAATAATATTTATTATTATTAATAATGAATTCCCAAATACAAAAGGTTAAACTAAACCAAAATTAAGTCCTAAGAACTAGAAGTAAAACTAGCTACAAAAGCAGGAAAGGTAAACAGGGGCTTAGAAGCTCAACAAACTCATCCCGGCTCTAGCCTCTATCTTGCTTACCTACAAAATAGAATTGGGGGTCCACCATCAGTGGCGAATAACTAGACTTTCCTACTTAGAAGTAGGACCACATTACATAAAATAACAGGTTAGAAGACACAGGAACAATACGAAACAATAACGTACAAAACACATATAAAAACCAACATCAATGTTACGCAATGGAAATAACATAATCATAATCAATCATCAACCATAACATAACTCAATAAACAAGACATCTCAAGATCAATTCACAATAACAAGACTCCGCTCGGTCTACAACCGATAACATGACCAACAAACAAACAGACTTGCCTCGCTCAGTTCATCACCGATGAACCGATAGACCCGCTCAGTTTATCACAGATAAACTGATAGACATGACCCGCTCGGTCTTCAACCGATAGACACGACACGACTCTGACCAATCAAACAATTACACAAGACTTGCCCCGCTCAGTTCATCACCGATGAATCGATAGACCCGCTCAATTTATCACCAATAAACCGATAGACGCGCGATCTTTAACCGCTCGACGCACAATCTTTAACCGTTCGACATGACACGACTCAACAAGACTCAAAGACACCATACAAGATCATCACACGAAACAAATACATGCATGAAATACATAAGGATATAACAAGGTTTTGGTTTTGGGTCCAATAACTTTACTTCACACATGAAACAAATACAAAAATACATACTTGTTTCCACCACTAAAATATAGGTGTTCAAATAGTCAAAGCTTCAAGTTAAGCACCAAGAAATGAAAGTGATCCATCATTGCTACTCGGTTATACACGCAAGACATGAGCAAATACAACAAATTATCTAATCCTATTACCCTATGCAATCTAATCCTATTCCTAAGTAGAAGAGCTAGTTACCTTAAATTGTTCAAACAAGTTCACGCCACAATCACGCCCAATACACGGCCTCACTCGCGGGTTTACACGGCCAAGACAACACGAGTGCACGAGTCTTGCTTTGATCTACGAGGGTTGAAGTTTGATCTTTCTTTGATGGAGGTGTTTGGTTTCAAGAGATGGGAGATGAATAATTGAGGGAGGTTAAGGGGAATGCCGTGAGGTTTGGGTGTGGGGTTTGGTTTTTAGGGTTTTGATCATATATGAATAAGGAATAAATGGTGGATTTTTGGGGTTTAAGTAGGGGTAATTTTACTAGATTTTAGGAGGTGGCTACTAAATAGGAGGGATTTTAGAAGTTAGTTTAGGATGTGAAATAAGAGGGGAAAAATTAGATAAGGGAACCGGCTAGGAGGGTTAGAACAGGAGTTTGGGGCTCCTAAAATTTAGTAGGGTTGTTAGGAGAGAAAAAAATAGGATTTTTAAGATTAGATAAAATAGATATAAATTGCTGATAAAACAAATTAATTAAGTAAAAGGAAAATAAAAAAGGGGGCCGGTTTAGGAGGTGGGTTAGCACGGTTTTGGGCTTGATTCAAATAAACAAAATTAAATCTTTGGGCCCAAATCGGATGATTCGGACTTTAAGGTTTAATTTTACATGAAATTTTTCGGCCCAAAAATTCGGGTCGTTACACCATCAGTTACTGGGTGAAACGTTGTGCTCATATTTAGAGTTGTGCCAAAATTCTCCTGCACCTTTTTCCAAAACTTTGATAGAAATCGAGAGTCATGATCCGAAATGATATCCTTCGGTACTCTATGTAGTTTTACCACATTATTAATGTAGGTTTTTGCCAATTGCTTCTTTTTCCAAGTTTCTTTGATGGGTATAAAAACTGCAGACTTAGTTAATCGATCTACTACCACCCATATGGTGTCGTTACCACTCTTAGCTCTAGGGAAATCCGTGACAAAATCCATTGATATCGAATCCCACTTCCAAACCTGTACTTCTTGCGGTTGCACTGCCCCCGTTGGCCTCTTGTGATCTATCTTCACCTTTTGGCATGTAAGGCACTTTGATAAGAATTCTGCAATCTCACGCTTCATATTGGGCCACCAGTAGACCAATTTCAAATCTTTGTACAACTTATCGCCTCCGGGGTGAACAGAGTACGGTGTGTTATGAGCTTCTTCCATTATTCTTCGGTTCAACTCCTCACAATTTGCGGTATGCACCACCTTCCTTTGAAACACAAGCATCCATCATCAATCACTTTAAAGTTACTCTCCTTGGTTTGATCTAAATTCCCTTTTATTTTAGCCAGCTTATCATACTCCTTTTGTTTTTCCACAATCTCATCAAACAAAGAGGGTGTATTGACATGGTTGCTATCAAGTCTTCTACTTCCCCTTCGTACATAACTTCTAAGTTTAACCTTTCAAACTCTCTACACAAGGCGTCTTCGACCATCAGAGTATTGATCCCATGACTTGTCTTGTGACTTAAGGCGTCAGCGACTTTATTGGCTCTTCCTTACGCCAATAATATATTTTAAGCTTTTGTGATCCGTAAAGATATTACACCTTACACCATAAAGGTAATGTCTCCATATCTTCAAAGCAAACACTATGGTGGCTAGCTCTAAATCGTGAGTAAGGTAATTTGCCTCCTACGGTTTCAACTGTCTTGATGCGTAAGCTAACACCTTCCCATTATGTTGCAAGACACATCCCAAGCCATTCTTTGAAGCGTCGCTACATACTTCAAACCCCTCGGTTCCTTCGGGTAAGGTCAGCACTAGAGCTGTTGTCAGTCAGTTCTTCAAAGTTCGGAATGCTCCTTCGCAATTTTCATCCCATTCAAACTTCTTTTCCTTCTTCATCAAATTAGTCATAGGTCTCGCTATCTTGGAGAAATCCTTCACAAACCTCCTGTAATAGCCCGCTAAGCCCAAAAAGCTTCGGACATCAGTCACGTTCTTAGGGGTAGACCACTCGCTTACTGCTTTAATCTTCGCAGGATCCACACATACGCCTTCCTTCGGCACATAGTGCCCCAAGAATGCAACATTTTCTAGCCAGAATTCACACTTAGAAAACTTGGCATACAATTTTTTTTCTCTTAAGGTCTCTAGGACTGTTCTTAAATGCTTAACATGCTCGTCTTGACTCTTCGAGTACACCAGTATGTCGTCTATGAAAACCACCACAAACTTATCCAAGTATTTGTGGAACACCCTATTCATCAAGTCCATAAATATAGCAGGTGCGTTGGTTAACCAAAATGAAATAACGGTGAATTCATAATGGCCATAGCGAGTTCGGAAGGCAGTCTTTGACACGTCTTTATCGGCTACTCTCAACTGATGATAGTCGGACCTCAGATCGATCTTTGAGAACACGCAAGCTCCTTTGATTTGATCGAATAGGTCATCAATTCAAGGCAAGGGATATTTGTTTTTGATGGTTACATTGTTCAACTCCCTATATAGTCTATGCACAACCTTAAGCTCCCATCCTTCTTCCTCACAAATAGCACAGGAGCTCCCCAAGGTGATGCACTAGGTCAAATGTAACATTTATCGAGCAATTCTTGTAACTGGGTCTTTAGTTCACTCTTCTCCGCAGGTGCCATTCTATACGTACTTTTGAGATAGGGGTTGTCCCAGATACTAAATCTATGGTGAACTCAACTTCTCTTTTTGATAGCATTCCTGAAATCTCAACGGGGAAAACATCAACAAATTTATTAACTATTGGAACATCCTCCAAATTCGTCTCACTCCTTTGACTTAGATCTTGAACACAATAGAAGTACAACATGTGTCCTTTTGTAACTAGCTTTTTTAGTTTCATGGTAGAGATTATCCCAAAGCCTTTGGTTTTGTTGGGGTTTTTGTAAGAAATGGGGGTTCCTAAAGGAGTCCTCAAGTATACTCTTTGTGCTTTACAATCTATTTTTCCCTCATACTTGCTCTCAACCAGTCCATACCTAAGATAATGTCCAGATCACCCAAAGAAATTTCTATAAGGTCAGAAGGAAAGTTAGATTCTCTTATTTGTAATAGCAGTTCTTTGTGAAGTCTAGTACAATTAACTACTTCCCTAGTGGGTAGGCATATAGGTATTTGGATTAACTCCACCTTATTCAACCCCAATTTTATCACAACCGACTTACAAATGAAAGAATAGGTAGGCACCAAAATTGAAAAGAACTTTAACCATATTGGAGTTTAAGGAAAAAGTATCCGTGACAATGTCAGCTGATCTCTCGACTTCTTTCTTCCCCATGACGGTCAATCTGTCTGAGATGTTGTTCTTGTTTTGTTGATGGTTGTTCTCTACCCCTCCTTTCTTAGTGTGGTTGCTTTGGTTGCTCGTATGTCCTCCTGATTTATCATAGGGTCTTCCTCTAGCTTCATTCCTTTCAGTCTTTGGTTTGGAGAAGCACTCATATGGTCTGTGTCCCTTCTTCTTACAGTTGTTGCAGGTGACTAGATTACCTTCGCAGTCCTTTCCATGATGATTTCTTGGACACTTCTTGCAAAAGTAGGTTCGTCCATTAGCATCAGGCCTCTGGTGTCCCTATCCTTTCCCTGTTTTTTGGTTTCCTTTGTTTCGAAAGTTCCCATTCATCTGCTTCTTAAAGTTGCCTTAGTGACTAGCGTGTTGGAACTCTTTCCTCTTTTCTCCCACAACACCATCTCCTTTAGCATTCCTTTGAAAAAGGCTGTATAAATTTGCAGCCCTTCTGTACACATCATCCAACTTCGTGAAAGTTTCTCCACCCAACTTCATCTTTATCTCCATGGAGAGTCCCTGCTCCAACCTCTGAGCCTTTAGCGCCTCCGTGCCTACCACTTCCGGAGAAAATCTAGACAAGGCGACGAACTTAGCATAGTATTCTGCCACACCCATCCTCCCCATTTTCAGGTCGAAGAATTCATCAGATTTTTTCTTCTTCAACCAGGCAGGATAAAATTTGTTCCTGATGCTGGTCTTGAAAGCATCCCAGTTGGATCCATCGGCATCGTGGATTGCACGTCCGCTCTCCCTCCACCATAGATCTGCTTCATCTTTCAGGTACAAGGTAGCTTGGTTGAACCTAAGTGCTTCAGGACAGTCTAGGGTATCGAAAATCTTGTCAAATTCCCTTAACTAGCTTTTCAATTGAGATGGATCAGGGCCCCCTTTGAAATAGGGTGGCTTCATTGTGCCAAATTCTTGAACATCTCCCCAGCAGGGTCGTTCTAGTTATTGCGATTTGCAATTCAAGTTCTCCGCCAATAGCCTTATGGCATCAGCTAAGCCTCGATTATCTGCCATCCTAGTTCTCCTCCTGAGTAAAAGGGAAAACCCACTTAGGTTTTCTAAAATAACTTTGGATAGGTTATTAATCTACTATCCCCTACAATAACTCTAAATCATATTAGCTAGTATAATCATGAAACTATCATTCTATCATAGTGATCTGAACACATAATTTATGCAAGAAAGAACACCAATAAAATAGAATAAAAGAAATTCCCATAGCGTAGTGTTAAGTGCTTGGTTTAATCATTGATAAGTAATCTTTATAAATTTCTAAGTTTTTTCAATTTTGAAATCAATAGACACTCCCAACTATGCTTCTCTATTTTGAGACGCCTATAAACTAGTAATAAATGAATGAATAAATAGATGAATAAACAATCTATGACGACTCAAATTTTTATGATAGTTAAACAATTATCTAATAATTCATATTATCACACTTGTTTCCATTTTCTCGATAGACACTTGGGTTGAAATCTTCATCTTTGTCGTCTTCCATCTGGTCTTCCTCATCAGAACTCTCGTTTATGCCCAATTCTTCTTCGTCGAGGGTTGTCGCAGGACCTCTGCCTGGAATCTCATACGCGTCCATCAGGTAATCATTTTTAAGTCCGATTCTGTTGGTTTCATGTGTGCTTGATATATTCTCTGCTTCTCTTCCCACGTATTTGCTCTAAGATACCCGGTCAAGATGGCTTTTGTCTCTTCCGTTTTACCTGCTCTAAGGACTGCTATTTGTGCGTGTTCTATTCCTTTCTTATCCTAGGTTATATTAATGCTGCCCGAACTCGATGCATTATTTTCAATTTTTCCTTGACTTTGATTCCATTTATGCTCGAGTTTTATTAGCCACTTTTGTATTCCAGCTCCTAACAAGTATTCATTTGGGTAGGCAAGGGTATTGATTTGTCCAACAAATAAGAATAATGGTGCTTTGAAATATTCAAAGAAGGGAGTAAATGGTTCTTTCTTTGGTAGATAATGTAGGCACATGGCGACAATGTAGGCTTCGGTGCCATCATTCACTCTATTTTCTTCTAGGAATATATCGAACACCTAAGATGTTATCTTGTCCAAATATTCGTTAATGGTTTCATTATCTTTCTTGATCAGATGATCGTTAGGTTGATTTCTTGGAGGAAACAACATCTGAAAGTATTTAAGTGCATGTGATCCCACACAATACAAATCCCAAAAGAAATAAAGGAACAATAACATATTAATAACACATACTCACTGAACACACAACACACAATCAATTATCAATATCATCATTAACATATATAATAGATAGCAAACAATAATTATTTACATTAATACCCTTCCCCAAATCCTCACCAACGTTAAGTAGGATAATCTTGATTTTTTAAAGAAAGTTTTATTTTGCTTTTTAAATTATCCTCTGTTTTCGTAGATGAAAATATTATATTTAGAATTTTTTTAAAAAAAATTGACGTTTTCAGAAAAATTTTGGATCAAAACCTAAGGCTAACTAATACCACTTTGTAACACCCTAATAATTCTCATCAAATTATAAAAGTTATTTTCAAGAAATACTGAGAATTATTAAAGTATTATCGCCACGTGTGGAAACGTATCGGCTTACTCAGAATTTTGTAGCGGAATTAGAATAGTACGGAAATTAAATTAAAATTAAATCTATTACAACTTGGAACCATTGAGGCCCTGGAATTATTAAATCAACTCAAACGAAAGATGTTGTAGAATAAATCTAACTAAATAAAAAGAAATGTTTAGAATAAATCAATCTTAAATATTAAATCAAACTTAGAAAATATTTCTCAAAATAAATAATTGTGTTTGGAAACACCACTCATCACTCAAGCCCATGATTGTCCCTGTCATCCTGCACAATCTTACCTTGATCCTGAACGACTGCTCACCAATATTGGGTCATCACAGGGTTAAGATATTAACAAGACCAAATTGTACGACGTCAGCAAAGCTGAGTACGACAATTAAATAAACATACAGATGTATTACACATAACAATCATATCAAATATTATCTTGCTATGGTGAGTAATTAGTTAATATTTCCTTGTTAATCACATTTATTATTACTAGTTGTCTCACGGCGCCGCCTTCCAACATTAGTTGTAATTAATACACTTGTGTGCATTGCTTAAGTAAATTTATATGTTAAGCAAGTTGTTGTTAAAGGTTGTTATGTTTGCTCCATTAAAAAGAAGTTTAGTTAATAAATTATTGTTAAAGTAGGAGTAATGATTGTAGGTAGATGTTGAAGGTAATTCCACACTATTATTAGAATTATATATTAGCTTCTCCTCCGTATATAGGATAGATGATGTGTAAGAGAGTATGCATACATTGGGATAATGAATCCCAAAATTAAAAAAAGAAATAGAATAAGGTGCATAACTGCATGTACATAAACTAATAATATTATATATATATATTAAATAAGTACATGGCCATACTTTTATAGCTGTACATATAAAGTTAAGCTAGGAAAGTTTAGCAAGCTAATATATACAAACAATCATACCATATATGGAATGATGCTTACAAAAGATAAGTCCTAGCAGTTGAGCATAGTTATAGGATGCAAAAGGCTATTGGAATTTACTTAAGCTCATTCTCTAATATATATAATTAAGACTACATATAACAGTAGGCAGCAAAATATTAGATGGCCATGTGGATTTTGCACTGATTGTCTATTCAAGTGCCATTGATCTAACAGTCTAATTCAATATCTTACTTGCTGAAAGCTCTTTAGTTGGACCTATGTTGAGATACAATTTCTTTGTCTTGATTTCATCAATCTTTTCAGTTGCTTGTGGGGTTTCATCCTGAGAAAGTAATAGAATGATTTAGGTAATGAAATAAAAGAAAATTGATTGAAGGTGAAGTTTGTTAGTATAATAAAATATTGCAATTAATTTCAATGTTTGTAATTAATGGTTTAATCTGTTAAATATATGTGTTCAATATTGGCTCCGTATTTAAAATTAAAGAACAACCATTTAAAGGTCTACCATTCTGGAAATTTTTATGAAAGTTAAATCTATGTTCAAAGTTTAACTTGCATAAGTTTCGTCCAAAAATTATATCATTTACTAATTTTAAGGAATTTTATAACTAACCATCAGATTAGACTATAATCAGTTTCCAAATTTTTTTCCATACCAGACGAACTCTAAAAATTACGAAATATTAGCAAAAGCTGTAAAAAAATAATACGGACTTTAACCTAAATTTTTGTAGCCATCCGATTTGAGTACTTATTAAAATAAATTCGTATATTAAATCTGGACAATTTTACGGGTTTGACATATTAAATTGTTATAAGCAAGAAAAGAACGAATTTTGCCACGAAATAAATCTTGATACATAATCAACCAGTAAAGAAACTCTCACGAAAAATTCATCAAGAAATAACAAGATTTGATCAAGAAATAAATTCATACACTCAACAGCATAAAAATACAATCTTTAGCAATTCTAGACATGTTCTAACAATTATATATTTAATCTTGTTCTAAAAGTAAGCAAATCATCTAATTACCTCAATTGATGGGTCACGATTCGAAGGTGGTGGATGTTTTGGCCGTGTATTATACTCGAATAAAGGTGGTGTTGTTCTCTTGCTTCATTCTTTTTAGGATGGTTTGTTGTGAGCTTCAAGATTTAATGTGAAGTTTTTATTTGTAGAAGAGAAAAGAAGGAATAGAAAAATATTGATGTTTGGTGTTTTATGGTGCCGTGAGTTTTGAATAGCAAGGGAGGGTTTTTATAGATGCTTGGATGGTTGGGTGAACTACTAAAATTTAGGAGAGAAAAATATAAAAGTAGCATGATCTTTTCTTAGATATGTTTTTAGATTAATAGAAATAAACAAATTAATTAAAAGGGTTAAATAAAAAGGATTTGGGCCGTGTAGGGCTAAGGGGTTAAGGGCTAATTTGGGCTTTGGTCCTAGATTGACAAAGCAAGGTAAAGAGCTTGCGCTCGATTTTTAGTTCGGGTTAGAATCTTTTGCCCATCAAATTAAGTAATAAAATAATAAATCAAAATTTAAAATAGCCTAAAATTTCGGGTTATTACATATATATTCATCTGGAATTGGTGCATCAATTGCATCCAGAATGTCCTTAGTTATTCGAAGTTCATGTGATTGATGTGCCTGTAAGAACTCAAGATTAAAATCAGATAATGTCTTTCCCATACCTTCTAGAAGTCTTTCGATTTCAGTAGCTGTTAGAGCAAGAACTTTATTCTCTAAGTTTGGAAATCGATGCCTATAATCTTCTGAGAGAGCTTTGAAATATTTTCTCCATAAATGTTGTGGATTAGATGGATGAGAAAAAATAAGTGATATCACAAAGAATCGGCGTAGAGCATAGGGCATCTAGATTTGAACAGCTTCATCTAGGCACTGCTCTAAGGCATTACCCTCTTGTATAAGTCCTTGCTTTATTGCTGCCTCCTGAAAAGTTCTGAACTTTTGATTACCTATAGTTAGAAGATCATCTAAAGATTTTGAAGATTCAACTTCAGCCAACAAAATCCTTAGATAAAACCGTTCCCCTTCTGATGGATTGACAAAGGTTAGTCTACCAACCATACACCCTTTTTGTCGGTCTTTCCATTGCCTAGTTCGAGAATCCCAGGTAAAGTATTGTGGAAAATCAGAATAGACATAACTGTGTTTTGTTGACCTTGAAGCATTCATGCTAAAGAATTCAGTTAGTGGAGTTCTGATACGCCTAGAATCTGTTGCGATCTGAGGGACTTGCTCATCAGGCTGAAAAATAATTGACTGCATATTTGGAAGATGAATTTGAAGAGGGAAAACAGAAGGATACATTTCATATAAATCAAAGCCAAAAATTCTCCATGCTGCTTCTGGAGGCGACAACCATCTACCTGGATTGGTATTGATCAATTTCATCAAAGACTTCATTTTGTGTTGAATGCACCACGTTGAATGAAATTTTATCATGACCTTTATCAACATATTTGTAAAGATATTTAACTGCTTGAATTGTGGAACATATTTTGACATTCAAATGACAGTAAAAGTATGACAATAAAAAAGGATTCTATGGGGTAACCCATTGATTATCTAAAGATTGACCTCGAACACGTACTGTCTCACCTGTACATCGGCGTCTATATAGTGGATAACCATCATCATTTGTTGTTGTGCAAGCCACAAATTCCTTCGGATAATGAAATCAACAAACTTTTTGCCGTTCTTTTGTTTCATGCAAGGGCAATCTTAATGATTCATTCCACATGGACCATGCATCATATGTTGTATAACTGCCTTCCTCAAATGAGGCTGATCAGCAGGTGGAATTTCAGCGGCAAAAAATTTGTCGTAATGATCTGGCCCCTTAACCTTGTATTGAGGCTTCAAAATTATCAGAAAATTAGCATGAGGTAAGCCACTTTTCTGAAACTCTATAACATAAACAAGTGCAGCAACTTCTCCCATAATATGTTCTTCCATCAACATTTTTTCAAGTTTTATATGTTTTGCTCGAAAAATCCTAGCTATTAAATCCGGTCGATCTTGAGCTTGCTCCGCTGGCTTTAACTCTTGTTTGATTTCTTTCCAATTTGGGTTGCAAGTCATTGTGACAAAAAGATCAGGCTTTCTAAATTTTTGAACAAGCCTCATTGCATTTAAGTATCTCTTTCTCATGTCACGAGGGCCTCCTATGAAAGATGGAGGTAAGATGATTCCACGGCCAATATTTGATCCTTCTGTTTCACCCGCTTCAAGAGTGTCTAATATCCCTTGATATAAGTCTGCTCTTATTGTAGCTTGCTTGTTTCGTAAGAAAATCCAATCTAGTATTTTCTAACTTCACATACATATCAACAATAAACTGGAGAAACAAACGACCTCCTTTTAGTAAACTTCACATATATGCATAGTATTCGCGACATGAGATGTTATTGTCTGATCATCTTGACCTTTGCTCTCCAACTGCGGTAAAAACGGAGCTACTTTTTCACTTACCAGTGAGTGCTTTCTACCAGAAACTCTTAAATGATTAGATTTTTATAAATGTTTATTATTTGTTGTAATTGGTTATTATTTTCATTTATTTCTAGTTGTGATGATCCTTTTAATTTAGATTGCTTTATACCACCTGAATTTCTCTATCGAATTTAGCACATGGTATTTCCTTATGTTATTCGTACCCATCTCATTTCCGCTTACAAAAATATTGCTACTCCGTCTGTCCTAAAATTGAAACTGAATTTGGATTCTAAGTTAATTAATAACAACTTAGATAACCAGTAAAGAAAGCAGAGACATCAATTTCATTTTAATGAGATGCTTATAAAAACAACGATCGCATGAAAAATGAAGGGCAAAAGGGCTATAACTATACAATATGTTTTAAAGCCTTAAATGTAGGAGAACTTACTATTTTGTTCATGAAGCAATAAATTCTCTGTATATGTAGCAGCTAGCACCGGCGCTCGATGTTCTCCATATGTTGAGCCATGATTTGTTGATTTCTTAATTCCTTGATGCCATCCACTATCCCCAAAAGGAAAAAGAAGGGGATATTGAAGCGGATCATAACAACCATATTAGTGCATTATTCGATGGGATTCATTATCTTTGCCAGTAACAATATTGTAAGGGCTATTACTTTCTACCTCAGAAGACGATTTATACGAAATTGCTGCAACTTCATCGGATGTGGGAGAGTTGTAAACACTCTGATCCAGAGAAACACTTTTGTTGATCAAGATAGTTGTATCCTCAGTTATAGTTTTTTCATGTAAAGAACTGAAAAATGCTGCATAGAGATTTCTCTTCATCACATTCATGATTATGGATATCACATCTGGACGTAGAACATCAAAAGAACTGCCACGATTTTCTCGTTCATGTAAAGCATCATCAAAATAAAGCTGCAAATACTTAGGAGTGTTAGCTTCAGGATTTAAAGGCGGGATATAATGATATAATTGGCCGAGTAAAGAGAACACATAAATTCCTTTTCTCTTTGTGCATATGTCCGGAAATGCAATGCATCTTCATCTTGAGATTCAAATAAGCGAAGTAACTCATATGGGTACTGATTAGAAGCCACTTTGACTACTCCATCACGACAACAAAAGAAAGGTTGTTCATATTCAAACTTTTTGGCCGAACATTTAGCACAATATGTTGTTTGTGCAAGCGTAGCCACTGAAGCCGGAACTAAATCAGGATCTAAGGCTGCACATGGGCCTACATGTCCAAAAACATATGGAAATATAATAATATACTTAGTGTTCATAATTCTACAAAGTTTTTTTTTAATGGGAAAAGCTGAGCTTAAATGCAATTAACCTTTCTTCCGCCTACGTTTCCGCCTATTTTGGATCAAAGGGAATGTTGCAGTGCTTGTACTTGTAATATCACAAGCACGCCTACCACGAAAACGTCGATCCGAGCGAATTCTTTCAATAGGATCTATTATTAAAGATACAACTATATATTAGCATAGTTACTATTTTCACTATACAAATGGACATAATAGAGATTAAGCATGCGAAACTAAACTTAACAAACATACTCATGAATAATAATTCGTAACGTGGAATAGGAAATACCGCTGCAATACAAAATACAAACAACATTATTAGTATAAATTAACTAAATCTAAGTAATTAGCTACAAACCAAAAAAGATAAATAACTATCTGATAAGGGTGGTAGTCATTTCAATTAACTAATTGAAATTCCAGCTCTTTTTGATTAATTGAAACATGTAGCAAAGCTTGAAAGCAGTAATGTAGTATAAATGATTACAAGGCTAAAATTCATAACATGAATTAAATTCTAATTTAGCAATAAAAAAGATCATTTATATTTGTAAGCATTTATTATATTATGAAAAGCTAATTTCTAATCAAATTTAAATGATTACATTTATACAAGCCTTTAACTTGTAATCTTATTAGAGGAAATAACACTACATAGTAGTTCTAAATGATTAGAATTGTAGCTTTGATTCACCTATGACAAACATAAATTATTGTTTTCATTAGTAAATTAGAGTTGAATCACTATATTAGAAAGCTTTACCATTCAATATAATTGTTATAAATGATTAGAAATTGCAACTCGTAAGTTCAAGTAGTTCCTATCCCACCCTTTGAGTATTAGAATGAGAGCAAAATTTAATTAGTCAATGGTTTATATATACCTATTTACGTACAATAATAGAAATTGATTGCTTAATATACTATATTAATCAGCTAATTCCTATAAGCTAAATTTAGTTACATGTAGCACTATTTTAATCAGATTAAGTTTATCTAATTCAATTAATTATATGTGCTTGCTTAGGATAAACTAATTTTAATTAGATAATTTTAGGAAGAACTAAGATAAAGTCATAGAACTTGATGTCATATCATGCTAAACTCAGTGCAAGTAATCAATTTCCTAAGCTACCACTCAAAGCTCCTCTTATACTATGTCACTCAGCATCATTATTTAGCTATTACCAATAACTTGAAGGTTTCAATATATATGTCTGCACTATCTAGTTTTTAAATATAATTTGAGGCTAAGACATGGGATTTTTTCCCACATATTTTAAGCTATGAACAATGAACAACTATAACCTAGTTTACATTTGTAATAATAAGTGCACACTTGACCCTAATACATTCACTCTATTTTCTTCTAGGAATATATCGAACACATAAGATGTTATCTTGTCCAAATATTCTTTAATGGCTTCATTATCTTTCTTGATCAGATGATCGTTAGGTGGATTTCTTGGAGGAAACAACATTTGAAAGTATTTAAGTGCATGTGATCCCACACAATACCAATCCCAAAAGAAATAAAGGAACAATAACATATTACTAACACATACTCACTGAACACACAACACACAATCAATTATCAATATCATCATTAACATATATAATAGATAGCAAACAATAATTATTTACATTAATACCCTTCCCCAAATCCTCACCAACGTTAAGTAGGAGAATTGATTTTTTAAAGAAAGTTTTATTTTGCTTTTTAAATTATCCTCTATTTTCGTAGATGAAAATATTATATTTAGAATTTTTTGTTAAAAAAATTGACGTTTTCAGAAAATTTTTGGATCAAAACCTGAATCTAACTAATACCACTTTGTAACACCCCAATAATTCTCATGAAATTATAAAAGTTATTTTCAAGAAATACTGAGAATTATTAAAGTATTATCGCCACGTGTGGAAACGTATCGGCTTACTCAGAATTTTGTAGCGGAATTAGAATAGTACGGAAATTAAATTATAATTAAATCTATTACAACTTGGAACCATTGAGGCCCTGGAATTATTAAATCAACTCAACCGAAAGATGTTGTAGAATAAATCTAACTAAATAAAAAGAAATGTTTAGAATAAATCAATCTTAAATATTAAATCAAACTTAGAAAATATTTCTCAAAATAAATAATTGTTTTTGGAAACACCACTGATCGCTCAAGCCCATGATCGTCCCTGTCATCCTGCACAATCTTACCTTAACCCTGAACGACTGCTCACCAATATTGGATCATCACAGGGTCAAGATATTAACAAGACCAAATTGTACGACGTCAGCAAAGCTGAGTACGACAATTAAATAAACATACGGATCTATAGCACATAACAATCATATCAAATATTATCTTCCTATGGTGAGTAATTAGTTAATATTTCCTTGTTAAACACATTTATTATTACTAGTTGTCTCACGGAGCGCCGTGTTCCAACATTACCTGTAATTAATACACTTGTGTGCATTGCTTAAGTGAATTTATATGTTAAGCAAGTTGTTGTTAAAGGTTGTTATGTTTGCTTCATTAAAAAGAAGTTTAGTTAATAAATTATTGTTAAAGTAGGAGTAATGATGGTAGGTAGATGTTGAAGGTAATTCCACACTATTATTAGAATTATATATTAGCTTCTACTCCGTATATAGGATAGATGATGTGTAAGAGAGTATGCATACATTGGGTTAATGAATCCCAAAATTAAAGAAAGAAATAGAATAAGGTGCATAACTGCATTACATAAACTAAGAATATTATATATATATATATATATTAAACAAGTACATGGCCATACTTTTATAGTTATACATATAAAATTAATCTACGAAAGTTTAGCAAGCTAATATATACAAACAATCATACCATATATGGAATGATGCTTACAAAAGATAAGTCCTAGTAGTTGAGCATAGTTGTAGGATGCAAAAGGCTATTGGAATTTACTTAAGCTCATTATCTAATATATATAATTAAGACTACATATATCAGTAGGCAACAAAATCTTAGATGGCCAAGTGGAGTTTGCACTGATTGTCTATTCAAGTGCCATTGATCTAACAGTCCAATTGAATATCTTACTTGCTGAAAGTTCTTTAGTTGGAGCTATGTTGAGATACAATTTCTTTTTCTTGATTTCATCAATCTTTTCAGTTGCTTGTGGTGTTTCATCCTGAGAAAGTATTAGAATGAGTTAGGTAATGAAATAAAAGAAAATTGATTGAAGGTGAAGTTTGTTAGTATAATAAAAGATTGCAATTAATTTCAAAGTTTGTAATTAATGGTCTAATTAATCTGTTAAATATATGTGTTCAATATTGGCTCCCTAGCAAAGACGGCCAATTCTTCGGCTTTCATTGCAAACAGTGATACGACATTGTCGTTGAAGATGGTGAATTTGTACTTTCCAGTATCATCATCAGCAACGAAGGAGAAATTGATTTTGAAATGTTTGTAATATTTTAGTATCATAGCATGATGAATAATTATTTTTCAGGGAGAATAAAAATTTTGTGATACCTATATTCTGCAGGTGCATTAGATGTTTTGCAGATAGCGGAATTGAATTTGTTATTCTTGTTAACTTCTGCTTTTCGACCACACTTTCTACATCCAATGTATGGATGTAAATCAGACAATGCAACATTTGGTATAAAGGGTGCAATCCAAAAGCTTTCATCCTTCCATGTGTTATGCGCCAGGTTGTGAAAATCGTAGTTCATTAGGCAAGGCAAATAGGATGTTAATGGTGCTTAGATATATATTTCTATTGACATAAATTACCTTCTTTGCATTTATTTCTGCTAATGTAGTGATGTGACGCTGTTTAGGTTCAGTTCTGAAAACTACAGCCTTCGATTGACGATCATTCACGAGTGGATTATTCTACATAACCCTAAAAATATTCGCATATTACTGGTGTATTCTTATTATATATGTATATATTCATATCCATGTTTTAGTGTCATATCACTACTAAACTATATATATTGTATATTGAGCATAGATATGTTTGTTTTTAAAAGCAGTATACTAGTCCCTTAAGGCATGAGCTTCCTTTATGTTAGGGTTAACTATCACTTCAGTTGACATTAAAGAATTGAGAGAAAAACCTGTGTAATATAGATGGATTGTGTCAGCATGTTTGGAATAAGTATGTTTGATTAGAATTATTATAACACATACGAATGTCTACCTTTACGCTGAGTGACTCGCATAGCAGTGAAGACAACTATTAATATATTTTCAGCCCAGGACTTGAGTTGTTCAACAACTGGTTTCAGGAGATCTTTCCAAAGAGTTACTTGTAGTGGGTGCTCAGAACTTGTTTTATAATACGTTAAGCTATATTAGTATGAGTATGTACAATAAGCCAAGTGTCTTTATCTATATAGATGAAAATTAATTAATACCTGTGGTCTGTTATCAAAAGTTCCAGCACTTGAGTTTCTTTGTTATCAGCCAGTGGTATTGTTTTCAGTTCATCAACGAAGATTAAGACTCCAAGAACATCTGAGATGATTAGCAATAACAATTATATATTGTCTCTAGGTGTAAAATTTCAGCTATATATTGTTCATTTTGGAGTTATAGTTTATACCTATTAAATCATTTCTGGTGGAATTCCCTTGAATTAAGATGATGCTATGGTACTAAGGAACTATTTGTGATGTGTTTGTTGTTAATGGTACAAGTTTGACCTTGTCATTAAAACTGATCTGGTACTCTCGATCTTTAGGGTTTGATTTCCAATTGTCAGACACTTCTTTGATAATAGCATTTGAAATTTCATATTCTTTGCCCCGTTCTAGTGCTTCATCGTAGCTTTCAATATCTTGTTCAAACAAGGCTCCTCTCATTTGATTAGCCTGCATTTACAACAAATTTTTCTGGTTATTAACTCTATAATGAGCATACTTAAGTTACAGGTAGTTAGTGGGCTATATTTGTGAAGTTGTGTGATTTTAGCTTGCCTACAACTTGTTTTACAAAACATTAAGTTGTAGATTTTTTTTTTTACAATTCTTTATAAGTGTTAATTGTGCAATCACATACTAATATTGACATAGAAGTTTATAATTTATTTATTATATTAAAGGTGAGTATCTAGCAGAAGATTATTTCTAAGAGCATAAAGTGTTATATTATGATTACAAATTTTAAAGGTGAAACTAAGCATCTATTTTACAGTTTTATTTTAAAGTTGAATAAGACTAAACCAAAAGAGCATATAATTCACTAAAGATGAAACAAACATACTTATTAAGCTTTAAAACTATGCAATAGAATTTAGCATTGTAAAATGATAGTAAGTTATTAATTGTAAATTTAGAATGTGCATAAATATGTAGGGAAAGTATATAGTTGCTAACAATTACGAACTAATTTTAAAAGAAAGAACAAAATTGTATAAGAATTTCAAGATAGCTCATTAACCTTGTCATCTTCCAGTATCAGACATTGGTGTCTCTTTTTGTTAGGTGATTGAATAGGGCGCCCTTTTTCTATAACTTTGGCTTAGATCTTGAAATTCTTAGATTTATCAGTTAATTGATCCAAAGATGTGTAATCCCCTTCCATGTTGGTGAAGAAGTTTTTTGTCTTGTAATATAGAGGTGAGTATATAATGTGAGGAAGAAAATGAACCAAAGGATGCAGTATATAAATAGGCAAATGAAGCACTTTTTTTTATTAAAAAAATCAAAACCAAAGGACAAAATGTCTTAACTTAGTGTACTGGAAATCCTGTAAGAGGGAGTAGATATATGCATAAAAGTTGGACAAAATCTTAGTTGGTGAAAGTATATATTACTAAATGAATCTTCTTTGTAGTAGAGTGTAGAAGTTACCAATTAGAGGTATGGTAACAGTTGTCTACTATAAAATACTGCCATCATTGCTTCATTTTATGCTGCAAATTATTTTATATAAGTGCACTGGTAAAATGATGGCATTTTAGAAAGGAATTTTTTTTTGTAATAGTATGTCAGTGAGTTTGGAGTTGGTATGAAATTAAGTAACATGATTTATATTATAGTCATTTTCTTATATTTAGCTGACTGAAATTAGCTTATCATATTGGAAACTAATACCAAAATATGACCATCATTGAGAAAGCGAAATCAAATCCCAAAAATGTGAGATGAATTGAAGGGAAGTGTAATTGCATAACATATTGGAAGTAATGAATCATAAGTGAACATTTTTCAGATTATTGTTGTTGTTCCGAATCTTCTGACATTTTAATGACATTGCATTTAGAATTAATATTGGTTTAAGCCAAACTTGCCTTTGAGACAAAACTAATATATATAGCATCCATGAAATGTAGATAGTAATTGGTAACATTAATATTTATATAAAGTATAACCTGTTTTGCTGTAGAGCCTACAAAAGTTCAAGAAATAAGTGATATACAGGTTATATATTACCTATGTTGGAAATTATGCATCAAAATACCAGGAGATAACATTGAGTGCAATGCTTCTAAATATCAAAGGTTATATGTGCTTTCTTAGTGACAACTGTATGCCACAATAATTCTGCAATGCAAGATTGAATATTAGGCACCTATACAACAATAAATGTTAAACATTAATTAAAGGTTAGAATTAACCTGAATCAGAGAACATGAACATGGTTGGTTGGATGAACTTAAATTAGTAAAACTTTTCTTTTTTAAGTTGTCATAGGACTGGTGATATTGAGTGCAATGCTTAATAATATTGAATATTGTATATCCTCCTTTAATGATGAGCACCTGCATTAAACATTGCATAATGAGTTGCTGGATTAAACCATAGTTTATAGTAAATGGAATATATGCCCAATAGAGATAATGGAAAATCAAGGAAAATAAAATTAAGGTTGGAGCACAACTAACAATATATAATTATATAAAGAAGAGTAAAGTAATCTGATAATGCCTATAATCTTCTGAGAGAGCTTTGTAATATTTTCTCCATAAATGTTGTGGATTAGATGGATGAGAAAAAATAAGTGATATCACAAAGAGCCGGCGTAGAGCATGGGGCATCTGGATTTGAACAGCTTCATCTAGGCACTACTCTAAGGCATTATCCTCTTGTATAAGTCCTCGCTTTATTGCTGCCTCCTGAAAAGTTCTGCACTTTTGATTACCTACAGTTAGAAGATCATCAAAAGATTTTGGAGATTCAACTTCAGCCAACAAAATCCTTAGATAAAACCGCTCCCCTTCTAATGGATTGATAAAGGTAAGTCTACCAACCATACACCCTTTTTGTCAGTCTTTCCATTGCCTAGTTCGAGAATCCCAGGTAAAGTATTGTGGAAAATCAGAATAGACATAACTGTGTTTTGTTGACCTTGAAGCATTCATGCTAAAGAATTCAGTTAGTGGAGTTCTGATACGCCTAGAATCTTCTGCGATCTAAGGGACTTGCTCATCCGGCTGAAAAATAATTGACTGCATATTTGGAAGATGAATTTGAAGAGGGAAAACAGAAAGATACATTTCATATAAATCAAAGCCAAAAATTCTCCATGCTGCTTCTGGAGGCGACAACCATCTACCTCATTGGTATTGATCAATTTCATCAAAGACTTCATTTTGTGTTGAATGCACCACGTTGAATGAAATTTTATCATGACCTTTATAAACATATTTGTAAAGATATTTAATTGCTTGAATTGTGGAACATATTTCGACATTCAAATGACAGTAAAAGTATAACAATAAAAAAGGATTGTATGGGGTAACCCATTGATTATCCTAAAGATTGACCTCGAACACGTACTGTCTCACATGTACATCGGCGTCTATATAGTGGATAACCATCATCATTTGTTGTTGTGCAAGCCACAAATTCCTTTGGATAATGAAATCGACAAAATTTTTACCGTTCTTTTGTTTCATGCAAGGGCAATCTTGATGATTCATTCCACATGGACCATGCATCATATGTTGTATAACTGCCTTCCTCAAATGAGGCTGATCAGCAGGTGGAATTTCAGCGGCAACAAATTTGTCGTAATCATCTGGCCCCTTAACCTTGTATTGAGGCTTCAAAATTATCAGAAAATGAGCATAAGGTAAGCCTCTTTTCTGAAACTCTACAACATACACAAGTGCAGCAACTTCTCCCATAATATGTTCTTCCATCAACATTTTTTTAAGTTTTATATGTTTTGCTCGAAAAATCCTAGCTATTAAATCAGGTCGATCTTGAGCTTGCTCCGCTGGCTTTAACTCTTGTTTGATTTCTTTCCAATTTGGGTTGCAAGTCATTGTGACAAAAAGATCAGGCTTTCCAAATTTTTGAACAAGCCTCATTGCATTTAAGTATCTCTTTCTCATGTCACGAGGGCCTCCTATGAAAGATGGAGGTAAGATGATTCGACGACCAATATTTGATCCTTCTGTTTCACCCGCTTCAAGAGTGTCTAATATCCCTTGATATAAGTCTGCTCTTATTTTAGCTTGCTTGTTTCGTAAGAAAATGCAATCTAGTATTTTCTAACTTCACATACATATCAACAATAAACTGGAGAAATAAACGACCTCCTTTTAGTAAATGATTTGCGGGCCTAATTTGAAACATATATGCATAGTATTCGCGACATGAGATGTTATTGTCTGATCATCTTGACCTTTGCTCTCCAACTACGGTAAAAACGGAGCTACTTTGTCAGTTACCAGTGAGTGCTTTCTACCAGAAACTCTTAAATGATTAGATTTTTATAAATGTTTATTATTTGTTGTAATTGGTTATTATTTTCATTTATTTCTAGTTGTGATGATCCTTTTAATTTGGATTACTTTATAACACCTGAATTTCTCTATCGTATTTAGCACATGGTATATCCTTATGTTATTCCTACCCATCTCATCTCCGTTTACAAAAATATTGCTACTCCGTCTGTCCTAAAATTGAAACTGAATTTGGAATCTAAGCTAATTAATAACAACTTAGATAACCAGTAAAGAAAGCAGAGACATCAATTGTATTTTAATGAGATGCTTATAAAAATAACGATTGCATGAAAAATGAAGGGAAAAAGGGCTGTAACTATACAATATGTTTTAAAGCCTTAAATGTAGGAGAACTTACTATTTTGTTCATGAAGCAATAAATTCTCTGTATATGTAGCAGCTAGCACCGGCGCTCGATGTTCTCCATATGTTGAGCCATGATTTGTTGATTTCTTAATTCCTTGATGCCATCCACTATCCCCAAAAGGAAAAAGAAGGGGATATTGAAGCGGACCATAACAACCATAGTAGTGCATTATTCGATGGGATTCATTATCTTTGCCAGTAACAATTATGTAAGGCCATTACTTTCTACGTCTGAAGACGATACATACCAAATTGCTGGAAGTTCATCGGATGTAGGAGAGTTGTAAACACGCTGATCCAGAGAAACACTTTTGTTGATCAAGATAGTTGTATCCTCAGTTATAATTTTTTCACGTAAAGAACTGAAAAATGCTACATAGGGATTTCTCTTCATCACATTCATGATTATGGATATCACATCTGGACGTAGAACATCAAAAGAACTGCCACGGTTTTCTCGTTCATGTAAAGCATCATAAAAATAAAGCTGCAAATACTTAGGAGTGTTAGCTTCAGGATTTAAAGGCGGGATATACTGATATAATTTGCCGAGTAAAGATAACACATAAATTCCTTTTCTCTTTGTGCATATTTCCGGAAATGCAATGCATCTTCATCTTGAGAGTCAAATAAGCGAACTAACTCATCTGGGTACTGATTAGAAGCCACTTTGACTGCTCCATCACGGCAACAAAAGAAAGGCGGTTCATATTCAAACTTTTTGGCTGAACATTTAGTACAATATGTTGGCTGTGCAAGCGTAGCCGCTGAAGCCATAACTAAATCAGGATATAAGGCTGCACATGGGCCTACATGTCCAAAAACATATGGAAATATAACAATATACTTAGTGTTCATAGTTCTACAAAGTTTTTTTTTTTTTTTAATGGGAAAAGCTGAGCTTAAATGCAATTAACCTTTCTTCCGCCTACGTTCTACAAATTTATCGTTCAGATAAAACACACTGAACGCTTGTCTATTTAACGAGATTCCCATTAAGACCTTACACCCTAAGTGGTATCCCACAACTACTAGAAGACATGAATTATTCGGAGAATCTATTCATGCATTAATAATAAACTTGAAAGGGACAACTTGTCCATATTTAAATAAATTGCAACTAGTGAAACATGAAATATTCAAAGAACCTATTCATGCAATATTTTCATTTATAATCGGGAACATGAAATAATCCTTCCTAATCTTTTCTTGATAGATTTGCAAACACAAGTTATACAAACAACTAAAATCACAACAAATAGTCATGTTCCACAGAATCACATATCTTGACTAGTGTAGACACCTAAATGTGTCTCCCCAATGTAGAGACTAATGATGAACATATCATGTTGCCATAAGATCCAACTAAGGGAAATTGACGATGAAGATGCACAATATACCTCAAACAATTGCCTAAACCATGTTTAAACTGCCTTGGAAGCAAATGTTAGGTTTTGCGATGATTACGGGATTTATTCGTAATTTTTCTTCATTTTTAGATATTTTTATATTTTTGCATGCATTTTCAATGTTTTATATTCAAAATAAAAATGTCTTTTTGCATCATAAAATATTTTTAAAAATCATAAAAATAATTTTATAATTTATCCATATTTTTCTATATTTTTATCATATTTTTAGAGCTTTTTATGGATTTTTTAGGATTTTTGCATGCTTAGGGGCATTTTCGTCATTTTCAAATGTTGAAAATTGTTCCGCAAAGCATATTAGTGTTTTTTGATACTTTTCATAATTTTTAATAATTTTTATGTAATTTTTTGGAGCTTATGGAAGAATCTAGAACATTCCGGAACGTTCTGGGCATTCCGGCACATTCAAGAACATCCCGGGACATCCCAGAATATTCCGGAATATCAAAATATTACGTATTATTTCCTTAATCGAATAAAATCGGATCATTATCCTGAAAATCATGTGCAAAAGCAAGCAAAAAAATCAACCCGGATCTCACCAGGACCTGCGCCTAGACGCAGGTCCATATTACAGGACCTGCGCCTAGATGCAGGTCACCAATACTGACCTGCATCTAGACGCAGGTAATGTTACTTGACATGCGCCTAGGCGCAGGTCTGGTGTCCTTAGGGGTTGATTTTTGCTCCTTCTGGCTTATAAATACACGCCCTTCCAACCCTTTCAAGAGACGACAACAACCCCGAGTCTCCTTCTGCATTGCATACTTCCATCCCATATACTTATACCACATCAAATCACTCGCAAAACATCAATAAACACATCACAAATCACCAACAAAGTCAACTTTAACCAAGAATTTCATATACATCATCGTTGATCTCTCCTTGGTTGTTCGATCAAGGCATAACCAGGTATAATTCCTGAAGACTCTACTTATCCTTATCCTTTTCTTCATTAATAACTTGTTTTAAGATCGATTAAAATGATGATTATTGATGCAAATAATGACAACAGATAATGTAAATAATTAATAAAGGCTATGATCGTGTATATGCGAATTTGGACATTATAATCGACAATAATATTGATTTTGATACAATTAATAATGATTCATAAATGTTATTTTAATCTTCATTTATAATGTTTCTTAATAATTTAACAAATTTCGATTCCGATCTTGCAATTCATACGTGTGGTGATTGTTAATTCATCAACGCAATTTGACAGATCGTACATTAACATTGACTCTTATGTTTTTATTTTTTTTAGATCTGCTTTTATATTTTACAAATCTGACAATAAATAATAATAATAAAGATTTTTTGCTTTGAATAATACAACCTTTCAACGATTTGCAAAGAATAATACAACCTATCGTTTTTTCGTGAATAATACAACCTTGTCCTCAATTTTGCAACCAATGATACAAATGACCTTTAACCTGCTATTCAGGTTCAAACTATTAATTTTTTTTATTTTTATTTTTTTAAGTCAGAAAAATAAAAAATAAAATCAAAATCAATTTTTTTTTTTTAAAAAAAATTAAAAATAATTTACCACCCCCCCACTATCAAAATCAAAATTTAAAAAAAAAAAAAATCAAAATCAAAATTTTTTAAAAAATAATAATTTTTTTATTTTTATTATTTTTTAAGTCAGAAAAATAAAAAAAATAAAATCAAAATTTTTTGAAAAAAATATATAAAAAATAATTTTTCAAAATTTTTTGATATTTTTAATTTTTTATTTATTTTATTTTGCAACTTTGCAATTTTTTTCTTTTTAAAAAAAATTACAAGGACCAATCATAATGTGACATGTGTCCCTTTAACATGTTTTATAAGTCAAAAACCGGTTTTGTATCATTCGTTGCAAAAATGAAGCCAAGGTTGTATTATTCACGAATAAACAGAAGGTTGTATTATTCACGAATAAACAGAAGGTTGTATTATTCTTTGCAAATCGTTGAAATGTTGTATTATTCAAAGCAAAAAAAATCCTAATAATAATGATTATAAAATTCATTTTTTTTTAATGCGAGCTATGTTACACGATTTTTTATTGTTAGATTTTGTGTCATAAAAGACCGCTATATTTTTCATCTTTTAATTTTATCGCTTTAAATATTTGGATCTTATTTTTTATGCGGTCATGGAAGAACGAATTTATTAATTAAATTTCGTATTGCCAAATAACCGCTATATTTCATCAAGTATCACTACAAGAAAAAGATTCAACAAGGGCAATTTTTATAAATCAAAAAGGGCAATTTTAATATTGCCTTATTTAATGATATAAAAAAGGACAATATTTTTTGCCCTTATTAATAAGGGCAAAAAATATGAGCAACCATGGCAATATAATTATTTTGCCTCCTTAAACATTAAATAAGAAGGCAATAGTTTTATTTTACCCCCTTTTAACCTAATGAATAAAAATAAGACAAAATTTTAAGTTTTGCCTTCTTTGATATTGTTTAAGAGGGCAATATTATTATTTTGCCATTTTTTAAAACATTCAAAGAGGACAACACTATAATTTTGCCATCTTAAAATAACAAAAATGACAACATTATAATTTTGCCCTCTTTAGTAACTTGTATTATTTAAGAGGGCAACATTATTATTTTGCCATTTTTTAAAACATTGAAAGAGGACAACACTATAATTTTGCCATCTTAAAAATAACAAGAATGACAACATTATAATTTTGGCATCTTTAGTAACTTGTATTGTTTAAGAGGGCAATAAAAATGACAACATTATAATAATCTCTCCAAAATACAACATACAAAATACACTCTCATTCATACTCCAAAATACAAAATACACTCTCCATAATACTCCAGTAATCAGAATAAACACTCTCCAATTATTCATACTCTTCAAAATACTCCAGTAATCAAAATAAACACTCTCCAAGTATTCATACTCCAAAATACACTCTCATTCAATTTCTTTTTAATTTGTAAAAATTCAGAAAATCAGTACAATTCTCCGAAAAAGTTTGAATCAGTACAGAAAGTTCAATTCATGCGCTCATCATTACAAAGTTCTTGATTGAAGTTGAAATCGACGATTCTCCGTAAGCTTATCATCTCAACTTTTATGATTTTGTTTGATTTTTTATGATTTTGTTTGATTTGTTTGATTTTGTTTGATTTCTATGATTTTGTTTGATTTGTTTCATTTTGTTTGAAATCGGAGGTTTTTGGCTATTCTGGCTTATTTGTTTGATTTTTTTGCTTTCTATGTTTTTATGGCTTATTTTGTTTGATTTTGTTTTGAAATCGGAGGGTTTGAGATTACTGCTATGAACTTGTCATTTCAAATTTTAAAGGCAACATTACTTTACTTCTTCCTTAATTTCCATCTTCATCTATCCTCTTGCTTACAGATAATCACGAAACATATAGTATTGGTCTTTTCTCTTTCCTGCTTGAAGAATGTGACCGGCTGATGGTTAATACTCTCATGCATGCTTCTTTCGTCTTTCCTCTTTCTTTCTTTCTTTTTTTTTAAATCTTCACTTCTTAGCTTCTATCTGATATTGTTATTTCAGAATCAACTTTCATTATGTTTCCTTGATATAATTTTTTATTTCTTTTCAAATCAATAATATGTATATAGTTTATATTCTTATTTTCTCAAACAAAAAACATAGGAATATGTAGTTCTTTGAAATGATAGATTAGAATTCGTGTTTTCTTCCAAACAAATAATTTGGAATTGAATGTAAGTATTTGAAATGTAGGATTTGAAGTAAATCATTTGAAATTAATTCCTAACATCCAAACACTACCTAATTGAAATTAATTAACGATTTGAAATTTAGCTGTCTCCGAGTGTTTTGGTCCGTGAACTAAATCTGTGAAGAATTGAAGAAATGACCAAATCATGCAGTTGGCACATCAACCACCCCGAAGACATCACAAGCATGTATTCATGTTGGAGATCAAGGTGTAGATAAAAACTAGCACATGAACAATTTGGATATTCAATACATTTCTAGTTTAGGATACTGGATATATAATACATTACTTACATGAAGGATTGCTTTGGGCCTTATTGTAGTATTGGTTTCATAGGGACATGTTTATGTGTACTTTTTTTTTTGCTGATATTGCCTTTTTGTGTACAACAATCAAGATGCCAATTATATGTGGGAACTTAACTTTAGCGGATGCTTTGGAGTTGGAAGTTTCTAGGCCAAGTAGTTAGTATGCTAGTCTTATTTCTCTGGAAGATGCTTTTCTCATTACATTTTAGAGTTCTTTTGGAAAAGATTTGAATCGACTTAGTATTAGTGCTAAGTTTTATGTATAAGTAAGGTTGTCAAGCACACCATCAGAGGTTGTGCTGGAAGCTATATTTTGCGTACTGAAAGTTTCAAGTTGATCGCTTTTGAAACATATTTGTGATTCGCGTAGATTTTATTTGTCAATTCTGACTACAGTAATGTGTTATAAACAGCTTAAAATAATGAACTAGGGCACTGGTTTCTGATAGTCCCATTTGATTCGAGGCCAGCAGCAGGGGCTGAAGACATTTTTGAGAGAAAGGGATTTGAAAAAGAAGGGAAATTAAAGATCTAGATAGAATAAAGTAAAGGGTTTGGGGAAAGTTTCTATAAAGAGGTGTGAAAAGCTTGAGATAGTTCTCTTGGCAACAGATTTATATATACCCTAAATTATTTTATGTAAAGCCTTTTTTGTGACCCATATGAAGTATAATTCATTCTGTAAAATTTTAGAGTGAATTCAAAAAATGTTGCTCGTGAGAGTTTCTTATTGCATCAATTTCCCTACCTAAAGCTAATGGCCTGACAGGACGATCTTTAATATTGTTGTTTGCTGCACCCTCCAATTCTTGTTTGATGTTATTAGATTGTGGCTTCAGTTAGATATGTCTAACTAGTTGCTTTAATGTTTTCTTATATGATCTGATGCATTTTTTTTATGCAGGAATCTCTCTCTGCTCTAGCTGCTGAATATCAATCAGGGAGTCCTATCTTGCTAGAAAAGATAAAGGTTTTTAACCTGATCTGTTCAATGACCACCCCCACTGTCATTTCGTTATTCTTTTTTGGTTTGATCTTGAGTGCAACATAACTCTATTTATTTGTTCGCAGTTTCTTGAGGAAATATACTCCTCAATCAGGCGTACACGGGGTGATGGAAATTGCTTTTTTAGAGGCTTCATGTTCTCTTACTTGGTGAGAGCCGTTGACTTTATGGATTGATGATCAATAGGCAAACTATGTTTCGTTTTCCTCTATTTTCCCAATCTCTTGTATAACAATTTTCCTCTATTTTAGGAGCATATTCTAGAAACACAGGACAAGGCTGAGGTAGATCGTGTCAGGGCTAATGTTGAAGAATGCAGGAAGACACTCCAGGGTCTTGGCTATGCTGATTTCACATTTGAATATTTTTTTGGGGTGAATCAGCTTTTCCTTTTTTTGTATACTCACAAACGAATTTCATTATCCGGTTTAGATATTCTAGGTTATATTAATGAAGTCCATGGTATTGGCATGCATATACAACATATATAAATCCCTTTGTAAAGAAAACCTTATTCGCAAGTTTAACTTTATTTAACTTATTATTTTTTTTACTTTTTAATGTGGGATATATACAGTTATTTCTTGAGCAGCTGGAGAGTGTGATTCAAGGGCCAGATGCTTCAATAAGGTTGTTTTCCTAGTTGCTTATGATTTCATCTTGAGTTTTTAGATATCATCTTTGATAACTGTATACTAGCACTTGTAATTTGTCTTCTCATAGTGCTTCTTTTCCTTCCTCCAGTCTTGATGAGCTTGTCGAAAGCAGTCGAGATCAATCCGTGTCTGATTATAGTGAGTTATAATTTTTGTTAAAGGTCCATTATTAAGTTTATTTTCTTGGTATTTCCCTTGACAAGTTGACGTATATGTTGGTCAGTTGTAATGTTCTTTAGATTTGTTACGTCTGGGGAGATACGCAAGCGTTCTGAGTTCTTCGAGCCTTTCATAACGGGATTGACGAATGGCACAGTGGATAAGGTACGTCTGGCTTTGAATTTGAATGCAGGACATTTACTTATGGAAAATTTCTCTCCTTTGCTCTTGTACCTGTTGCTAATAATTTTTCGCCTGATACTGTTTTCATTTACAAAATTTCTCTACTTATGGCATGAATCTATGCAAATGCTATCTGAGCAAGAGGATGATATTTGTATAATGTTGAATATAGGAGAATATAGATTGTGAAAAAGCTACTGACAGAAATCTGAGTCTTGAACAGGGGAGCACAATTTGTTTGCCTTTTTAGTTGAATTAACTTTAAAAATGAGCAATTAGGAACCTTTTAGAACATTAGTGTGGATGAGATTAGGTTTTCAGAATGCACGGGGGTGAAAGCAAACAAAGCCATTCCTCTGGGAATGGGATCTGTAGCAACTTACAAATCCTCAGAAGTTGTTTGTCTTAATTAGGTTGCATATCAAGCCGTTGGATGTCTAAAATAGGCATTTATGTGAAATGCGTGGGATTTTTGCCATCCAAAAAGTCATTTCGAATTCTTCTTTTAGATGAAGACTGTAGTGAGTTAATTTTTTGAGAAATAAAGTGGAGGGTAGCTGTGGAAGATACTAGTCCATAGGTAGGTAGTGTGATTGACATTTTAGCGGTTTTAACCATTGTGCTTGCTCACTGTCATGGTCAGAAAAGGGGAATTAACCCTGTTAATTTCTTAATAACTTTGGATTATTGCTGCCAGGGTTTATATTGGCATACTGTGGAATATTGCTAAACTATGGTTGTCTCTGATTAAAACTCAGCATTATGTTTAGCAAAGGATAGTTTCCTATTAAAGGTTTTCATTTATTTTTTTTAATGTTGTGAACTTATGGTTGGACAATCCCTCTTATTCATCAATCTCAGGCATGGGAATCGTGAGTACTAATTTGCTCCACTTAGAATTTTCTGTTATGCTGCATTTCTTTATTTCAATTTCCACACTAGTTAATTAGTGTCAACTTAATGTTCTAAACTTGTATTAGAAAGTTTTGCCTAGGAGTCTGTGTTTTTTTTCAAAGTTTACATTTTTGCGTTACGGAGGGAGTACTAATAATCCAAAACCTTCTTTCGTGACCAGGTCCTGCTCTATTTGAGACCGTTGTTTCTATGTCAAAGAACACTATCTCTGGCGGTAATCCTTCTGGGCAGTGGGCAGAACCCCCCTCCCCCACTGCCCAAAAGCAGCAGCAGACCCCCCCCCCCCCCACACTGCCCAGCATCAGAACAAGCCCCCACTGCCTAGCACCCAACCCCCCACACATTGGCCAACAGCAGCAGCAGACCCCCCCCCCCCACTGCCTTTTATATGTTCTTTATTGCTCCGAGTGATTTGAGGATGACCCTTACAAGGCATCTACTATCAGATCCTACCGGAGCCACTATGATTAGAACATACATGATAGTACTATGATTGCTTTCCTTTGTAAATCATGTGATACAGGTTTATATGGTAGTAGTATAAGTGGTGAATTTTTGCTTAATGTTGTGTATATACCATACATGACAATCATTTTTTGTATTTGTATATACCATATTTTTGCTTAATGTTGTGTGAATTTTTGATGCGTTATAGACAAATTATACTTGACAGGATTTATGGGAATATGTGAATATTTTGGTTGCCTTCTTTATTATAGCAAAGAGGGCAAAAAAATTTGCCTTTGTTGATGACTAACTAGGGCAATATTTTTAGTCTTTATTGATGACTAAATAGGGCAAAACTTGTTGCCTTGGCTGATGACAAAGTAGGGCAAAACATTATGCCTTGGTTAATGAACAAGTAGGGCAATTTTTTTTTGCCTTGGTTAATGACCAAGTAGGGCAAAAAATTTTGCCTTGGTTAATGAACAAGTAGGGCAAATTTTTTTACCTTGGTTGATGAACAAGTAGGGCAAATTTTTTTGCCTTGGTTGATGACCAAGTAGGGAAATTTTTTTTGCCTTTGTTAATGTTCAAAGAAGGCAATAATTATTGCCTTTGATGATGACCAAAAAGGGCAAATTTGGGTTGCCTTGCTTGGGTTGAAGCAAAGAGGGCAAAAAATATTTGTCCTTCTTGTTCAAAAAAAAGAGGGCAAAAATTTTAGTTTCGCCCTCTAAAGCTAATACAACGGTTCTACAAGGGCAACATAAGGGCAATATTTATGTTGCCCCGGTAGCCTAAGAGGGCAAATTTTGGGTCTAAGAGGGCAATTTTCGTTGCCCTCTTTGAAACTATTTCTTGTAGTGTATTTTCGGATCATTAAATAATGTTGTGCAAAATATGGTTTATGATTTTATTCACAAATTCAAGAGTCATACATAAAAGCCCGATCTGATTAAATAATAATAAATGACGATTAAAATTATCAATTTAAATATACCGATTGAAATGTTCAAATCGCATAAGAATTTTGTATCTTAATCATCATTTTAATCGTATTCTTTTTTAGTATTTATTATATTTAGTGTTGTCAAACAGCACATCAAACCACTTCTCCTGGAACACACTTTGAACCTGCACATATTTATTTTGTATCCCTTTATTGCTTTTATTTTTATATTTCGTTCATGGTTTTATTTGTCTTTATTTTTAGGATTTTTAAAACTGATTTAATTTAAAGTGGTCACAATAAAGTTAGTTTTGATTTGTAAATAAATTAAACCCACTTAGTAATATGCGTTCTGTAGGGTAAAATTGAGGTATTTATGTATTTGGGATTAATAATAATTTGACCATAAAAAGAGACGTAGTAGAGACTGCTTACAGGCGGGCGGGCCCAATGCACGATTGGCCCGTAACCTGTCCTCGAACCCATACTCTGGTGCACGACCATATGGGGCCAATTGCTCCTAGCATCGGTATTTCTTCGGTGTCCGTGGACCGTATAAAACGTACGGTGGCGACTCCTACTAGACCGTATTCACTTACGGCGTTAATGAGCATTCAAACAACTCGTGAGACTTAGGCGGCCGGGTAAAAACGGCCCCTACAGTTTGGCGACTCTGCTGGGGAATATCACTCCTTAGTGGTGTGGACAAACTTGAAAAGTCTCGTGGTCTTATTGTTAACATTCCCGAATTTTTTAGGCAAATTGCATGTGGCCCTACGAATAGGTGTTGCACTATAGGACCTTGTCTCATATGAGCATGTTCTATGCTCGAGACCGACCCCGGGGGGTTTGATTATGGTTTCTTGTGGTGCCCGACCTTAATGATCATAAGCGGCCCATCCCATCCATGGCACGTGATTCTCATGCCCGAAGAGATCATAATAAGAGATCTATTTATCGTGTGTCATTCAATTTGAAGAGTGACTACATCGGTTTAGTTTCTCTTTAGCCATGGTACCTTGTGACCACCCAGGATTGACCTTATAGAAGACCACTCATGTTGTATCATATTAGTGTGACTATGTGTGCATTTTTTTTTGTGGGCTCTAGCCATCTTTTTTCACTATTCACTCACACTTCATATAGTCATGGTCATCTTCTAGATCATATAGTTCACAATGTTGGGCCTTAGTGTCCTTGTATGTAGTCCATATAGGCTTTGACCTTAGTTTGACCATAGGTTTTGGCCCAAAACCTTAGTCGTTCATTTAATTGGGCTTAGGTCCACTCCTCATTTAGGCACTTCCATTCACATACATTGCATATTTTATGTCATTTGGTGCCCTTCCAAAAAAAAATCAAAAAATAAAAAAAAATCAAAAAAATAATAGCAGCATAGAGGACGATCTGCTAAAGGTTGATACATTAAGCTCACCAGAACTCGATGAACAATAGCAGCATCGGCACACCCCACTCCCAGTCAAGAGTCAGTCAGGGTTGTTTCTTTAGGTTGAGTCGGAGAGTCCCTCCACCTAGACATTTGCATTTCTTTTCTTTCCTTTTCGAGCCTATGTCATTAGGATTCTTCTTTCCATTTATAGCCTTGTAATTTCATTGACATAAATAAAATTATCATTCTTTTTAATTTATTATTAGCCTCCATTTTAATTTGTGCTTTTAACTCTAAGATAAATCATGACCTCAAATTTTCATAATCAATAAATTGTACTTAATAAATGGACATTGCCCGAGAGGCGTTCTTTTCTTGAACTCCACAAAAATTATCGATCTCTTTCTCATCACCTGTATTCATTCAATCCCTTGCAACCCTTTGAGCCTTAAACACATATTAACCTAATTTCCTTCCTTACCTACATCTACCTCACCTATGGGATCAAATGGTGCGTAGGAAAAGACATGTGCCTAAAATTTAAAAAAAAAAGAAACAAAAAAAAAAGTTCAAATCAAAGTCCATCCAAAGTCAATAAAGCTAGTTCAGTTCAATAAATCCATCTCAATTTCCAGTTCAATTCAATAAATTTAACTCAGTTCAACAAATCCAGTTCAATGCAATAAATCCAGTTCAATTCAATAAATCTAGCACAATTCAATAAATCCAGCTCAATTCAATAAACCCAGTCCAATAATTCGACTCAGTCCAATCTAATTCAAATAAATAAATAAAAAGAGTCAAAAAGCACATTGCGCATCATGGGGGGGTTTAAATTGGGAACTTTGAGCCTTCTTTCCCTTTTCCTTCTTAACCCTCAACCCTAGCCAAACATTACAACCACAAAAGCCCTCTCCCCTGAGGCATTGTCCAAATAATCATTAAGAACTACGATGGTCTGATTCCATAAGGATACGTAGGAAGCCTCTTCTCCAGGTTCGATCCAATTAATATATGAATTTTTGAGATTCACTCCTTCAATTAACTTGGGGTTTTAAGCACAAATTCTTAGTTCACCACCCGTCATAGGCTCGAGTTTGAACCAACATTAATTCAGCCAACCACATCAACTCCCTACATCATCACCCTTCTGTCACAAATTTTTAGCCTTTCTTTTTCTTGCACCGACAGCCTTTCTCTTTTCCACACCCTGTGGGCTTTCTCTGACTCTTCTTAAGCTCATAGCTTTGATTTGATTCTTGTGTTCTTATATTAGGGCGCGACATACCTTCATTAATTGGGCAATCCATATCTAACTCAAGTTCATAACTTGAGCTAGCCTCTTTTCTCAATGCTTTGGCCTTTTCATGCAATCAGGAAAATAGCTTTAACAATGATCTTTCATCCATCCTTACCCTAAAGGCTAGGGGCTTACCTATCCATCTACTCCACCACAAACCTAAGATTCACAAAAAGCCTTATCCATCATCTCTCATTCATGCTACCCTACCTATTCAGCTACTTCACCACAAATATAGCCTTCCCCTCGGGTTAGGGGCTTGCTTATGATCGAAGGCTCTGTCTTTGATTAATTGGGGGATTAAGACCGCTCCATCCCCATTTTTAATTACCATACTATTGGTCAATCCCCTTGGTCATTCATTTCTTTGTCATACATATCATTCCACATGCATTACATTTCATGAACAACAATCACATCATGCACCACAAACATATCGCACATCAATATCATTTCATGCCTACATTCATATACATGCATAAGCATCACACACATTGTACATATGCACATCATATAGCACAAAGCACATAAGGCTAGATCATTCGTCTCTCCGGACTTATGCACATCATAGTTATATGCATCTTCTCCTTGATATCTTTACTTATGCAGCCAATACATGCTATTGGTTCGCCCTAACCATAATACTTTGACTTTCGTCTTACGAGAACATTCGTCTCTCCGGACTCAGTCAAAGTGGGGGCTTCTCATCATACACACACCTCCTTGTACATTTTTTTTCCGCCTCAACAGCCTCATCATCTTTTCTTACGGGTTCATGCTTACCCTAATGCCTCTAAGGGTTTACCCTTAATTCCCCAGGCCATCCAGAATACTTTGACTTTCGTCTTGCGAGAACATTCGTCTCTCCGAACTCAGTCAAAGTGGGGGCTTCTCATCATACACAAACTTCCTTTTCCCTCACTCACAATCACTTTGCGTACAGGGTTTATGCTTGCCCTAAGCTCTCAGATATCACTCTAAGGGTTTATTCTTACCCTTAATTCACTTTCTTTTCTTATGGGTTTATGCTTACCCTAATTCCACTAAGGGTTTTTGCCTACCTTTAATTCAGTTTCTTTTCTTATGGGTTTATGCTTACCCTAATTCTCTAAGGGTTTACCCTTAATTCCCCAGCTAGAATTGTAATGACCCTGATTTTATTGGTATTTTTGCCAATAATTTATGTGCATTTATGTGTATTCATGTATAGTTCAAATTTATTTTTGAACTATTTTATTTTATTTTATGTGAATAATTACGATTTAATTCGAATTATTTTATTTGCAGTTATTATTATTTATGTTGATTATTATTTAATTAATTAGAATTTTTATTATGTAATTTTCTAATTAATTATTTAATATTTTGGGCTAAATCGATTTATGCATGATTAATCATGCGGTTTTTGCAAATTAGCCCAAATGATCACGAGAGCCCATTTTTAGGCCCAATTGCCCTTGATGGCCGGCCCTCTCCTTTGTGCATGGCAAGTTTTGCCACTTGCTTTGCTTTCACACTTAACTAACTTCTATAAATAGAAGTAGTAAGTGAGCCATGAGACCATTTTTGCTCATTTGCCTTTAATCACACTTGCCATTAGATTAAAACACAAAAACTCCCTCCCATTTGCTCTCTAGTTCCACGCCATTTTTGGCTACATTTCAGCATCAAATTGTTCATCCATCTTTCTAATCCCAAACTTAAAGATTCAACCTCTATTGATCTTTAGGTACCTAAACACAATCTAAACCTCAAAAATATTATTCAAGATCACTTGTTTGGATTGTTTTCCGGGTTTGATCGTGTTCGAGTGGGTGTTCGAGTGGTGTTCGTGTGGGAGCCGTGTGGTTCGAGTGGGTTCGTGTAGGGACCGTGTTGATCAAGGTGGTCCGTGGTGGTGGCCGTGTGCAGCAGCCGTGCAGTGGTGCCGTGTGGGTGTGCTCGTGTTCGTGTGGTTCGAAACCAAGCCGTGTGCACCGTGTTTTGGGCCGTGTTGTGTGATCGTGTGGGTTGATTTTCCGGGCAGCTTTTTGTATTAATTTTTGTGTGTTATCTTCAATAAGGTAACATAATTTCTCAACCTTGTTGGTATACTATGATTATAGTATAGATTAAATGCATGTATGGGTTGTTTGGTGATGTTTAATCATGATTTTATGTATTGTTTCTAATCTGATTTTTATGTGGTTTTCATGATATTCTGATGATGGTTTTGATGATTTTATGGTTGAATTTATGTTGTTTTATGATCATGATAATTATGTTAAAGTTTGATGAATTTTGGATAAGTTCTAGTTGAATTTTCGTGTGGTATATTGAGGTTATGCGTGTGATGATGGTTGTTTGGATAAGTTCTTGATTGAAGTTCTTGAATATTGATTGAGTTGTTGATTGAAGATCTTGAATCTTGAATGAGTTCTTTGAGTTCTTTATGAGTTCTTGATGGGTTTTGATGAGTTCTTGGTTGAATCTTGAAAGTTAAAGAAAATGATTTAAGTGTTAAAGAAAGTTAAAGATTGAGTCAAAGTTGGTTAAAGAATGTATTTTAAAATGATGGATTATGTTGGTTAGACTCAAGATCAAGGCGCAAAGGCAATCTTGAGAATAACTTCGTTGTTTAACTGATTATTTTCGAGAATCAAGGCGCAAAGTGGGCAAAATGATCTTAAGGCTTACTAATCCCCTCTATTTTATAGAAGTGGGAGTAGTGTGAACACAAAGCAAGTGGCAAGGCATGGCTTGCCTTGTAACAACCGGCCAAAGGGTAATAATGGGCCTAAAAATGGGCTCTCGTGATTAATTGGGCTAATTTGCAAAAACCGCATGACTAATCATGCAATAATCGATTTGGCCCAAAATATTAGATAATTAATTAGAAAATTAAATAAATAAAATTCTAATTAATTAAATAATAATTAACATAAATAATAACAACTAAAAATAAATATTTCGAATTAAATCGAAATTATTCACATAAAATAAAATAAATAGTTCAAAAATAAATTTTAACTAACACATAAACACACATAAATACACCTAATTATCGGCAAAAATACCAATAAAATCTGGGTCATTACAACCTCCCCTCCTTAAAGAAATTTCGTCCCGAAATTTCAAGGTGCATGAGATCGCTCTCCATCAAACAACTCCGGGTACTTTTGCCGCATAGACGCTTCCGTCTCCCAAGTCGCTTCTTCATGGTGTTGATTTCTCCACAACACCTTGACAAGCGGTACCTGCTTACGCCGCAGGGTCCTCACTTCCCGATCCAAGATTTGGACGGGTCGCTCCTCATAAGTCAGATTCGGCTCGATCACGACCGGATCCGCTGTAATCACATGAGTAGGATCATGTACATATTTCCTTAGCTGGGAAACATGGAATACATCATGTACATTAGCCAAACTAGGTGGTAATGCCAATCGATATGCCACCTCCCCAACTCGTTCAAGTATCTCGTAAGGTCCCACATATTTCGGTCGGAGTTTCCCCTTCTGACCGAAGCGTACCACTCCCTTGAATGGCGAAACCTTAAGCAAGACTTTGTCACCTACTTCGAAAGCCAGCGGTCTACGTCGATTATCGGCGTAGGATTTATGACGACTCTGAGCGGCCTGCATCTTAGACCGGATGACTCGAACCTTCTCGATAGTATCGCGTACCATCTCAGGTCCTAAAGCCACAGTATAGCTGATATCATTCCAACATATAGGACTCCGACATTTCCTGCCATACAAGGCCTCATACGGAGCCATCTCAATGCTGGAGTGATAGCTGTTGTTATAGGAGAACTCTATCAAGCAGAGCATACGTACCCAAGACTGGTGATACTCCAGAGTACATGCTCGAAGCATATCCTCCAAAGTCTGGATGGTCCTCTCAGTCTGACCATCAGTAGCCGCATGAAAAGCGGTGCTCAACGTCAGCTTCGTCCCAAAGGCTTCCTGAACTGACTTCCAGAAACGAGACAGAAATCTCGGATCCCGATCAGAAACAATCTCCCTCGGAACTCCGTGAAGTCGGATTATGTCCTGAGTATATGCCTCAGCTAGACGCTCCATCGACCAGGTCATCTTCATCGGGATGAATCTAGCGACCTTAGTCAACCTATCCACTATGACCCAAATAGCATTTAAGCCATTGCAAGTGGGTAAGCTCACTACGAAGTCCATAGATACCGACTCAAACTTCCAGGTCGGAATAGGTAGTGGCTGCAATAGACCTCCTGGTCTCTGATGCTCAATCTTGACCTTCTGACAGGTCAAACACCGAGCAACAAACTCCGCTACATCCCTCTTCATCTTAGGCCACCAGAATTGGCCCCTAAGATCCTGGTAAAGCTTATTACCACCGGGATGAACAGAATAAGGCGAGTTATGTGCCTCGGACATGATCCTGTTCCTAAGATCAGAACAGTCCGGTACACACCATCTCCCTCGAAAGCGCATACCACCATCCGAAGGGATCTCGAAACCTACAGCTTTACCTTGCCGTATAGCCTCTCGAATCCTAGCAAATTGTGGGTCGTTCTGCTGACCCTCGCGCATCTCCTGAAATAAATCAGGCTCGGCACTCATAGATGTCAGACGAAGTCTGACGGAACCACGGCTTCTACTGAAGTTCAAGCGATGCTTGCGACTCAGCGCATCCGCAACTAAGTTCGCCTTGCCTTCGCAATAGTTGAGCGTCAGGTCGTAGTCCTTGATCAACTCAAGCCACCGTCTCTGCCTCATATTAGGGTCTTTCTGAGTAAAGATGTACTTGAGACTCTTGTGATCCGTGAATACTTTACACGAACCACCATAGAGATAGTGCCTCCAAATTTTGAGCGCGAACACCACAGCCGCTAACTCTAAGTCATGCGTAGGATAGTTACGCTCGTGCACCTTCAGTTGCCTCGATGCGTAAGCGATGACCTTCCCACCCTGCATGAGCACACAACCTAAGCCACACTTCGAAGCATCACTATAGACCTCGAAGCCCTCTTCATCGTTCGGAAGAGTAAGGATCGGAGCAGAGACTAATCTCTGTTTCAACTCCTGAAATGCTTGCTCGCAAGCCTCTGTCCAAACGAATCGGACCTCCTTCTGCAGGAGACTAGACATCGGTCTAGCTATTTTGGAGAAGTCCTGGACGAATCGTCGATAGTATCCGGCCAAACCCAGAAAACTACGAACCTCCGCCACATTTGTCGGGCTACTCCAATCCACCACAGCCTTAATCTTAGCTGGATCTACTTTAATGCCTTCTTTGCTGATCACATGACCTAGGAAGGCTACTTGGCGAAGCCAGAACTCACACTTGGAGAGTTTCGCGAACCACTTATGACTCCTCAATATCTCGAGTACCATCCGGAGATGTTCCGTATGCTCGGACTCATCTCTAGAATAGATCAAGATATCATCTATAAATACTACGACGCACTTGTCGAGTAAGTGGTGAAACGTCCGGTTCATCTGGTCCATGAACACGGCTGGCGCATTAGTGAGGCCAAAGGGCATCACCTCAAACTCGTAATGGCCGTATCGAGTACAAAAAGCAGTCTTCGGGATGTCTTCTTTCTTGACTGGAATCTGATGATATCCAGACCAAAGATCTATCTTCGAAAACACTCCTGCTCCTCGCAACTGATCGAACAGGTCCTCAATCCTAGGCAATGGGTACTTATTCTTGATAGTTACCCGATTCAACTCTCGGTAGTCTATGCACAGGCGCATACTACCATCTTTCTTCTTCACGAAGAGCACAGGAGCTCCCCACGGAGAAACACTTGGCCTAATGAAGCCCTTATCGATCAAATCCTGGAGTTGTGTCTTTAACTCCAATAACTCAGATGGTGCCATCCGGTACGGTGCCTTCGAGATCGGCGCTGTCCCGGGTACTAAGTCGATATGAAACTCGACATCGCGCTCAGGTGGAACGCCTGGTAGCTCATCAGGAAAGACGTCTCTGAAATCCCTCGCTACCGGTATATCGTCCAACAGAGACTCATCAGTCAAGTCTCGTACCTGACAGAGATACACTAAATCGCCCTTCTGGCGATGTTTCCTCATTTTCAAGGCAGAGATTACCTTTACTCCTTTCTTAAGGACGAACCCAGAGTAGGTAACTCGGTTGCCCTGAGATCCTCGGAATGATACTGACCGATCTTGGCAACGAATTATCGCTCGATACCTTGATAGCCAGTCCATACCAAGTATGACATCAAACTCCATCAACGGAAACTCCTTCAGATCGGCCGTCGCTTGCTCCCCAGCTATCACGATAGGCACTCCTCGGAATTCACGCTGACAAACAAAATCCTCTCCGGAAGGGAGAGTAATAATTGAACTAACAGGAAGGCTGCCTCGAAGATTAGACCTCGAGACAAAACTACTAGCCACAAAAGAAACAGTAGCACCAGAATCAAACAGAACTAAAGCTAACATACCAGAGACAAGAAATCTACCTGATACGACGTCAGGCTGAACCTCGGCCTCCGCCTCGGTCATACAGTTGACTCGGTTCTTCACCGGAGTCTTCGGCGGTGCTGGAAGCTGCTTAACCTCAGAATCTGGCTTCCTCTCGGGGCATGTCGACGCCTTATGGCCTACCTTCCCGCAAGTAAAACAAGTGATCGGAGAACCGTCGCACTTCTTCCCTGGATGGAAGTCTCGGCCGCAACCTCTACACTTCGAGCCATCACTACCCTTACGCGAACTCGGGGTCGAAGGGGTACTGCTAGATGTGCCAAACCGGGGCTTCTTAAACGAAGCTGTAGTCGTCGGAACCGGAGCTCTCTTCTTGCTCGAATCTTCCTCGGTAATCGATGCCTGTATCTCAAGTGCTACCTCGTAAGCCTGCTGGAACGTCGTCGCTCCACTGCTGATCACGTGAACTCGAATCCTCGGATCTAGCTTTTTGATGTAGCGCTTGACCCGATCCTTCTCCGATGGAACCACAGACGTAGCGAACCTCGATAACTCCGTGAATCGATCAGTGTACGCCTGGACAGACATCTTACCCTGTGCAAGAGTAAGAAACTCCTCCTGTTTCTGCCACCGCAACTCGTCGGGGTAGAAACGCTCCTGGACCTTATCGATAAAGTCGGTCCAAGTCATCGCATGCAACGGCTGGTACGTGTCCTTCGCTAACGTCCACCAGTTATCGGCCTCTCCACGTAAGTAATATGCGGCGATCTGCACCCTCTCGTGATCGGGACAAAACGTCGCGTCGAAGAGCTTCCCCATCTCGCGGATCCAGCTCTCCAAAGTAGTGGGGTCGGCAACCCCGTCGTAAGTCGGAGGTCGATGACGTGCGATACGATCGAACGTCGACTGCATACTCGGCGGATGACGACTATGGTGCGCCAACGTAAGGATCGCCTCCTCAAGTGCCCGCAACCTCTGTCGTCCAGTACTCAACCGGCGAGGTGTAGACATGCTGCCACGCATCACAACAAAAGACATAACAAGGAATAAATGTTAGTCAAATACCCTACCAAAGTCAAGTAAACCAAAATAAAGGAAGAAAGAAATAGAAAAGGTCTTATCCCGGTCTTTCTACCCAACTCTTCTCCCTTCACTTAATCCTAGAATTTGGTTTGATCACTCGGGAATAATAAAGCTCTCAACTCCCGGGTTAACTCAAATCCTAAAAACTTCACTTAAAACCTATTCGGCTCTGATACCAACTGTAACGACCCGACTCGCTTAAATCGGCGCGGAAGAAACCGACGAGTCGAATAGTTAAAAACTACAACTTAAAATACTTAAGAAATAAAACTAATTCCTCAAATATTGTTATCAAACCACCAAAAGTACAAATACCCACAAGTTTGTACATAAACTAATCCAAAGGTCAAACTAGAAATACTAAAATTACAAGTAACTCCAACCACACATCGGAGTCTAAAACAACATATAAAAGTCCATTCAACAACGTATAAAATCTATATAACTCCATCAAGATCTAATACCACGAAAAAACAGTAAATACAACAGGTAATAGTAATAACAACGTCGCTCGCCCAACCCAAAGCTAAGCAAGAGTATCGTCATCAGAAGTACCTGAAAAATGTACAACAGTCCACCATCAGTGGCGAGTAACATAACTTACTCACCCTAATGGGAATACACATGTACATAGCACAAATCAAATAATCAATATCAAATCAATAATCAAAGTGCAAGATCAACCCAAACGTGAACTCGACTCGAATCATCCTAATCGACTATCTTTGGCGCAACATTCATATTCTAGACCGGACTGTGCTCGTACGAACGCATCTTACGCATTCGAACTTTCTACTATGCTCGGATTTGAGAATCTTACTCCCAAACCCCATGAAACCAATCTTACTGGAAATCCATGTCCCGTGAAACCAATCTTACTGGAAATTCACTAAGATCACATAGTATGACTCCAACTATCCCAATACCGCGGATGGAATAGGGGCAACGTCTTAACCCAAATACAATGAATCTTACTCAAAGTATTAGGCGTCTAAAAATGAAATCAAGCTATTCTTTAATTAAATCTTTTAATCATCTTAATCATATTATTCATTTAATTATCTCAACTTAACTAAATTACAATCAAGAATTGCCTCAATGCCTTGATTCTTGAAGATAACTAGTTAAAATATCGAAGTTATTCTCAAGAGCTGCCTCTAGCCTTAATCTTGAGTCTAACCAATCATAAGTCATCATTCTATAATCATTCTTTAGTCGAATTAAACATATTCTTTAACTTTCTTTATTCTTTAAATCAATTTCTTTAACTTTCAAGATTCAATCAAAAACTCAAAGAACTCATGAAGAACTCATGAAGAACTCAAATAACTCATTAAAGATTCATAAAGAACTCAAAGAACTCATTAAAGATTCATAAAGAACTCATTCAAGATTCAAGAACTCAATCAAGATTCAAGATCTTCAACCAAGAACTCATCCAAACTCAATTAATCCACACGCATGAACTCAATGAATCACACGAAAATTACTCTTCAACTTATCCAAAATTCATCAAACTTTAACACGTTAATCATGATCAAATTACAACGCATGTTTAATCATAAAATCATGAAAAATCATCACTAAAACATCATATTAACACATAAAAATCAGATTTAGCAATCATGCATAAAATCATGGATATTCATCAACAATCAACCCAAACATGCATTTAATTCATACTATAAACATAGTATACCAAATAGGTTGAGAAAGCATGTTACCTTATTGAGGATTACACACAAAATCAACACAAGAATGCAGCCCGGAAAACACGTCAAACACGGCCCCTAGACACGGCACACACACACGAGCACCACGTCTTCAACTCGACACCACAGCACACACGGCTTCACCACACGGCCTGCTACACCACCACGAGCACGACACCACCTGCTGCACGGCACCACCACACGGCCCTGCTGCACAACTCGGACACCACCACCACACGAACCCACACGAACACGAACCCAAATCCAATCCGAACTAGTGATCTTGAATGAAATGAATGTGTTTAGGAATGTGTTTGAATACCTAAAGATCAATGGGTTATGAATCTTTAAGTTTTGGGTTTAGAAAAATGATGAACAATTGATGGGTTCAATTGATCAAAATGGCGTGAAAGTGGAAGAGAAAATGGGGTGAGTTTTTGTGTTTGAAATGGATGGCAAGAGCATTAGATGGCAAAGTGGGCAAAATGATCTTAAGGCTTACTAATCCCCTCTATTTTATAGAAGTGGGAGTAGTGTGAACACAAAGCAAGTGGCAAGGCATGGCTTGCCTTGTAACAACCGGCCAAAGGGTAATAATGGGCCTAAAAATGGGCTCTCGTGATTAATTGGGCTAATTTGCAAAAACCGCATGACTAATCATGCAATAATCGATTTGGCCCAAAATATTAGATAATTAATTAGAAAATTAAATAAATAAAATTCTAATTAATTAAATAATAATTAACATAAATAATAACAACTAAAAATAAATATTTCGAATTAAATCGAAATTATTCACATAAAATAAAATAAATAGTTCAAAAATAAATTTGAACTAACACATAAACACACATAAATACACCTAATTATCGGCAAAAATACCAATAAAATCTGGGTCATTACATAGCGAGTATTGCAATACGGAGTGATGGGGCATAATGCACCCATTAGCTGTTGGGCCAGCCACATACTAAGCTAAGGCCCAACCCAACAATCAGCAAACAACAGAAATCCATCACAAGGAAGGCCCACAAAAAGGATCAGGCCCAGGTATGGGCCAAAGTCTGTACAGGGGCCCTGATCACCTAAATCCACGCTCAAGCACCTACCTGGTCAAGATCACATCTACCAGGTCCTGAGAACAGTAGCCTGATCCAGGTCCAGCGTACCAGGTCAAAGGAACGCCTACCAGCTACAGGGTTACTGACCAGGTCCAGCCCCGCCTGCCTGGTCCAGTTCAACCTACCAGGGGCAGTTTTCCTCACACATTCTCAAGGTATTATAAATAGTCCTCATCCATGCACATGCAAAGGTATCCAAAAACTACTAAACACACCTCAAACTTCTCCCTCACTTTCTCTCTCTACATTTCCCCACTCTTACACTTCACTGACTTGAGCGTCGGAGGGCCATTCCCCGGAACACCTCCGGGGGTAGCTCACGCTTGTTCATTGTGCAGATCAACGAGCATACTACGTGGAATTTGGACTAGCTCTCAAGCCCATCAACACATTTACATTGTTGGGACCACAAAATCACCTCAACAATTTGGCGCTAGAAGGAGGGTAATGAGTGCCATATTCAGTTCATCTTCCACCTTCGAACTACCTTGACAATGTCTCAACACGGTGACTCCGGTGACCATCCGAGCAAGCAACCACAACGCTCAAACCAAAAGAAGAGCGGTAGCGTGCACACCCCAGAGGTATCGCAAAAGGACCGCAGTGCAAACGCACCCACAAAGTCTCAGTTAAAGGAAGCACTTCGAGTCCTTCGAGCAGCTTCCTTGCTGAACAAGGAATCAGAAGAGAGCGAGCCCAACGCAAGTGAACCATCGGAGGATGAGGGTGAGTCAACAGAAGAGGACTACTCAGTTTCCCCACCTCGACCATCCTCCTCCGTCGGCACGAAGAGGCCATCTACTTCGAAGGCTCCATCCAAGGACGACCAAAGGCCACCCCGCGTGCGTAGAAAGCTCAGCTACTCGTGGGGATCAAGCAGCCAAAGGGTCTCAACCAACCAACATAGATCCACTCCACCCACATCTCTTCCAGGGGAGTGGGAAGAAAGCGAATGGGATACGACGAGGGAAGCAAGAAACCACCCAAGTTGGTTCTCAACCGCAAACAAAACAAGGGCTTTGGACGACGTTGCCCAAACAACTCAGGAGGTGGCAAAAAGGTCACCCAATGCTCGAGAGGCTAAGCGTCGTCCCCAGCGATCTCTGTTGCCTCATACCACTGTCCGTGTAATACCCCGAAATTTAGGGCTAGAAAATTTCGCGGATATTAAGTAGTATGTATTCAATTCTAAGTCTAAAGGCCATTCAATTTGGACTGTTTACATTTTTCTAGTCCGATCTTTTCCTCAAATTGGGCCAAAGACCCAAATCTCTTTTCTTTTCTCTCTTTGGCCGACCCTCTTTCTTTCAATTGGGTCAATATTAATTCTTGATTTAATTAATTAATATTAATTATAATGTTTAAATAATTTTCTAATTTAAACCTAGTCAAATTTGTTGTAACAAACTAACCATTCCCCCTAATCTACCCCATCCCACACGGCAACCCTATGACAAATTAGGGTTGTATGTTTTACTTTCTTCTTTTCTATAAATAGGACCTATTAATCACATTTGGGTCCTAATTGTCAAATTGTTCATAAACCCTAAAAAAAAGTATATTTTTCTTTCTTCTCTCTTGTTCCCTTGGCCGTGAGGTATAACACTCAAAGGGGTGATTTTTGTTTTGGAATTTTAAGCGAATCCAGGTAACTTCGCTTTTCCTTTTAATCTATGGGTAGAAAGACACATAGTTAATTAGGATTGAATATGAAAATTGTAGGGAATTTAATGTATTTTAGGTTCAAAAAAGTCTAATGATATGAGGATAGAATTCTTGATTTGTTTTGAGAATTTTCTTGATTGTTTTATGTCGTATCTTGAAAATCTTTAACTGTTGAATAATTTCTTGTATGAATTTATTGATTAATCAAATCTTGATATTTCTTGATGAATTTTTCGTGGAAGTTTCTTTACTGTTTTATTATTGATCATGATTTATTTCGTGGCAAAATTCGCCCTTTTATTACTTATAATAATTTAATCTCTCGAACCGGTAAAACTGTCCAGATTAGGTTTACGAATTTATTAATATATCTAATCAAATCTAATAGCTACGAAATTTTAGGTGGAGGTCAGTAATACTGTTCTAAGTCTTGTGTAATTATTTCGTAATTTTTAAAGATTGATTTCTATGGCAGAAAAATCTGAAACCAAATTATTTCTAATCTGATCTGTAAATTATAAAATCACTTAAAATTAGTAAATAATGTTATTTTTAAACAAAATTCATGCAAGTTAAACCTTGAACCTATATTTAGCTCCCATAAAAATTTCCAGATTATTAGAGACCTTTAGATGGTCGATCTAGATTTAATTCTTTAAAAATCAGATTGTGTAAAATAGGGTAATTGAATTGTTAAATATGTTATTATTAATTTCTTGAATTTTTCGAGTAATCTAGTATTAAAAGGGAATTAAAAATATGATTTTTAAGATGTATCTTGATGATTCTTGAATTATTAATGCTAACCTTTGATTCAATCTTTATGTTAATCCTTAATAATCTTGATGATTGTTGTTAAAAATATGATTTTTATTGATTAGTTTAATTAATTAAATCTTGTTGTTTGAAGTTATTTAATTAATTAGTTATTGATATAATATGTTGAATATGTCAAGTAGATGAATGAACGACAAGGATGATTTCTAATTTTGTTTCTTTAATTCAATCTTGATGTTTATATGTTAAAAGTGTGATTTTTATTAATATAGTTTAGTTAATTTATTTAATCTTGATGATTGAACTTGTGTAAATTAATTGATAAAGTTGATAGATTCGTGTAAGAAAAGTCGAGTGAAGAAAAAGAATAAAAATAGAATTTTTATCATAATTTTGGTAATTTTAATTAATTATTGTTAATAATTCGAAATTGTCGAGTGGAATTATTTGGATTAGTCAAATTTTAGTTAATTTTGAATTATTATTATTTTAGAAATAATTAATATAAAAGTTACGGATAAAATAATTATCAGGGATAAGTTGTAAACTGAAGGGATAGATAATAATATGTTATTAAATTAATAACATTACACGTGAATATTTATTATTAGTATTAATATTATGGATTATAATTATTATTATTAGAAGTTACGAAATATTATTAATATTATTAGATTATAAAATAATATTAGTATTATTATTAAGATTAGTTATCCGTAGGGATAAGTTATAAGTATATGATAAGATATCAAGGATAGTTTATTATAAGGTTTGAAGATATAAAAGATATTACTAGGGATAAGAAAGGAAACAGAGTAATAGGAATATATGTTATGTCTCGGTTTCTGTCTAGGAAAGACTTGGTATTTAAGATGGCCAATATACGTGCCGCACCTCTCTTTCCTGGGACTCCGAACATTTCATTTCCAATTACGGTCACCTAGTATTTCCCAATATATGATAAGATGTAATTTTGAAGATATAAGATATGATAAGGACGCCCACCTGATGACTCGAGTAGTCAGACTGGGTTAAGTCGAGGCCACTGCTCAATTGGGACGAGTACACGAGCTCCCCCGAGCAGTTCTAGGTCTTAGGATATGTAGTCGTCTAGTAGTAGTACACGAGCTGCTATTAGGAGTTATGGCCATAGCTTAGGCTTAGTGGTGCACACGGGATCCACTACGGGTTGAGTACACGAGCTCCTCCCGGCATGTTCTAGGAAAGTTGTGGTGCACACGGGATCCACAACGAGTTATAGTGACCGGTCCAACGAACGATATGATATGAAAATGATATGATATGATATGAAGATGAAACAATATGATATGATAAGAATGTTATGAAATGATAAGATATAATATACGATACGATTTGATATAATATAAGTATAAGTTATGATATGGGTGATATGATAGGATACAAAATAAGTTAAGTATATAATATGAGTTATAATATAAGATACGATGATATGACAAGAGGTATAATATAAGATGTAGGTTATGATTTGATAAATATGTGTATTAAAATGATATAAGTCTTCCGCTGTGTATCTGTGTACGTATGTATTTGAAAAACATGTATGTATGAATGTATGGGTATGTATGTATACGAGTAAGAATGTATGTATGTACGAATGTTGAGTGTATATTTGTACGTATTTCTAACCGTATTTGCAGGGTTGATTGTACGTACATTATACGTAGATTATACGTATTCTAACCGTATTTCTGCAGGTATATTTATACGTATTTTGTACGTATCCGTATACGTAGTTTGTACGTATTTTTATACGTAATTTGTATTGAATGATGTATAGCATGTATTAGATTCTCTTATGGTTTTTATGATCTTTTCTATGCTATTATGTGTTTGGTGGTCCCTCGATTAAATGGGACAGCCTAGTTACTCGCCACTGACGGTGGACCCCCCCTCAGTTTCAAGAGAAGATGCTGCTGATTAACAGGCTTCGATGGGTGGGCTTTGAGTGGATGAGGACTTAGTACACTTTAGTTTACTTAGTATTTAGAAATAAACATTATAGTTTACATTTATTTACGATCCCAGCATGTTGGGACGGTTTTGGAATAATTCATGTACTTACTTTTTATTTTGGATTTCATTAGATTTTTGGACAACAGTTGAGATAATTCAGTAAAAGTATTCATTTTCCGATTAATAATTTCGTTTATAGTTGTGTTACTTGGGTAATGATCCGTTTGTCGATTTCCCTTCGTCAATCGACACGTCTAAAAAGTCGGGTCGTTACAGTCCGGGAGGAAGCTAACACGGGGTCTTCCTACCGGACCACAGTGTATGATAGGCTAGGGGAGAGAACGCCTGTACATCAAAGGCTGGGGGCTGCACCATCCATCCATGACAGACTGGGAGAGCCTAGATCTGTTAGGGATAGGTTAGGACCAACCTCAGTCACCCTACCTGGCCCGGAGCCAACCCAATGAGGGGCTCCAGGGCCGTCTACAGGTCTTCGAGCGACACGGCCGCCAAGGCCAGAAGTAAGAACCCCCACGAAGTCACCATTCCATGCTTCGGTGATATTCGAACCTTCTCAAAGGGTGAAACTACCTGGTCATATCAAATATGATGGGACGGGGGACCCCAACGACCACATTCAACTCTACGAAGGTCATATGTACTTGGGCCCCTACACGGATGCTACCTGGTGCAAATACTTCCCCACCACCCTAACGGGCCTGGCCCAGTCCTGGTTCCAGAGTCTGCCACCAGGTACCATCTACAATTTCAACCAACTCACTGAACAGTTCACTGGTCACTTCATCAGTGGACGAAGAAGAGAAAAAAGCTCTATGGAGCTCATGAGCGTCAAGCAAAGCAGGGAAGAAAGCCTGCGGGAGTACTTGGCGAGATTTAGGAGGGAGGCCATTGTTGTGTCTCCCCTCAAACCAGACATAGTAATGATGGCCCTGAAACATGGCCTGCAACCAGGGTCCTATAGGGATCACCTGGTCAGGGAAAATGTCTCCTCTCTCACAGAGGCAATGCAAGAGTCAGACAAGTTCATCAGGACAGAGGAGTTCAACAAAGCACTAAGAACTCCCCCTAGTGAGAGAAGAGGACAGCAGGAAAAGAAAGGAGACAAAGGGAAAAAGGAACAAAGGGATCCAAGGAAACGTGATTTTCCAACTTTTGATTCCTACACCCCCTTGACTGTATCGGTGGAAGAAATCTACGCCGCCCACAAGAACGAGGACAAGTGGCGAAGGCCACCCCCCATGAAAACAGCCGGTCGAGAAAGGGACCTGTATTGCGATTTCCATGACTGCCCTGGTCATGCAACGGAAAAGTGCAGATCCCTACGCGACAATATTGAAGACCTAATCAGCAAAGGGTACTTCAAACAATACAAAGACTGGAAGGCTGCCCGAGAAAAAGGTGGACCTGCTCACGAGAAAAAACGTGACCAGGAATCACAAAAGAAAAGGGCCCCAGAAACACCCTACAACATCATAGCAGTCATCTTTGGGGACCAACCTTCCAGCTCTTCCAGCAGTTCCATCAACATTCTATATGCAGAGTGCTTCCACAAAATGGGCCTAAAAGATAACATGCTGGTTCCTTTCCCTGGATCGATATCAGGCTTCATGGGCGAGTCAATAGTGCCCAGGGGGGAAATCAACCTTCCTGTCAAGCTGGGACAGGAGGATTCAGAGAGAATTTGCATGGTAAGATTCCATGTGATAGATGCACCTTCACCATACAACGCCATCCTGGGCAGGACATTCATGGACCAGTTCGAGGGTGTAGCATCCACCTTCCACCTATGTTTCAAGTATGTGACTGGTGCTGGGGGGGTTGCCACCCTGAGGGGATCTTAAGAGGCTGCCAAAAGCTGTAACCTGACCCAAATCAGGCAATCCAGGCCTGAGGAGGTGGCCAGGACCAGGAGGTTGGCTCAAGAATTGTCCGAGCTAGCTAAAAGCAGCCCCAACAAAGTTCGCTTAACAGGGGAAAAGCAGCCCCAACCAAACAAAATCTTCACCACCAGTCACAATACTCTCAACATGTCGACGGAAGCAAACCAATACCTGGACCCAGAGGCCAGGCCAACCGAAGAGCAAAGCAGGGACCAGGCTATCTAACCTGGTCAAACTACGGAAGAAATTCAGTTGGAAGAAGGGGCAGGCAAAACTGTCATTATAGGTACGGAGATGAACAAAGAGGAGAGGTGCAACCTGATCACCCTGCTCAGAACAAACTGTGATATCTTCGCCTATGAGGCAAGTGATATGCCTGGGATAGACCCTGGTATCATCTCCCATCACCTGAGTGTTCTCCCAGAAGCAAAACCCATCAAACAGAGGAGGAGAAACTTCTCTGCTGAGAAGAATAAGGCTATCGAGGCAGAGGTTAACAAATTGATCAAGGCAGGTTTCATCGAGCCCTGCGACTACCCCGAATGGTTAGCCAATGTGGTTATGGTCAAGAAGTCCAACGGAGCATGGAGAATGTGTGTGGACTTCACAGACCTGAACAGGGCCTGCCCCAAAGATTTCTATCCTCTGCCAAGGATAGACCAGCTAGTAGACTTAACCAGTGGACATGCTATGCTGAGCTTCATGGACGCCTTGTAATGCCCCAGATTTTGGGCTATTTTCGTGATTGGTTTGCTTGTAGTTACTTTTGTTTCGATGCATGGTCTAAATTTATTTAGACTATTTTTATTGCTTGAGTGTAACCATTTTATTTAAATGGTTTATTAATTCTTAATTTTATTTTATTTTAATTAATTAGAATTTTATTATTTAATTTTCTAATTAATTAATTAGTTTTGGGCCAAGTGCGAAAATAATCATGATTAGTCATGAATTAGTGCAAATTGCCCAATTGAACTTTGAGCCCATTTGAGCAAGCCCATAGCCGGCCCTCTCTCTCTTTAGTGGCTTGATTTGCCACTTGCCATGCATTCACACCTAACTAACTTCTATAAATAGAAGTAGTAGTAAGGCATGAGGATTCATTTTGCTCATTTGCCATCCTTTGCTCACCAATTCAAGAGGCAAATTCTCCCTCCATTTTCTCCCTATGTCACACGCCATTTTTGGCTAGTAAACCCACCAATTTGTTCATCCATCTTTCTAATCCCAAACTTAAAGATTCAACTTCTATTGATCTTTAAGTACTAAAACACAATCTAAAACCCAACAATTTCATTCAAGATCACTAGTCGGGTTTGGTTTTTGAGCATGGTTCGTATGGGTTAGTGGGTGCTCGTATGATGATGTGGTCGTGCATGGTGGTGTGCGTGGTGCTGCACGGGTTCGTGAAGGGTGCCGTGCGTGAAGACCGTGCAGTGGCAGCCGTGACTGCGGGTCCGTGGCGGTTCGAGTGGTGCCGTGTTGTGCCGTGAGGATTGCCGTGTTGCTTGGCCGTGCATGTCTCGTTCCGGGCAGCAAGTTCTTGTATGTTTTAGTGTAATCTTATTAAGGTAACATACTTTCTCAACTTAATTGGTATACTATGATTATAGTATAGATTAAATGCATGTATGGGTTTATTTGTTAAAGTTTGATCATGTTTTCATGTATGAATTGCAAATCTGATTTTATGTGGTTTAATGATGATTTTGGGGATTGAATATGTTGATTTTATGGTTGAATAAGTTGGTTTTAAGTTCATGTTGATCATGTTAAAGTTTGATGAATTTTGGGTGATAGTAAGTTGGTAATTTCATGGTTGAAAAGTTGAGTTATGCGTGTGATGTATGTATGATTGGATGAGTTCTTGATGAGTTCTTTATGAATCTTGATGAGTTCTTTATGAATCTTGATGAGTTCTTTATGAGTTCTTGTTCGAGTCTTGAAAGTTAAAGAAAGTAGTATTGATTAAAGAAAGTCAAAGAAAATGTTAAAGAAAGTTAAAGAATGGATTAAGAATGTTGATTATTGTTGGTTAGACTCAAGATTAAGGCGTAAAGGCAATTCTTGAGAATAACTTCGTGTTTTAACTGATTATTTTCGAGAATCAAGGCGCAAAGGCAATTCTTGAAATTAATTAAGTTACGATTAAGATATTAAGATTTTAAAGATTTATTTAAAGATTAGCTTGATTTCATAGCTAGACGCCTAAAACTTAGAGTAAGATTCTATGTTTTTGGGTTAAGACGTTGCCCCTATTCCATCCGCGGTATTGGGATAGTTGGAGTCTTACTATGTTGTCTTCGGATGTGGATTTCCAGTAAGATTGGTTTCACAGGACTTGGGAGTAAGATTCTCATTTCCTAACATAGTAGAAAGTTCGAATGCGTAAGATGCGTTCGTACGAGCATAGTCCGGTCTAGTATATGAATGATTGTGCCAAAGATTAAGTTTGGATAAGATGTTTGAGTCAAGTTTGTTATTGGATGATTTCGCATGTTTTGTTGTTGATTTGGTTATTTGATTTGTGCTATGTTAATGTGTATTCCTATTAGGGTGAGTCAGTTATGTTACTCGCCACTGATGGTGGACTGTTGTTTATTTTCCAGGTAATTCTGATGACGAGGCTCTTGCTTAGTTTTGGGTTGGGCGAGCGTCGATATTTTAATATAATTGTATTTTCATTATTTGTTGATTTTGGATAGTATTAGACTATAGTATGGACTTGTATACATTTGTTTGAACTCTGACATGTGTTTGGAGTTTATAGTATATTAGACTTTGTAGTTTGACTTTTGGTTTAGTATTGTACAAACTTGTGGGTATTTGTACTTTTGGAATCATAATAATAATATTTGAGGTATTAGTTTTTAATTCTTAAGTATTTGAGTTGTTAGTTATGACTATTCGACTCGTCGGTTTCTTCCGCGCCGATTTAAGCGAGTCGAGTCGTCACACGCCTATTCTGGATACCACCAAATTTTTATGCACCCTGCAGACAAACACAAGACGGCTTTCATCACCAGCTGTGGAGTGTTCAATTATGTCATGATGCCTTTTGGCCTGAAAAATGCAGGGGCCACATATCAGAGAATGGTAGACAGGGTCTTCAAAGACCAAAGAGGCAGAAACCTCGAAGTGTACGTGGATGACTCCATAGTCAAAAGTGTACACACAGCAGATCACGTCAAGGATCTTCAAGAAACCTTTGCCAACCTGAGGAAGCACAATGTGAAGCTGAACCCCAAAAAATGTGTATTCGGGGTCAGATCAGGCAAGTTCTTGGGTTTCCTGGTTAGTCAACGGGGAATTGATGCGAACCCTGATAAGGTCAAAGCAGCCCTGGACTTGCCAGAGCCCAAGTCAGTCAAAGACATTCAAAGGCTGACTGGACGCATGGCAGCCCTGTCCAGGTTCATCGCCAAATCCTCGGAAAAAACCCAGCCTTTCTTCAAGGTCCTCAAAGGCAACAAGCAATTCGCCTGGGGTGAAGAACAACAGGAGGCCTTCAAACAGTTGAAGAGCCACCTCACAAAACTTCCCACCCTGGCCAGGCCTGTACCAGGTGAAGTTCTGTACCTGTACATAGCCGTGTGTTAGGCAGCCGTCAGTGCAGTGCTCCTTCGACAAGAAGGGAAGATCCAACAGCCAATCTACTTTGTGAGTCATACCCTGGTCTCGGCTGAGACCAGGTACCCCCTGATAGAGAAAGCAGCTTATGCAGTGGTCCTGGCAACCAGGAAGCTCAGGCCCTACTTCGATGCTCATGAAGTAGTGGTCCTCTCAGACATGCCCCTGGAGAAATCACTAGAAAAGCTGGACAGGTCAGGCCGAATATCTAAATGGGCGTTAGAACTGACTGCCTTCGGCATCAAGTTCCAACCACGTCACGCCATCAAAGCACAAGCCCTGGCCGACTTTCTTACTGAATGCTCTTACCACGAAGAAGCCATAGAAGCCCCTGGTCCATGGATTGTTTACTCAGACGGCTCGTCTCAACAACAAGGATTAGGGGCAGGGGTGGTCGTGATCTCACCTGAAGGAGATGTGATTGAATATGCTCTGAGATTTCAATTCACTACAACAAATAATGAGGCAGAGTATGAAGCAGCCCTAGCAGGTCTTCAATTGTGCTCAACGATGAAAGCCACCAAGGTCCACTTATTTACAGACTCACGGCTGGTTGCAAATCAATTCAATGGAGTATATGAGGCAAGGGAACCAGCCCTGATTGAATATCTAAAAATGATGAAGGACCGGTCTTCCTAGTTAGAGGAATTTGTGGTACAGCTAATCCCCAGAGAGGAAAACATGCAAGCTGATGCATTGGCAAAGCTGGCCAGCTCCACCCTTCAAGAGCTGACCAGGAAAGTTTTCGTGGAAATCCGGCCCACGAAGTCAATAGAGCAAACGAAGGAGTACACCTGCCAGGTGGACTCACCAACAAACTGGATGAATGAAATCATCCTCTTCAAAACAACAGGCCAGCTCCCAGCTGAGAGGGGTCAGGCCAGAAAAGTTAAAAGAAAAGCTACCAGGTACACCCTGGTTGATGGGGAGTTGTACAGAAAATCATTCACAGACCAGCCCCTGCTAAAGTGCGTTGACACTGATGAGGGAAATTACATCTTAAGAGAGGTTCATGAGGGCATTTGTGGCCACCACATGGGAGGAAGGACCCTGGCCCACAAAGCCCTCAGAGCCGGGTATTACTGGCCAACCATGTTAGCAGACTCAAGGGCCCTGGTCAAGAAATGTTCAAAGTGCCAGAAGTTCTCACCAACCATATCTCAACCAGCAAATGACCTCTGTCCCATCCTCAACCCTATTCCATTTGCTCAATGGGGCATGGACCTGCTAGGTCCTTTCCCCACTGCCCAGGGGGGGAAGAGGTGGTTGATAGTGAGCATTGATTACTTCAGTAAGTGGATAGAGGCAGAGGGATTAGCCACTATCACAGAGGGCAACGTCAGGCAGTTTATATGGAAAAACATTATAACCAGATATGGAGTGCCCAGGTGCATGGTTTTCGACCATGGGAAGTAGTTCGACAACGAACCCCTCAGAGATTACCTCACCCAGTTTCACATCAAGTGCGCCTACTCTGCAGTGTGTCACCCCCAATCCAATGGCCAAGCTGAAGCAACCAATAAGCAAATCTTAAATGCTCTAAAAAAGAGGCTGGACGACAAAAAAGGAAGATGGCTAAGAGAACTTCCCAACACATTGTGGTCACTGAGGACCACTTCCAAGGAATCCACAGGCAGGACACCATTCAATCTTGTCTTTGGTACTGAATCCCTGCTCCCAATAGAAGTGGGAAGCAGCTCTCTGAGGGTCCATCTCTATGAAGCAAAAGCTAATGACCAGGTCCTCTTCGAGAACCTGGACCTGCTCGACGAGGTCAGAGAAGAAGCTGCAATCAGGCTAGCTGCTTATCAAAACAGGATAAGCAGGTACTACAACAGAAAAGTTAAGAGCAGGCCCATCAGAACAGGTGACCTGGTCTTAAGGAAAGATGCAGCTGTCCAAAAGGATAAAATTCATGGCAAATTATCAGCAACCTGGGAGGGCCCCTACCAAGTCTATGAAGAGCTGTCCACATCAACATTTCGTCTCATGAACCTGGAAGGAAATCAACTACCCAGCATATGGAATGCTGACCAGCTCAAGAAATACTATGTCTAGGGTTTTATTTCAATTATTGCTCCCACTGAGTTATTGTAAAACTGACATGTACAAACAAAATTTGTAGTATCAATGAAAATTCAAGTTTGCTCCTACAAGTCTTTGCATAAAACAAAAATCAAAAGTTCTGGTCTGGTGGTCCAGGTGAAAAAGGCTTGCACAGCAGGCACACCTGGTTCCATTCCTAGCCCAGTCCATGTGTTTGTTGGCCCAAGGCCAAGGATGCATGTATCAAAAGTCCTGGTCTGGTGGGGGCAGGTGAAAAAGGCTTGCTCAGCAAGCACACTTGGTCCCATTCCTAGCCCAGTCCATGCACTTCTTTGACGCAAAGTCATACAAAAGTCCATGCCTTAAACGATCTGGTCCTGGGTAGGGTAGTGCAAAGAGTTTGCCTAGCAAACACACTTACCCAAATACCCTGTCCAGTCCATATTCCTATTTGACCTCAGGTCATGCAAAGGAATGTGCCTCAAATGCCCTGGTCCTGGGTAGGGTAGTGCAAAGAGTTTGCCTAGCAAATACACTTACCCAAATACCCTGGCCAGTCCATATTCCTATTTGGCCTCAGGTCATACAAAGGAATATGCCTCAAATGACCTGGTCCTAGGTAGGGTAGTGCAAAGAGTTTTGCCCAGCAAACACACTCACCCAAGCACCCTGGCTAGTCCACGTTTTCACTTGGCCCCTGGTCATACAAAAGCACATGCATTCATAAAAAGAGCAGCAAATACCAAGATTTACAAATCAAGCCAGCTTACTCAACCACCTGTTTGAACTTCTGCAACCTGTATATGGTCAGAAGGTCACTCTGTCACCTTCCAACCAGGGGGGCAGTGAGTATACACAACATATAGCACATATAAATATTTGCAAGGGCAAAAATTCTCGCAAAACTCACATTCATATAAGCAAAATGTAAAATTAAATATTCGAGAAGCAGCATAAGACACATCCACCCCATGGTGAATGCTAAAAATGTTGAGGAAATTATACAAGTTCTATGCTAACAGGGTCGACGACCACCTGGCTCTAATATGTCCAAGCAGAGGCCAAAAAGAAATTGTTCTTAAAACAACAGAAAAAGAAAATTTAAATACAGAAGCAAAAGAGCTCGAAGGGCACAAGAGGATACCACCAGCATGCTCTAAAACAGGTCAGCTAAAAGCATGACCAGATGTGCTAGAGCAGGAAGAGGCACTCCCCTGATTGTCAGGTGATCGCCAAACTTCCTAAGCAAGGGGAGACCCCCTGCCATCCTGCTGAACAGGAGCACCCTGGTCACCCTCAGAAACCAACCTGTCCTGGTCAACAGCTCCACCACTCACCTCCACCTCAGCAGGGTGGACATTTGAACTATGAGCAGCACTGTGGTGGGCACCCCCTTGTGCAGGCTGGATGACAGCAGGATCAGCAGTAGAAGGTTCAAGTTGAATAGGCTCCTCTACAACAACTGGCTAAGCAAGGGAAGGAACAGGAGCATCCTCGGGCGTCGGAGTGGCAGGTGTCCCAGGAGTCAAAGGATGCAAATACTCCTGGATGGAAGAAGGAAGCACTTCACCAGCCAGGGGCACTGCACCCTGACCAGCCCTGTAACCTTCCTCCACCACCTCCCAGTCCACGTCAGGATATTTATTATGCTTAACGCACCTAAAGGCAGACAACCAGACATCAAAGAAATAATCATTGAAGTCCTGGTCTGTCCTGGTGAGATGAGCCCTGGACTCCAGTTCCCCCTAAAGTTCCACCAGCTGATTCTTCATTTTCTCAGTACTGCCCCTAAGGGCCTGGAGCTCCTCAGCCTGGACGTGGTTCTTCTCTTCAAGCTCAGCCACCTTCTCACTTTTACTCCTTCTAACCTCCTCCAGGTCCTCAACCCTGGACTGAAGGCCTTCCCTGGTCTGGTCAGCTCGAGTCTTTTCCTCAGCTGCATCAGCCATTACCTGATCCACCAGCTCTTTGGTCCCTGTAAGCTGGTCCTGGGCCTCTTTCAGCTTGCCTAGGGCCTCGTCCCTAGCCTTCTCAGTTATAGCTATCTTCTCATGAAAGGCCTCGGTTTGTTCACGGAGAACTGCCAGGTATTTCTACTTTACAGAAGCCACCTCCTCCTGTAGACTGTTGATCTTGTCCCCAACATGAGTCAAGTAGGGCAAGCCAAAAGTCAAAAATTCACTGGCTAGCAGCGCGTACTTCACCACCTGCAAAGGAGCAACAAATTACAGACCCCAAATAAAAACACATCAAGCTAACCAAAATAAAAGAAAACAGGAAAATTTCCCACCAGTCCAATCACCCATCTCAGGGTAATTCCAGGGTCTGCCACCGAGCTGGAGGGCCTGTCCTGAGGGCGCAGGGCGCTATGTAACATCCCCTTAATGTACTTGTCAGAGGCCACACCAAGGGCAGCATCAAAGCTCCCCTCCTCAGGCGTAGGGAACTCAGAGTTGAACAGAGCTGCCAACTCAGGGGGAAGATTGTAAGAAGGTAGCAGGTTTTGTGCTTCTGCTGCTGCTGCTGTTGGTGCTGTTGTTGCTGCTGCTTTGGTGGTAGTTGTTGGTGTCGTTGTTGTTGTTGTTCTTGTTGGCTCTGTTGTTGCTGTTGTTGTTGATACTGTTGTTGCTGTTGCTTGGTTGTCAGAGGTGGAGGCACCAGGTGCCTCCGGTATTAACTTCTCTGCCCCCACATGGGGGGCAGGGGTAACAGAGTTGACAGGCCCAGCCATCTCAGCAGACCTCCCACTTCAGTTAAAAAGCTGAGAGTAGGAGGGCATGCCAGAAAGCCCAGTCCTGTCAGAAGGATGGCTCCCCAGAAGAAGCTCATCTCCACCCATAGGAGAATCCAGACCCGCCTGAGCCAGGTCATCCTCATGAATGGCCATGGCAGTCCGAAGTCCAACATGCTCCCGGACCCTCCTCCTCCTCAACCTCAAAGGCTCATCATCATCATCATCATCATCATCGTCATCATCATCATCGACGGTCACGATCTCCTTGCCCTTCCGGCTCCCCTCCTCACCACCTGGAGACCTGGGCCTTTTACTCGCCAGGGCCCCACCTTCAGTAATAACCAGAGAAGACCCCTGGTGCCTAACCACTGCTGCCCTGGCACTCCCGGCCACAGGAGGAGTCAACCCAGCACTCCTCTTGGACCTCCTACCTGGCCCAATCACCAACCTGGAGGCAATGGAAGAAGGAGCCTCTGCATCAACCCTTGGCCTGGGGGCAGCCTGCCCTGAACATTCCTGATAGCATCAGGGTTGAAAGGAACGAATCTGGGAGCAGATCTCAGAGGGGGAGACTCTTGTCATTTTCCAACAGGACAAATTTCATTTTAGTTGGAGGCTCCATGGGGATGGCCCTGGAAGGCCTCCTCTGGTCATCCACACCCAGTTTTTCCCAATCCACCCTCACCTGGGCCTCAGCTGCCAAAAAACAGGTCAAAAATGGTGAGACTAAAGCTACATTCAAGACAACCAGGATTGAAAAAGGCAAGATAAGTAAAAGAAAAAGTACCTCTGGTCATCTTACAGCTGAGGTTAGACAAGGCCAGATAAGCCTCGTTTCTAATCAGGTCTAGGTGAGGGAGCCACACCACGAGCGTGGCACTCCCAATGCTGCTGGTAGGGGGGTAGGCAGCAAACTCTCTGACCACTGCCTGGTCAGCAGCAGACAGCGTCTCAAACCCTACCCATTCTGTGTTCTTGGGCCTGGCCCACTCCGTCCTGGGCAGGTATACATTAGGTTCACTGCTCTCCAGTGGAACCCTCAGCCACAGGAATTCATAGTACCAGTGCCCCATCTCCCTAGGCTTGGGGTAGGTGGTTGCATAGGTCTCATTGTCACGCCTAAAGACCTCCACAGTCCACCAGCCCTTCGGCACATTGGACCCCCGGTACGGCTTCAACCTGTACATCGTCCGGAAAACCCTCGAGTTCACAGGGAGGCCCCTGAACTCACAAACCCAAATAAACCCAATCAGCCTCTGGACGGAGTTGGGCACCAACTGGGACAGACACACACTCCACACCTCCAGCATCTCCACGATGAAAGGGTGCAGGGGGAACCTTACCCCAGAATTCAGATGGGCAAGGAAGACAGCAATGTGCCCTGGTTCAAGATCCCAGGCACAGGAGTTCGAAGAAGGCGGAAAAAACTGGTACACATCCAGGCCAGGTGCCAGGGCAAGGATGTTTGCCCTGGACACCAAACTTAACTGATGAACCTTCCCCAAGAAAGCTGTAGAGGGTCTGATCTGCATGACTCCATAGAGTGCCTCGGAGTCCTCCCACCTCACTGAGGTCCATCGCCCCTCAGCGTCCAGGTAGTGGTCACTGCCAATAGGACCACCTACCCTAACCTGGACCCTCCGGTCCTCGTTTCTAACCGCCAGAGCCCTGCTCTGCTCGGGCTCAGACTCCTCCAGAAGCTCCCCCTCCAGTTCTTGGAGCTGTTTTGCAATGAGAGCATCGCAACTGACGTCTGGGTCCTCTTGGAAAATCTCATCCCCAGGCTCGTTAAGGGTCAATGAAAAGTCAGAGTTGCTGGTTCGATCGGCCATCCCTGGAAGGAAATTCAAAGTTTTTGAAGGAGAGGGAAGGGGAAGGAGCGAATTCTGAGAGCTGGAAGAAGAAAGAGAGAGAGTGAACAAAGAAATTGGGAGAGTGAGAAAATTTTTGAGAAATTGGGAGAGTGAGAAAATTCTCAAAAAACTCCTCAGCTCCTCCTTTAAATACACCTCTCTCGCTCTGTCAGCTCACTAAGCACAATGGTAAGTGGAGCAATTAAGGCGGCCATAACTGCTACTCCACGTTCCCCAACCATAGTTCAAAAAAAAAAAAAAAACTCTTCAAATTCAAAAGAAGAAGAAAACTGGTCATGACATCCTGCTACCAGGACCAGGGCCCACTCGGCAAAATCCATAAAAATTAGTACTTAATTTTTATGGACTTGGGGGGCAAATTGATGGGGCATAATGCACCCATTAGCTGTTGGGCCAGCCACATACTAAGCTAAGGCCCAACCCAACAATCAGCAAACAACAGATCTCCATCACAAGGAAGGCCCACAAAAAGGATCAGGCCCAGGTATAGGCCAAAGTCTGTACAGGGGCCCTGATCACCAAAATCCACGCTCAAGCACCTACCTGGTCAAGATCACATCTACCAGGTCCTGAGAACAGTAACCTGGTCCAGGTCCAGCCTACCAGGTCAAAGGAACGCCTACCAGCTACAGGGTTATTGACCAGGTCCAGCCCAGCCTGCCTGGTCCAGTTCAACCTACTAGGGGCAGTTTTCCTCACATATTCTCAAGGTATTATAAATAGTCCTCATCCATGCACATGCAAAGGTATCCAAAAAATACTAAACACACCTCAAACTTCTCCCTCACTTTCTCTCTCTACATTTCCCGACTCTTACACTTCACTGACTTGAGCGTCGGAGGGCCATTCCCCGGAACACCTCCGGGGGTAGCTCACGCTTGTTCATTGTGCAGATCAACGAGCATACTACGTGGAATTTGGACTAGCTCTCAAGCCCATCAACACATTTATATTGTTGTGACCACAAAATCACCTCAACACGGAGGTAGTATAAAAGATTAGTAGAGATGTAATTTTTTTTTAATTATAATAAAATACAACCCCATTTTTTATATCTGCTCATTTGTATTTTCATCAATACCAATAAACTAATAGAGTAATAGAAAAAGGAAAAAATCACAAATTATGATAAAAATTGTGCACAAAAAGTAAGAGAGAGAAGATAATAAAGTAACTTGGGAAAAATATACGAAATATTAATAAATATAAAAGAATAAAATTTTACTATAGTTAGATAATGTAGGAAGTCAGCAAATTAAAATGAAAACGACCCAAAAAAGGAAAGTGCGCAAATTAAATAAAGACAAAGTGAGTAATTTAATTAGTAAATAAAAAAAAAATTAAATGTTTGTCAATTATTATGTCAATGTTTTTTTGTTATAATATTATTATAGTTTAAGAAGATATTTATTTGAAATTTTATTTATTTATTAGGGTAGAAAAAGGAGAGTGGGAGGGAAATAGTGGTTAGAGTTTTAGTACTCCCTCCGTAACATAAAACTTTCAAAATTGCACGCATTTTGAGGAAGCGATTTGAGGGTGTAAACGAAGGAATTAATCGAAACAATTTTAATGTTAGCAACTTATAATCACATTCTTGCTTGTATTAAAACCATTTTAACTAATTCCTTCGTTTACACCCTCAAATTGCTCTCTCAAAATGCGTGCAAAACCAATTGTTGAAAGTTTTATGTTATAGAGGGAGTAGTATAGAATAGATAGATTGCATTTTTTCCTGATTTTTTTTGCCGAGCATGGGGGGGGGGGGACAATGTGTGTCCGCCAGCGTCTTGCGTGAAGGAGTCTTGTTTTGTTTTGTTTTTTGAAAAGAACCCCACGAACCATCACGGTAGGGCTGGTCGTGGCAAGTGGTGTCGACGGTGACTAGCAGCGATGTTGGAGGTTGAAGATACCTGGTGGTTATGGAGGTTTAGAGGTTGAGGTTGAAGATGAATATGGAGTTTGAAGTTTTGATTTTGAATTTTTTTTCTCCTTCTTCGTGGTTCACGTGAGAGAGAATTTGTTTTTTTTTTCTCTTTTTTCCTTTTGACCTAATTTGGTTTACCCTAAGTATTTATAATGCTAATTGTTTCGGGCCCACCCAGGTGGTCAACCCGGTGTGGATGGGCCCAAACCCTAGGCCCAATCCTAATAGGGCTTAGGATACATTAGATATCGTATAACGAATGATAAGATGACACGTGTCCTGGGCCTAGGATAACGAATGATAATCCTGATATATCAACACAGTTGACTCAACAAAACCCTAACCGGGCAATCTACGCCTATATAAGGATCAGTCCAATCACTTTACAGGTACACAATTCAGAATTCACTAACTCACTATACACTGACTCCTTACTCCCGATATCTGACTTAAGCATCGGAGGGGCGTTCCTGGGTTCCACCCCCTAGGTTAACAACCTTTGACTGTTTTGCAGGTCATAACCTTAGCAAGGAACACACGGAGTCGACATCAACTTAACGAAACAGCATTGACTTTTCATCAGAAGTTCCAGAACAGGAACACTAAGGGTTGCTTAGGGTTTCCAAATTAGTTGGACTTGTGAAAGATTATCTAAAGCCCTTATCATTTTCAAAAACTGAATTTTTATTATTATGTCTTTTTCCTGAACGACACCCAACCAAAAATTTCTGTAAAAATAATTTAAGATATTTAAAATATTAATATTTCCATAAAATAAAATATTTAAATTATTTTATTAACTCCAATCCAAAAAACATATAAAATATCTGTTTAGTGGTGTAAAAATTGCGCACTTATGCATAGTTAAGACTCTATATTAAGGTATAAAAATATGGGGGATTACATTATATATTAAAAAAGTACACATTGAGCCGAATCAAACGAGATCCCATTTAACTATATTTTTCTTATATGTATAAAATTAGATATAGTGTTGAGCTATGTATGGTTTTGATGATAATGAACAAATGATGATTATCTAACTAACATGTGTGTTGAGATGTGCATAAACAATTTCATAGGTCTTAAGGAAGAAAGTTCCTATTGTGATTGAAGATGTATGCAATACAAGTTCCTGAGTTGGAACAATGCAAGAGAAGCTTCTGAGTTGAAGCAACTAAATAAAGAATTTCAAGCGAAGGAATATAAATGGAGAAGTGTTTCTAAACGAGAACTTCAAAGAGAAGATCAACCAAGAAGAACTTGAAGGAGTATTCAAGTATTCAAGGGAGATCAAACAAGAGAAAAGTTTCAATGTGGGAATGCAACTCAAAGAGGTACTAAGTTGAAGCCTTGCAAAGAGAATACTTGAAGAAGCGCAATCAAGCAAGCAAGCAAGCTAAACTGAAGTTCCTATGCAACACGAGTTAATTTCCTGTAAAGAAACAAATCAAGAGAAATGAGAATCAAGATTTCCAGAGTTGGAGCATCTTGAAGGTGAGAAGAAACTAGAAAATTAAGAGTTTAGTTTTCTAAGACCTTTGCAAATATGTTGAGTCATGAGTCTGACTGGAAAACGCGTTAAGTTACAAGTGGATCTTGGGTTTGTCTGTCAAAGGAACTTGAGTCCAGTTCCTACAGGAACACGAGTCCAGTTCCTAGAGGAACTTATGTCTGTTTGGTCAGTTATGGTAGTCCACGTGTCTAGCATGATTATAGCATAATTTTAGACTGATTTAATTTGGTAAAACACTTAGAATATTGCTGGAGAATGGAGTCCTTAATTTTAGGAAGTTGCAACAAACTATTTTGAATTAATATGTGGTAAACGTTTGTTACCTAAAATTTAGGAGCTTAAGTTGGTTTTTCTGATTTAATTGGGTAGCTTTTTTTATTGATTAAAAGAATAATTTATTTTCAGAATTTGTTTTTTTTTTTTTTAAATTGGTAAAAATCGGTTTTTTTTACTAGCGTTATTCTAGGAAATTGTTGCAAGTTTGTTGGAGTCAAAATACTTATATTAAGTGTTTTTATTTCTGAAATTAAATTCAGTAAAAATTTTGTTAAAGTCCTAAAAAGGTGGAGTCAAAGTGTTAGTGTTTAATGTAAATTGTAGTAGTGGAGTATGGGGTTTAATTTCTAATTCATTAGTCAGTTATGGTGATTGTTCTCCAAGCCAATTCATGACATACTTCACACCTACACATAGATATTAAAATCAGTCATGAAATCCTAAAAATAAGGAGTCAATAAGTAGTGGGACGTGATCTGTTAGTTAGTGGGAACATGGGCAGCAATGTAGTGGGCAGTTACAAGTTCCTGACAGTACTTTGAGTGGGTTTAGTGGTGTATTTAGTGGTTTCTTGGGGAGCACGACTTTAAACCTTATAAATACTGAATGAATCTTCATTTCTAAGGTGAGCCAGACTTCAATAAAGTGGAGAGCTAAAGTGTTACATTATATGTCCACTTATTGAGTCGGTTTCACTCAAAGTTCCTATCGTATGTTCCAGATTATGTTCCAAGTTCCAGTCAGTTTTATGTTCAACATATTAGAGTTTGATTTTTATCAAGAGTCTGTAATTTTAAGTATATAGAAGTGAGTTTGAGTGAACTCTTGTGATGCGGAATTTGTAAAGGGTTTGAGAGAATTCTTGTAATTGGGGTGAGAATTTGAGAAAAGTGTGAGAACAAAGAAGAGAAGAGAAAGAGAAAGAGAAAGAGAAAGAGAAAGAGAAAAAGAGAGAGAGAGAGAAAAGGGAAAAGAACACTAGAATACAGATAATATAGAAGTAAGTTCCTAGAGGAACTTACGGGTCCAGTAGAGTATTATAGATTGTAACTAAGGTGTTGCCCTATAGTGAAGTGTTTTAGAGAAATCCCTAGTGGGTCGAGGTTTTATTTCCAGTTGGGCCCTAGAAAGTTTCCTCGCTAAATCTCTCTTGCATCGTTTCTCTTTATTTTCCATTCATATTCTTTAATTTCCGCAAAAATTGACTATCATGTTCCATACTACAATTCACCCCCCTCTTGTAGTATTTCATCCGAAATAAAACAGATAGAGTCCAAGTTACACAATGAATAATGACAAAAGTCCTTATGCAACAAACCTATAGAGACGGAGGTTATACTACAAAATTAGTAACAAACCAAAATTAGTATACAAAAAATTCTTTGCCTAAAATAAACATTCGATCAATACAAAATAAGTCAACAACAATCATTGTTTTACGAATCCATATATAATCTATTTATATGTATTGCATTACCGACATACATTAAAAAGTTTCTGTTCAAACCCAAGAAATTTTAGTTTGGACCAAATATAATCATACAAAATTTTCAAAATTATCGCACGCATCACGTGCAAAAGAAAGCTAGTTGGTATCATGTTGAGACGTTGACAACAATAATCAATCTTTGTTCATTATTCAATCACAATAAAAGTAAAATAAAAACTGAATAACATATTTATTTATACAAGTTTATAAATTAATGCACGCATTGCGTATATATATGGAAAGTATAAAACATAATATAATCATGTGGGTATTGTTTTATTATTCTCAATGAATATGTTACTAATATCTAATTATTGTAATTTTTACATATATAAGACAAAGGGCTCGTTTACATTAGCTGAATAGAGATGAACTGAACTGAATAGAAGTGTATTAATTGAACTGAACTGAACTGAACTGAATAGAAGTGTATTAATTCAACTAAATAGAGATGAACTGAATAGAGATTAACTGAACTGAACTGAATATAATCTGAAGTAAACAAGCCCAAAAAAATATTTAAAGTCAAATAAATACATTGACATATGTGCAAAATCAAATCAGAACAAACAAATACATGGGAATCGATATTGGCACACCAAAAATTGATATGAACACAACCTTTGTGAGAGGAACACTTGAAGATGTGCTCTCAAAATAAAGTGTGCCTATATCAATTTTGATTGTGCTTTTATTATTTTCCCCATTCGTCGATCAGCACCCTAACAAAACATGTTGCAGGCGTAGGCGCGTAGCCGATTTCCTCTTTGTAATCTATTTTTCTATCCTACCCAAACCAAAAAAAAAATAAACCCTTTTCGCTTTTGCGCTACATTTCTCCCCCTCCATTGAAGCCTACACGAAGTTCTCTATTGGAGCTACACGAAATTGTCCAATGAATTAATCCCAAAAAAAAAAAAAACCACTCCATTGAAGCTTAGAAGGAGTTCTCCATTGAAACGGCTTCCGTGCTTCTTCTCCACCATTACTATCTCTTAAAATTTCTCTTCTTTGTATGATATTTTTTTTTAAGAATATAGATTCTATTGCTTCAATTTTCCTAGGTAAGCAATGAGGAGTCAATGGCGTGTCCTTCGTCGTAATCACCGTCACAACTTTCTCACTCCACAAACCAATTCTTCTTCTTTCAAATCTCCTCTTAAATCCTCCCTATCAGAAATCACATCTTTGTATCATTATTGGTTTTATTCTTCTTCTTCTTCTTATTTAAATTCTCCAACTTCGTATTTCCCTACTCATTCTTACAGTGCTCTTAGTTGTTTATTTACTGAAAAAGGTCGTCAGCGTTCCCGAGCAAAAGAATTACTATTCCGTGAAGTTTCAATCTTGAGGGATGAATTGGTCAAGGTTAAAGGTGATTCTGCAAGTGTTTACAGAGTACTAGAGCAAATGGGTTTGCCTGTGTTCTCTTCTTGCTATGATGGGTCTGCTTTAGTTGAGCTTTTGACTCAACTTTATTTCTCGCCTCATTTAGCTGTCGAGGTTTGTTTTCTGTTTTTGTTATTTATGCAGTGAGAGGGACTTTTTTGGTTTGCTTATTGACTATTTCTCAGTTTATTAATCATGGGGTTTTTTTTTTTTCCTCAATAATATTAATGAATTTGCTTATGTTTCAAATCAATTGTAAATTTCTTGAATCTAGTTTAGGTAATTTCATGGTTATATCTTACTGTGCTTCTTGTTATTCATGAGATTTTGTGTCTGTGTTTGAATCATAACATGCTTCTTGGTGATTATCCAAAGCACTATGATTATAAATTTTCCATTTTGAACCTATTCATTAAGTAGGAAACTAATTAATGTATGAATGGATGCACTGCATTATTAATCTATTGATACAATAGTTCTGGAAAGTCAAATCTGATTTGATGTTTGGTTATGTGGATTGCTTTCAATAGTATTCTGCGATGTTACTCTGCATTTGGGTAGCAGTGGAAGGCACGGTTATGTGTTCAAGTGTTTGATTCAGCTCTGCATTTGCGATGAACTGCATTATTAATCTAATGAAGTGTTAAGTGTATTATTATGTAAAATTGTCAATGTTTTGAGGATTAGACAGCTACGCCCGTTTGGTTATTGGTAATAAATTGAGTTAATCAAATAGATTTGAAATACAATTTAGCAAAGAATGAAATGTTGTAATCCCTGCACAAAACATATTTTCATTCCCAAGCTTAAATTTTCTTCATGATTTTTATTACCATCCACTACCATTGGAAAGATTGGTATTGGATGGGAATAGATATTTGTGAAGAAAATTAGAGAACTTGAAGGTAAGCAAGCACCGCCATTGGAATGGATGTTGATTTTTCTTCCAAATTTACCTATAACCTCATTCCCATTACCGACATTTATGACTGGTTACCAAATGAGCCGTTAAGGGAATTGAAGAGTTTGAGTTTTAGTTGCTAGTATTTTGAAGCATCAAGGTATTTATTAATTAGTGGTTAAGAATCTTAATGTATTGTTATGAAAAATGAGATTGGAGTTGGACATTGTTCAAGATATGTGTGTTCTACAATGTTTGTAGAAATTTGTGAAATAGAACCTCTCATTTGCATTCTTGTGATCGAGTTTGGTGTAATTATAATAATAGCTTAGTGGAGCTTGGTGTTTTTATTTTTCACAATTCAGGTTTTCAAATGGCGAAGAAAATACGCTGGCTTATGCATTCCTATCACTTCTGAAGAGTATGCCAAGGGTATTACACTTGCTGGCAGAGCTAAGGATGTTGATCTTGCGGTTAACATATTCAATGAAGCTGCTGCTAACGGTGTCAAGACATCTTCTACATATAATGCATTGATGGGCGCTTATATGATCAATGGTTTTCCAGATAAATGTCAATCACTATTTCGGGAATTCAGGTTGGAAGAAAGTTGTTGCCCAACAACTGTAACATACAACATCCTTGTATCTGTGTTTGGTCGCTTGATGTTGATGGAACATATGGAAGCTACACTTCAAGAGATATACGACTCAGGCCTCTCTCCTAATGTGAGTACTTTCAATAATTTGATTGCTGGATATGTAACAGCTTGGATGTGGGATCGGATGGAGAACGCCTATGTGATAATGAAAGAGAAGTCTTTTAAGCCAGATGGTAACACTTACAAGTTATTGCTTAGAGGCTATGCTCATTCTGTAAATTTGGAGAAGATGGAAGAAATCTATGAATTGGGGAAACATCTTTTTGATAAGGATGATTTGCATTATATAAGAACAATGATTTGTGCATATTGTAAGGGCTCTTCTTTAAATAGGATTGAAAAGATTGATGCTTTAATCAAGCTGATTCCTGAGCAGGAATACCGGCCATGGCTTAATGTATTGGTTATTAATGTGTATGCACAAGAACAACTGCTTGAGAGAATGGAGAAGTTTATTAATATTGCTTTTAAACAAAAAACCAAAGTAAATAGTGTGCGTGTCATCCGTGCAATTATCACAGCTTACTACCATTCTAACTCTGTTGAAATGCTTACTAGCTTTGTGAAGCGGGCAGAGCTTGCTGAATGGAGAATTTGTAGGTCCCTCTATCATTGTAAGATGGTAATGTATGCATCACAAAATCGCCTGATGGAGATGGAAAATGTACTAGCGGAAATGGAGAACATCAACATAGACCGATCCAGGAAAACATGGGCTATTCTCTACAAAGCTTATTCGAGGTGGGGTCAAAAATCTAAGTTTGACCAGATAAAAGGACTGATGTACAAGAAGTATGAGACCACTTTTGATGAGGACTATAAATTGGGATTAATATGACATTTTGAAAGTGATATACAGGAGCATCACCACACAACATAGTTTGCAACACTTTACATATACTAGTGGATTTTAGATGCCATTTGACATGTGGTGTACTGTCATACGTGTGATTTTGATTTTGGTAAGTAATCTTCTTATGTTATTTTTATAGCCCCCCCCCCCCCCCCCCCCCCTCTTTGTTTTTTTGTAAAACATAGTATGATTTTTCGCCTATTGAGTAGCTAATATGAATGACAGTTCTTGATATTCTTATCAATAGGTTTTCTACCAGGAATTTTAAATGTTTTGGTTTAACCAAATTTATCCACACTTGTGGAGCTTGAACCAAATTTATCAAAACTTGTGGGGCTTGTACCATGCGCTCGGATTGTGTGACAAGCTTGTTCAATAAACAATCTGATTAGTCCATGTTATTGATGTATTTGTGATGAGGAAATAAAGTTTAATCTAGCAAGTTGTTAAAATATAATTTTTTTTTTATATATACGGAGTATATATTTAGTGTTGCCCCCTCATTTTTTATTGTTTTTTTAACATGTATTTCTAAGGTTTCACAAAATACACCCTGGGTCCTAATACTTCCTCCGTTTAAAAAAAAAAAGCAACAATTCAAGAGGCACGAACTCCTAGACAATTTTTTGTTTTGAGAGTAAAAGGGATAGAGAGAGAAAGTGGATGTGAGAGGTAGAAAGAAAAGACTTACAAAAATGGTAAGATTAAAATTATTGCATTTATTTTGAAACTTCCTAAAATAGAAACTGTTGCATTTATTTTGAAACAGAGGAAGTATAAAGTGTTTAAAATCTGCAACATACACTTACTACTTAGCGTCATTAGACATACATTAGTTCCTTCACCTTTCCCTCTTTTGTCGTCAACTAATTTCCTTACCTTCATCTTCGTCCCCAATTTCATTTCATTCTTCCATTAACGGAATTTCATATCTTCATCATTTACTTACCTCTCTATTTTCAGCATGCAATTACCATCATTAACCTCAATAATGTCTTCGTCATCAATCTTGTTAGTATCTTCTACTCCACCCCCTCTAATCCTAACGTTATTTTCTCTCTCCTAGGTCTTCCAATCCTCCTCCATGGCTTCAGCTCGCCATTGTTTATATTTCTTGTGGAGAATGGAGATATTAATGCCAACTTATCTTTTGTTTTTTGTTTGAAGGAAAGTAAGTTTTGTATTGTAAGATTTGCCAAAAAAAATGGTTTGTATCGTAAGACGAAAAGGGATCATTATGTATGTGACCATATGGGTGTTAGACGAGTATGTCTTTTAAAACTCTAATTTAGGTTTAGTGAAGCTTATCTCTTGTCACAAGCACAATAAGACAGTTGAACACAATTTAAGCATAATTGGTTTTGGGTCAAAAGTGAAATCTAGTTGAAGATACTGAGAATGAAATTACTTGCCACTAGATCGCCAAATATCTAGGCATCTAATATAAGATCCTATAAGGCAATTGAAATGGCGTACTAATTTTGCTACTTTCAGAGTTAAGATTGGTCTTCTTTGTCGACAGGTCCATGGCTAGGGTTTTTTGACAAAAAAATAAGATCCAATGCATTGGATTTACAAAGATAGCTAGGAGATCTAGTCGGGTTTGAGAGGTAGTTTGGAAATGGGAATGTAGGTTGTGTTATGTACTGGAGACGTGAAGTTAAGATGGAGCAATAGCTCAAGCTCCACAAGAGCATCAAAGATGTTGACTAGAAGTTTGTGTTTACGTAGTTTCTTTTTTGTTATTTTTTTTTCTTCTTCCTAAGTTCCAATTACTTATGGTGTGTATTTGAACAAGAATTCACTAAAAGCAAGTTTCAATTCTTATTATGATGTTGGTAAATTACTAATTTATAAGCACATGAAGCAAAACTTAAACTACATCATTTTCTTATGGTTCCCATACATTTTTTCAAAATAAGGACTTCCATATTAAGAATGAAAATTTATTTACCGTGAGTCCTTTATTTTGGTTATATTATGTTTTTTTTTAATAATTATGAATCAATATGAATTTGATAGGGAAACTTGTTTGCAATATAATATTTTGATATAATGTTTATAAATTGTTCATATAAGAAAAGTATGGTAAATTTATGTGACCATTTAACCCTCATATACCCTAGTGTTACAGATTATTAATAAAAATAAAAGTTCATCATAAAAAAAAAAAGAAAAAAAATATATTTAATCCATAAATTTAGAAACATATCAAGCAACAAACTAGATTCGCCCCTTAACTCTTTTTCTCTTTAATATTTATTTGCAGGCCAACCCCATTTTTTGCTTTAAATACACATCCTCTTTTACTGTATAACAGTCACATCTTTGATGACTCACCAATGGGGTGAGAAGGAAAAAAGGGGCTACAGGTGCTCACTCCGTGAAAACATTCTAGCCTTATTGGTTGTTAGTTGCATCATGAATTAAATAGGCATGATTTTAGTCTTTCATGGTTGGAAATGGCTAGAGGTTTCACTATTAAACATTGACTACCAAGTTAGTCGCCATTGATTTTGTTATTTATTCTCATGGTTTGTGTAGTGGTGATTTGCACTTTCCAAGTGTGTGGTAATTGCCGGTATGTGTTGTGTTCCATAACGGTATATTATATTTACACTATGTTTTGATAGCAATTTGGAGGGGAAAAGGAGGGGGGTGGGTAAAAGGAGTAATAGGAAGGGAAAGAAAGGAAGCGGGAAGGTGGAACTTTATTTTCCCTCCAACTCTCTCTAACTCTTAAGGGATATTGGTTATTAAAGGATGAATGAATATTAATTCCTCTCTCTCCTCCCCTTCTTTTCCCCAAACTATTTCCCAATTAAGAGCTAGAGATATTTTTTAAAGTTTTGTCTCGGTATACGTGAAAAGTCATTTGTTGCAAAAATTCATTTACGGAGCTCCTATCTCCGGAAGTAACATTGGCAGGTGGGGAGGGGTTTGTCGAACCCATGAGCTCGAGGATCACGGGGGACACTTGGACCAACTGATGGTTCTTTGACAAGGAGGATCATTATTGTGTTGAGCTTATCCATTTACTGTTTGCAATTGTAAGCCTTGCTGCATTTGATGCCTTTTTATTAATTGTCGGTTATCTAGATTGAGGTATTTTGTTGCCTTCAAAATGAGACTTTTTTGAATAAGAGAGTTATTTAGTCTGGGCACAAATTTTAGGGTTCTATGGGTTCAAGCTACTTGAGTGAAATTGAGTGCATAAATTGCAAATTACCCTTATGTCAGTTATTCACGTGTTTTTTTAATAAAAAAAATAAAATTTATTACCCAAAAAGAAATACAACTTACAAAAGGTAAGTTGTATCCAATTGCTGCACATCAGATGGTTCGAGTCTTCGAGGTTGTTTAAGAAGAAAGTAGAGGAATTATTAGTAAATAATAATAATAATAGTTTTACTGTTTTATTTATGTTTAAAGAATTTCTAATATTCTTTTCGGAGTTTGTTAGTAGCCATGAGTTGGCTTATCAAGGGCAATTAAGTCTTTGTTAGCATGTTTATTAGCCTATAAATAATGAGATGTAAATTAGTGTAGGGAGGAATGGAAATATTTCAATTTTCTTTGGGTTTGTTAATTTGGGAGAGTGCTTACCTCTTGGAAGTAAGCAAAACACTATCCTAATCTTTTGTTTTCAGCCTAGTTTGCAACAGTTGGTATCAGAGCCACCGTCTTGGGGGCACTATGGTGGGTCCTTCCAATTCTCCACTCTAGGAAACGCTCGAAAATGAGATAGGTGCCTTGAAGACAGCCATTGCAGACCTAACCGAAGCTACCAAGAGCCTCCAATCATCTCTGCAATAGATTGTTACTGGGTTGGAACAAGTTTCCAGCAAACTTGCGGAAGAGTGGAGATATTGGCCAAGATGGGACTTAGCCCTGTTCTTCTGGATTTGATTGTTGAAATTTCAGTCAGTTCAGACAATTCTAGTTGAGTTCAGCTTGTGCCGAGTCAAGGATTTAGTTTAGTTTAGTTCAAAAGATCAGTACCTTTGAAGATTAATTGTGACCGGTTGCTGAAATGGAGTGCATTAGCTAGGATGGTGTGTGATTGCAGTGATGGAGTATACGTCATAGATGGAAGTATAAGTTGAACATAATGTAGGACGTCTAGTAGAACAACAGTATTAAAGGGGTCAGTATGTTTCAATATGATATTACAATGTGTATGGCGAGATTAATGTGCAGGAACACTTTGAGTAAAATAGGTAATGAAGATGGAGGATAAAACAAGATCAATTCTTATATGATGGTTTGACCAAGTGCGTCAATGTACCTATAAGGAAAGTCTAGTGTAAATCTGATTTTTATGAGGAATGTCGATGAAGTAAATGGTGGGCATAGCCGCATAGATGACTTGGATGGGAGAGTTTAAAAGTGATGTGATGGAAATGGGCTATGAAGCATGGGCACTTCTCTTAAGTGCCATCTCATTTACCTGATACGGGTATGCTGGGTAAGGGAACGGTCTAGGTATTTACTGGGTACGGCATTTACAAATGGGGTACGGCTAGTTGGGGACGGGTACTTTGTTGACCATTTATGGGGATGTCACGTGAGTGGTGTAGTTGACCACATCTTCTAGGAATAGTACTTTATTGTTGTTGAGCACCCTTTTTTTGTTTCAATGTCATCTCTAACATGTTGGTGAGATACTGGGCAAACTTTTGCCCTTCAATTGTATGATTCGTTTAACTGTCATATCCCTTCACAGGAAACTTGACAAATTTACTGTAGGATTTTTGTTCAAAGGCTGCTCAGTTTAAATTTTACATGATCTCATTATATTCAAAGTTTGCCTTCTATTCCTGCAAGTATTTAATGAGTGATTTTTATGTATTGGGACTGAGAATTACTGTATTATGATATATGTTGCAGGATCGTTTAGCAACAGACATCTTCTAACATGATGAATCTAACAAATTCCGGGTATTCCCTGAAGAGGTCTGTTGGCAAGTTTGTTTCTTGGATGTCAACATGATTTTTGTAAATGGTTGGGATCAGCTGGAATTGTGTGTCACAGATAAGTGACTCTTGAGTTCTTGAATATTGCGGAGCGTATTGTAACAAGCGGAACGAATGATTTATTAAATTTTTTTTATGGTGGAAGATATATACTAGTGTTTGGTGCATGCGATGCGTTATGTATAATTCTTAAAATGTGTTTTAGTATGAAGAGAAATTTGTGTTTGTAGAATAGAGTGTTTTCAAATTATTAATTTCACAATTTTATTATGAATAATGTCCAATTTTTATTTGATTTTATTTTTTATGATTTTGGGGATATTTATTTAACAGATAATGTGGTTAGGGAAGGCAACTACCGAAACAACAAACTAAATGGAATTATAAGGGATTTTGAAGTTAAGGGAGATCAAAGTAAAGCATACAAGGATATACAACATAAGTAACACGGATACTTCATTGAGGTAGTACCCGCACTAAATAACGATATTATATCGATATTTTACTCAATTTTAACATTATTTTTTACATGTTTTATGTTAATTTCAACCATTTATTTTCTTCATTTTTTCATATAGTTTTTAAAGTTTTTTCTTATGTTAATGTAATAATTAAACTGAAATATTTCAAATGATATTGAACATTTATAGAAATTTATTAATTTTTAAAATATTTAAGAAATTCTACTTTTTGTACCCATATTCTATATTTTTCAAACTAACTTATTCGATACCTGTTTCGTATCTGTCTCCATTTTCGTACATGTACGCATGCATCTTATTATACATCAAACTAAAGCAATTTTATTAGAATTAATGTTTATAAACATTTATAAACATTGCTGTTTTGGTCGCTATTTATGAATAATTTCAGGATTAATGTCAATAAACATTGCAATTCAAATAACCACTTTTATTAGAATTCACTAATGCTATGTTTAGATACAAAGATTTCATTTAAAATGATGGATTTGAGTCAAATAACATATTTGACAAGTAAAAAAAATTGGAATTGGATTTGACTCAATTCCTAACCCAAATCCTTAATGGGTAAATTATATGTATTTCAAATACTTAATAAAACCATGTCATTTCAAATCCTAAAAACAAACCAAACATATAATTGTAATTTGAATCGTAACATTTCAATTTCGGCAATTGAATTCATCAATTTGAAATGAATTATACATATCCAAACGCTACCTTAAGCAATTTTATTAGAAATAATGTCAATAAACATTGCAATTCAAATCGAAAGGAAGTGAATTGACCTGAGGTATGCTAAATTGGATTGAACTTAATGTAACTTAACAGATTTGAATTCTAGAATTGTGACTAATTTTAGGATTATTCCCGTTAGTATACATGGGAATTAGCGTATTTCTACTGGCATACTTAAGTTTTAAAAAATTTCAGTGGTATAACTACATTACTAATAAAATTGAATACCACTTTTAAAGGTTGTTTTAGGCCATTAACAACCACTAATTCAGTTTGTTGTTTTAATTTAGTCAAATATGGTTTCCTATAAAAACTATCCACACTTAACATGAGTATGTTTATAGTCGAATTAGTGGCTGTTAATGGCCTGAAATAGCCTTTAAAAGTGGTTATTAAATTCAATTAGTAATAGTTTACCACTGGAATTTTTTAAAATTTGTATACCATTAGAAATTCGCTAATTCCCACTCATTAATATTCATGCTCTAACTTTGATGGACTAGAGGTAAGATTTCTTTTATTCCATTTTTTTTTTACTTGAATTTAATGGGTATTTCTAAACAAAATAAAATGTAGTTTACATATTTTATAGGTAAAGATCAAAAGGACCTTTCTTTGAATCCAAATTAATAGTTAAAGGGTCCATCCATTAACCATGCCTAACTGCAAGAAGGTGCTTGCTATAATGCTATGCTTCTTGACTAAGCAATAATGGTTTTGGGTTCTTTGTAAAAATTTCGATAATTCCAACATTTATCAGCATAATTTTGCCTCATCGATGCAAATTCAATGATAGTTTTATTGTTGCCTGTTGTGTATTAAGGTTTTAATGTGATAAACAGGGTTAAACACAAAGATAAATTTCAAAAATTGTAACCTTCGAGCAGTGGCGGACTCAGGAATTTGAACGTGATGGAGCACTAAAGATCAACACATTAATTTAGAGAAAAATTATGTACAATACAAATTTGTTATATTTAATTTAAATATATACAATTGAACTATAATTAGTGGACATAATAAGCATGTTCAATTAGACAATTAACACATTCAATTAAAAAATAAGCATATTCAATTAAACAATTAAATAATAAACAAATATCAATAAAACAATATAAAAGAAGAAAAAAAAGGAAAAAAAAAAGAAGACAATCCTTCATTCCTACTGGTGTTGATGTATGAATGAATGATGTCATGATGATGTGCATTTGAAAAACAAAATACAGTAAAGAATTGAATTACAAAATTTACAAAGATGGAAAATAGAGTGCGTTGCTTTATTTGTGTTGTCTGCCAGTCTATGACAGTAGGACTCTAGGGCCTGCAGGGACGCAGTTGCAATGGTGCAGTCGGAGAACAGGTGAAGCGACAAGGCAACATAATTTTTAATTTTTTTTTTATTTGAAAATACTGACTCTTTCACTTTTTTTGGAGAAAGTTTATGACCTTTAGACTATTATCGGGACACAACTGTAAAACTTACTATATTTTTTTCGAAAAACACAAACTTCAGCATTTTTTAAATAATCTAGGGGCAAGTGCCACCCAGGTTCCTTCATGGGTCAGCCCCTACCTTCGAGGCATGAAAACGCTTTTTTAAATACTAGAATTCGATCCTAATCAATGAGCAAGGGTTTACCGAAAAAGTATTTGAGATACAAACGAAAAAATTGGAACAAGTTTAATTGGTGCTCACTCAATAAACTCTTTTAGAGAATATAAGAGAAACTGCTAAATATTAGAAATTAGAAAAATGAGATTTCTTTCTTCTCTCTCCTCTTAGTGCTATTTTAAAACCATTAGTCAAAGGTCACTCACATGTCTATAACGTTATGCTTTTACCAAATAACCGTAAGTTTGAATTAGAAACCACTATTATTGCAACTGTCGAAGAATTGCCGCTGGCACAACATAACAAAGGGTGTAGATGGGGCCCTATAGGCTGCTGGTGCGCCCCCCTTTTTCTCCTTTTCTTCGTTTTTTATTGTCGCGGACAGGGACGAAATCCACGCGTTCATTCCAAACTCCCTGTTCGCGGCACACTAAATCTTACTTAGGCCTATTTTGGTTTTTTCCAGGTCCTAATTATTTCGTAAACATCGGCTCGGCGTACATTATTATACAATTGTTCGTTACACCATTCCCACACAAACCAATCACATTATACCTTATACTCTAAATTAATTAATTCCAACATTCCTTCCCCATTTAGAGTATAATACTTAATACAAAGCATATATTTCATCATCAAAACAATCTCATGCATAAATGAAAGTGTACATGACTTGAACTTCTAACTAGTGTAAAATACATACAAGAATTCGAATCCAAATGGTGTTGATAAACAATTGAACCACTTTCAATACAGTGAAAACTTGACGACTTTACACGCATAAGATACTTTATTTCACATACATAAATAACTTGACACATTTACAACTAGGGGTGCTTATCGAACGAATAGAGACCGAACACCCCAGGCTCGGCTCGGCTCTTGTGTGTTTTTGATTCGGCTCAGCTCGACGAGCTTGGGATTTAGAAGCTCGGCTCGAGCTCGTGAAAAAATATCCTTGTTCGAGCTCGGTTTGTGAGCTCGGGCTCGAGGTAAAAAAAATCAAAATAATTAAAGAAAAAGATTTGTTTCAGCAATAATGGTGCAACGGTGGAAATGGAGTAGAAGACTTTTGGGTTTCTTGAAGCTGTTCAATTGGCTAGCTAGATTCGAACAATACAACACAACACAACTTTCGAAAACAACAGTTGTTGAGACCCTTGATGTTTTGAGTGATGACAAACAGGTGTGACAAACAGGTGAGACAAACAGATGTGTTAAATAGCTGTTAGAAACAGGTTGCAGGAACAATTGTTATTGAATGGGTTTATGCAGTTGTGTTGAAATAGCTGAAGTGTATTGTTCCCATGTTACTCATTCTGAGTAATATCACCTTTCATGTCATATAATGTATATTGTATTGTGCATGTTTGACATACATGTATTCTAGTACTTGAGACATGTAGAACCGCTTCATCAAAACTCCGCTTCATCAAAACTGAAGTGTGCTAACAATGGAGGATCCAAGTGTCCAAGTAGTGAAGAACATGAAGACTGAAGAGTAGCCTTAGGGTTTTTACTTAGTCTTTTTGTTGTAAAGAATGTTTAAGTAGTATAGTAGATTTGTGATGTTTGATCTTGGTTTGTTGCAAACACCAGACCAGTGTCTAGTGGTTCTAACACGACTGATTTGAAGAACAATTCCTAGAATAGTTCAGCAGACCAGTTGGTTAACAAACTGACTCGCGAAATGTTTTGAAAGAATTTGATTCTTGGATTCTTTAAAGATCTTACATGTGATTAAGTCAGTTTGGTAATCAATGTTAAGTGCTAAGAAACCCACGTATCTATAAGAGATCATAAAAAATCTTCGAGATCTTTGATCCTCGAATATTTGATCTCATAATTAAATGGGTTTAATGATTATGGTTACAAAACCCTCTTGATTGGAATAATCTGGGTTTTCTAACTGTCTATATATGGTAGCAGTTAATGAACAAAACATGACCAAGTTGTGAGACTCTCAAATACTTCATTGAGCAATATGTTCGAGAGTCCAAAAGATCAAACAGAACAGCTTACAAATTACAAAAGCATTCGAAAAAACCCAGATCTTAACTTCATCTCTTGTAAGCTTTTGAGAAGCATCTTTTGGGAGAAGCTTTATGTAATTCGTCACTAACAGAAGGGTTAGTGATTGGGAGCATTTGAGAGTTCATTTGTGAGTGCTTGTGAGTTCAAGTGCGAAACAACACTCTTGGGTTGAGGGTGAGGAATTCTGTCATATGAGTTTACGATAGAAAATTGTAATATCTTTTGTTCTTCAGAGTTGATTAATAAAAGTTAGTAGTGAGAGTAGGAGGATGTAGGCACAGTTGCCGAACCTCGTTAAATCTGTGTGTTTTTTATTTGCTTTAGATTTTATTGTTTTATTGTTCTAGATAATTCCGCTGCTAAACTAGTTCTCTGGTTCTATAACTAGAACAAATCAAGAAAAAGTCGATAAAGAAAATTTTAAAGAAACACTCAATTAACCCCTCTCTTGAGTGCTATTGGGACCTTCAACAGTATAACATTGAAACCTAGATTCAAAAACAATCTGGTCGTGGCTGGGCTTGGGTTTCTGATTGCCTCGTGAAGTCCATGTTCTCATGCTCGCCGGATTTCATCTTTGGTGCAGTCGCTCGCCATCGTGCAGCCGTGCAGTTGTGCGGCTTAGGGTTTCAATTTCTCTGTTGCGTGCAGTCGTTCGAGTGTGCAGTGCAACTTAGGGTTAGGTACTTAGGTGAGCCGTTAGTGAGAGTATAGAGTAGGAAGAGGCAGCTTAATTGAGTTTGACAAGATTAGAGGATATTGGATTTATGGGCCTAGGATATGGGTTTTTTTAACCATGTGTTCATTGTTAAATAATGTAACATGTTTTAATTTTAATTTTTAATAAGTTAATATATTTGTAAAAACAATTATATATAATATTTTTAAATATAATTAACCGATCTTGTTCACGAGCTTTTCGAGCCGAGCTTAATCTAGCTCGGCTCAGCTCGTTTAACTCTCGAGTCGAACCCGAACTCCAGCCGAGCTGGTTTCGAGCCGAGCTTTGATCGAGTCGAGCCCGAACTGTTTGCGAACATGCCTGGCTCATAATCGCCCCTATTTACAGCCATGTGTCCTGTATCTTATCACAAATGTACCAAAATTACATCGAGAACTTTTGAAGATGCCACACCTCAATTTTTCTAAGGCAGATCCCTTAACATGCCACTGTGATCTAGCACAATGTCAAGAACTATTAAGGATAAACTAACCTCCTTCACCGCTGCTGTTTTCTGGAACTCTACCTTGGATGATTAAACAAGTTCCCAATCATCAAATAAGAGAATTAATATCATTGAACTTAAGAACCAACGTCTTATTGGGCATTAAGCTGAGATCCTCTCACTCGTGATTATGAGTGGGCTCCAATCCAATACCAATTTCCATCCTTTGAACGGTTTCTTTAACTAATGCTTTTGTAAAGCAATCAACTAAATTGTAAGTTGTACGCACATAGTCTAAAGTGATCACACTATCCTTTATAATACCATGTATAAAGCTATGTCGAACACCTATTTGTCTTGACTTGCCATTATACACTTGACTACATATGCTTTCGCCAAAGTAGAATTGTTATCACAATGGATTGAGCAATAGGTAAAATTGACTTTTGAAGCAGAAGAATTTCAAACATGAGATTCCTTAACCATTCGGTTTCTTTACCTGCTGAATGTAATGCAATGAACTCCGATGCCATTGTGGAGTCCGCAATGCAAGTTTGTTTCTTGGAAGCCCAAGAGATAACACCTCCACCAAGAAGAAATACCCATCCACTCATCAAAGAATGATCTTCTCTATTAGTGATCCAACTTGCATCCGAATATCCTTCTAATTAAGACCGAAGGATACCCACTATACCTCAAATCATATTCTATGATTTTCTTCAAGTACCGTATGACATGACGAATCGCTTGTCAATGTAGAATACTAAGATTACTAGTATATCTACTTAACTTGCCAACTACAAATGCAATATCTGACATTGTATGTACTTGCCATGACATACATCAAGCATCCTATAACCCTAGGATATTCAAGCTATTACATTGGACTTCCAGAATTAGTAAGTTGTTTTAAGCTAGGATCCATAGGTGTGGATACAAGAGAGACTTCATCAACTTTGAACTTCTTGAGAACTTTCTCAATGTAGTTTGATTATGAAAAGATCAACTTTCCTTCTTCTCTCTTGATCCTTATGCCCAAGATGACATATGCCTCACCCATGTCCTTCATGGAGAACTTTGTTGATAGATATGATTTGGTCAATTCAACTTGTTCTGAATCAGTCCCAAAAATCAATATGTCATCTACATATAGAAAAATAATGACCTCTTTACTGTTGTCATCAAACTTTCTATACAAACATTTGTCCGCATTGCTCAATACAAATCCTCTATTCAACTCCACTTCATCAAACTTTTGATACCATTGTTTTGGTACTTACTTTAGCCCATATAACGACATTTTTGCAAAATTTATGCTCTTGACCATCCACAAAAAACCCTACTGGTTGTTGTATGTAAAATTCCTCCTCTAGATCTCCATTTAAGAACACGATCTTAACATCCATTTGATGGATCACTAGATTATGAATAGTTGCAAGAGCCATTAATAATCTAATAGTGGAAATTCTAGCAACGGTTGTATATGTATCGAAGTAGTCGATGCGCGGTTTTTGAGTAAACCCTTGAGCCACTAACCGGGCTTTAAACTTATCAATTGTACAATCTACTTTCATTTTTCTTTTCAAAATCCATTTGCACCCGATAGGTTTACATTTAGGTAGTAATTCTGCTAATACCCAATTGTTATTTCCCATGATTAAGTCCATCTTATCATCAATGGCCTCCTTCCCAAATGTGGAATTTTGAGACCTTATGGCCTCTTCATAGGTTGAAGCATCATCCTCCACACTAAAGACATATGGAAATTGAGTAGTGACTGATTCTCTTGACCCTTCAATTAGATATACATGAAAATATTATGTTCTGAAAGATTTCTCCTTTCTCGCCCTTTTGCTTCTCCTTGGTTCTAGTGATGTAGATGCTTCCTCTTCATTTTGAAGATTATTGTCATTTTGGTCAAAATAGCTTTGACCAGCATCGTGAGCACTGGTATTAGGAGTTATATCCTTTGAAATAGGCATTGATGAAAATAATTTTTCAACAAAAATTGCATCTCTAGACTCTATGGTAATATGAACTGACAAAAAGTCATTTTGTTCTATATAGGACATGTTATGTTCAACATATCCTATAAAGATACATTCAACCCCTCTTTCACCTAATTTCTTTTGTTTGGGCTCCAACACTCTTACGATTGCCTTACAACCCTAAACTTTGAGATGACTCAAGTTTGCCTTTCTTTTGAACCGTTGCTCTTATGGGGTTATCGTTTTTCCTTTTATAGGGACATAGTTTAGGATGTAACAAGTCGTTAACATGGCTTCACCCCAAAATCCATCACTTAGACCCAAATAGGATAACATGGAGTAAATTATTTCTTTAAATGTCATATTCTTTCTTTCCGCAACATTATTTTGTTGTGGTATGTAAGCCGCAGTTGTTTCATGTATAAGTCCTAATGATTGGAAGTAATTTGGATCATTGTATTGACCACCCTTATCGGTTCTTAGCCTTATAATCTTTTCATTCATTTGCTATTAATAAGTATACATAAAAAAATCGCGAAAAATCATTAATAAATGTCAAAATATACTTCATCTTTAAAAACTTTAAATTTGTCAAGGGCTCCATCCTTAGCAATTAATAAGTATAAATAACAAAATCGTGAAAAATCATCAATAAATTTCACAATATGCTTCTTACTTCCAAAAGAAAGTGTGCTATGAAAATCGCACAAGTCACAATGCACCAGATTCAACAAAGTATTATCCTTTACAACACAATTGGGAAAGGGTTGCTGTGTGATTTTTGTTAGCATGAATGTACAACATTTCTCTATATTTAAATCAAAAGGAGGAATTAAATCATGCTTTGACATAAAGTGAAATTTCTTATAATTCATATGACCAAGACAGACATGTCATAGTGAAGAGTCATCATTCAAAACACACACACATTTTCTTTAACATTCGAAGTACTAAGTTTAAATATGCCACCACACAAATATCCTAAACCAACAAAACTACCACCCTTAGATAAAATAAACTTGTATGATTTAAAAACTAACTTAAAACTTGTCTGATTCAAAAACTAACATAAAACCTAATTGATTCAAAATGGCATCAGACACTAAGTCCCTCCTTGATTCTGGAGCATGCACGACATGTTGTAACACAAGACTTTTTCCGAAAATAAACAATAACTCTACTTGCACTACTCCTAAGACTTGAGCAGTAGAATCATTCCCCATGTAAAGAATATCTCCATTTCACACCTCGTGAAAAATCTTGTACAATGACTTGTCTTTACACACGTGCCTTGATGCACCTGAATCGATGTACCATGAGCATTCATCCTGAACAACAAGGATTTCATAAATCACACACACATAATTCAAACATGAATTATTAAGTGAAATTTGTGCATAGGCAATATTACCTTGCATATCTTAGGATTGGCTAGAGTCTTTATCCCCCCTTCTTCTCTTGCTCATCCTCTTTTTCCATATGGTGTAATCTTTCTTGAAGTGCCCATGTTTTTCAAAAACCCAACAACCACTTTATGGTTCTTCACCATTTCCTTTAGGCTTATAGATTTTGTTCCTTTTGGAGTCATAAACCTCATTTTCTTTAGGTTATTAGCACCACCCTTAGACTTATCCTCCTCTACCATGTTTATGGTAGTGGAATTAGGATTAACATCCTTTTGTCCATCTTGCTTTCGAATCCCCTCCTCAATTAAGAGGTGAGAACCCAATTGTTCTAAGTTCATTTCATCTTTTTAGTGTTTCAATGCGTTTCTCACATCTATCCATGATGTTGGTAATTTGTTAATAATTGAGGAAACAATGAACACCTCATCAATATTAATCTTTTATTGTCTAAAATTAACCAAAATCTTTTGGAATTCATGAAATTGATCCATCACACCCTTAGAGTCTATCATGTGATAATTTTTAAAATTATTAACAAGGAGCTTCTTGCTAGAAGCATCCTCATACATTTACTTAGCCTCAAGATCATCCAATAATTGTTTAGCGGATCCATAAAATTGATAAATATCAAACAAAGATTCCGACATTCCATTGAAGATGTAACCATGACATATGTAGTCGTCACTATCCCATTTTTTTCTCCTCCTTGTTTGCTCAAAAGTCTCGTTTTCCTCCTCCATTGGATTTGGTGTAGTCAGCACATATGCAACCCTCAAATGAATTAAGAACAAAATGCATCTTCTTTTGCCAATGGTGAAAATCCATGCCTTCACATTTCTCCAACTTATGAAAATTTACAGTAAGTTCATGAATTGTAGTCAACTTTGCAAATCTAGTCTTTAGAGTGCTGGGTATTAAGGCTTTAATATGATGAAAAAGGGTTATTTTATTTTTATTTTTTGAAAAAACTGTTTTCAAGAAAACACTGAGAATTATTAAAGTATTATTGCCACGTGTGAAAACTTATTATTGAGAATTATGCAGCAGAAATTAAAATATCTCAAAACCAAATCAACTTTAAAACTCCTACAACTTGGAACCATGAAGTCCGTTAAACCAAAGTGCAAGTTGAGTTTAATCTAATTATACTGCTGTTAGGATTTTTTTCCATAAACAATGGTCTAATATAGTTGATCCTGATATTTTTATGCATGGTGATGGCTATTATGTAATTAGGTTTAAAAATAGGGATGATTTCAATGAAATTGCATTTACTGGACCTCATCTGTATTATGGGAAACCAACCGTTATTAAACCTTGGTCCTCAAAATTCAATCTCATAGAGGAAATGCTTAGAACTGTCCCTTTATGGGTGATACTTCCTAAACTACCTTTAAACTGCTGGTCAGCTAACTCTCTAAGTAGATTAGGCAGTGTTATAGGAGTGCCAGTATGTGCAGACCAATGCAATATAAAAAGCTCCAGATCTTTTATGTTAGAATGCTAATAGAAGCTGGTGTTACACAACCTTTAGTCTCTTCCATTCTCATTGAGAACCTTGATGGTGTTGTTTTTTAGAAAAAGGTTTTGTATGAATGATTCCCCTCTTTTTTGCAAAAAATGTAATAAAGTTGGGCATGACTGCTTAACACCAAAGAAAGCCCCTACAAAACACCATGCTAATGTTGATGCTAAAGCTGCTGCATTTAAGAAGGGAGGGAAAAAGTGGAAGCCTAAGACTAAATCAGCCCCTGGACAAGTGCAAAATCTCCCTCTAAGGGGCTAACTCATGAAGTAGATGTAGAGCCGAGCTCAGAACGGGTTAAAGATGAGAGTAATACTACTCCCATCACAACAATAGCCTCTCAAGATCAGGGAGATAGCACACCAGAAGCCAGTCTAGCTATTGTGCCAACTTACCCTCACAAGGATGCAAATCTAAATGTTTGGAAGTTGGTCACTAGGAAGTCCAGAGGTTATTCCAAATAACCTAAAGTTCTTCAAATCCAAGGTATCTGATCTCAAGGGCTTTGAACCTAGGACTTCTTGATGATGTTGTGAATGGTCATGAGGAAACAAGGGAGGTGCTGGAGCGAAGCAGGGAAAAGGAGGTAATTAAACCCCCATGATTATTTCAACTTGGAATATAAGGGGGCTAAATGACCCTAGCAAAGTAGCTGACATCAAAAGGCTACTTAAAGTACATAATTTCAATCTTATTGCTATTTTGGAAGCTAAAGTTAAATTTGTTAACATTATTACAGTCCAAAACAAACTTAGTATAAATTGGGGTTGGGTTACCAACCACACTCCAAAAGGCAGAATTTGGGTAGGCTGGAAAATTGATTCAGTGTATCTTGAAGTCATCACAATTCATGACCAATTCATCCACTGTCTTGCAAAAGTCTACTGCACTTTTCTTTATGGATTGAATACTATTGAGAGTAGATATCAACTGTGGAGGGACACTAAGAAGATTCAAGTGGGGGCACTCCCTTGGCTTTGCTCAGGGGATTTTAACACAATCCTTTATGATGAAAATAGGATCAATGGAAGACCTGTTCAACCTAACAAGACCAGGGACTTCACTACTTGGCTTACTGAGATGCAACTTTCTGTCATTAGAAGCAGGGGTGCTTACCACACATGGTGAAATAAGGCTCAGGGTGATGGAAGCATTGCTAACAGGATTGATTGTTAGTTACAAATGAAGCATGGTTTGATAGGTGCAATGGAGTTGAAGTTGTTCCGCTCCCCCCTTCATTGTTAGACCACAACCCAATTCTTCCGGAATGTGTTGCTAGGGGTAAGGATACAAAACGAAACCTTTCAGGTTTCTTAACATTCTTACCTCTCACAAAAAGTTCTCTGCCACAGTTCAACAACAGTGGGAAACTGGATATAATAACCTGGAATTTTAGGTTCTAAAATTTGTGGTTATTTAATTTTTTCTCTTATTTATTTGTGTTTTGATAATTGGGACCCAGGCAAGCCCAATTAACCTTTTTACCTTTGAGCCTAATTTTGCATTCCATCTTGCCAAAATAGACCAAAGCCCATAAGCCTTGTCCCTTTTGATCCACACGGCTGACTCCTCTATCTATTTTATTTTATTTATTAATATTATTATCCACCTAATTAATCTGCTATTATCTATCCTAAACTAAAAACGCACCCTTTTACTTCTACTAGATTTATAAATGTAACAAACTTTGTTACCGCCCCTCATCATCAAAACCTGGAACATATCGAATCGAGGAACAGGTTCCAGGATCGATTATGCCTACGGATTCATTTACGAACAAGCTAAAAAACACGCAATATTTTAGCTCACTTTGTGGACAAACTCGTATAGTCTAAGCTAAATGAAAAGAATCACTCTTAACACTCAATTTAGGCTAAAACTACTATGAATACAAGAAAGCTCCAAAACTCCATTCAGAACAATCTTATATCTCTAAATTAAGACTTAAAAGAAACACTCTTAACTCTTAATTTAGGGGTAACAAAATCAGTACCCGGTAATTCGGCTACACTAAATTAAAACAAAACCGAAAAGCAAATAAAGGGATATTTTAGAGATTAGGATCACTAATCTCCAAATGGGATATTTTAGCTAATAGATGGAAGAATCGCTCTTGAATCTACCGCTAAATAAACTACCGAGTTAAGAGAATCGCTCTCAAAACTCAACAATCAAATCTGACTAACTCCTAAGAGAATCACTCTCGAAGTCATTAATTAGTTGGCTAGCTTCGACTAAGAGGATCGATCTCTTAATCTAATAGCCTAGATAACTAATTAAGAGGTTCGGCCTCTTAATCATTCATCTAGCACGAAGCCTTGTAGCTAGACAACTCCCAAGAACTTCAAACCATGCTAGCTTCTAAGCACACAACTTAAAAACTAAAGAAAGAAAACCAAAGTTTCACTAGTGGAAAAAACCCCTTTTGCTGCGGTTTTTGTAGGGGTAGTTGCTGCGGTTATTAACCGCAGCAAATCAAGGGTGCAGCAAATTCCCATTTGTTCATTTGCTGCGGTTGAACCGCAGCAAAAAGGTAAGCTATTTGCTGCGGTTGTTTAATATAACCGCGGCAAATAACATACCTTTTTGCAACGATTCTGATGGATAACCGCAGCAAATGGTAGTTTTTTGCAGCACTTTTTTTAAATAACCGCAGCAAATGACAAGTTTTTGCAACACTTTTTTTAAATAACCGCAGCAAATTGTTATTAAAAACAAAGCATAATATCTAAAAAACCGCAGCAAATTGCAGGTTATTTTGAGGATTTATTTTGGGTTTTTGCAATTAATATATAAATCATATTAAATCGTAATAATTAGAACGTTTTGGAATAAATACCAATAATCGAATACATACATGCAACTTAATTTTACCAATTGTACAAGAATACAATAAATTACTAAATTATTCATAAAACATTAATACTAAATGTTGAATTTTAATAAACTACTAAATTTGAGAAACTGTTTGTACAAGTATCAATCACGAACCATGCATGTACAAGAATTTGGCAAGCTTGTCTCGAACCTCGCCAATTTCTTCAGCGGTCAATGATCCTTCTTGAACCAATGTGGATAAAACCTAATAATTAATATAAAAACGAATTAAATTAAACATCGTCGGATTATATAATTTAGTATAGTAAGATCGAAAAATAAATACACATACGCAGATATAAACACTCAAATAAACTAGCTCATGTTTTTAAGGTTCATAGATGTCCTGTAACATTCAAATAAACATTCCATGACTTACTTGTGTGATTTCGAGCAAAGTTATAGAGTTTTGGAACAAAAACAAGCCAAATAGGTCATTTTTGGCACGTTTTGGGTGTTTCAATCCCATCTTAGCACTAATCAACCTAGCTCATGTTTTTAAGGTTCATAGATGTCCTATAACATTCAAATAAACAATGCCTGACTTACTTGTGTGATTTCGAGCAAAGTTATAGAGTTATGGAACAAAAACAGGCCAAATAGATCATTTTTGGCACGTTTTGGGTGTTTTCAATCCCATTTTAGCATTAATCAACCTAGCTCATGTTTTTAAGGTTCATATATGTCCTATAACATTCAAGTAAACATTCCATGACTTACTGGTGTGATTTCGAGCAAAGTTATAGAGTTTTGGAACAAAAACAAGCCAAATAGGTCATTTTTGGCACGTTTTGGGTGTTTTCAATCCCATTTTCGCAATAATCAACCTAGCTCATGTTTTTAAGGTTCATAGATGTCCTATAACTTTCAAATAAATATTTCATGACTTACTTGTCGGATTTCGAGCAAAGTTATAGAGTTATGGAACAAAAACAAGCCAAATAAGTCATTTTTGGCACGTTTTGGGTGTTTTCAATCCCATTTTCGCAATAATCAACCTAGCTCATGTTTTTAAGGTTCATAGATGTCCTATAACTTTCAAATAAATATTTCATGACTTACTTGTCTGATTTCGAGCAAAGTTATAGAGTTATGGAACAAAAACAAGCCAAATAAGTCATTTTTGGCACTAATCAACCTATATTATGTTTTTAAGGTTCATAGATGGCCTATAACATTCAAGTAAACAATACATGACTTACTTGTGTGATTTCGAGCAAAGTTATAGAGTTTTGGAACAAAAACAAGCCAAATAGGTCATTTTTGGCACATTTTGGGTGTTTTCCATCTCATCTTAGCACTAATCAACCTAGCTCATGTTTTTAAGGTTCATATATGTCCTATAACATTCAAATAAACAGTCTATGACACACTTGTGTGATTTCGGGCAAAGTTATAGAGTTTTGGAACAAAAACAAGTCAAAAAGGTCATTTTTGGCTCGTTTTGAGTGTTGTGAATCCCATTTTAGCACTAATCAACCTAGCTCATGTTTTTAAGGTTCATATATGTCCTATAACATTCAAATAAACAATGCATGACTTACTTGTGTGATTTCGAGCAAAGTTATAGAGTTTTGGAACAAAAACAAGCCAAATAGGTCATTTTTGGCACATTTTGGGTGTTTTCCATCTCATCTTAGCACTAATCAACCTAGCTCATGTTTTTAAGGTTCATATATGTCCTATAACATTCAAATAAACAGTCTATGACACACTTGTGTGATTTCGGGCAAAGTTATAGAGTTTTGGAACAAAAACAAGTCAAAAAGGTCATTTTTGGCTCGTTTTGAGTGTTGTCAATCCCATTTTAGCACTAATCAACCTAGCTCATGTTTTTAAGGCTCATATATGTCCTATAACATTGAAATAAACACTTTATGACACACTTGTGTGATTTCGGGCAAAGTTATAGAGTTTTGGAACAAAAACAAGCCAAAAAGGTCATTTTTGGCTCGTTTTGAGTGTTTTCAATCCCATTTTAGCACTAATCAACCTAGCTCATGTTTTTAAGGTTCATATATGTCCTATAACATTCAAATAAACAATTCATGACTTACTTGTATGATTTTGAGCAAAGTTATAGAGTTTTGGAACAAAAACAAGCCAAATAGGTCATTTTTGGCACGTTTTGGGTGTTTTCAATCGCATTTTAGCACTAATCAACCTAGCTCATGTTTTTAAGGTTCATATATGTCCTATAACATTCAAATAAACAATGCATGACTTACTTGTGTGATTTCGAGCAAAGTTATAGAGTTATGGAACAAAAACAGGCCAAATAGATCATTTTTGGCACGTTTTGGGTGTTTTCATTCCCATTTTCACACTTATCAACCTAGTTTATGTTTTTAAGGTTCATAGATGTCCTATAATATTCAAATAAACATTCTATGACTCACTTTTGTGATTTCAGACAAAGTTATAGAGTTTTGGAACAAAAATAAGCCAAATAGAAAGAGATAATCGTAATGTTAATAGAAAGAGATGTTTATCAAGTATTTATTCTTGATAATGAGATCAAACTCTTTAACTCAAACCCGTGGATAATGGGTCAATTTAGTGTCGGGTTGGTGGGTCATATAAGCTTTTGTATGTTAATTTGACATTTAGATATAATCTTGTCTGTCGTGTTAATCCGTGTACTTAAACGGATCAAACCCCTTCAGCCAAACCCGTTAATAACAGGTTGATTTTGTGTTGAGTAGTGATGGTGTCAACCTTTTCCCCTTTACTTATAGATTTATAGTTGCCTAAGCCTAATCTGATGCCCTAGAATTGTTTGTTAAGTTCTGCCTTATACAGCACATAACACAAGCCATATATTATTGTTGATAACCTAAAAATCATGGTGCAAACTATACTGTACTATAAGATTATTATATCCTAAAAGCTGTATAATTAAGACAGTACATAAACAAAACTTATAATTTGGATGTATTTGGCAGCAACATAGAAAGAATCCTGGAAAGGTATGAGAGGTATTGTTATGCAGAGAGACAGGTGGTTGCAACTGATTCTGAGTCCCAACAAGAGGGAAATAAATAATATAATATAAATGGAGTAGTATTATAACTATATACCTTCATTTGTTAGTTTGTATATTTTGCTAAATGTATGACTCTACAACATACTCAAGGGTTATATCTAGCTTCCATAGCCTCACCTTTATGCCTTTGATCAACATAAATGTCTCAGATAATGGAATTTGTATATATAGTTAATCAAATTTCTCCTCAATTAATCTTGTTCTCTTAACCTAAATAGGCGAGAATGACTTATCATCACCAAAACTAAGTTATAAACATTCAAATTTTACTTAATCAATCAATCCACTCAAAAACCCCAATTTGATTAAAGAACTCATGAACCCTAATGTTAACAAAAATCAAATTAATTAAGAAATACTTCAAACAATCAACTAAAATAACTTATAAACAAAGATTTAGACTTGAAACTATACAAAAATTAGTAACAACACAAGCCAAATACCACATTCATACATTAGGGCTAAAAAAAATCAGAAAAAAATTCAAAAATAAAGAAGAGGGTTACCTTGGGCGTGGTGGTGGTGGCCGGAAGAAGTAGAAACGACGTCGTAGCAGGGCGAGCTTCGTGGTCGATTCGCAGGGACTGACTGGTGGTGTTCGACTGGTGGTCGTCGACTTTCGCAGGGCTTCGTGGTTGCAGCGTTCACAGGCCGGGGTTCGTGGTGGTGGTCGTTGACTGACGCTTCGTGGCTCGTTGTCTTCGTGGTCGTCGACTGACTTCCCCGGCTTCATGTTCGTCGACTGACTTCGCCAGCTTCGTGGTTCGCACGCAGGTGAGAGCTTCTAGCAAGGGTTTGGTTTGTGCAGAGGTTTTTTTTTTTCCGAATGAGATGAAGTGAATAACTGGAGAGTTGAGCGAGGGACATAAAGCAGTGGGGTTTTTTTAATAATTTGCTGCGGTTATTTGGGTCAACCCTGATAACCGCAGCAAATTAGCAGCAGCAATTACCACACCTATTCATTTGCTGCGGTTATTTCAATAGCCCAAATAACCGCAGCAAATTAAGCGCAGCAAAATCCATTTTTTCCATTAGTGTTTTCAAACCATTTTTCATTCATCAAATCTTGTTTTTACATAACTAGTATAAGCTATTTATAATAAAACTAAAGCTAAGGCTACTACTACTATTATATGAATAAACAAAGCAAAGAAGGCCAAAATATCAAGCTTAAACACCCCCATACGTCCCCCCTCTTTGGCAGCCATTTTGAGCAACTTGTTCCACTTGCATCCACTTGCACAAGTTGAAACAATTCAGCACCACTCATGCTTGTTGTAGCTTCTATGACTCACCTAAGCTATGTCAAGCTCCAACCAAGTTGTATGACACCAAGAAAGGCTAGTAGATGATGCAGCAAGGCTACTCAACCAACTTGCAAGACCACACACAAAGCCCACAAGCCAACTTGCAACAGCTGAATTACGTAGAAGCTAGGCAGGGCTAACTCGCGACTCGCGACCTTCTTGGGTCCCTGGGTTCGTGACTCGTGACCTAGGCTCGCACCTCGTGACTTGCTACTGGTTCGTTTGTGCAATTTTGTTCCGTAGTTCACCTACTTGCATATTAAGCTATCAAACTAAAAGAGCTTTGCTAACTATTACAATATACATTCCAAAATAACTAAAACTACTCATCTAAAGTACTAATTAAACTATTACAAAACAAAACGAAAGCATTAGACTAAGTAGTAGCTAATGCATATAGGCATAATTGAAAATAAGCTACTACAAACTTATTACAAAATCTAATACTACTAATCACCATACTTTGGTACACTTATTCTGGTTCACACTCTCTTTCTTCAAAAAAAAATTGTCCTCAATTTTAGAACTTAAATCGAGGATGGTCCATGTCGAACAAGGCTAACTGATACCAAATGGAACATATCGAATTGAGGAACAGGTTCCAGGATCGATTATGCCTACTAATTCATCTACGAACAAGCTAAAAAACACGCAATTTTGTAGCTCACTTTGTGGACAAACTCGTATAGTCTAAACTAAATGAAAAGAATCACTCTTAACACTCAATTTAGGCTAAAACCACTATGAATACAAGAAAGCTCCAAAACTCCATTCAGAACAATCTTATATCTCCAAATTAAGACTTAAAAGAATCACTCTTAGCTCTTAATTTAGGGGTAACAAAATCAGTAGCCGGTAATTAGGCTACACTAAAATAAAACTAAACCGAAAAACAATAAAGGGGATATTTTAGAGATTAGGATCACTAATCTCAAAATGGGATATTTTAGCTAATAGATGGAAGAATCGCTCGTGAATCTACCGCTAAATAAACTACCGAGTTAAGAGAATCGCTCTCAAAACTCAACAATCAAATCTGACTAACTCCTAAGAGAATCACTCTCGAAGTCATTAATCAGTTTGGCTAGCTTCGACTAAGAGGGTAGACCTCTTAATCTAATAGCCTAGATAACTAATTAAGAGGTTCGGCCTCTTAATCATTCATCTAGCACGAATTCTTGTAGCTAGACAACTCCCAAGAACTTCAAACCATACTAGCTTCTAAACACACAACTTAAAAACTAAAGAAAGAAAACCAAAGTTTTCAAACCATTTTTCATTCATCAAATCTTGTTTTTACATAACTAGTACAAGCTATTTATAATAAAACTAAAGCTAAGGCTACTACTACTATTATATGAATAAACAAAGCAAAGAAAGCCAAAATATCAAGCTTAAACACCCCCATACGTCCCCCCTCTTTGGCAGCCATTTTGAGCAACTTGTTCCACTTGCATCCACTTGCACAAGTTGAAACAATTCAGCACCACTCATGCTTGTTGTAGCTTCTATGACTCACCTAAGCTATGTCAAGCTCCAAACAAGTTGTATGACACTAAGCAAGGCTAGTAGATGATGCAGCAAGGCTACTCAACCAACTTGCAAGACCACACACAAAGCCCACAAGCCAACTTGCAACAACTGAATTACGTAGAAGCTAGGCAGGGCTAACTCGCGACTCGCGAAATTGGGTCGCGACACGCGACCTTCTTGGGTCCCTGGGTTCGTGACTCGTGACCTAGGCTCGCACCTCGTGACTTACTACTGGTTCGTTTGTGCAATTTTGTTCCGTAGTTCACCTACTTGCATATTAAGCTATCAAACTAAAAGAGCTTTGCTAACTATTACAATATACATTCCAAAATAACTAAAACTACTCATCTAAAGTACTAATTAAACTATTAAAAAACAAAACGAAAGCATTAGACTAAGTAGTAGCTAATACATATAGGCATAATTGAAACTAAGCCACTACAAATTTATTACAAAATCTAATACTACTATTCACCATACTTTGGTACACTTATTCTGGTTCAAAACAACACGGTTAACCCATCTAACAAACTCCAATCCCAAATTTTTTTAATCATCCAACACAATCATCAACCACATCAATGATCTTAAACACAAACCTTCAAGCACAAGATTGAGTCAAGAACACAAAAAGAACCATAACCTCATTCGAAGCCCTTCAGGGACGAACCAAGGAGGTTTTGTTCAAATTTTATCCCCTCAATCATTAGGTAATTAGATGTTTTACTTACTAATAGGATTAGATTAATCATGTAATTATTTAGAATACATTTTAGATAGATTACATTGATGAAAACTATTTCTTTGTGTACTTTTCTTCATAGCCGAGTGTTTATTAGATTTAGGATAGATTATTTTCATGTTCTTGATTTGATTCTATGCATGTTAATTATAATTCTTGCTAGTAATTAATTAATTGTTGCATGAGATAAAACCAAATTGCCTAGAAATCTTTATTAAGATTTTCGAGTGAATGCTAGTATAAAGATTCAACCTGTATGTGTTCTTTATGTTCAATATATGTTCTAGTATGGATTTCTTGAATTATTTTATTAATTAATTGAGTTCTTGAATTAAAGAATTTGGGATCTTGAAGTATTGAACTATGAGTTTCGAGTGTTATTTTGATAAATATCATGATTAGGTTCGAACACCATAATATAAATGCAAGTAAGAATTTTTATTAAGTTTAGACTAAATTATCTAATTTTTATTGGTGATTTTCGAGTGGTTTTTATTAAATCTTGAATAAATATTGTCGTGTTAACTTCTTGAAAATGTCGAATGATATGGAAATAAATTAAAGGATTGATTTTTATGGTTTCTTGATTAAAAGATTAGATCTTGGACCCTTCTTGATATAATTATGAATTATTGTGAATTAAAGATTAATATAGTAATTTGGTTAATTAATTAACTAATTAAAGATGAAAGATTGCATTTTTATTTTTCCCTTAAATTGTTGAGTGGCTTATGATAAACATGGACCAAGTTTTGATTTTTATTTGTCTAATGGACAATTTAGATCTAATGATTGAATTATTTCTTTAATGAGAATGGTTGTTTAAATGCTATATTATAATCATGTTTGAAGTGTTATATTTTTTTTTTCGTTTGATGCTTGTTGTTTCGACATAATCGAGACTTCGAGGATTATTGAGTTGTAACGTTCTAACTGGATTATCATTGTTATGAAGTCTAGAGTTAAGATAGAGTCTTGACCTAGAAATCAATGGTAGTAAAGATAAGTTGATTAAAAGAAAAGAATAAGATAAGATGATAATGATGATGATGATACGATTATGATGATGATAAGATGATGGTTATGATAAGACTAAAGTAAAGTTAAGATAAGAATAATGAAAGACTAGTTAAATGAACAAAGTATGAAGTGATCACCCGCCTAGTGGTACACGAGCCACGAAACCGGGTTTAGTCGAGGCCACTGTCCCGCTGCGGAATGGTGACAGTTCTAGATCTTAGGGTATTTTGTCGCCAAAGTAGTAGTAAACGAGCTGCTACTGAGGGGCTAAGGGCTATGACATGGTCCTCACACGAGGGGGCTACGGTTAGGATACACGAGTCCTCGCCGGCATATTCTAGGAAAGTTGGGGTGACCACGGATCCTCTACGAGCATAATGACTGTGTCATGGATTAGCGATAAGGAATTGAATAAGAATATTAAGAATATAAAGGTCTAAGTGAACTAGAGTTCTAATATGATCCCATTAGAAGTTGTGCTATAAGGTTAAGTGTATTATGATCAAATGTTTGTTTATGTTGCGTTGATCGATTGATAGATATTTGATTAAATGATTAATGAGTGTTAGTATTTTTGGCTTGCTTATTTGATAATATAACTTGCTTTACACTTGATTATTATATGTTTAATTGAGTTCTACTATTAAGTAGAATATTCTAGTTACTCTCCACTGACTGTGGACCCCTCATTCTCATTTTCAGGTAATGGTGATGAGTAAGTTGGAGTTGATAGCGTGGGTTGGGATCTTTAGGCTTGCGAGTGTGGCAGTCTTAGCTACCCGTTTATTAGTAGTAGTTTTAATCCTGTACTTTGATTTCACTAGTCTAGCAGAAGATTTTAGTAGCTATGTAGAAAATTGGTTTACCTAATTATTTTGGATTTTGGTAGTTTAAGTAATAAAAGCAAGCTATAGTTGTGGTTATCCTTATAATCTTGACTAGTTTTTATAAGTATATTGATCGATGATGATCCGACTTGTTGATTCCTTCGAAATCAACGTTGCTAAAAAGACGGGTCGTTATACTGAAAGTCCAGGTTCTAGAATACAACAGGTGTGGCACAAGAGCAAAAGGCTTAAGCCTGCAATGAAGACTCTTAACACTAAGCATTTTTGGAAGATTGAGGACAAAGTAAATGAAGCTCATCAGAAGTTAGCTCAGATTCAAGCTTTCTTAATTGATCATCCTCTTTATCATAGAAGCCGTGAACTAGAAACTCAGGTCGTGCTTAAAGTCCAACATTGGCTGGGTATCCAAGAGAACTTATACAAGCAAAAATCTAGAGATGAATGGGTAAAGCTTGGAGACTCAAATTATTTCTTTTCCCTATTCAAGAAGAGGTAAGGGGTGAACAGAATAGATTTCATTTTGGATGAAGAAGGCCAGATGGTGAGGGAGCCAGATCTAATTAAAAAAGAAATCACCAGCTTCTGCACACAACTTCTTGGCTCAAATGCTTCTTGCATGCCTACTATTGACATTGTAACACCCCGTATTTTTGGGTTGGAATTTTAGATAATAAGTTTGTCTTTCCTGTGCCTTAAAAATTTATTTCGACAAATATTAATGAATTCCCTGTTTTATAATTGGAAAATCTTTTTAAAATTATTTTCCGGGAATTTATGTTATTAATATTTTATAAAATGTGTCAAACAAATTTTCCTTTTGATGGCTATCCTACATTCTTTCATTTGGCCTCAACCCGTTAGATGCCTAAAACCCCATCTTAAAGCAATTCAAGGTTGTGGACCGGCTCAAACTTAATGTTGAATTAATGATGAGTTGGCTAAGTAGGGGTTAGAAGTAATGCCTACCGGTTTATGAGGTTGTCTTTGAGCTCGGGCTTCGTTTCCCACTTCATCCTTTCATACTAGTAGTGTTAGAGGGATATGAGCTCGGCATATGGCAGCTTACTCCCAATTCCTGGGCGAACATTTTTGGGTACATGGCCACCTGTAAGCTGAGAGGCTACAAAATGTCGTTTGGCATTTTCTCTCATATGCATCACTTGAACAAAGCTGAAAACAGCTGTGATGCCTGGTATATTCTTAGTACCCGGCCCTCTTAACAAATTACTGTCACAAAAAATAATAAATGGAGGAACTGGAGGAATAGGTTCCTTTATGTAAAAGCTGATGACGAGGAGCTTGCTGAGAGGCTGAGTCATATGAATACCGACTCCTACCTTTGTGGTCGGGACGTAGAATTTTCTTCGACCCACTATGAGGATGATGTGGTACTCAAAGGAGACCACTTAAAAACAAGAGTCGTTTATTCTACCGACAAGAAATGCCATGTCCCAGTACTTTGGGTGCCGGATTGGACGTTTTTTAAGGACAATAATTTGTTGTCCACTGCGGGCTTGAGTCAGGACATTGATAGAGGTAGCTTTTAGTTCTTTATTTTTCCATGTTCTGACTCTCCTTTTATCTAACTCTTCCCCCCCCCCCCATTTTTTTTTTGCAGAGAGAGCTATGTCGAAGCTTTATAAGGAGAAATCAGGGGAGGTCACAGGCGATGCCTACCTTGATGAGATGTACCAAGCCAACTTGGACAGAGAGAAAGGGAGAAACAAAAGTATACCCTTTGCATTCGTATTGGAATTACCCTACTCGGCCATCCATAGGCTGAGTAGGTTGTTTATTATAAATGGTTTGCAACTGCCTCACTCGACCCATATTTACTCCACTCGGCCATTATATAGGCCGGGGGGGGGGGGTTCGTTTTTAGGATGTTGCTTGCAACACCCCCCCCGGCCATTATGTAGGCCGGGGGGGGGGGTTGTGTATGGTAGGTTGTTTGCAACGGCCCCCCTCGGCTCTCATGGGGCTGAGAGGGGGTGTTGTTGGCCAACTTCAATAAGATGCGCCACTCGTCCAGTATGGGGGCCGAGGGGGTCATATATGGTGCATTGTTTGCAACAGCCCCCTTCGGCTCTTATGGGGCGAGAGGGGGTGTTGTAGACAACTTCAATGAATTGCCACACTCGGCCACTATAGGGGCCAAGTGGGTCATATATGGTACATTGTTTGCAACATCCTCCCTCGGCTCTTATGGGGCCGAGAGGGGGTGTTGTAGACAACTTCAATAGATTGCCCCACTCGGCCACTATGGGGGCCGAGGGGGTCGTTTTTGTTACATTGTTTGCAACAGCCCCCCTCGGCTCTGATTGGGTTGAGAGGGGGTGTTGGGAACAACATCAAAAAATTGCCCCACTCGGCAACTATGTGATTAAATGTCTTGCCCTAACAGATGTGACTTTTGCAGGCGAGTGATGCCCCATCAAAGGGGAACAAGAGGAAGGGGGTCAGCTCTTCTAGCACCAAAAAGAAGGCCAGGACTCCTTTGCTTCCGGCTGATAAAGGGAAGCAACAAATGACCCCCGAGGAGGTCAAGGAACTGGAGACAAAGTTTACCCCCATTCTGGGGAAGGGACCGACTGCTGCATTGTCGGTCTATGAACCAGGGGTTAAGGATACCCCAAGCATCTTGGCTCCTCCATACGTTTTAGCCGGCATTTCTCAATCGGTTTCTAAGAATATCCCGCCATCCATCAGGGGCTCGGCGAACAAAATGGGAGGTAAATACTACTCTCATCGCGTTAGAACCCTACGGTCTGTGTTAGGTAAAACTATCTCGTCTTCACCTTCTCATCCAGACCCAATAGTCCTCCCCATTTCTGACCCTTCAGGAGGGCCTACTGAAGAAGAGGTCGAGAGCATGCCTGGCGGCTCTTATCTTCCCGGTTACTCCGGGAAAGAAAAGCTTGATATAGTCTGAGGGATGCTCAAGGGACCTCCCAAGGAGGTAGCCCACAACATGAAGGGCTTTCATGATGGGTACATCATGCCCATTTTATACAACTTGGCCGAGGTATGCTTTAAGTACTTGTTTCAGTTTTTAGCATTGTGTTAACTTTTTTTTGAAACTAATATTCTTATTTCAGGCCATGTTGAGGCTGGACGGCGCCATACAGTGGCGTACTGACATGGTAAACGAAGTTAAGCAGTCTAGGGCCGAGGTTAGTGAAACAAAAGATGCTGCTATGTTCACTACACTTCGACAAGACCAACTAACCGGTGCTACTGTGGAATCACAGGAAGACACCATCATCAATCTCAATGCCGAGTGTGCCTCTCACCTGACCAAGATCAATGCCCTCATCGCCGAGCGCGATGAGTTGAAGAAGGAGAGGAAGAAGGTGGAGAAGCAGGCCGAGAAGGCAAGCTCTTCTGCCGAGGCGGCCCTTACTGAGGCCGAGGCTCAGGTCACCCAGCTCAAGGCTAAAAAGAAAGAGCTGGAGGAAGAAGTTTCCTCCTTGAAAAAGGGGTTGGTGCAGAAGGTCTTGGAGGCCGAGCAGGCCTACAAGGACAAAGTGGTCGACGCCTGGGAAGTGGCCTATGCGGGTTCGTCCTTTGGCCATCGCAGTCGTGCCATAGACTAGGTGGACTTGAAGGGCTTGGCCGAGAAAGCTTGTTGTCCCCTCCTCCATACCCGTCTGATACTGAAGACGAATGAGGAGAAGGGGAGGAAGGAGAAAACGAGGGCCAAGACAATGACGACGATGGGGCTGAGGCCTGATGAAATGAGATTAGCTTAGTTTTAGTTTAGTTTTTAGTTTCTGTAGGAGGCTGGTCCGCCATAGTTTGTAATAGTTAAACTTATCATGAATAAAACAAGTCTTTCCTTTCATCATCTCTCGAGTTTTAAATTTATTGCAGCACTTTGAATTTATTTTTAAATTTAGTAGTATATTATTCCCTTGAGCAATGCAGTCGGTTTACAAAGTCTGAGTGATTGCTCGGCAATTTATCTTGGCAATTATTCTTTGCCAAATAAGTTGAGGGGCAATCAATCAGATGCCTGATTGCCCTTAAACCGAGTGTATTGCTCAATGTGTCAAATTGTGCAGGACTCGACATCACTTGGTTGAGTTATACTTGGGCTTTGGAAAGATTATATTGGATTGGGCCTGAAGCAGCCCTCATGCAGGTCTGCCACGTGGAATGTGATTCCAAAGATGGGCCTTTGTTTTGGGCCTAAAATAATTAGGCAAAATTTGTTAGGAATTTTATAACAAAAACCGATTTTGGGCCCCCAACTCGTTGTAAGGAGCAATAAATGCCTTTTACTAGGTATAGGGGTAAAATTGGAATAGTGGAATTATGTGGAACTTCTATAAATACCACTTGCTTCCTTTGCATTCTTCACAACTCATTTTACAATTCCTTGAGAGAGAAAGGAGAGAGAGAAGTTATGAAAAATCTTTCTAACTTTGAGAGAGAAAATGTCTAGCAATTGGCTGCCTAAGAAGAAGGAGAGCAGCAACAAGCTTCCATGGGGAAGCCTGAGGGTATTACTGACGACAATGATTTCACAAAGTATAAATGGAAGGTGAAGTTATGGGATGAAGGTGAGAGTTTCTCAAGGCAAGCAAAGCTGATGATGTTTGTTGAACTACCAGTATCGATCAGGATCCTCCTAACTTTCAAATTAGCTACCTGGAACTCGACAACCAGTGGGTCTTCATGAGGGGTTTGGATGATTCGTCGATCCTTCTCACCAATCAATACCTCTGGTAACTTTTCTTCCTTTCCCTCGGTATTCATGACCTGTGAGAGGCTACGAAGGTGATCCTTCGCACCCCTGACAGTCGGGCCCCTTGAGGCGAGCCCTCCCGAAATCATGGCCACTACTTCAGTGTCTGTCTCTTCTTCATCCCCTGTCTTCTGGGTGGTCTTCCGCTGAAACTTGAACTTCGATTTCATAATGTAGGGCTCCAACATGCCCTTGACAGCTAGCTTGTCTAACAGCCGCTTCAAATTGAAGCACTCATCTGTGTCATGACCCACGTCTTTGTGGTACTGGCAGTATTTGTTAGTATTCTTGTATTTGGAAGGGCTTCGCAAAGGCTGAGGCGAATCAAAACTGAACTTATCCTTTATCTCCATAAGGATGGCATGGGCTTCTTGTTGTACTCATATGCCGACTCCTAAGTGCGACTTTTCTTGGGAGCCTTTTGCTCCTTATGAGTACCCTCAACCGTCCATACTTCCCTTTTGCGGTCGTCCTTCTTTTGACTAGCCTCTCCATGCTTCAGTGCATTCTTTGTCTCGGTCTTAGTAGCTGAGAAGATTTCTGTAGCATGGATGTAAGACTCGGCTTCCATGAGGATTCCTGGTAAGGTCTTTACCTTCTTCCTTACCATCTTAAACTTGAACATCGACTAGTGAAGCCCTTTGACAAAGTTGTCAAAGGCTACGCCCTCGGGGAGGCCGGGTATTTGCAACATTTCTAAATTGAACCTCTTGACATATGACCTCAGGGATTCGTTCGGCCCTTGTATGATTTTGCCGAGGTGCATGCTTGTTTTCTTCTCTTGTTTGTTTGCCATGATGTGATGCGCGAACACCATGCTGAGTTCAATGAAATTTTGTATGCAATGATCTGGCAAGCTGCTGAACCATTTTTGAGCTACACCTTTCAAGGTAGCTGGAAAATACATACACCAAGTTGCATCATCGACCGACTGGGCATACATCAAGTGTTTATAAGTGGCTAAGTGATCATCAGGATCAGTCGTGCCATCGTAAGGTTCGATATGAAGCGCCTTGACTTTGGAGGCCCTCGGGGCTGTCAGAATGGCAACAGAGAAAGGGGATTTACATGCGATCCCTCCAGGGGGGTAAGTTTGCTGCTGCTGCTGCAACTGAGATTGAAACTAAGTATTTAGATTCTCTTCTTCTTTGCATGCCCCAGTCTTGAACGAGCCCTTTGGTATTGGTGTGGGAGTATGTATCTGTGTTGAACGAGACTTGGTCCAGATGGAGCCTCGATAAGTGGAATCCTTCAAAGTTGGGGTTGAGGCGGTGTCGGATAAGTCGACCTGAGACTGTTGCCTCTTCGCCCTCAAGTACTCTCGGGCATCTTTAAAGGCTTGATTGGTTTCGCTGACCAAGGGCTCTCTTCTTGGTAAGAGGGGAGCTTTTGTAGTCCTCACCTGTTGGGTGATATTCTTCCAATCAACCTTCGATTTGGGAGGCGTTCTCTTCTTCTTCAGGCTGCTGGACGCCCTTTTCTTTCCTTGGCCACCCTTGGAATCGGCCCGTTCCTTGGTCGGCTTTGAGGTGCCGGCCTCGACCACCCCTTGAGTCGGCCTGGACGGCCTTGGGTTGGCTTTGTTAGCTTGGCCTATCATATCCTTCACCTGGGTGACCAGAGAGTCCCTTAGGTCAACCATTATGTGCTTCAGTTGAGAGAGAGAAATGGTTTGGTCCTCCTCAGGAGATTGGGCCTCGGCCTGTGTAATCCCCCGTATTTTTATGCATTGTAATAGACCCTTTTATACGCATTTTATACACAAGTACAAGGGTTTTACACGCCTAAATAAATATTTTATATGTTTTCTGAATTAAAGCAAATATTTATAAATATAACAATTTTTTTAAATGTTTGAAATTATTTGTATTAAATTTTATGAAGTCATATAAAATAAATACTAAGGGTTTTAAATTATTTGTTTTGGTGTCATTTACAAAATAAAAGATTTTGGTTTGAAAAAGGATAAAGGTTTTCTTAATCTGCTATTTTAGGCCCAATGTATCAGGAAACCCTAGACTTCACCGAACTTATAAATACCTTAGGGCAAACCAAAACAAGTCAAAAGCCCTAAATTAAAAAAAACACTCAATCATCTCCCTCCCTCTCTCACCGTGAAACCATCGCAGAAAGAAGAAAAAAAAAATTTCATCCTCCATCTCCTCCACGCACAACCAGCAACCACCACCACCAAAGTCAGTTACAATCCCACACCAGTCCCCACAACCGCCGGACCGGACTGTCGCCACCTCTCAGTGACCAGGCCTGCGGTTGTCCCGGTTCTTTAAAAAAATAAATAAGAACCTCACCCATGTACCACCGTGACCAGCCACGCGGCCACCACCCGGAGGCCGCCGCTCGCCCACCGTCCACTCGCCGCCAGTCGGACGCCTTGCCGCAGCCACCATGGGCTGAAACTGTCGTGAGTCTTTCTTTAAAAAATATATATATATATATATATATATCTATAAATTATTTCAAGAAGTATGAATTATTAAGGTTATGATGATTATTCCCTAATTTGATGATTATTGTTAATCATATTTTTAAAACCTAAGATTTTTACTTAATTATAAGTACTATAAATTCGGATTTATATGGATTTAAATATAAATTTCAGATTATTTTAATATGTTTATACCTAGATTTAATTTTATTATTTGTGTTTATATTTTACCCAAATAATAAAATCGTCCCTTTCAGTTTAACGATTTGAACTTTAGGATGTATTGGATCTATAATAACTTAGGCGCAATAATCAAACCATAGAGTTGAAACCTTGTTATTTATAAGTTCAGATTTATTATCTAAAACGTATACATTATAGGTCATAGAATAGGTTAGAGCTTCTGGGATATTTTTAATTTGTAGGACAAAAGTTTTAATGTTTTGAATTTTTATAAATAATTTAGGCGAGGAGTACTACTTAGGCGATTTCTAAGGAAAAGTGGAGAGTCGCCGAGTCTATTCAAGGTACGCGTGATTGATAAGTTTTCGGACGTAGTATTATGTTAGGACTTTGCATATTTCTATCATGATTGTCAAGATATGTGAACTTGTGGAACATGACTATTTGTGATGAATTTAATTGTTTGTATAACCTGTGTTTGCAAACCAATCAAGAAGAGAATAGGAAGGATTATTTCATGTTCCCGATTATAAAAGAGAATATTGCATGAATAGGTTCTTTGAATATTCCATGCTTCATTAGTAGTAATTTATTTTGCATAAGGACAGGTTGTCCCTTTCATGCTTCATTAGTAATCCAATTTATTTTGCATATGGACAGGTTGTCCCTTTCAAGTTTATTAGTAATGCAATTTATTTTGCATATGGACAGGTTGTCCCTTTCAAGTTTATTAGTAATGCATGAATGGATTCTCCGAATATTTCATGCCCTTTAATAGCTTTGGGATACCACTTAAGACATAAGTTCTTAATGGGAATCTCGTTAAATAGATAAGAGTTCAGTGTGTTTTATCTGAACAATAAATTAAAACAAATGTTATGTGGATTGTATGTTATGTGTGTGCTTGTTATGTATAATAACTCTCAAGACACTAATCACTTAAAGTGAAAGATTCGGGTAAGCATTAAAACTCCAGACAAGTGACGTCTGGAGTATTGGCATGGATGTGGGTTGGGGTCACGGTAGGTCTCGTGGCTTTAAGAGAACTGTAGGATCCACGTGTTCCATTAGTGGATTGAGCTCATTCCTTTATTTGTGACGTGGGAGCTCCCATTGTCACCTTCTAGGCATAGACAACTCGCCCGGTGCTTACACTGGCTTCGACTCTAGAGGGCTACCTAATAAACAATGTGTTTAACAAGGGAATAATAACTAATTACTCACCATAGCAATTAATTTTTGACATGATTTTTATATGCAATAGATCTGTATGCTTATTTAATTGCCGTACTCAGCGTTGCTGACGTCGTACAAATTTGGTCTTGTTAATATCTTGACCCTGTGATGACCCAATTATTGGTGAGCAGTCGTTCAGGGTCAAGGTAAGATTGTGCAGGAATTCAGGGACGATTATGGGCTTGAGTGATGAGCGGTGTTCCCAACATTAATAAATTTTGAGAAACTTGATTTAACTTTATAGTTTGGTTAACTTTAAACATTTCTTTTTATTTAGGTTGGATTTATTTTACAATATCTTTCGTTTGAGTTTGATTTAACAATTCCACGGCCTCAATGGTTCCAAGTTGTAATAGATTTAATTTTTTTTTCAACTTAACTTACGTACTATTTTATTTCCGCTGCAAAATTCTGAGTAAGCTGATACGTTTCCACACGTGGCGATAATACTTTAATAATTCTCAGTATTTCTTGAAAATAGAATTTATACTTTAATGAGAATTATTGGGGTGTTACAACCTGACTCGCACGTTGTGCGGTCCTCTCCCTTCGAGGGGCTTGGTCGCGGTCCATTTCTCTTTCTTCCGACTCATGATCGTTTTCGACCGTTACTACTGTGGTTTTCGGAAATTCAGGAGTTTTTTCTCCTAAGTCTGCCATAGAACCGTGTCCTCCCCACAGACGGCGCCAAATGTTTTAGGGTTTTTTGAAAATAAGGAGAGGACTAACAATTCTATGCTACAAACTTTTCCAAAGTAATAATAAATGCAGAAATAAGTATGGAAGCAATTAAATGTGCAAAAGATAATAATAACTCAAATAGCTGCTAATCAAGATTGATTAAGATTAATTGACAATTACAAGTTATGTGTTGTCAAATCAGCATATATTGGAATTTGTGCTGCAATCATTACTTTAATACTTTTATACAAGAATCTCCTTATTCCCTATAGTAAACTATCAATGTGGGATGCATAGTTTTGTTCTATCTAGTTTGATGCTTTGGTTTAGCCTTTAATGCTGAAGTTGGTCCTGCCAGATGTCATCACCGTGTGGTGCCACGTGGCCCTATAATGCCCTGACACGTGGGCCAATAAGATGCTGCCACGTGGCCTTTGCTTTGAGGGCTTCTGTTGGGCTTCTCTCTTGGGCCTCTAGGCCTCTTACCTTTTGGATGGTGCTGTGTTGGCATGTTGGAATTTTCGGATTTTCTTATTTATTGGGCCTTATTTAAGCAAGTGGGCCATTATTTTTGGTAGTAACAAAAACGATGCAACAAAAACAAGTGATTGAAATTATACCAATAAAATCTAGGGCCGACAGGATCCACTATGTTGATAACTTCGTTTATTATTTGTTATTCCCCCTTATTTTGTATAGTTTTATTGTGCTAACTGTTCTCTTAGAATCCGTTTTACCGCTAATAATAAGTAGTTTGGAGTATTTTGCGTCTTTTACATTTTTTAACAGGATTTAGATAGAAGATTCACTAAATGGGACAAAATACCATCAAAGTACACCAATCTAGGAAAAGGAGAAGAATTAGGATGTCACGCTGAGTGTCGGAGAGGCTCTGGTGACAATTTGTGAAGAATTTTCTTGAAATTGTTTGATTCGGTTCAAATGATCTATGAATGTCGGATTCAAGTGTCATTAGAAACTAGATTCAAAGATCTTTCCAACGGTAGGTCATAAGCTCAATTCCGACTTAAAACAAAGAAGTTATGGACGTTTGAAGTTGGTACATTAAACTAGACCCCGGTACCGGGTTCTGTGCACCCCATACCGGGTTTGCTGCAAACCTTACCGGGGTTCATAAATCCCGATCGGGGTACATGCACCCCGGTACCGGGGTGGTTGCTGCCCCTGCTCCTCTCCTTTTCTTAGCTTTATAGCCAGAGTTCCCCCAGCATTGGCCCCGGTACCAGGGTACATGTACCCCGTATCGGGGTCTCTGCACATCACTTCACTCGAATTTTTCTGAAGCACGTACCTGACTCCAGCAACAACCCCGGTACCGGGGTGCATGTACCCTGGTAACGGGGCGGACGTACAGATTCGAAAATAAGCCCAATTTTGCCTATAAATACCTTTTTTAATCTCTTGTAATTCTTTTATGCTTTCTTTAGGGTTAAAATTAAAACTTTCTCTTGTAAACACAATTTAATTCTTTCCAATTCAATTAATCAAGTATTCAATTCAAGATCTTCCTTCATTTAATTCTAGTATTATTTCTTTCTTTCCTTCTTATTTATTTATTTATGCTTTTTATCATGATTATGTTTATTGCTTTGAATCTTTTAATTATGTGTGAGTAGTTCTTTAGATCTAGGGTTTGGAAAAATTATGTTTGAGTGATCAAATTAATTTAATCCCTTGTTCTTTATTTCATGACATATTTTAATTCCCTAAAATTTGTTTTACTCATATAAATTTGAGTAATAATCAAGTCGGTAGCCGATAGGTGAAAACATCATTAAGACTTAAAATTTTAGGCAGATTTATTTAATAAATTGCGAAAGTTTATTAGATAAATTTGTAGATCTAATAAACCGCGAAAGCCTGTTAGATCTTGGTTAGAATTTTTTAATGAATCATTGAATATTGGAATTTAATTAGTTTATGATTTCATTCATAAAACCCCAAACCCTAGAATTTCCCTGATTCAACTAAATCCTATAAAAAATTTAATCTTTATTTTTTGTCCTTTAATTACTAGTTCTTTAGGTTAATTAATTCACAAAGGCCCTATTTATATAGTTCATGCTTTTAAGAAATAAAATAAATTGATTTGCTTCTTTATGGATTCGACCCTACTTATTACTACTGCATTAGTTTTGATATTTAGTTTATTTTTGACGGGTTGCAACACCCTGTCAAATTTTGGCGCCGTTGCCGGGGAAGCAACGTTAATATCTTTTATTCGGGTGTGAATTATTTTATTATTATTATTTTTGTGCCTTAAGGAACCCTATTGTTCTTTGAGGCGCAAACAGTTCTTACGTTCTCTTTTAGTCTCTGTGTTGTGTAGGTTTTATGCATTTTTGGTTCGAAATCAAACCATAGAGGTTTATAAGACAACGTCTGAGAGTACAAGCAGAACGAACTAATAATCGGGCAACTGGTCTGATCGTTCCTGACCTCAGTCTTTTATTTATAGAAGAAGAAGAACCACAAGAGAAGGTCAGGATGACTACGATGAAGGATTATTATCAACCTTCAGCCACTCAGATACCGAGCGAGATGCCAGTGTCAGAAATCGCTGCTAACAACTTTGAACTTAAGCCGCCATTGGTGAATATGGTAGAACGAATTCTGTTTAGAGGAAGCCCCACAGAAGATCCAATTCTCTACATCTCTAACTTCCTTCAGTATTGCAATACGATCAAGCAACAAGGAGTCACACATGATCACATTCGCAGGATGTTATTTCCATTCTCATTAAGGTATCGGGCAAGATCATGGCTCAATAGCTTGAACTAGGACTCAATTACCAGTTGGGATGATTTGGTGCTAGTTTTTTTTACAAGAACTGCATCACTTCGGAGCCAGATAACGAATTTCTCCCAGAAATATGATGAATCCTTATATGAGTCATGGGAGAGGTTCAAGGAGATTCAATGGCTTTGCCCGCATCACAACATTGAGAAGTGGCTTCTAGTGGACTCTTTCTACAATGGTCTAGGAAATGATTCAAGGACCATTCTTGATTCCACGGCGAGTGGCAGATTCATAAGTTAAATGTAACATATGATTTGATAGAAGAGATGGAACAACATAATGCTCAATTTAGCAATCCTCGTGGCCAAGCACAAAAGGGGGGAAAATATGAAATTGATCACAGTGTTGCAAGCTTGGAAGCAAAGATGGATGCAAGAATGGATGCTATTGTTCAGAGGCTTGATAACATGAGTGCAGGTGGTTCTCAATCCAACTTATTGATAGCTGCTATGACAATGACCGAGCCGGTTTGCGATGGATACGGGGCACATGGACATTATGCTTAGAATTGTAATGGGACAATTGAGCAAGTACATGCCTTCCAATCTTACAAGAATAATCCCTATTCAAACACCTATAACGAAGGCTACAAAAATCACCCATACCTCTCTTACCGCAGTAACAATGTCTTTAACCCACAACCACAACCACCACAAAACCAACCCCCTAAATATATACCACCACATCAACAACCTAACCACCAACCACAATCACATAATCAACCCCCACCTTACTCTCAACAAGGCTTTGCTAGGCCACAACCACCACCATATGTGCCCCCTCCACAACATGCTAGCAATGAGATCTCTGAACTCAAAAATCCAATGCTACAGATTGAAAAAGATAACAAGGCTCAAGTTGAGGCCTTGCAAGCTCATACTAGAAAATTGGAGAATCAGATAGCTCAATTAGTGACATCTAGTGCTTAGAGGCAACAGGTCCAGTTGCCACCTCAGCAAGAGCCCCAACATAAGGAGTATTGCAAGGCAGTGACACTAAGGGGTGGGGAAAGCTACAATGATCCTCCCATGCCCACCGATGAGGAGCATTGATAGGTCTATTTTAGGATCAATTTCTTGAGCTCTTTTCACTTGTTTTCTGTTTTTTTAGGCTTAATGTTATTAGTTTTAGGCCTTTTTAGGTTAGTTTAGGTCTTAGTTGTGTTTTCTTTGAATAATGTATTTTCTTGCCGTTTTTGTTAGTAATTGAGCACTTTTGTGTTACTTATGCCTTGCGTTCATTCATGTAGGTGCTTTGCGTGTTTTCGATCAATTCTTGAAAGCCAAAAAGGGTCGTGAGAGGTCCCGAGAAGCATTAAGAAGTGTGCGGCAATAAAGACAAGACCACAATCACCACCTTTGGAGCATAGGTCAACTTTGAAAGGCTAGAACAGACAGTAGCTCATTTTTTGGCTGCAGCGCCCGCTGGAGAGGCCAAGCACCCGGTGACGTTTGCCAAGCGCCCGCTGAGAAGGCCCTGTTCGTATCATTTAATCTTTTTTAGGTCATTTTTCGTGTATTTTTGGGAGCACTATATATACTCCCCTCCACTCATTTTGCTCATTAGCTGATGTTAGAGGCTCACACTTAGGTTTACGTAGGTTTTAAAGCTTTCTTATTCAATTCCTCTTGCAATTTACATTTTGTTCTTCAATTTATGCAAGTAGTACAGTAATTGTTCTTCTTCTTCTTCTTTTTCCCTTCAAGGTACTTTTATAGCTATCCATTATTGCTTTCCTTTTTTTCTTTTCTTGTTGAATTGTTGTTTTAGTTGTTTATACTTGTTAGTTGGTTTTGTTGTTCTTAGTTTTAGGTTTAATTTATGTAATTAGTTGTACTTTTTATCATGCTTTTGTTAATTATGAGCGAGTAGTTAATTTCTAGGGTTTGAGTGAAACCCCTCAAAATCCTCCATGTTTGTAATTTAGTCATTTCTTGGACTTGGTTTGTGTTAATGTTGGTACCGAATTTTCGATGATGTTGAGTCTCGTGTCTAGCTAAAATTAGATTCATAGAAGAATCCCCACCGAAGTACCGAAAGGTGAACGTGGGTGATGACTCCCTTCACCCAATTGATGGAAGCACCACGAAAGTGGGCCTTCGATCAAGGGAAAGTTACCGGTCTTCGTGATTTGTGCTTATGACTAGTTAGATGTTCCGCCATGAAGTTAGGTTTGTGTACGTCTTCCCGATCGTCACACTAGCTTGAAAGAGTAGTGTGATCTTAGAACGACCTCCCCTTATCCATCACCTAAGTCTAAGTTCGATTGATTCACAATTCATGGTGGTATGAGTTGTGGATCTCTTAATCTTAGTCCCTTTTAATCTTTTTTCCATAGCGTAGATTTAGTTAGTTCCCGTAGTTCTCTCCACCTCTCGCGACCATCACTTGAGCTAGCTTGTTCAATGCTTATGCTTAAACTAGTGCGATGTACCTTCCCCATGTTCGACACCCCCACTCTTACTACGATGGGGGTTTTTATTTGGTTAAAATCCCTTTATCAAATTAGCGACATGTAGTGCTCAGAGGCAACAGGTCCAGTTGCCACCTTAGCAAGAGCCCCAACATAAGGAGTATTGCAAGGCAGTGACACTAAGGAGTGGGGAAAGCTACAATGATCCTCCCATGCCCACCGATGAGGAGCATTGATAGGTCCATTTTGGGATCAATTACCCGGGCTCTTTTCACTTGTTTTCTATTTTTTTAAGCTTAGTGTTATTAGTTTTAGGCCTTTTTAGCCTAGTTTAGGTCTTAGTTACGTTTTCGTTGAATCATGCCTTTTCTTGACGTTTTTGCTAAAAATTGAGCCCTCTTTGTTACTTATGCCTTGCGTTCATTCATGTAGGTTCTTTGCGTGTTTTCGATCAATTCTTAAAAGCCGACAAGGGTCGTGAGAGGGCCCTAGAAGCATTGAGAAGTGTGCCGTAATAAAGTCAACACGACAATCACCACTTTTGGAGCATAGATCAACTTTTAAAGGCCATAAATTTTTACGTACATATCTTTTTAAGGCGAGTCACGTTGGAGGTTAAATCTCGTTCCGATAGATTTGAAACGTCTGGTCATAAACTAAATTCTGATAAGAAATGAAGGAGTTATGACGTTTTCAAAACTGACTTCCATGTTGTCCAGCGGCCGCTGAGATTTCCAAGCGCTCGCTTTATTGGCAAGAATAGAAAGTAGCTCATTTTTTGGCTGCAGCGCCCGCTGACTTTTGCCAAGCGCCCGCTGAGAAGGCCCTGTTCGTTTCATTTAATCTTTTTTAGGTCATTTTTCGTGTATTCTTGGAAGCACTATATATACTCCACTCCCCTCATTTTGCTCAATAGCTGATGTTAGAGGCTTACACTTAGGTTTAGGTTAGGTTTTAAAGCTTTCTTCTTCAATTCCTCTTATAATTTACATTTTGTTCTTCAATTTATGCAAGTAGTATAGTAATTGTTCTTCTTCTTCTTGTTCTTCCCTTCAAGGTACTTTTATAGCTTTCCTTTATTGCTGTCAGTTCTTGCTTTTCTTGTTTAATTATTGTTTTAGTTATTTATACTTGTTAGTTGGTTTTGTTGTTCTTAGTTTTAGGTTTAATGTAATTAGTTGTAGTTTTTATCATGCTTTTGTCAATTATGAGTGAGTAGTTAATTTCTAGGGTTTGAGTGAAACACCTCAAAATCCTCCATGTTTGTGATTTATTCATTTCTTGGACTTGGATTGTGGTAATGTTGGTATTGAATGTTCGATGATGTTGAGTCTCGTGTCTAGCTAACATTAGATTCATAGAAGAATCCCCACCAAAGGACCGAAAGGTGAACATGGGTGATGACTCCCTTCGCCCAATTGATGGAAGCACTACGAAAGTGAGCATTCGATCACGGGAAAGTTATTGGTATTCGTGATTTGTGCTTTTGACTAGTTAGATATTTTTGACAGGATTTAGATAAAAGATGCTCTAAATGGGACAAAAGACCATCAAAGTACACCAAGCTAGGCAAAGGAAAAGCATTAGGATGTCACGGTGAGTGTCAGAGAGGCTCTGGTGACAATTAGTGAAGAATTGGCTTGAAATTGTTTGATTCGGTTCGAATGATTTTGACCACCTCTCACTATTTTGGACATAACTCGAGCTATGAATATCATATTCAAGCAATTCTAGCGGCATTGGAAACTAGATTCAAAGGGCTTTCCAACGGTAAGTCATAAATTCAATTCCGACATGAAACGAAGTAGCTATGGACGTTTGAAGTTAGTACATCAAACCAGACCCCGGTACCGGGGTCTGTGCACCCCATACCGGGTTGCTGCAAAACCTTACTGAGGTTCATGCACCCGATCAGAGTACATGCAACCCGATACCGGCGTGGTTGTTGCCCCTGCACCTCTCCTTTGCTTTGAAGCCAGAGTTCCCTAGCATTGGCCCCGGTACCAGGGTACATATACCCCGTATCGGGGTCTATGCACATCACTTCACTCGACATTTTCAGAAGCACGTACCAGACTCCAGCAAACAACTCCGATACCGGGGTACGTGAACGGGGCGGACGTACGGACTCGAAAATGAGCCCAATTTTGCCTATATACCTGTTTTAATCCCTTGTAATTCCTTTATGCTTTCTTTAGGGTTTTTTCTGTTTTCTAGGGTTTAAAAATTAAAAACTTTCTCTTGTAAATACAATTTAATTCTTTCCAATTCAATTAATCAAGTATTCAATTCAAGATCTTCCTTCCTTTAATTATGTTATTATTTCTTTCTTTCTTATTTATTTAAACTTTTTATCATGGTTTATTGCTTTAAATCTTTTAATTATGTGTGAGTAGTTCTTTAGATCTAGGGTTTGGGAAAATTATGTTTGAGTGATTAAATTAATGGAATCCCTTGTTCTTTATTTCATGACATATTTTAATTCCCTAAAATCGGTTTTGCTCATATAAATTTGAGTAATAATCAAGTTAGTAGCCGAGAGGTGAAAACTTCATTAAGACTTGAGATTTTAGGTAGATTTATTCAATAAATTGCGAGAGCTTATTAGATAAATCTGTAGATCTAATATACCGCAAAAGCCTATTAGATCTTGGTTAGAATTTGTTAATGAATTATTGAATATTGGAATTAATTAGTTTATGATTTCATTCATAAAACCCTAAACCCTAGAATTTCCCTCATTCAATTAAATCCTATAAAAAAATTCAATCTTTATCTTTTGTTCTTTAATTATTAGTTCTTTAGGTTAATTTGTTCACAAAGGCCCTTTTTATATAGTTCATACTTTTAGGAAATAAAAGCAATTGATTTGATTCTATGTGGATTCGACCCTACTTATCATTACTGCATTAGTTTTGATATTTAGGTTATTTTTGACGGGTTGCGACGCCCTGTCATATGTATCAATCATGAATTAAATAACTGTTTATGCCAAAAACTACACAGTACACGAGTTGGCTGATTCGACTACGACTAGCTCGTGGTTGGATTGACATATGGTGATGTGTTTATAGAAAATAAACAGAATAAACAGAAAAAGGAAGAAGAAAGCACACACGAAGATGGTGTGGCGGAAAATCTTTAAATAGGTGACAAATCACGGGTGGATATGAGTCCACCAACCCACTATTTAATTATTTGTTTACAACTTACGATGAATCTTTTTGCTTATTCTAAGGCGAGAAATATAAAGTATTGAATGAATTACAATGGGCCGGAAGAAGATGAGTATTAGCCCTGTTTTCTACTGCTGAATTTCATATCTCCCCTTTCATAACCTGATGTGCCCTATTTATAAAGAAGTTTGCTCAACATTTATTGCTATTGCAACTCCAGAATAATAGGATGGTGCTTACCACTTCCTGTTCGAAGCTGATGTGGCTTCAAGGGCTTAACAGATGTGGGCAATGTTCTCCTTGTTTTTCTAAACTTCCTTTGACCAAGTTATTTCTAGAAGTCTGGGGGTATAGTTCATTGCTAGGTGTCCCGATTCCGCTAGTGAACTTCTCGATTCTGCAAGGGGAAAATTCCAGCTGTAACAATTGCCCCGAACTTGTAACTCGGGATGTCAAGCTCGAGATGCAAGCTGAAATCGTTCCCGATGATAAGTGCCTCTAGGCTAGGTGAAATTCCTTCGTTCTCGTGCCTCTGGTTGCCGGTTCCAGGCGACTGGGCGAATAGTTGGTGTAGTTGCCTATTCAAACTGGGTGGCCAACCCGTGGCAATGAAGCCTTTCTCAGCTGGTACGTAGAACTTCGGTTAGCTGGAGTTATGGCCCTTCCATAGCTGGTGTTGTGACCTACGAGAGATGGGTTAGGGGTGACCGTTAGTGTTTCCACCAACGGCCCTCCGATGCTTAAGTCAATATAGTATTCGAATGATAAAAAAGAACAAATTAAACTTTGGAAGAGGAACCATATAGTAGGTGTTACCTCTTTCTTTTTTTCAAAAATGATATAACTTAAGGTGAGAAGCATTCCAACTTCTAGGAACGAGTGTACCTTCTAGGTAGCTGGTAGGCGTCTTACGATCCTCTCGGTTCTCGTAATGGGAAGCCTTGTCTTCTTCAACACATACCTCGGCTAAAGCTCTTATTTTTACTTCATCAAAGGTGGTGCACGGGTACCTGGTTAGCTCATAATGTAGTCGGGACTTGTGTAGTAGACCCCTTCGGAAAGCTTCTATTGCGGTAGATGAATCTAAATTACGGAGGAGGTCATTTCCTTGTTAAAGCGATTCAGGTACGCCCTAACCGACTTGCCTTGTTTCTGCAGTATCCGGTAAAGATCACTTGAATGCTTCTCCATGACTCCGCTACTTGCGAATTGCTGATAGAACTTGCTAGTCAAGACGCCAAAGTCTAGGATGCTAGCTGACTTCAGGTTCATCAACCGCTGCAAAGCGGGACCACATAGGGTTAACCCAAAGGATTTGCACATGGTGGCTTCTAACTAGTCAAAAGGGATAGAGAGGCTCCACATTCTCTGCTTATACGGGCTACATGTCCCACTGGCTCCTCGGTCCCATTATACAACTTAGGCATAGTTGGGATGACTAGCTTCTTTGGGACTAGAGTTTTCAGGATCCATTATTCAAAAGTGGATTGGGCAAGGTGGATGGGGTAGGCGCGGCTGGTAGCTTAGTGAACAGCTTCAGCAACCTCTGTTTTGATATTCTAGCCGAGCCATTCTGCTATCGAGGTCAAGGTTTTTCTCGTTCCCATAATGTTTTTTGCCTAAACCAACAGCATCAACTTCCTCTTCACTGGGGGCGTCATTACTTTCCAGATCTTGCATTCTGGGGATGTTGTCGACGTTTTTCCTTGGTTTTGATTTCACGCTTTTGACTGATTGGATCTCCTTGCGAAGGTTCTGGGATTCAGAGGCGAGTCGCTTATTCTCCTCCATGGCTCTAGCAAGGTCTCCCTGTATTTTCTTCATGAACTCTTGCATCTCCTTGATGGCCTGATTTTCAGATTCGCCATAATTGGATGCAGCCATCACCCTTTTTTTCTTTTTAAACGGAAAAAAGGATTTTTTTCATAGCCCCACGGTGGGTGTTTGTAATAACCCAAAATTTTGGGCTATTTTAAATTTTATTTAATTAACTAATTGTTAAATTAATTAGTTGATTAGTTAACTGTTATTGGGTCAATTAGCAATAAAACTTGACAGCAAGCCTAAGTAATGACCTCGGCCCAAATTCTACACCCTAACTTGCTATGACCAAGCCTATACCCCACGGCCCCCCTTGTTTCTTTTTCTTCTAATTGATTTATTTAATTTAATTATACCAATATTACTAATTCACATCTAAGTTGACCTCCACCTAAAAGTTAGATTTTTATTCTAAAATCCTACTAAAAATTAGGAGGAAAAGAACCCCCTTGTTGTTTAATAGAAGTACACGACTAGCATATTAATTGAACAACAATCATACTAAAATTCTTAACCCTTTTAAAAAAAAATCACAAGAAAATCCTAAACACTTTTCTATTCTTCCAACTATCAAAGATCAAAGCTAGGAGCCAAGAACACCAAGAAAGCCGTGAGCCACTCGTTCGAACAAGCCACACGACTCCTCGATTTTGTTCTTCAATAGGTAATTAGGTTGTTTTATTTAATCTTTAGGATTAATTAGTTTTATAATTAATAGAATAGGTTTAGAACAATATAAGATTGCTTAGAATTTGGTTAGAATATTTTCGAATTATTCAGTGCATAAAAGTTAAGAATGTCGAGTACCTTAGGCTTAGTTCTAGGATTATTTGACAAGTTTATTTCATGTTTTCACCTTATTCTATGATTGTTCATGATCTATGTTAATTAGAATTGTTGAATTATCCTTTGGGAATAATTTAAGAATAATATATATATATATATATATATATATATATATATATATATGTCGTGTAATAGCACAATAGTTCGAATGTTCTTGTTGATAAAAATCGATCTTTTCATTATAATCTTGATCTAACTTTAATCTTTAATAATAATCTTGAATTAAATATTTATCTAGTATGGTTCTTGATGTATAAAGATTTAACCTTGTTTGTTTCTTGAAAATATCGTGTAATAACCTAATTTGTTCATGTGTTTGATTCGAAAATCTTGTCTAATGGAGTAAATTACTAATTTTTATTTAATGAATTTAGTATAATTAATTAAATCATGGTTCAACTAGAATTGCAAAGAAAATAATTATTCATGCCTAGCTTCAAGAAGAAGTTGAGTGACACACTTGAAATAAAAGAATGATTTTTGCTTGTTTTCTTGATAAAGATTAGACTATGAACTTTTTCTTGAAATTACTAAAATTATTTAAATCAAAGCTTGTATTTTTCTCAGATTAAAAACTAAATTCTTGTTGTATTTTTTTCGAAAATGCCGAGTGGAAGAAGACAATAAAGACTTAATTTTTATGATCTAATAAACTTAAGAACTAGAATTTGATTATGCACCTGAAATTATTTTGCTAGTTTAAACTTATAATTTATATTTAGGAATGAATTGCTTGTATATTTTTTAATGATGAAATATTGTATTATTGTTGCTATCACAAGGATGGCGTGAGGTTTGGTAATTGCAAGGGTAAGTTTTGACGTTCTTCTTGTATTGGTGAAATTATATTATTGAACTATGGATATTGTATGTCTTTACGTATGAACTTGTCGACTTGATTAGTATTGTTGCATGAGAATTTTTGAATGAAATTGCTGTCTATCAAGTCGAGTATTTTACGTCTGGTCTAGAATTTTGAGTCAAGAAAGGTTGAACTAGAATTGTTAGAAGTTAAGTCTTGTCAATTGAGTCAAAGTGTGAACTGGAATATTGAACTTGAAAAGATAAACTATGAAGTGACCGCCTATCTAGTGGCTAAAGTGCCATGAACATAGGTTTAGTCGAAGCCACTGTCCCTTCTGCGGTTTTGGGACAGTTCTGGATCCCAGTGCTCGGGAAAATGACCCCTCATGGTTGACCGGCATGAGACAAGGAAAGTTGGGGAAGAGTTAAGGTTTCCTCTACGAGCATATGATTGTGTCACGGATTAGAACTTGAATTGAACTAGATATTAAGAGTCAGTAACAAGTCTAGATGTCTAGGAATGAGTCAAGTGATTTCGTGAGTCTAAGTTTGGTTTTGTTATGATATTTTCGCTGCGTATTTGAATTATAACTCTTTATCTATGTTGTTGCTATGCTGCCTGTTCAATGAATCTGTTCTTGCTATTATATTTCTAATGGTGTTCTACTGATTAAGTAGAACAATTTAATTACTCCCCAATGACTGTGGACCCCAAAATTACTTTTACAGGTACAGATGAAGACTAATTTGGGGTATACGCAAGGGCAGGGTGTGAGCAAGCGAGGAACTTAGCATTTTATACCTTTTCCCCTAGCCTTTGTAATTAATTTATTATTGGATTTTAGTAGTTTCGTAATAAATATTGGACCATGAAGTCCCAGTTGTAAAGGACATTTTATTTGGTTTCTGAACAGTTTTATAATTTCTTTAATAAAATGATTAAGTCTAGAGCTTCCGCTATAAATAATAGACTTAGAATTGTGAACATTTATTAAATTTTTGATTCGTATTGTTGTTTCTCCGAAAACAACGCTGATAAAATACGGGTCATTACAGTGTTTATGCCAAATTCAGCACTTTTTGGAATCTGGTCGATCCGGCTACGGCTAAACTGTGATATTGAGGATATAATAACAATAATTGCGGAAGTTAAAGAGAAGAGAAAAGCACACACAAGAATGGTGACACGGAAAACCTTTAAATAGGTGACAAACCGCGGGGGGCTATTAGTCCACCAATCCACTATTTGAATATTAATTATTACGTACAATGAAATCGTAAATGAAAAGTAAAGATGAATCACTCATAATGGAGTACAATGGTGGGAGAAGAGAGAAATGTATGAGTCTGCAGTATGCTTTATCTTACGTATGTTCTGTGTCTAACAAAACCCTAGAATACACTATTTATAATGAGGCACATCAACCTTTACTGCCGTTTTAATCCCTAGAGAATAGGTCCTCAAGCTACGGATCGCTGACGTGGCATCCTTCTTGGTCAAGGGAGCCTGAGTCGTTCCTTCTTTTCCTCAATTGCCTTAGACTAAGTCATCGCTCAGAATCTATTAGAAGATAACCGCCGTCTGCTAGGTGTCCCGCCAAGCTTGCCGAATCGACTAGGTAAAATCTGGCCATAACAATTTCCCCCAGCTTGTAACTCGGGGTGTCAAGCTCGAGATGAAAGCTGAAGCTATCCCTGGCGAACAATGCCTTCAGGCGATGTGCCTTGTAGTTCTCCCGGCGAATAATGCCTTTAGGAACTACGCCTTTTTGCTCATGCCTTTACTTGCCGATTCCTGGCGATCTGGCGAGTAGCTAACGTAATTTGCCTTGTCGTGCTGGCATGCCTCTTTTTCCTGGTACTAGGACCCCTAGGTGGCAGGCGTCGTGGCCTTTCTGTTACTGGTACTGTGACCTTTGGTTAGCTGGCTGATAGAAGGGATTTTCTCACCAAATAAAAACCCCCGTCGTAGTAAGAGTGGGGGTGTCGAACACGGGGAAGGTACGCTGCACTATTCTAGGCATGAGCGTCGAACAAGCTAGGTCAAATGATGGCCGCGAGAGGCGAAGAAAACTACGGTAGCTAACTAAAACTAAACTATGAAAACAAGAATAAAAGGGACTAGGGTAAGAGATCCACAAACTCATATCACCATGAATTATGAATCAATCGAAACTTAGACTTAGGTCATGGATAAGGGGAGGTCGTTCTTAGATCACACTACTCTTTCAAGCTAGTGTGATTGTAATAACCCGAAATTTAGGGCCTAAAAATTTCGCGGGTTATTAGAATTATTTTACCATTCTTGGTCCAAAAGGCCCGTTTATTTTGGACTGTTTATGTTTATTTCTCTACCTTAATCGGAATCGGGCCTATGACCCAATATCCACTCCATTTGGCCGACCCCCTTATGTAATAACTAGGGTTTGTTTTTCTTTTTAATTTATTAATAATTTTATTATTTATTTAATTAATAATATTTTAAATTTGTATAAACCTAGTCTACCCCCATCCCAAGTCCACCTAAAAACACTCCCACTCCCCTATTCTTTCTCCTCCCTCACGGCTCCCCCTAAGGTTTTCCTTAGAATTTTTATTCTTTTGTTCCTTATATTATAAATAGGGAACAAGCTTATAACTTATTTATTTTTTTTTCATATTTCTTTTCAATAGCTCTCAAAAACTCACAAAAAAAAAACCCTAATTTCCTCAAGTTGGCCGTGTGATTATCGAGTGATCAAGGTGTGATTTTTCTGAATTCTTTCCTAATCTAGGTAACTATACTAACCCCCTTGAATCTGGTATAGTTTTCTATATAATTAATTAGGATTAAAACTAGGAAAATGAAAATAATTAGCATCATGTTTAGGGTGAAATTTTCGAACCATATGAAGTATTGTTCATGATATTTTTCTTGATGTTTTATGAAATTTCTATGAATCTTTGATTGTTATAATTAATTCTATGCATGAAATAATTTATTTAGTTATATTTATGTTGAAATTTTGAAACTTGATCTTGAAATTTCGAATAAAAGTCCAGTAGTATATATATATTTAATTTGATGATGATTTTATGATAATTTCTTGAATTAAATTGATGTTTATGATTAGTTTATTGATTTATTAAAGTCTTGAATCAAAATTATTATTTTTGGTATTTTATTCCAAAAATGTCGAGTGACATGGGTATTAAAAGGGAAATAAAAATCTGATTTTCATAACTAATCTTGGTAAATCTTGAATTAATATGTAATCTTGAACTTAATCTTTAGGTTGCGTTTGGCAACCCGTATTTCATTTTAATTTTTATATTTGAATTCTAGAAATTGAAATCATGAAATTGAATTTTAATTCCAATTCCTCAAACGCGTTTGGGAATTGAGGAATTGAATTCTTATATTTCAAATCCATATGCTTGTTTGGCAATTATTGGAATTGAATTCTCAAATTTCAATTCTATATTACCGTTTGGCTAACTTTGTAATTGTATTCAACAAGAATTACTAAATTTTAGCAAGGAAAAATTGCCAAAAATAAGCCAACCTTTGGGCGATCTTCCACAAATAAGCCAACCTTTTGAAAATCCAGAAATAAGCTAACCTTGTTATCATTTAAGCCAAAAATAGGTCAAATGATTATTTAACATGTTATTTTCGATTGTTTTTTATCACTATTTTATAATCATCCAACCTATTTTTTGCTTTAAATGATAACAGTAACTTAAAACAACCGATAACTAATAGATTAAATAATCGTTTAACCTATTTTTGGCTTAAATGATAACAAGGTTAGCTTATTTCTGGATTTTCAAAAGGTTGGCTTAAATGTGGAAGATCGGCCAAAGGTTGGCTTATTCTTGGCAATTTTTCCTTTTAGCAAATAAAATGTGTTCTTACTTCCCTAAAAAAAAATAAAAAAAATGTGTTCTTACATTTTAATAATCCAAAGTTGTCACAACAAAAATTATTTCAACTTGGCATATAAAACAAAACTTATACAATAACCCAAAAAATATACGGAGTACAATAATATATCAAAGTATGTTAAACTACTCAACAACGCACAACAGTACCCAATCAATCAGAAAGGCATAAAAGTACCCAATCAAGCTTCTCATCATCTGGAAGTTCTTTCAGCATTATAAACTCATCACGATTACCATTCATAAACCTTTTTACTGCCCTCATAACCTGATTCCTAGATATGCCATGCACTTGGGAAACAACAGTGTGAATCTCTTGACAGGTAGGTCTTGGAGTGTCGTTCATCTTGCTTTGCACATACTGTTTAAAAGACTCAGCAAAGCTATTAACAGCATCGGCTACACTTTCTTTTTTGTGTTTGCGAGAAACCGATTTAGTTTGATCAGTACATGAGCTTCTTCGTTCACTAACCACTTCCTCTTCCATCATATCTACAGCTTCATCATGTTGCTCTGAACCATCTCCAATAGCTCTATCTGCACCAAATAAAGTGCATATATCTTCCCAATTCACTATGCACTTGTTGCGGTATGGGGCAGCATTTTTGTTGTTCTGGAAAGAAAAAAAAATAGAACAATCATATCAGTTAAGAAACCCACAACTATCCAATTCATCAACCCCTGTAGCCCCACTAAAACGAATGTTAATTCTTCAGTTAACAACATGTCAGGTAGTTAATTGCCTCTAAATATTCAAATTCTATTATTCAAGTCATAGTTGAATAGTTCATCCCAATAGCATCTTCACTTTTTAAAAAAAAAAAATCGAAAGTCTCATAGAGTATAGTAATAAAAAAAAGAAATATAAAAAGGATAGTAATATGAATGAAGCACCACAAAGTGGTCACCTTTTCTCTTCCTTTCTCTATCTATCTATCTATCTATCTATCTATCTATCTATCTATCTATCTATCTCCTTCTCTCTCACACACATAAAGAAGAACCACAAAATTAAAGAAGCAGAATGAAGTTGATCTGAAGAATTAGCTATCTATCTATCTCCCCCACCCCCTGCCCTTACAGCCCCCCCTCCCCTGCAGTCCCCCACCCCAACCCCTGCCCCTACAGTCCCCCACCCCCTGCAGCTGCAGCTCCCCACCCCACACCCCGCCCCTGCAGAATAATAACTACACTATAGTAGCAAAAACAACCAATATAGTAATAACTACACTATAGCCAAGGGATCAAATATTCTATACCTTAACATATTCAGTCCATTGCGGCAGATCTTCTAGTGTGATTACGATCATTTTTCTTTCATCATCCCACTTGAACTTTGTATAAGTCCTAATGTCCGTGATGCAACCATAATGCTTCTTCCAAGATTTGGTTCGGTTTCTCACATGATCCACAGTGATTGCAATGCCTAACTCTTTCTTGAGTTCGTCCACCACAGCTTGGTAGGCTTGGGGTTTAAAATCTCCATCTCCTTTTTCATTGTTATTGATTTCTTCTAACAAAACTCGAGTAAGAGTATCGTCCATTTGTCTGTTCCAAGACACATAACCTCTTTTCATAGCTTATGTAGAAGTCATTGGTTCCTTGCGTTTGTTGTTCATATCCTGCTAAAAAAAATCAAACAAAAACGGATAACCAGATAAACAAAATTCTATTTTTTTTTTATTTCGAAACCTTTAAACATTTGATAACCAAACAAAAAAAATATCCAATTTGATTATAAAAGTTTAGTCTCAATTTATACAAACTAAAAGTTAACAAAATAGGGATCACAAAAGCATCAAACATCAACTATTAAAAGGGAAAATCACATTGTAACAAACAATTAGAAATCTAAAATAATAGTAGTTTCAAAGCCTATTCATATCCTCCTTCGAGATCGGTATTCTCGAAACATCTTTTGTGCCATTTCATCTCTAAAATTGTTCCATAGAGGTGAAGATTGTGCCGTTGATATGAAATCCTCCCCTTCATTCTCCACAAGGTCTACACCTTCAACATTTGCCAAATCATTGTCCACCTCATTTAACAAATCCCCCTCATCCAAATTCTCTTCTCTAACAAAATGATGGAGAATAAAACATGCATTGATGATTCTTACTTGTGTTTGCTTATCATAAAAGCTACTTTTTCTCAATATAGCCCATTTTTTCAATAACCCAAATGCCCTTTCAATAGTGTTACGTGCGGATGAATGATGCAAGTGGAACAATTCTTTGTAGTTTGTAGGAGTAGTTCCTCCCCACAAATTCAAATGGTAACGAGTACCTTTATATGGAGCCAAGAATCCTTGTGCATTAGAATACCCCAAATCAACAAGAAAATATTTATCTGTGACATTAAAAAAAATTATAAGAAACTAAAATTGTAAAGAAATAAATTTGTGAAGAACTTGAGGTCTTGCTTACCCCTTGGAACTTTGAGACCATTAGGTCTTCGAAGAGCGTCCCCTAAAATGCGAGGGTCAGAAGCTGAACCCTCCCAACCCGGCAAAACATAGGTGAATCGAAGACTTGGATCACATGTAGCTAGTACATTGGTAGTAATATCTCCTTTTCTATCTCTATATCTAGGCCGATCTTCAACTCCAACGGTCATCTTAATAAGTGTCCCATAAAGTGCCCCAATTGACCCCTCAAACCATTTCCACTTATTGTCTCCATCATAAGTCACATTAGTGTTTGCTTGCTTTATATAAATCTTGCCTATTTTCATAACAGCTTTGAGTATGGTATGGAACTGGCGGCTTACCGTTTCACCCGAACGAGTGAACACAACACCAATAGTTTTATTTTTAAGATCATGTGCAAGAGTATGTAGAAAGAAAGAAACAATCTCTACAATTTTCACATTTCTAGTGGTAACTAAGCCACCTCTAGTCACTAAAACATGGCACAACTTATCAAAACATCTTCGATCCATACGCAATTGCTCCTTACAAATCCTATCATTCATGAGGGAATCTAACCAATACGCTCTTTTAATTGCACGTTCATGCTCATTCCAAGGTATTTCTTTATGCTTAAACCTATTAAACCATGCCCCCACTACTACCAAAATAAAACCACTAACTATAGCAATAAGTTCCATCTTATCTTCAGTATCATTATCACTATTGTCATCTTCCATACTACACTGCAAGTTCATCAAGAAAGTAATGAATAAAAGCAATCTCGTTTAGAAAGTTTGTAGAATGCAAGATTAATAACACTATGACATTTTATCAAATAAGTAGAGTGCATGAAGTTCCTCTAGAAATTAGAAAAGAAAAGACTAAATTTCGAAAAACTTCAAAAAATACAGAAAATCGAATAATCTTGAACTTCAAACTAAACTATCTCTTCTTCTGTTTGTTATCTCTTCAAAAAATACAAAAAAAAGAAAAAAAAAAAAAAACCTTAGGCTGAAATGGAAGCATACACAATTGCTCCATGTTCACAATTAGCAGCAAATTCATAGAAAAAATATCAAATCAAAAAATGGCGCACCCCTACTACCTCATTCCATAATCAACAAAATCAGCAAATTCACAGTTGTTAAAATTTTTCATCTATTATTATCATGATCAAAAAATACAGTTGCTGAAAATTGAATGCAATGAACTGCATTTCATAATCATAAGCCATACACCTCTCCCTCATTTTATACACCCCTACTACCTCATTCCATCTACTATTTCTCATTTATACTGTATAATTCAACTCCTTGGAGCACTTTCCTCCAATTCAAACATGGCCAAAAGGTTAAGATAGTAATGCTAAAATTCAATTTAAATTGAACAACAATCTGAAAACCAAACAACAATTCCATCAAACAATAATTTGAAAACCAAACATTCTGAAAATATATCAAACTAAACTTCACAAAAATCGAACAAAAAACTTCAAAAAATAGAACAACAGAAAATCGAACAAAATACTTCAAAAAAATCGAAAAACTATCAAATCGAACAAAAAAAAATGAAGAGCTAAAAAAATCGAACAAAAATCGCACAAAAACCTAAAAAAACAAACAACATGCCATGAAAATCACAAAAGGAGATGAACAGAGATGATGGAAACCAAAAAAAAAATCGCACAAAAATCATTCCTTATGAGAGAGGAAGAGAGCGACGAGCGAGAGGGAGAAAGAGAGAGAACCACGAAAGAGATGGAGGAAGAGAGAGATCCACAAAAGAGATGAAGGAAAAGAGAGATGCACGACGAGAGGGACGAAGAAATAAATTGTTTTTTGGGCTGAATTGGAATTGAAATGACATGGGTTAGTAAGTGGAATTGTAGGTGGATAATTTAACTGTGCTGAGAATTGTTTTGGAATTAGCCCAATTCCAAATCCAATTTTATTAAGTTTCCAAACACTAGAATTGGGCCAATTCCAAGAATTCAAATGAAATCTAGTTTTCCAAACAGGCCCTAAAATCATGAAATTATGAATTCTTGAAATTTATCTTGATATTGTTTTTAAGCCATGAATGCCGTGTGATTTATGTATAACAAAGTAATGATTTTGATCTTGTTGTGGTTCAAATCTGATGACTTAATGTTCAAAGCATGATTTATTTGATTTTGATTAAGTTTATGTGATTAATTATTGATAATTATACTTATTTAATTAATTGTGAACTTTCGATATTTTCACACAAAATTTCGAGTGGAATAAAATATGAAAAGCAGAATTTTTATCATGTTTTATGTAATTTTGATGATAATTATTGATTTATATGATTAATTGTTAATTTAGATGATTTATTTAATTGTTATATGATTATTTAATGAAATCGATTTAATTAATATTTTGATATGAAAAGTGCCGAATGGACTAGAGTAATTTTGGTCAATTTCAGTTTAATTTTTGACTTATAATAATTTAGATTATAATTTTAGGAATTAATAAGATTAAAGAATAAGAAGGAATTAAAGAAGATAAGTTATAATATGAAGGAATGTAACAATATGAATAAGAAGGAAAGTAATAAGATATGATATGAATTAGTGGTCTCAAGATGGCCTTTAGATATTTGCTTGTTAATTAGTGGTCTCACGATGGCCTTTAGAAAAGACAAGATACGTAAGGACGCCCATTTGATGATACACGAGTCATCAGATCGGGTTAAGTCGAAGCCACTGCCCTACTGCGGTCTTTGGGCAGTTCCGGATCTTAAGATATGTAGTCGTCTAAGTAGTAGTGCACGAGCTGCTATTTAGGGGTTATGGTCATAGCTTAGGCTTAGTTCTTGCAAAGGAGGGCTACAGGTTGAATACACGAGTTCACCCCGGCATGTTTTAGGAAAGTTGGGGTGCACACGGGATCCTCAACGAGCATAATGACCGGTCCAATAAGAAGGTTAAAAGAGGGTTTATGGGTAAAATATGATAAGATAAGTATATCACGGGAAGGAATCTGTTATATGTGTATATATGTTTATTTCATGTAATATGTATTATTTATGTAATATTAAGTCTTCAGCTGCATACGTCTGGTAAGTCTGTATTTTATATGTGTATTTCTGAGTATATGTATGTTGTATGTATTCGTATATGTATGTTGTACGTATTTGTATATGTATGTTGTACGTATTTGTATTTGTATGTTGTACGTATTTGTATTCGTATGTCTTACGTATTTGTATCTGTATTGTATACGTATATTGTATGTATTTCTAACCGTATTCTACAGGTATTGTATACGTATTTTTATACGTATATTTGTACGTACTTCGTACGTATTTTTTATACGTATTTTTATACGTATTTTTCTACGTATTTTCTACTTATTTTTTTATGTATTTCGTATGTATTCCGTATGTATTTTTGTATGATTTTTTCGTTTGATTCTAAGCTATTATATGGTTAACGGTCTCTCATTTAAGCGGGACAGCGTAGTTACTCGCCACTGACGGTGGACCCCCCCCATTTCTGGTGATGATGCTGAGACTTAGAATGGGCTTACGTTGGCTCGGGCTTTGTGTTTTAGAGTTGTTTAGAGCAACCGTAGTCTGTTTTGAGTATTTTTTTCTTTTGTTCATTAGTTAGCTGTTCTCAGCCTGTTGGGAAAGACCTCATTTAATATGTAATTTAAGTATTGTTTATATACCTTTGGGATTATTATTTCAGTATTTAAGCAATAAAAGGAATTTTAGACTTTAATTATAATATCATTGTTAAGTTTTTATGTTGGTAATGATCCATTTGTCGATTTCCTTCGTAAATCGACAGCCTAGAAAAGTCGGGTCGTTACAGTTGGTATCAGAGCATAGGTTAAGACCCTAAAGTTACTTCTCCATAAGTAACTAGAAAGATGAGCGCTTTATGTATCACGAGTGAAACTTAGCCCAAAATGGAAACCTAAGTGAGTGAAGCCATGGGTAGAAGCCAGGGATAAGATATTTTATTACTTTTTGTGTTCTTTTACGTCGATGTGTGCTTATGTGTGTTAATAACCTGAATCGTTGGTTTCAGTATGTCGACTCCAAGACCCAATTTTCGTCTTCGACGCCGGAACCTGGAAGATGCTATCCTCAAGCTAGCGCAGAATAGTGTTCAACCTCAGAATAATCAGTAGTCCTTCGATCGGATTGCACGACTTTGTCCGCCAGTCTATGATGGGACAGCAGACCCGACCGTTCTCGAGAACTGGATTCGAGAGATGCGGAAGATGTTTGATGCCTTATCATGTTCTGAGCGGGAAAGAGTTTCGATTGTGACCTTTTATCTAAAGGGCGAAGCTGACAACTGGTGGAGTACGTTGCGGGCCAATCCCGAGACAGACCTGAATATGAGTTGGGAGGACTTCACTAAGAAAGTCCAAGACCGGTTCTATCCTGATGAACTGAAATGGCAGAAGCAAGAAGAGTTCCTCTCATTCACCCAAGGCAGCATGTCCGTTCAAGCCTACACGGACAAGTTCACAGAGCTCTCTCGATTTGCATCGGCAGTCATACCTTCTGAAGCTGAGCGAGTCAAGAGGTACATCAAGAAGATGGATCCCCGCATCCGGGTTTATGTGATCAGTAGCAGAGTGAAAACTTTCCAGGAGGCGTATGAGGTAGCGCTAGAGGTCCAAGCATCGGTTTCTGATGAGGACACAGCTAAAAAGAGGGTTGCTTCGGCTCCTACTCCAGCACCAGCTAAGAGGACCTGGTTTGAGTCTACTCCGAAGCCTCAGCAGAGTGCTCGACCAGCTTCAAGTCAGGGCCTGAGAATCTGTCAAGGCTGCAAGAAAGAGTTTCACCCGAGTAAGAGGTGTGATGGGACACCGATTGTGTGCTTCGATTGCGGTGAAGCAGGTCACAAGTCAATATTCTGTCCTAAGAAGCGTCCAGCAACAACAGTTAGCCAAGCACCGTTTAGAAACAGGATCTTCTGCATGACTCAGGAAGAGGCAGATGCTCAGCCAGATGTGGTCACGGGTACTTTTCTTGTTCATGATTTTGATGCCTATGTTTTATTTGATACAGGTGCTACTATGTCTTTTGTTGCTAGTTCGTTTATTGTAAAAGCTAACCTGATGGGAGAGTCTCCTGTCAAATCTGTAATAACTCTTCCTTCGGGAGAGGACTTTGCTTGTCTTCGGGAATACAGAAACGTTCCTATTGTGATCTCGGGGGTACGGTTCGAAGCCGACTTGAAGGAGTTTCCTATGACCAAGTTCGATGTGATCTTGGGTATGGATTGGTTAGCGAAGTATCAAGCAACTTTCCGATGTCAAGATCAAGCTGTCACTTTGCATGGTCCTAACGCAAAGAGGGTAACCCATGTCGGGAAACCGATAGAAAAGGGTGTAAAGATCGTGTCAGCAATGAAGATGCGCAGTCTGCAGCGTAAGGGCGAAATAGTGTACTTGTGTTAGGTCAAGGACATAACCAAAGAAGAGCAGATAGAAGCTATTCCAGTGGTTCGCGAGTATGCAGATGTGTTCCCAAAGGAGTTCCCAGGGATACCATAGGAACGGGAAGTGTGTGAACCTTAGTTTTGATGAGGACAATATAATCTGATAAAATAAATTTAAGGAGAATCAACTAAAAGCAATTTTGGTTGAAATTAAATTTATTTTATATTTCGTATATTTTATGTTATATATTTATAGGGAATGAATTTGATCAGTGTCCAATTCATATTAAATATATTTCATTTAATATATACTTGGTATTTTATAGAATATATTTATTGAGAATAAAATTAGAGGAGTATCTAATTTTTAAGATAAATATATTTTATATTCTAACTCTTATATTATATTGTCTTATTTTTGGGATACTAATTTTGTGTGTGGTATAGGTATTTTTGTTGGTTTACTAATATAAGACTAGACTACTAATATAATATATTATACTTAAACTAATATTGGTTTTATTTAGTTTTGGTATAATATGTAAGTGACTTATTAGTAGTAGTAATTAACTTACTTTATTTTATTTTTGTCAAATGCACTATAGTAGGAAGTGGTTAGAAGATTACTTCCTCTTAGTGTACGTGTACTCAGTAGGAATTAGATTTAGGAATTAGTTTTGTTTGAAAATTAATTTTCAAGGTCAACCCATTAAATTAGGAATTTGTTAGTGGGTCTTGCATTTCCTTTTGGTGTGCGTGTGGTTGGAAGGAAAAATTCAACAAATTAGTTTGTAAATTCAAATCCATTAATTTAGTGGGTTGTTAGAGATGACCTAGTTATATTAGAGTGTAACTAACTATTGTTAGTGGGTTTACTGGGTCATGCAAGTTAGTTTTTAGGAAATAAAATTCTGATTTTCTTTCTAAAGCACACGCATAGTGCTAATAGGAAATGGGATTTAGTTTTATTTTATTTTATTTTAGAATTTAATTTTTTAATTCTTTATTTTGTTTCCCACGTAAATAGCAATAGGTTAGTGGGAGTTAGTCTTAGTAATAGTTAGTTTTTGAAATTAAAATTAAAATTTTAATTCTTTGTTTTATTCCCACTAAGTTTTAGAATCAGTAAGTCTGACTAAGTATTTGGTCTTATATTAGGGTTTATTTCTTTGTTAGTTTTGGCAATTGTCTTGGTCAAGTTTTGTAGGTAGTGGATGACATGGCACTACTCCAACACACTACTCCATGATCACGTGCATTTCTTCTCTTCCAAGACAAAGCAGTTCGTAAGTCCTTAAATAGAGAAAGCAACCAGAATTCAAGGGTATCACAATCAACCACAAACAAGAGAAGATTATAAGAGCAAGATTTCGAGTGTCAAGATATTCAAGTGTTCTTTATAATTCTCTTTCCTTAGTATTTCAATTGTAATTCATTAGTGATAAGGGTTAGGTGAGAGAAGAAAAATCAAAAGAGAAATATTTGATTGTAATCAGAAAAAGAGAAAAAGAGAATTCAGATTTCATTCGAAATCTGAGGTGAGAAAAATCGAACTTTAGTAAGTTCGTGGCATCAGTTCAGGGGGAACAGGTGTCAGGGGGAACAAGTTCCTAGTGGAACGATTGAGAATAGAGAAAGGTCCTTTATAGGTTGTAACAGAGTCGTTGGCCTATATTAATAAGAGAATTCCAAGAGTCAAAATCCCTCGTGGTCAAGGTTTTTCTTCCTAACTGGGCCTAAGAAGTTTTCCTTGTAGGTTAAATCTCTTTGTCTTTATTTCTGTTTACTGCGTATTTCGAGTTTAAGTATAAAATTCCGCTAAAATCTCAAAAACTCCCTCAACTACAATTCACCCCCCTCTTGTAGTTGTTATTCATAATACATCAAAGTGGAATTCAACATCGATTTGGTGCCCGGGACTGCTCCAATTTCAAAGGCTCCATATCGTATGGCCCCTGCAGAGTTGAAGACCCAGTTACAGGATCCGATTGACAAGGGTTTTATAAGGCCCAGTGTGTCTCCTTGGGGTGCTCCGGTATTGTTCGTCAAGAAGAAAGACGGCAACATGCGTCTATGCATAGATTACCGGGAACTTAACAAGGTGACTATCAAGAACAAGTATCCTTTGCCCAGGATTGAAGATTTTTTCGACCAGCTGAAGGGAGCCAGTGTATTTTCCAAGATTGATCTCAGGTTGGGGTATCATCAGATTCCAGTGAAGCCGGAAGATATACCGAAGATCGCGTTTCGCACTAGATACGGGCACTATGAATTTGAGGTGATGCCTTTTGGTTTGACTAATGCTCCTGTTGTTTTCATGGATCAGATGAACCGGACTTTTCATCATCTCTTGGATGTGTGTTTGGTGGTGTTCATCGATGATATTCTTATCTATTCGAAGAGTGAACAAGAGCACACTCAACATTTACATCTGGTGCTAGATGTATTACAGGCTCAGAAGTGGTTCGCGAAGTTGTCTAAGTGCGAGTTTTGGCTCAGGGAAGTAGCCTTTCTAGGGCATGTGATTAATGCGGACGGTGTCAAGGTAGATCCAGCCAAGGTTGTCTAAGTGCGAGTTTTGGCTCAGGGAAGTAGCCTTTCATGATATGTTAACTCGGTTTTCTAACATAATCAACGAATTAGATTCACTGGGCAAGAAGATCACTCCTGAAGAACAGGTACGAAAAGTTCTGAGAAGTCTGCCTCAAGATGATAAATGGATGGCTAAAGTCACGGCACTGGAAGAAACAAAGAACTTCACCACTTTCAACATAGAACAACTTGCAGGTTCCCTGATGACTCACGAAATTCATCTCGGATCTAAAGAAGTCGAACCTGTGAAAAACAAAGCAATAGCCCTGAAGGTCGAAAGTGAAGGAGAATCAGATTCAGAAGATGAAGAAACAACAATGATGGTAAGGAAGTTCAAAAAGTACTATACCAACAAGTACAAACAGGCGAAGTAACCAACAAAGTTTAAATGTCACAAATGCGGTGAATCTGATCACTTCATAAAAGATTGTCCAACATGGGAGAATGAGAAAGGTAAAGGGAAAACTAGAGAAAAGGGAAAGGAAATTCAGAAACCTTTTTCAAAGAAGGAAACGGGAAGGGCTATGATTGCTGCGTGGGGTGAATCTGACTAAGACGAGGAACAAGATACAGAAGAAACAGCCCACTTATGTCTGATGGCGAGGACTGATGAACTTGAGGAACCATCCGATTCTAAGGTAAGTCTTCTTTCAATTAATAAAGAATTAATTAAAATGTCAAAGAATAAAATTTCAGAATTACTGATTGAGACACTAGAGGACTATAAAGAAGTATGCTTAAACAGAGATCAACTTGAAAAAGCCTTGGAAGTATCCAAGGAACATACAGCATGGTTAAGCACACTTCGGTCAGAAATAGAAACTAGATTTTTCAATCTATTTGACAAAAATAGAGAAATTCAAGAAAACTTTGAAAAAGTCAAAAACGAGAATTATCTCTCAAATATGAAACTGGCAGAATTACAACTTCTTGTTCCCGAAGGAACAGGTTTCTCTTCAGAGACGAGTTACGAATTTGAAAAACTGAAAAACGATTATGAAAAACGTTTACATGAAAATGAGTCTCTAAAAAGGAATTTGGATCCTCTCAAAAAGAAACTTCCTGACGTTGTAAGCTGGATTGAAAAATTCCAGAACAAAGAAAAGGAAGGTCTGGTCTATAAAAAAAACAAAAAGAAAAAGAAGTTTGTAGATTTGCCTAGTCAAAAGATCTGTTCCTTCTGCGGTAAAACTGGTCACTGTGTGGACAGTGGCACCTCTAAGAAAGAACAAGATGAGAAAAACTCTACTTTTGTCAAAAAGATCTGGAAAGAAAAATTGATTTCTGATTTACCATAGGAACCCAAGCAGGACTGGGTTCCTCATTCTAACGTTTGATTGTGGATGCAGGCTGAAGTGAGGGGGAACAACCAGTGGTACCTCGACAGCGGTTGTTCGAAGCACATGACAGGAGACAAATCTAAGTTCCTTTCACTTGCAGCCTACCATGGAGGATCTGTGACGTTTGGAGACAACCAGAAAGGAGAAATAGTTGTTGTAGGCAAAATTGGAAAGTCACAGATAAACTCCATTGATAATGTATTTTTAGTCGAGGGTCTTAAACATAATTTACTTAGTATTTCTCAGTTTTGTGATAAAGGAAACAATGTCAGTTTTACGAACAATAATTGTGTAGTTAGTGATAGTCGAACAGGGAACAAGGTACTTGAAGGAATCAGAAAAGGGAACACGTATGTTGTGGACCTGGATCTAGTTCCTCGTAACAGCTTAAAATGCTTGAGCGTGATTGAGGAGGATCCTTTACTCTGGCATAGAAGATGCGGACATGCAAGCTTTACTGTCCTAAACAAATTAAATTCAAAGAATTTAGTTGTGGGATTGCCTACAATGAAATATTCTATGAATGAGATTTGTGATGCATGCGCAAAGGGAAAACAGGTTAGATCCTCCTTCAAATTAAAGAAGATGGTGAGCACACAAAATCCCTTGGAATTACTTCACATGGATTTGTGTGGTCCAATAAGAACCCAAATCAGATCAGGTAAGAAATATGTTTTTGTTATAGTTGATGATTTTTCTAGATTTACATGGGTTATTTTTCTTTATAGCAAAGATGAAACATTTGATGAATTTGTCGCATTTGCTACAAAAGTTCAAAGGGTCAGTGGTTTTAAAATTAAACACTTAAGATCTGACCATGGTAAAGAATTTGAAAACTCACAGTTTGATGAGTTTTGCAGGGAACAAGGTCTAGATCATAATTTCTCAGCACCAAGAACTCCACAACAAAATGGAGTGGTAGAAAGAAAAAATCGCACTTTGGAAGACATGGCTAGAACAATGTTAATCGCTAGCGGTCTACCAAAGAACTTTTGGGCAGAAGCCGTGAATACGGCTTTTTACATTATAAATCGTGCTATGATCAGACCTATCTCAAATAAAACTCCATATGAACTTTTTAAAGGAAGGAAACCTAATATTTCTTACTTTCGTATTTTTGGCTGTAAGTGCTTTGTTCATAATAATGGAAAAGACAATCTTGGTAAGTTTGATCAAAGAAGTGATGAAGCAGTCTTTTTTGGATATGCCTTGAATAGCAAAGCATATCGTGTCTATAATAAAAGGACAATATGTGTCGAGGAAAGTGTCCATGTTATTTTTGATGAGACTAACAGTTTGCAGGAAGAAATTGTTGAAGAAGATTTTGAGATTGGTTTGGCACGACCAGATGAGTCTCAAAAGGAAGACGAGGAGCAAATTGCAAATAAACAGAAGGATCCAGTTCCTGAGGAACAAGTTCCCGAGGAACCAGTTCCTCAAGATGATGAACCAGAAGAAGTTGAAGAAGAAGAACAGGTTCCTGAATCAAACAACGAGATGCAAAGAGGAAGAACTAGTCAAGTCTTTGAACCAAAACTATGGAAACACCAAAGTTCTCATCCTTTAGATCTAATAATGAGCGACATGGAGAAAGGAATACAAACTCGATCTCAGATGAGGAACTTCTGCACGTTTCATGCATTCCTTTCCATGTTAGAGCCCAAAAACCATGAAGAAGCTCTAGGAGACTCAGATTGGGTGACGGCCATGCAAGAAGAACTAAATGAGTTCGAGAGAAACAAGGTATGGCACCTAGAACCTAAACCTAAGTCTCAAAAGGTAATTGTTTAAAATGGGTCTTTAGAAATAAATTAGATGAACATGGTAAAGTGGTAAGAAACAAGGATAGGTTAGTTGTCAAAGGCTATAACCAGCAGGAAGGTATAGAATTTGATGAAACCTTTGCACCTGTAGCAAGATTAGAGGCAATAAGAATTTTAATAGCTTTCGCATCTTATATGGGTTTTAGACTGTATCAGATGGACGTCAAGTGTGCATTCCTAAATGGATATTTAAATGAAGACGTCTATGTGGAACAGTCACCTGGTTTCGAAAATCCAAAATTTCAAAACTTTGTTTTCAAACTAGATAAAGCGCTCTATGGTCTTAAACAAGCCCCTAGATCGTGGTATGAAAGACTGTCAAAATTCTTATTATCAAATAACGTTGTTAGAGGAAGAGTTGATAGAACACAACAACAAAATTGGACTCGGCCGACCGCCAGTTACCGACCGTTAGTGATCGGTAATTGGATTTACCGACCGTTTGTAGTCGGTAAAAATTGGTCGCTGAAATAGTAGTCGGTAAAATATTTTACCGACCGTCGAAACGGTCGGTAACAAATCACCGACCGTCTACCGACCGTTTACACAGTTGGTCAAAAATGGAGGGAAGAGGCGCGTACCGACCGCCTAAACGGTCGGTATTACTGACCACGTAGACAGGCGGTCGGTAATACCGACCGTTAAGGCGGTCGGTACGCGCCTCTTCCCTCCATTTTTTTTGGTGGGAAAAAGTTATTTACCGACCGTTACGCGGTCGGGAAGTAACTTTTTCCCGCCTTTTTTGGCGCCATTTCTTTATTTTGAACACTGATTTACCGACCGTTGAGCGGTCGGTAATTTGGTTTTTTTTTTTAAAAAAAAACCTTAAAAAATAGGGCAAAAACAAATTAAAATTAAAATATAAAAATAAATTAAAATTAAACAAATTCAAATTTTCAAAATTGCATTTTATATTAATAATCCAATAATAGTAATATAACAATATAATACAACTATGCTACGAAGGCTCCAGAAGCGCCGGAACCGTCTGTCGGATCATCAGGAGGTCCTCGGTGAGTGAAGGAAGGATCGCCGAATCTCCTCGCGAAGGCGTCCATCTGCGCCTTCAACTGGGCGAGGTACTCCTCCCGCTTCTGTTCTCTCTCCTCCCGCTCCTTTTCTCTCTCCTCCCGCTCCTTGTCTCTCTGCTCCATCTCTACCCTAGCGCGCTCCATCTCTACCCTAGCGTGCTCGGACTCCTCCAAACGCTGGGACATCTGTTGTAATTGAGCGGAAACCGATGGAGAATAGGAAGATCCGACGTGCCGCCTCCGCGAGGTTCTCTCGTAATAGAGAGAAGCGCCCTCCCTGCCGAACCCTAGAACCTCTCCCTTCCTGAAGCCACCAACCGTATCAAAGAAGATCTGGTTGGCGTCCGTCTCTGAACCACTAGCCTGAGACTGGGAAAGGTTCTGGTTATATTGATCCTGCAAATTATGGAGTTAGTTCAAACGATTCTAAACAATAAATAATCAAGTTGACATTTTAGGTCATTTTCGAGCTTTTTTTTGCATTTTCGCACCTAACTTGTCAAGTAACGTTCCATTACTAGATTTCAAAGCTTATACACGTCCTATAACACCCTATTATACTTGTTAGGGGTTGATTATGTTGATTATAGGGCCCCACCACCAGTTTAGGTCAAAACTTGGCTTTTTAGGTCATTTTCGAGCTTTTTTTTGCATTTTCGCACCTAACTTGTCAAGTAACGTTCCATTACTAGATTTCAAAGCTTATACACGTCCTATAACACACTATTATACTTTCAAGGGGTTGATTATGTTGATTATAGGGCCCCACCACCATTTTAGGTCAAAACTTGACATTTTAGGTCATTTTCGAGCTTTTTTTTGCATTTTCGCACCTAACTTGTCAAGTAACGTTCCATTACTAGATTTCAAAGCTTATACACGTCCTATAACACCCTATTATACTTTCAAGGGGTTGATTATGTTGATTATAGGGCCCCACCACCATTTTAGGTCAAAACTTGGCTTTTTAGGTCATTTTCGAGCTTTTTTTTGCATTTTCGCACCTAACTTGTCAAGTAACGTTCCATTACTAGATTTCAAAGCTTATACACGTCCTATAACACACTATTATACTTTCAAGGGGTTGATTATGATGATTATAGGGCCCCACCACCATTTTAGGTCAAAACTTGACATTTTAGGTCATTTTTGAGCTTTTTTTTGCATTTTCGCACCTAACTTGTCAAGTAACTTGATATTTTAGCAAATTTTAGAAATGACTATCCAATACTCACCGAGCCAGCTAGGTCGATCTTTCCTCTTGTGAACCACATCGTTGAAGATGTCTTTCAGGCGTCTTCCAGCCTTGCTCTCATAAGCATCTCGTACTGTGCCCTCGAGCTCAGGCCTCCAACGATACTGTTTCTGCATTCGACAAAATCCAATGAATCATGTTATTGTTAGAAATTATATATAAAAAAACACTATTTATTACAGAGTTTGTCTTTATCACCTTCCACATGTTCCACCAATGTGCCTTGGTTGCCTGATCCACCTCGGTGTAGTTCTTCCAAGGCTCACGGAAGTAGGACTTTATCACGTGTGATATGGATCGAACAACACTGCTCGTGTCAAACCTTGCACACGAAACAAAGTAAGATTAAATAAACAACATATGAATACAACTTAATTTCAATTATTAAAACATTAAAAAATAAAACAAAAACTCACCATAGGCCATCAGGGTCTAATGTGGACGTCGAAGCTACGTCCGGATCAACGTCGCCACCATCATCGTCACCAGAAGGCTGAGAAGACGGAGTAGCCTCAGCAGCAGCACCAGAAGGAGATGGCTCCAACTGAGGAGACGGAGTAGCCTCAGCAGCAGCACCAGAAGGAGACGGCTCATACTGAGGCATACGCGGTGTCGGCATAAACTGCGGCCGAACTGGAGGAGGCCGCGTAAACGGAGGAAACTGAGCAGATGGAGCATCAAACTGGAGCTGACGCGCAGCCCCGTGGTCCAGAGATAAGGAAGGTGAAATCGACGGCCGTGTCATAGACGACTGACGCCGACGAAGTTCACCAGGACCAATAATGGTGGGCTGGGGTTGCTCGCCCTGACTCTGCGCTCCAGATTTCTTCTTAGCACCACCAGGCCGTTTTGATGACATTTTCCTGCATAAAGTTGTTAGTAAATTAAAAGAAATACAATGAATTAGGAAAACAAACCCCAATCACAAACACAAATATAATGAATAACATAACTAAACAATCACCGTTAATAAATTACAATTTTTACAAGAATTTGGTTTTTGGTTTCAAATTACAATAAATTGCTACAATTATTACATCCTAATGAAACAAACCGATGTCATCAACGTCCTCGTCATCATCATCAACCATGTCATCGATTTCATCATCGTTAAGCTCCTGTCCACCGTCATCGTCGTCTTCATCTAGACTCGGAATGACCTCCTCATATTCGTCATCATCACCCTGAATAACCTCGTAGTCTGGGATCTCGTCTGGAGAACATAAACCTACAGGAACAAGGGATGTTGCCTCTTGTAGAACATTCGAGTCCACCGGTGCATCAACCTCTGACCTAGCTTTGGTCTTGAACACAGCCCACCACTGCAATTTGTCTCTCTTAAGGCTAGGATAAGGTGCATAATAAACCTGGCTGGCTTGGTAGGAGACAATGAAGGGGTCATACCACGAGAGTGTCCTAGAGTGATTGACCTCTACAAGTCTATATTTCTCATGGATGTTCATGCCCTTGTCACAATCAAACCAACGACAGTTGAATAATACCGTCTTGTAATCTGCATCACTCCCGTGGTAAGACAATTGTAACACCTCTTCCAAAGTGCCGAAGTAGTCACCTCTTCTTCGGCCGAAGTTGCCTCCTCAACGAATGATGAGTCCACGTTGTCCCCAAAAGCATCGACAACCATTTCCCGGTAAGGATTCGGCTGAGTAGAAGACGAGGTGGACTCTGTACTCACCCTTTCACCGTGACATAACCATTCATAGTAGTTCGGAATGAACCCCTTCTTATACAAATGTACCTTGACGTTGGGCACATCCAAGTACTTCAAGTTCTTACACCGAACACAAGGACATCTTATCTTGTCCTTGTCATTGAGCTCGGGGTGCTGCTGAGAGAAGGTAACAAACTCATTCACCCCTTTGATGAACTCATCACGAAGTTTGTGTTCCTTATCTTTTCTCTTGTACATCCACTCACGCTCCTTCCTTTTCATTTCGATTAATACAATTCTAAGACATTAACAAAAATTTTAGTTCAAAGCATTCAAACATACTTCAATGTCTTCACTCCTATCTTATTTAAGCCGTTCTTAAATATTCTTGTTAAAGCTTTCTTATGTAATGCACATGTATATATATTTAAGTCATATTTACGAAAAATACAATACATATTTACATACATACTTACATACATACATAATTAAATATATACTTACTTACTTACATACACTTTAATTTTTTGCTAAAAAAAATACACATACATATATATACATACACCTATTATTACACATTTGATTCAAATACAAAAATACATTCATCATTTCTTTCTTGATATATATCTTTCATTCAAAACCAAAAAAAACCAATCACTTATTCAATCATTTAAATCATTTGAAACCAAACAAATTGCTTACTCTTTCAATTCATTCATTAAAAATAAATCAAAACCAAAAATCAATTGCTTACTATTTAAATCTACATACATTCATACATACACAATCTACATACATTCATACATTCATACATACATACATACATACATACATACATACATTCATACATACATACATACATACATACATACATTCATACATACACATACAATCTACATACATACATAAATCTACATACATATATTCATACATACATACATACATTCATACATACACAATCTACATACATACATAATCTACATACACATTCATATATACACAATCATACATACATACATAAATCTACATACATTCATACATACAAAAACTAAATAAATTAAACCCTAAAATTAAAAAATGAAAAATAAAAATTAAATCAAACCCTTACTAGGAGGAGGGGCGGTGGTGCGGCAGCGAGAGAGGGGCGGTGGTGCGGCGGCGGCGAAGACGGTGGTGCGCAAGCAACACTAAATTAAAAAAAAAATTCAATTCAATACAACAATTAAAAAAAATAATTCAATTAAATTAACCACAATAATTACCTAGGAGGCGGTGGTGGTGGTGCTAGAGGTGCGTCGGGAGTCGACGGCGGGGAGGTTTGTGCGCAAGAGAGAAGTGGTGGGGGGGGGGGGTTGTGCGAGAGAAAGAGAAAGAGAGGAGGGAGGGTCGCCGGAGGGAGAGAAGTGGTCGCCGGAGTGAGGGTCGCCGGAGTGAGTGTTTGTGAGTGAAGAAGGAGTTGTCGCCGGTGAGTAGAGAGGGTGAGTGTTTGTGAGTGTTTTGGTTGAAATGCGATTCAAAATCGCAACGACCCAATTTTTGATTTTGGGTCAGAAGATTCACCGACCGCTAGGCGGTCGGTGAATCAGATTAGTAAATTTACCGACCGCTAAGCGGTCGGTAATTTGGTACAGTAGTTGGGTATATTTAAGTGGAATAAATTTTCCACCAAACCCAGAACCCTGTAGCCATTTACCGACCGCTAAACGGTCGGTAAATTTAGAAGTCGAATGTACCGACCGCTAAACGGTCGGTAAATGGTCTGACTAACATTGGTTTTGGGGGGAAAAAATTACCGACTGTGTTCAGTCGTCGACGGTCGGTAATTTACGACCATCTATTGACGGTCGGTAAGTGCGGTCGGGCGAAGAGGATTTTCTTGTTGTGGAACCTTGTTCCTCAAGTCAAAAGGAACTGATATATTAGTAGTTCAGATTTATGTTGATGATATTATTTTTGGAGCTACTAACGATTCTTTGTGTGAAGAGTTTTCAAGTCTCATGAGCAATGAATTCGAAATGAGTATGATGGGTGAATTAAATTTCTTTCTCGGTTTGCAAATTAAGCAAACTGAAAAAGGAACTATGATCCATCAACAAAAATATGTAAAGGAGCTCTTGAAAAAATATGGACTAGAAAATTCCAAGACAAATCATACACCAATGGGAACAGGTACAAGGTTGGATGAAGATATAAATGGTAAGTCGGTAAATGAGAAACAATACCGAGGTATGATTGGATCTTTACTTTATCTAACCGCAAGTAGACCTGATATAGCTTTTAGTGTAGGTGTATATGCTCGTTTCCAATCAAATCCAAAGGAATCTCACTTAACTGCGGTTAAGAGAATTCTTAGGTATTTGAAGGGAACCGATGATTTATGTCTTTTTTATCCTCGAAGCGACATTTTTGATCTAACAAGCTATGCAGATGCTGACTATGCAGGGGATCTTGTAAATAGAAAAAGCACGTCTGGTATCGCACAATATTTGGGAAACAGTTTGGTATCCTGGAGTTCGAAAAAGCAAAATGCAGTGGCCTTGTCCACAGCTGAGGTGGAATATGTAGCAGCAGCTGCATGTTGTTCTCAGGTATTATGGATAAAACAACAAGTACGCGATTTTGGAATTAAATTTGAATGTGTCCCTATTTATTGTGATAATACTAGTGCTATTTGTATTTCTAAAGATCCAGTGCATCATTCTAGAGTGAAGCATATTCACATTAGGCATCATTTCCTAAAAGATTATGTTGAGAAAGGTTTGGTAAAAGTATTATTTTGCGAAACTGAAAAACAAATTGCTGATATCTTTACCAAGCCATTACCAAGAGAAAGATTTGAATGCATTCGACTAGAGCTAGGAATGCTTAAAATTCATTAACTATTTTTTGTCATAAAATAATTCTCCAAATGTTGTCAAATATATTGGTTATGATAAGCTTGCAAAATCAGTGTGAATTTTATAATTCATAACAATTTATGGATTATTTAAATCTCGCTGAGATCTTTATAATATTACCCTTATGGTCCAAATATTTGATAATGCTTGTATAATTAATTTGATGAGCGAATCTCTATAATAATTTCTTTGTTTTAATAAGTGACAAAAATAATTCTTTTGTCATAATATTAAATAATAATTATTATAATTAAAAAAAAAAAAAAAAAACCCAAACAAACCGTGTTCAGCAAAATAAAGGAAGTTATAATTCAAATTTAAAAGTAGTCCAAAGTGGGTACATGAGAATAGGAAACAAAATCAACCAAATAGTTTTTCCTCCATTTTATTCTCCCAAATCCCACAAAAAGAGGAAAGAAATTTTTCCAACTCACTCCACTCCTCCCTCACGTCCCTCTCTCTCCTTCACCCATCAACATCACCATCATCCATCTTCCACACTCTCACACTCCACCTATCTCCATCATACACTCTTACACACTTACACAACCACTCACCACTTCCCCATAACAATAACCGTTCCTTCTCTCTATCTCCTCACATTTTCTTTCTTCTTCAAGACACCAACACCGTCTCTCTCTCTCAAAAATAATTTTTAGAGTTTTTCCTCATCTTCACCCTTCATCTCCTCAACTTCAAACATCTAAAAATGGCACCAAAAAGAAAAGCCACTCTACCAAAATCAAAGTCACCATCACCAACTCCAAAAAGATCCTCAAGAAGAAAGATCATCATCAACGAAAGTGATGATGAAAAAACCCATGACGTTCAGCCTTCTCCCTCCTTTCAAGAATCCATTTCGAAACCACAATCGGAGGACGTTTCTCATGCCGAAAGTGACATGCAAGAGGATGATGATGCCACAATCTCCACAAAACGGGGTAAGCAAAAACGTTCTCTTAAATTCTTGGTTGGATGTCGAGTAGATATGGAGTGGGTGACACCAAATTGGCCTGAATTTTCGCGCATAATTGCCAAAAAAAAATGGGCAAATTGGTTGACATTCACGCTAATGAAAGTCTTTATGAAAAGGAGATGGAAGATATAACTAGAGTGTTTGATGTTAAAAATGAAATGGCAATTCTCTTGATTAATGGACAACTTCACACTTTCTCTGAAAAAGATTTAGGTAAATGGTTAGATGTTCCTACCTTGGGATTTGATGAATTGGTAGGGGGAAAAGATAGAGTGAATATAAAAGGAAAGAAAAATGGTGATATAGTCAAGTTTTTTGGAGGTAATCCTAAGCTTAATTCGGTTCCTCAAGAAGTGTTAATTCGGTACCGAGCATGGATTGGGTTTTACTGACTAGCGGTGGTACGGTTGACCGGGAGTTGAAACAACTCCAAGATCTGGTTCGAAGTGCAATTGTCAAGCTTGAGGACATGGATGGGCGGATAGGCCGATTGGATGAGAAGCTAGCCTCGGTTAAGGCCGATTTAATCAACAACATTCGGTTGAATCGCCTTCAACTAGAGGAGCAGATTGAGAAGACGGCTTCCCATTTTGTTCGATCCGGTTGAATTTTTACTTTCATGGATTGTAATTAACTTTTCATTTTATTGAACATGTTAAAACTATCTTTAGTATTGGGTCCTCACAACCTTCTGCTACGTACTAATTTCTTTTGCTTTTGTATTGCAATTTCATTTTGCTTTCTATTACTTCATGCTCATCATTTCAATCTGCTTGCATATTTAATTCATTTGGATGGCTAATATTATTAGATTATATGCTTGAGAATTTTTCTGATCCTAGAAAAATTGTTTGCTTAACATAGTTAAGTACTGCAGGTTTATCCCTAGTCCTTTTGATGATGACAAAAGGGGGAAGAAAAATGACATAATGGTTAAGTTTTTTCAAGTATATTATATGCTATTAGTATGATTGCTTTTGATGTTTCCTTGATGTTTGTTTTAAAAAAAAAAACAAAAAAAAAACAAAAAAAAAAATTTTTAAAAAAAAACAAAAAAAAAAATATCATTATATTTGCCATCATCAAAAAGGGGGAATATTGTGAACCTTAGTTTTGATGATGACAATATAATCAGATAAAATAAATTTAAGGAGAATCAACTAAAAGCAATTTTGGTTGAAATTAAATTTATTTTATATTTCGTATATTTTATGTTATATATTTATAGGGAATGAATTTGATGAGTGTCCATTTCATATTAAATATATTTCATTTAATATATACTTGGTATTTTATAGAATATATTTATTGAGAATAAAATTAGAGGAGTATCTAATTTTTAAGATAAATATATTTTATATTCTAACTCTTATATTATGTTGTCTTATTTTTGGGATACTGATTTTGTGTGTGGTACCGGTATTTTTGTTGGTTTACTAATATAAGACTAGACTACTAATATAATATATTATACTTAAACTAATATTGGTTTTATTTAGTTTTGGTATAATATGTAAGTGACTTATTAGTAGTAGTAATTAACTTACTTTATTTTATTTTTGTCAAATGCACTATAGTAGGAAGTGGTTAGAAGATTACTTCCTCTTAGTGTACGTGTACTCAGTAGGAATTAGATTTAGGAATTAGTTTTGTTTGAAAATTAATTTTCAAGGTCAACCCATTAAATTAGGAATTTGTTAGTGGGTCTTGCATTTCCTTTTGGTGTGCGTGTGGTTGGAAGGAAAAATTCAACAAATTAGTTTGTAAATTCAAATCCATTAATTTAGTGGGTTGTTAGAGATGACCTAGTTATATTAGAGTGTAACTAACTATTGTTAGTGGGTTTACTGGGTCATGCAAGTTAGTTTTTAGGAAATACAATTCTGATTTTCTTTCTAAAGCACACGCATAGTGCTCATAGGAAGTGGGATTTAGTTTTATTTTATTTTATTTTAGAATTAAATTTTTTAATTCTTTATTTTGTTTCCCACGTAAATAGCAATAGGTTAGTGGGAGTTAGTCTTAGTAATAGCTAGTTTTTGAAATTAAAATTAAAATTTTAATTCTTTGTTTTATTCCCACTAAGTTTTAGAATCAGTAAGTCTGACTAAGTATTTGGTCTTATATTAGGGTTTATTTCTTTGTTAGTTTTGGCAATTGTCTTGGTCAAGTTTTGTAGGTAGTGGATGACATGGCACTACTCCAACACACTACTCCATGATCACGTGCATTTCTTCTCTTCCAAGACAAAGCAGTTCGTAAGTCCTTAAATAGAGAAAGCAACCAGAATTCAAGGGTATCACAATCAACCACAAACAAGAGAAGATTATAAGAGCAAGATTTCGAGTGTCAAGATATTCAAGTGTTCTTTATAATTCTCTTTCCTTAGTATTTCAATTGTAATTCATTAGTGATAAGGGTTGGGTGAGAGAAGAAAAATCAAAAGAGAAATATTTGATTGTAATCAGAAAAAGAGAAAGAGAGAATTCAGATTTCATTCGAAATCTGAGGTGAGAAAAATCGAACTTTAGTAAGTTCGTGGCATCAGTTCAGGGGGAACAGGTGTCAGGGGGAACAAGTTCCTAGTGGAACGATTGAGAATAGAGAAAGGTCCTTTATAGGTTGTAACAGAGTCGTTGGCCTATATTAATAAGAGAAGTCCAAGAGTCAAAATCCCTCGTGGTCAAGGTTTTTCTTCCTAACTGGGCCTAGGAAGTTTTCCTTGTAGGTTAGATCTCTTTGTCTTTATTTCTGTTTACTGCTTATTTCGAGTTTAAGTATAAAATTCCGCTAAAATCTCAAAAACTCCCTCAACTACAATTCACCCCCCCCCTCTTGTAGTTGTTATTCATAATACATCAAAGTGGAATTCAACATCGATTTGGTGCCCGGGACTGCTCCAATTTCAAAGGCTCCATATCGTATGGCCCCTGCAGAGTTGAAAGAGTTGAAGACCCAATTACAGGATCTGATTGACAAGGTTTTTATAAGGCCCAGTGTGTCTCCTTGGGGTGCTCCGGTATTGTTCGTCAAGAAGAAAGACAGCAGCATGCGTCTATGCATAGATTACCGGGAACTTAACAAGGTGACTATCAAGAACAAGTATCCTTTGCCCAGGATTGAAGATTTGTTCGACCAGCTGAAGGGAGCCAGTGTATTTTCCAAGATTGATCTCAGGTTGGGGTATCATCAGATTCCAGTGAAGCCGGAAGATATACCGAAGACCGCGTTTCGCACTAGATACGGGCACTATGAATTTGAGGTGATGCCTTTCGGTTTGACTAATTCTCCTGTTGTTTTCATGGATCAGATGAACCGGACTTTTCATCATCTCTTGGATGTGTGTTTGGTGGTGTTCATCGATGATATTCTTATCTATTCGAAGAGTGAACAAGAGCACACTCAACATTTACATCTGGTGCTAGATGTATTACAGGCTCAGAAGTGGTTCGCGAAGTTGTCTAAGTGCGAGTTTTGGCTCAGGGAAGTAGCCTTTCTAGGGCATGTGATTAATGCGGACGGTGTCAAGGTAGATCCAGCCAAGGTTAAGGCAGTTGTTGAGTGGCACAGTCCTAAGAATGTGGCCAAAGTTCGAAGTTTTCTTGGCCTAGCAGGTTACTATCGGAGATTTGTGAAAGATTTCTCCAAGGTAGCAGCGCCTATGACCAAATTGTTGCACAAGGATTGCAAGTATGTGTGGACCGATCAATGTGAAGAAGATTTCCAAGCCCTCAAACGAAGTCTTGTGTCTGCACCGGTTCTTGCATTGCCGACTGAAGGTGTGGCTTATGAAGTCTACAGTGATGCGTCCAGGAAGGGTCTAGGTTGTGTTCTGATGCAAGAAGGCAGGGTGATTGCATATGCTTCGAGACAACTCAATGTTCATAAGCAGAACTATCCTACTCACGACTTAGAGTTGGCAGCTGTAGTGTTCGCTCTGAAGATTTGGCGACATTATCTCTATGGAGCTACTTGCAAATTGTTCACCGATCATAAGAGCTTAAGGTACATCTTCACTCAGAAGGAGCTCAATATGAGACAGCTACGGTGGCTCTAGTTGATCAAGGACTATGACCTCTCAGTTGATTATTGTGAAGGGAAGGCCAACAGGGTAGCAGATGCCCTTAGTCGTAAAAGATCACCATTCACTTAACCGGGTGGCGGTTTTACCTAAGGAAATCTGTGCTGATCTTCGCAGGATGGAGGTTGAGATGGTTATGCCAGGTAGCACACGAGTCTATCTTAGTGCTATGAGTGTTGAGCCAGTTTGTACCAGGAGTTACGGGAAAGTCAGAGAGAAGACCCGCAACTCGAGAAAATTTGTGAAGCCAAACTTCAAGGCAAGGCAGAAGACTTCACGCTTGATTCAGACGGTAGAATGAAGTTCCGTAACAGGTAATGGAGTTAAACGTTATAGTAAACTGTTTTCACCTAGTGGATACTGATTTCGCTTCATAACAGGTGGTGTGTGCCCCGGATTTCGAATTTGAGGAACCGGATCATGGAAGAAGCTCACAATACTCCTTATTCGGTGCATCCAGGTGGTGGGAAACTCTACAAGGACCTGAGGGAATATTTTTGGTGGCAATGAAGCAAGAAGTCGCAGACTTCGTTGCACGGTGCCTTACCTGCCAGAAAGTTAAGATTGAGCACCAAAGACCAGGTGGTTTGTTGAAGCCATTGCCGATACCCACATGGAAGTTCGATTCCATATCTATGGATTTTGTGGTAGGTCTACCCACGACGTCTACGGGTTTGGATACTGTTTGGGTTATCGTGGATCGTTTGACTAAGGTCGCCCGATTCATTCCGATGAAGATAACTTGGTCGATGGAGAAGATGGCGGAAGCTTACTGGAGGGAGATCATTCGGTTACATGGTGTGCCTAAGGATATAGTGTCCGACCGAGATCCCCGATTTCTGTCACGGTTCTGGAAGTCGTTGCAAGAGGCTTTTGGAACTAAGCTTAATTTGAGTACAACTTTTCACGCCGCTACGGATGGGCAGACGGAACGAACCATCCAGACGCTAGAAGATATGCTACGGGCTTGTGCGTTAGATTTCCTGCAGACTTGGGTTAAATCTTTGAGTTTGGTGGAGTTTTCGTACAACAACAGCTATCATGCTAGTATCAAGATGGCCCCTTATGAGGCGTTGTATGGGTGCAAGTGTCACAACCCTACTTGTTGGAGTGATATCAGCGATGCTTTGGTGATTGGTCCTGATCATATTAAGGACACGGTGGAGCAGGTGAAGATCATCAGGGCAAGGTTGCAGGCAGCTCAGAGTCGGCAAAAGTCTTATGTTGATCGTCGTCGGAAGCCGTTGGAGTTCCAGGTTGGGGATAAGGTGTTGCTGAAGGTGTCTACGACGAAGGGTGTGGTTCGATTTGGCCAGAGGGGTAAGCTCAGACCCAAGTATGTCGAGCCATATGAGATTCTGGAACGAGTTAGAGAAGTTGCTTATCGGTTGGCGTTGCCTCCGGATCTATCAATGGTTCATGATGTATTCCATATGTCTCAGCTACGGAAATATGTGAATGATCCTTCTCACATTATTCCGGTAGAATCGTCAGAGATTGAGCCGAACTTGACCTTTGAAGAAAGGCCAGTGCAGATTTTGGACCGCCAGGATCGGATGTTGCGGCGTAAGGTGGTACCCTTGGTTAAGGTACTCTGGCGTAGCCAGAAGTTCGAAGAGGCGACTTGGGAGACGGAAGCTTCCATGAGGGATAAGTATCCCGAGCTTTTCAAAGCAGGTACGAAGTTGGTTTGTTTGCTTGTTTGTTTTGTTTGTTTGTGTGCATTCGTGTATGTTATGAGCCTCGTTAAGTAAATTTCGAGGTCGAAATTTATTTAAGGAGGGGTGACTGTAATAACCCGAAATTGAGGGCCAGAAAATTTCGCGGATTATTAGAATTATTTTACCATTCTTGGTCCAAAAGGCCCGTTTATTTTGGACTGTTTATGTTTATTTCTCTACCTTAATCGGAATCGGGCCTATGACCCAATATCCACTCCATTTGGCCGGCCCCCTTATGTAATAACTAGGGTTTGTTTTTCTTTTTAATTTATTAATAATTTTATTATTTATTTAATTAATAATATTTTAAATTTGTATAAACCTAGTCTACCCCCATACCAAGTCCACCTAAAAACACTCCCACTCCCATATTCTTTCTCATCCCTCACAGCTCCCCCTAGGGTTTTCCTTAGAATTTTTATTCTTTTGTTCCTTATATTATAAATAGGGAACAAGCTTATAACTTATTTCTTTTTTTGCATATTTCTTTTCAAAAGCTCTCAAAAACTCACAAAAAAATAAACCCTAATTTCCTCAAGTTGGCCGTGTGATTATCGAGTGATCAAGGTGTGATTTTTCTGAATTCTTTCCTAATCCACTAGACTAACCCCCTTGAATCTGGTATAGTTTTCTAATTTTAATTAATTAGGATTAAAACTAGGAAAATTAAAAGAATTAGCATCATGTTTAGGGTGAAATTTTCGAACCATATGAAGTATTGTTCATGATATTTTTCTTGATGTTTTATGAAATTTCTATGAATCTTTGATTGTTATAATTAATTCTATGCATGAAATAATTTATTTAGTTATATTTATGTTGAATAATAGCATGATAAATTTCGAAACTTGATCTTGAAATTTCAAATAAAAGTCGAGTAGTATATATTTAATTTGATGATGATTTTATGATAATTTCTTGAATTAAATTGATGTTTATGATTAGTTAATTGATTTATTAAAGTCTTGAATCAAAATTATTATTTTTGGTATTTTATTCCAAAAATGTCGAGTGACATGGGTATTAAAAGGGAAATAAAAATCTGATTTTCATAACTAATCTTGGTAAATCTTGAATTAATATGTAATCTTGAACTTAATCTTTAATTTAATCATGAAATTATGAATTCTTGAAATTTATCTTGATATTGTTTTTAAGCCATGAATGCCGTGTGATTTATGTATAACAAAGTAATGATTTTGATCTTGTTGTGGTTCAAATCTGATGACTTAATGTTCAAAGCATGATTTATTTGATTTTGATTAAGTTTATGTGATAAATTATTGATAATTATACTTATTTAATTAATTGTGAACTTTCAGTATTTTCACACAAAATTTCGAGTGGAATAAAATATGAAAAGCAGAATTTTTATCATGTTTTATGTAATTTTGATGATAATTATTGATTTCTATGATTAATTGTTAATTTAGATGATTTATTTAATTGTTATATGATTATTTAATGAAATCGATTTAATTAATATTTTGATATGAAAAATGCCGAATGGACTAGAGTAATTTTGGTCAATTTCAGTTTAATTTTTGACTTATAATAATTTAGATTATAATTTTAGGAATTAATAAGATTAAAGAATAAGAAGGAATTAAAGAAGATAAGTTATAATATGAAGGAATGTAACAATATGAATAAGAAGGAAGGTAATAAGATATGATATGAATTAGTGGTCTCAAGATGGCCTTTAGATATTTGCTTGTTAATTAGTGGTCTCACGATGGCCTTTAGAAAAGACAAGATACGTAAGGACGCCCATTTGATGATACACGAGTCATCAGATCGGGTTAAGTCGAAGCCACTGCCCTACTGCGGTCTCTGGGCAGTTCTGGATCTTAAGATATGTAGTCGTCTAAGTAGTAGTACACGAGCTGCTATTTAGGGGTTATGGTCATAGCTTAGGCTTAGTTCTTGCAAAGGAGGGCTACGGGTTGAATACACGAGTTCACCCCGGCATAATTTAGGAAAGTTGGGATGCACACGGGATCCTCAACGAGCATAATGACCGGTCCAATAAGAAGGTTAAAAGAGGGTTTATGGGTAAAATATGATAAGATAAGTATATCACGGGAAGGAATCTGTTATATGTGTATACATGTTTATTTCATGTAATATGTATTATTTATGTAATATTAAGTCTTCAGCTGCATACGTCTGGTAAGTCTGTATTTTATATGTGTATTTCTGAGTATATGTATGTTGTACATATTCGTATATGTATGTTGTACGTATTTGTATCTATATTTTAAACGTATATTGTATGTATTTCTAACCGTATTCTACAAGTATTGTATACATATTTTTATACGTATATTTGTACGTACTTCGTACGTATTTTTCTACGTATTTTTGTACGTATTTTTGTACGTATTTTTGTACGTATTTTTCTACGTATTTTCTATGTATTTTTTTTATGTATTTCGTATGTATTCCGTATGTATTTTTGTATGATTTTCTCGTTTGATTCTATGCTATTATATGGTTAACGGTCCCTCATTTAAGCAGGACAGCCTAGTTACTCGCCACTGACGGTGGACCCCCCCCCCATTTCTGGTGATGATGCTGAGACTTAGAATGGGCTTACGTTGGCTCGGGCTGTGTGTTTTAGAGTTGTTTAGAGAAACCGTAGTCTGTTTTGAGTATTTTTTTCATTTGTTCATTAGTTAGTTGTTCCCAACATGTTGGGAAAGACCTCATTTAATATGTAATTTAAGTATTATTTATATACCTTTGGGATTATTATTTCAGTATTTAAGCAATAAAAGGAATTTTAGACTTTAATTATAATATTATTGTTAAGTTTTTATGTTGGTAATGATCCATTTGTCGATTTCCTTCGTAAATCGACAGCCTAGAAAAGTCGGGTCGTTACAGTGACGACCGGGAAGACGTACACAAACCTACTTTCGTGGCGGGACATCTAACTAGTCATAAGCACAATTCACGAAGACCGGTAACTTTCCCTTGATCGAAGGCCCAACTTTCGTGGTGCTTCCATCAATCGGGCGAAGGGAGTCATCACCCACGTTCACCTTTCAGTCCTTAGGTGGGGATTCTTCTATGAGTCTAATGTTAATTAGGCACGAGACTCAACATTATCGAACCTTCGGTACCAACATAATCACAACCAAAAGCCAAGAAACAGCTAAACCACAATCATGGGGGATTTAAGAGGTTTCACTCAAACCCTAGAAATTAACTACTCACAACTAATTAATAAAAACATAACTAAATTAATAATTATAATTAAAACTAAAACTAATAACATTAATTAAATCTAAAAACTAAAAAATCAAAACAACAACTATCAACTACTAGAAATCAATAAATAACAACAAAGAACAAGAAATCAAAGCAAATAAGAAAGCAATAAAAACACCTTGAAGAGGAGAACAAGAAGTAGAAGAAGAAGAAGAAATTACACTACTCACAACTAATTAATAAAAACATAACTAAATTAATAATTATAATTAAAACTAAAACTAATAACATTAATTAAATCTAAAAACTAAAAAATCAAAACAACAACTATCAACTACTAGAAATCAATAAATAACAACAAAGAACAAGAAATCAAAGCAAATAAGAAAGCAATAAAAATACCTTGAAGAGGAGAACAAGAAGTAGAAGAAGAAGAAATTACACTACTCACAACTAATTAATAAAAATATAACTAAATTAATAATTATAATTAAAACTAAAACTAATAACATTAATTAAATCTAAAAACTAAAAAATCAAAACAACAACTATCAACTACTAGAAATCAATAAATAACAACAAAGAACAAGAAATCAAAGCAAATAAGAAAGCAATAAAAATACCTTGAAGAGGAGAACAAGAAGTAGAAGAAGAAGAAATTACACTACTCACAACTAATTAATAAAAATATAACTAAATTAATAATTATAATTAAAACTAAAACTAATAACATTAATTAAATCTAAAAACTAAAAAATCAAAACAACAACTATCAACTACTAGAAATCAATAAATAACAACAAAGAACAAGAAATCAAAGCAAATAAGAAAGCAATAAAAATACCTTGAAGAGGAGAACAAGAAGTAGAAGAAGAAGAAATTACACTAGCATAAATCAAGAACTAAATGTAAATTACATGAAGATTGAAGAAGAAAGCAATAAAATCTAACCTAAAACCCTAAGTGAGTCTCCAACATCAGCTCCTTGGTTAAAAGATGGGAGAAGAATATATATATATTACTCTTCAAAACTCAGCCAAAAGAAAAGAAAAGTAATTAAAAAAAACGAAAAAAAGCATTTCAGCGGGCGCTGAGGCGATGACAGCGCCCGCTGACACCTATAATCCTAGGCTTGCAGGCTGGGAAGAAATATGGCAGCGGGCGCTGAGTTGGGGTCAGCAGCCGCTGCTAACCTTTGGGATGCACTGCCTCAATACAGGGGAGGGGGACAGCGGGCGCTGAGTTGGGGTCAGCGGCCGATGTTCTTCTCTTTGTGCTCAAAATGCCTGGCAGCTTCAAAATCAGCGGTCACTGGGAATCCATTAGCGGCCGCTGCCATGGCCTAGAAAACCTCCTGTAACGACCCAGATTTCTCGGTATTTTTGTCGTCGATTTATTTTAGTATTTATGTGATTTTTTTATGTATGGTCCGAATTTATTTGGACTATTATTTATTGATTATTTGCTTATTTTGATTTGTTTTATGTGGTGATTTATTGTTTATTTTTTATTTTTTTATTATTTAATTAATTAGAATTTTATTATTTAATTTTCTAATTAATTAATTAATTTTTGGGCCAAGTGCGAATTTAATCATGATTAGTCATGTATTAGTGCAAATGGCCCAAGTGTTAATTAGGCCCATTTACCTTAGCTTGACTACCCCCCCCTGTCATGTGGCAAAGTTTTGCTACTTGCTTCATGTTCACACCTTCACAAACTTCTATAAATAGAAGTAGTAGTAAGGCTTTGAGTTCATTTGCCATTCTAACCATCCTTTGCCAAAAATTAAACATCAAAACACTCTCTCTATTTGCCATCATACCCACACGCCATTTTTGGCCTATAAACCCCAAACCATTGTTCATCCATCAAATCAAACCCAAACTTAAAGATTCAAACTCTATTGATCTTTAAGTGACTAAAATCACAAGTAGCCTTCATTGCCTTGTCCAAGACTTCGGGTTTTGGGTTTAGTTCGAGTGGGCAACGTGTTGGGTGTTCGTGTGGTGTTCAAGGGTGCACGGTGGTGCTCGGGGTGGAGTTCGGGTTGTTTCACGGTGGTCCCGTGGTGGTTCGTGGTTGGTGCCGTGTTCTAGGCCGTGTGTTTTTGTCTTTCGGACAGCGAGTTTTTATACATTTTTGCTTAATCTTCAATAAGGTAACATACTGTCCAAATACTAGTAGGTATACTATGATTCATAGGGTAGATTAAGTGATTAGATTAAACCGGAATTGATGATTTTGACCCTTGTTTATGCGTGTTTTTGGGCTGGATGGGAAGATGTTTTGTGTTGTTTTTGCCATGATTTTATGTATATTAGGTTTACTTGAGATAATTCCATGTTTGATGTTGATCATGTTCAAGTTTAGTGAAGTTTTTATGTTTACAAGTTGATGAAAAAGTTGTTAAAATTTGTTATGTTATGCGTGATTTTTTTTTATGATGATTATGAGGTTGATTTCTTTATGAGTTCTTCAATCTTGATTGAGTTCTTGATTGAGTTCTTTATGAGTCTTGGATGAGTTCTTTATGAGTCTTGATAGTTCTTTATGGGTTCTTGGTCGAGTCTTGAAAATTAAAGAAAGTTAAAGAAAGTTAAACAATGATATATGAGGTTCCAAGATTTGTTGATTTACATGTTATTCTTGAGTCAAGGCATAAGATGCAACTTAAGATTAACTAAGAATGTAAATTTCGGTTAAGGATTAGCTTGATTTTACTATTAGACGCCAAATCTTAGAGTAAGATTCTAAGAATTGGGTTAAGACGTTGCCCCTATCCTATCCGCGGTATTGGGAAAGTTGGAGGTCTTACTATGTCGTCTCTTGATATGGATTTCCCGTAAGATGGGTTTCATGGGGTTGGGAGTAAGATTCTCAATCCTGACATAGTAGAAAGTTCGTTCTCGTAAGATGCGTTCGTACGTGCGTAGTCCGGTCTAATATGTAAATGATTGCGCCAAAGTTTAAGATTGTTAATTAATGGTTAAATTTAGTCGAGTCATCATTGTTATCTGTTGTTGTTATTATAATTATTGATGGTAGGATATGTTGGTTCGCATGTTGGTATGTTTGGATGTTTGATTTGGTTGCTTGATTTGTGCTATGATCTTGTGTATCCCCCGTTAGGGTGGGACAGTTATGTTACTCGCCACTGATGGTGGACTGTTGTTATTTTTCAGGTAATTCTGATGATGAGGTCCTTGCTTAGCATTGGGTTGGGCGAGTGCCATTGTTACTTATGCCTTATTTTTAGTTGTAATACGATTTCTAGTTTGGACTATCACAGTTGTAGTTCATATTTTCTAACTCTGACATTGTTTTGGAGATAATACTGTTTTTAGTAGTATTGATATTTGGGTTTAGATATGTACAATCTTGTGGGTGTTGTACTCTTGGATTTAGCATATATTCAATTTGAGGTTTTGTTTTAAATTTTAAGTATGTTACTATGTTAGAACTGACTATTCGATTCGTCAGTTTCTTCCACGCCGGTTTAAGCGAGTCGGGTCGTCACACCTCCGGCCCTATTTTTCTTAGAAATTGCCTTGAAACACATAAACCATCTCAGCGGATGCTGAGGAATTCCCAGCACCCGCTGAGGCCTTCTTGGCTCCAACATTGGCAAATGTCTCTGTGGCTTCCTCGAGGTTCCCGGCTTGCCTCCTCTGGTTCTGAAATAGACTCGGGACCTGCAAAAGGGGAAGAAAACGCAGAAACAAAGCAAAATAGAGGAAATCACAAAGAAAAAGGGGAAGGGGACTACCGAAACAAAACTAAACTAAAAAGCCTAAAAAATTTAACAAAAACTAAATAGAAAATAGAAAATAAATTAATAAAAACTACGAAAAATACTAACTAAATACAGACTATCAAACTCCCCCAAGCTAGCTCGTTGCTTGTCCCCAAGCAACTACCGCACGAAGAGTTCGACAAATCCCTCAGGAGAGGAATTCTACAACGGACTAAGGACTCCTACTACAGTCTTAAGGCGCACAAATCCCAATGCTAAGAACTAACTAAACTAAGGAATGAAACCTTTCACACATTAGAACCTTAAAGGACTACGAGGTATCCAAGCCTAAACAACCTAACAACCGTCAAACACCCTTGAATAATCTCAGGCAGAAGTCAGTGGCGGGAAAAATACTCCGTGAGGGAGTCATGAAGAACAAAGGAAAGGACACTCACGTCTCGCCGGAGTTAGCGTCTCTCGAAATTTGACAAGTGATGCCACATACCTGTTATTTCGGATGAACTACTACAAGAGGGGGGGTGAATTGTAGTATGGAACATGATAGTCAATTTTTTGCGGAAATTAAGGAACATGAAAGGAAAATAAAGAGAAACGATGCAAGAGAGATTTAGCGAGGAAACTTTCCAGGGCCCAACTGGAAATAAAACCTCGACCCACTAGGGATTTCTCTAAAACACTTCACTATAGGGCAACAACTTAGTTACAATCCATAATATTCTACTGGACCCGTAAGTTCCTCTAGGAACTTACTTCTCTATTCTCTTTATTCTAGTGTTCTTTTCCCTTTTCTCTTTCTCTCTTTTTCACTTTCTCTTTCTCTTTCTATTCTCTGTTCTTTTTCTCATTCTCTTTCTCTTCTCTTCTCTGTTCTCACACTTTTCTCAAATTCTCACCCCAATTACAAGAATTCTCTCAAACCCTTTACAAATTCCCCATTACAAGCTTTCACTCAAACTCTCTTCTCTATTCTTAAAATCACAGACTCTTGATAGAATAAAACTCTAATATATTGAACATAAAACTGACTAGAACTTGGAACATAATCTGGAACATACGATAGGAACTTTGAGTGGAACCGACTCAATATGTGGGTATAAGATGGTACATTTTAGCTCTCCACATTATTGAAGTTTGGCTCACCTTAGAATAAGTGATGCATACAGTATTTATAAGGTTTTAAAGTCGTGCTTCCCAAGAAAACACTAACTACACCATTAAACCCACTCAAAATTCTGTCAGGAACTTGTAACTGCCCACTACATTGCTGCCCATGTTCCCATTAACTACAGCCACGTCCCACTACTCATTGAGTACTTAAACATAGGACACTCACTAACTTATTTTGACCCAAAAAATCAGAAATGAAAAATTAAAAAACTACTCCTAAAAATTAGCTCAGTCAACACTAATAAAAAAAACAAAAAACGGTTTTTTCCTTTTTTTATTTTTCCGAATTTTTCCTTTTTTTCTTTTTTTTTTTAAATTAATTTTAATAATAAAAATAAAAAAGTAATAAAAGAAATCAGAATTAATAACCAACCTAGTCCTAAAAATAAGGAAACTAACTTGACTACTAACTAATTCAAAATTACTTACTAACTACTCCTAAAATTAAGGGAGCACTATTTCAGTCATCTTTTGAACATTTTAAACAAATTAAAACAGTCAAAAGGTTGTTTAAACTGACCCTAAAAAGTAGCAAAAGTCGTGTACCATAATAACCAACTGACTCGACACAAGTTCCTCTAGGAACTAGACTCGTGTTCCTGTAGGAGCTGGACTCAAGTTCCTTTGACAGACAGACCCAAGTTCCACTTGTAACTTAACTCGTGTTCCAGCCAGACTCATGACTCAACATATTTACAAAAGTCTTAGAAAATTAAACTCTTAATTTTCTAGTTTCTTCTCACCTTCAAGATGCTCCAATTCTGGAAATCTTGATTCTCATTTCTCTTGATTTATTTCTTTACAGGAACTTAACTCGTGTTGTATAAGAACTTCAGTTTAGCTTGCTTGCTTGATTGTGCTTCTTTAAGTCTTCTCTTTGCAAGGCTTCAACTTAGTACCTCTTTGAGTTGCATTCCCACATTGAAACTTTTCTCTTATTTGATCTCCCTTGAATACTTGAATACTCTTTCAAGTTATTCTTGGTTGATCTTCTCGTTTAGAAACACTTCTCCATTTGTATTCCTTCGCTTGAACTTCTTTATTTAGTTGCTTCAACTCAGAAGCTTCTCTTGATTTGTTCCAACTCGGGAACTTGTATTACATACATCTTCAATCACAATAGGAACTTTCTTCCTTAAGACCTATGAACTTGTTTATGCACATCTTAACACACATGTTAATTAGATAATCATCATTTGTTCATTATCATCAAAACCATACTTGGCTTAACAATACCAAAGATGAGACCTTTCGAGAACATGAAATCAATAGAGCTTAAGGTCATAGCATCTTACATACAAGGTCTGAAACTACAAATAAAAACCGACCGACCGTTAGGATAATTTACAATAGGACAACGGTCGGCTAAGAAAACTACTATCTCCTTCTCTAATTATGTACATTTATTATTATGAAACAAATAACAAGTGTATAAACTATTACACTTGATTAGAACTAAAGACATGAAAAAATAAACATAATTAAAATTAAATTTGTTTAATTTTGTTGTTTTTTTTTTATTTAGAGAAGTAGTTACAAAATTCGAAAAATTATACTATTACAAAATTTACAAGGATCGAAAATAAAACTCGATGCTATGACGTAAGATGGGATGCCTAAATCATGTTTCAAGTCTTGAAAGGGCGGTAGCAATTCATAAGTCAAAAATCAGAGTCAAAAGAAACAGATAAACTAAAACCGACGAGGGATACAATGCGACGCTCAGAAATGAATAACCCTAAAAGAGTCTAATTAAGGCAGGAGCTCGAAACCTCACCTAGGTTCAAAAACCACCGACTTAGCATCAACTAAACAAGGGACAACCTCGTACCACAAACCGACTTGGATACACATCTAGTCCTAAAGGGTTCTCCTAAAAGGGAAAAGTATTCTATCCTAAGAGTTAGTAAAAAGCGTTGAAAATTGTGCGGACTCGAGACTCTAAAGGAAAGAAAAGTCCCTATAAGGATTCCCCTAGTTTCGTCATCGGGAGACGACTAAACCTAGAAAAATAAAAGGAATAAAAGAAAATAAACTACGAAAATAAGCTACATGCAAAAATGGAGAAAAATAAAAGAAAATAAACTACAAAAATAAACTAGTATGCAAAAACTAATAAAAAGAAACTAAAGAAAATAAGAAAAGAAAAATAAACTACGAAAATAAACTAGTATGCAAAGCACTAAAATGCATTTGGATTTTTAAAATGGGAGCAGGACCTTGATATCGCCCCAATGACCACTATATTATCACACACACTAAGAAACACAAACACAAACAAGCACAATCAAACATACCCCAAGAGCAGCTCCCCCAAGCTAGCTCCTCTATCCCAAGACCACGACTAAACCCCAGGTTCACTTAATTACAAGTGAGAACTTACCTGTAGAAGACATGATTCGATTTGTCGGGAAACCTGTAGTCCAGGTGCACCATTGACACTATTAAAGCACATTTAACGCTACCGAAATCATGCCTCGATCGAGGCTCTAGTGCTTCACCCTCACTAGCTATAAGTCTAAACAACAAAAAAGGTAACCGGACCCAAAGGGTCTAAACCCCCCAAGCTGTAACAAAAGCATTGTCCCGAGGCTATGGGTGGAGAGGTCTAGAGCTCGGGATCATCCTGGGGGGGAGGGAAGGGTGTCGGAAGAAGTGACCTTCCGACACGTGATAGTCGTACATCTGTTCAGATTGTATACGGAGACGGTTCAAGTCAGAACGCATCTCCATAATGTTAGCATTAATAGACGCATAGGCAGCGTTTTACTGCTGGGACAGGGCCTCGAAGGCGGCCGCAAAGTCAAATTGCGGCTGGGGTGGGATGGGTTGTGCGTGTGGTGGTTCTGGTGCTGGTTCTTCGACTTCCTCAACAAAAACAACCGGGGGCCCCTGAAATAAATCTGCATCACGCTGGGCTACGGGTTCCGCGGGGATTATGAATGGGCTATCCCGATCAAACCTGGTTATCTCGGGATTGGGCAAGTAATAGTGGTGTCTCCCGCGGACTAGGGCACTTTGCGTACCACCCCGGCTGGTGTTCTTAATGAAAGACTGGTTGAGGAAATCGTATTTATCAAAATATCGGGTTTCAGAAATTTTTTCTAATTGATCAATGAAATGCGAATACCACAGTTTCCTAGCTATGATAGTTACAAAGCCTCCTAATGTGATGTCAGCAGTCATCTTGGGGTCTCTTGTTTGGGCAAGCATACGCTTGACCAACAACTGACCCTTGTTCACCTTACCCAACGGGGATGGAGTTGTTTCTAAGTAAATACAAAGCAACTCGTCCTTGTTGATCTTCCCAACCTCCTTTTTGGAGAATATTGAATAGGTCAACAACCGATGGAATAGTCGGAGGGCAAGGTGATGGATCGCGCTGGTAACCGCTCATGTAGACTCAAAACGATCCTCACCCGTAATCGCATGCCAAAAGGCAAGCGGGTTAAAGTCAGGAATGTTTTTAGGACTAAAATCAATAATGGGGTTGGCCGGGTCACATCCTATAAATTCATTTAGCTGGGAAATGGTAATTGTATGTCGATCATTGAACAATCGGAATGATAGTTGGTATTCCGGTACGTTAGTGGTGGACGCTATCTCAGTATAGGTCAAGGTGCTAAGGAATTCACAGGCCAAAGGTGGGTATGTGTAATCATCCATGTCAGGGTCAGTCATGTTCTCCCACCCAAAGTTTGTGAACAGGGTTTGCATTTCCCTGGTGATCTGTAGCGCTAGACAAGGGCGTGCATCGTAAAATCGGGTAGGGCGAAATGTTCGCCTCAACAGGTTATCATACTTGGCCCGATTGGCCTGTGGTATCCTAATGGGCAGTGGTGGTTGTGGTGGTGCATCGTAGTGTTGGTTTTGGTCTCAAGTATCGGGTCGGTCATTTCTTTTCTTTTTGCGGGGCTCAGACATGATTGATCAAATTAGGGCCGAAAACTAACTAAATAAAATAAAATAAAAATTCAGCTAGATTACTTCCCTAACCAGTCAATGAACAAGAGGCCTAAACCCAAGTGCCCCAAGTTCACAAAATCACAACAGAAAAAAATTCACCAACACAAATCAAAGTCACAAAATTCAACCAACACATAACAAAACAACAATCTAAGACTACAATTAGAGACTCAAAAATTCAACAAACAATTGCAAAGTATAAATGAAAACCTAAGATTCGAACAAAGTTTAAAATAACAAAGTTAGAAAATTCGGGTTTTAGAAAATATCCAACTAGAGTATGAAAATACTCTACATAAAACTTCCTTGTTGTTGTTGTTGATGAAAAGAGCCAAAAGTAACCCAAGATCTGTGTGCCTTGCTCTTGTTTTTCCCCTTTTTTTGAAAAATTTCGAACCTAGGGTTCGAATTTTAGGTGAGAAAGTGAGAGAGATATGTGATGGGATGGGAGAAATGAAGTAATGGAGTGATAATGAAGATGAATGATGGTATTTGAGAGAGATTTGAGTGAGTTTGAATGTTAGGGTTTGAGAGAAGTAAGAGAGAATTCGTGAGTTAGGTTTTTTTTTCTCATGAAAAGTGACGAAATCTGTCTCTTGTTCTTTTATATTATTCGAGCTCAGCGGGCGCTGACTTCATCCCAGCGGCCGCTGACCCCTTCTGAAATGATTCTTGAGATCTCAATAGAGCCTATCAACGGGCGCTAAATTGTTTTCAGCGGGCGCTGCCCCTCTTCAAAAATGTTTCTGCCTATTACATGAAGCTCACCAGCGAGAGCTGAGAATGGGCCAACGCCCGCTGCAATCCTTTTTTTTTCTACTGGAAAAATGATACATGGTGCTCAGCGGGCTCTGAAATTCTTCCAGCGGGCGCTTCCCAGTTGAAAAATTTACTGCCTTTTCCAAAAGACCCTTCAGCGGGCACTGAAAATGGGCCAGCGCCCGCTGCTACCAAAGTTTTTGTCCAGTGGAAGAAATTGGGCATTGTTCAAGCGGGCGCTGATGGAAATTCAGCAGCCGCTGCACCTGACCTGTAGCCATTTTTTTGCTGCAAATTGAAGTCAAAAATTTCACCAGAATCTCAGTTTTAGAACACTTTCTCTTGATTGCATCCTAAGGGATACATCAACATGTATAGTGGCCCAAAAGGCCAAAGTCACACTCGTTGATGTATTCGGAAGTTGCATTCCAGGAAATCTCTCGTTTTCTTTTAACTCACCCATGAAATTCTTTTCGAGTGCTCCTTTTTTCTAACACACACTCATGGATACATGTAAAGATCACATATATGCACAAATACGTGAAAGCACTACTCAATCTTTTCCCTCATCAATTTTTTTTTTAGAAATAATTACAATACAAAGAATTAAGTTAAACTATCCTAAAAAGCAATAAATTGAGGGTTGCCTCCCACAAGCGCTTGTTTAACGTCTTAAGCTTGACAAAGAAGCTGGACACAGTGACTAAGACATAGAAGAAAAACTATGTCAAAGTCATCCAGCGGGAACAACCGCCGAGGCTTAGTAAATAGCCTCACAAAACTCGTAAGAGCTTATCAAATGCAATGGCACTCAACTCACTAAATACCACATAAGCAATGGTCAAATTAAACAAAGGCAACGGTTTAATAACCGTCATCCAATGCTTATGTGGGAGTGAGCGCCCACAGGGAGGAAAATCAAAACAGAAGCTACTAAAAGAAAAATCAAATAAAGAAGAAGGAGCACCTCCAAACACCTCCCTTGCCTTGGTTTCTGGAGGAGAAACATTGGAGTCAAGACAAGAGACGATGCCCTCGAATGGGGGTGATATGAGCAGGGATATAAGGAGAACAGGATGTGAACAAACAAGGCTAAATCCTCCTAAAAAGGGAATAAGAGAAGGTGGTATAACCACATCCTCCACATTAATAATGGCCTCGTCAACTTCACTAGACTCAACTAAGAAGGCCTCATCCAATACAATATCACATGACGAGACGGGAGGGTCATGATTTTCATCATGACATTGCAATGAAACATCAACGTTTATGTGATTTTGGATGGTTTGTACGACAACGAGAGGAGATGAATCAAAATCATAACTAAAATCATAACTAGAGTCGCAAACAACGGGCTCGACTTGAAGATTATGCGATGAATCATCGGAATTCACATCACCACCTTGCAAAAACTCATGAAGAGCATGCTCTTGCGAGTATTGATGATCAACATCCAAGGTAGGGGTACGAATCGGAAGATGATTAAAGCCATATTCCTCAAACAAGCTCGGCTTGTTACTAAAGTCCTGTATCCCTTGGGTAGTCATATCCCACTAATAAGTTTCCTTAGCTAGACACGTGAATAAAAGCCAAGCTCTATCCAATTCTAAAGCTAAGAAATCACCATAAGAGAGAAACTCAACCCAGTTTCTCGTTTCATAGTTCAAACCCTCATGCATTAAATTACATATATCCCATTTACTAAAATTATGATCAGGAGGAAGAGAGCTTCCAATCCTATCATAATACATCCAAAACGGCTAATGCTCATATTGGGGATCGATCAAAGGAGTGGCCATAAGGCCCAAATATTCACAAAATTAAAGGAAAAGAAAGAACTAGAACCATTCTACTCAACCTAAACTAATGTCATTGCCTTCCTCGGCAACGGCGCTAATTTGAAAGAAGGGATTTTCACCAAATAAAATCCCCGTCGTAGTAAGAGTGGGGGTGTCGAACACGGAGAAGGTACGATGCACTAGTCTAGGCATGAGCATCGAACAAACTAGGTCAAATGATGGTCGCGAGAGGCGAAGAGATCTACGGTAACTAACTAAAACTAAACTATGAAAACAAGAATAAAAGGGACTAGGGTAAGAGATCCACAACTCATATCACCATGAATTATGAATCAATCGAAACTTAGGCTTAGGTCATAGATAAGGGGAGTTCGTTCTAAGATCACACTACTCTTTCAAGCTAGTGTGACGACCGGGAAGACGTACACAAACCTACTTTCGTGGCGGGACATCTAACTAGTTATAAGCACAATTCACGAAGACCGGTAACTTTCCCTTGACCGAAGGCCCAACTTTCGTGGTGCTTCCATCAATCGGGCGAAGGGAGTCATCACCCACGTTCACCTTTCGGTCCTTAGGTGGGGATTCTTCTATGAGTCTAATGTTAATTAGGCACGAGACTCAACATTATCGAACATTTGGTACCAACATAATCACAACCAAAACCCAAGAAACAACTAAACCACAATCATGGGGTATTTGAGAGGTTTCACTCAAACTCTAGAAATTAACTACTCGCAACTAATTAATAAAAACATAACTAAATTAATAATTATAATTAAAACTAATAACATTAATTAAATCTAAAAACTAAAAACATCAAAACGACAACTATCAACTACTAGAAATCAATAAATAACAACAAAAAACAAGAAATCAAAGCAAATAAGAAAGCAATAAAAATACCTTGAAGAGGAGAACAAGAAGTAACAGAAGAAGAAATTACACTACTTGCATAAATCAAGAACTAAATGTAAATTACATGAAAATTGAAGAAGAAAGCAATAAAATCTAACCTAAAACCCTAAGTGAACCTCCAACATCAGCTCCTTGGTTAAAATATAGGAGAAGAATATATATATATATATATTACTCCCCACAACTCAGCCAAAAGAAAAGAAAAGTAATTAAAAAAACGAAAAAAAGCATTTCAGCGGGCGCTGAGGCGATGACAGCGCCCGCTGACACCTATAATCCTATGCTTGCAGGCTGGGAAGAAATATGGCAGCGGGCGCTGAGTTGGGGTCAGCGGCCGCTGCTAACCTTTGGGATGCACTGCCTCAATACAGGGGAGGGGGACGTCGAGCGCTGAGTTGGGGTTAGCGTCCGCTGTTCTTCTCTTTGTGCTCAAAATGCTTGGCAGCTTCGAAATCAGCGGCCGCTGGGAATCCATCAGCGACCGCTGCCATGGCCTAGAAAACCTACTGCCCTATTTTTCTTAGAAATTGCCTTGAAACACATAAACCATCTCAGCAGACGGTGAGGAATTCCCAGCGCCCGCTGAGGCCTTCATGGCTCCAACATTGGCAAATGTCTCTGTGGTTTCCTCGAGGTTCCCGGCTTGCCTCCGCTGGTTCCGAAATAGACTCGGGACCTGCAAAAGGGGAAGAAATCGCAGAAACAAAGCAACATAGAGGAAATCACATAGAAAAAGGGGAAGGGGACTACCGAAACTAAACTAAACTAAAAAGCCTAAAAAAGTTAACAAAAACTAAATAAAAATAGAAAATAAATTAATAAAAACTACCAAAAATACTAACTAAATACAGACTATCACTGGCGTTATGGCCTTTTCATAGCTGGTACGCAGACCTTCGGTTTAGCTGGCGTTATAGCCTTCCCATCGCTGGTGTTGCAACCTACATGAGACGGGTTAGGGGTGACCGTTGGTGTTTCCACCAACGGCCCTCTGATGCTTAAGTCAGTAGAGTATTCGAATGATCAAAAAGAAAATAATAAATTAAACTTTGGAAGAGGAACGATACAGTGTGTGTTACCTCTTTCTTTTTTATAAAAACGATATAGCTTAAGGTGAGAAGCATTCCAGCTTCTTGGAACGAGTGTACCTTCAGGGGTAACTAGTTGGTAGGCGTCTTACGATCCTCTCGGTTCTCGTAACGGGAAGCCTTGTCTTCTTCAACACACACCTCGACTAAAGCTCTTATTTTCACTTCATTGAAGGTGGCGCACGGGTACCTGGTTAGTTCATAATGTAGTCGGGACCTGTGTAGAAGACCCCTTCGGAAAGCTTCTATTTCGGTAGATGAATCTAGATTACGGATGGAAATCATTTCCTTGTTAAAACGATTCAGGTATGCTCTAATTGATTCACCTAGTTTCTGCACCATCCGGTAAAGATCACTCGAATACTTCTCCATGACCCGGTTACTTGCGAATTGCTGATAGAACTTGTTGATCAGGACGCTAAAGTCTGGGATGCTAGCCTGCTTCAGGTTGACCAACCACTGTAAAGTGGGGCCGCATAGGGTAGACCCAAAGGATTTGCACATGGTGGCTTCTAACTGGTCAAAGGGGATAGAGAGGCTCCACATTCTCTGCTTGTATTGGGCTACGTGTTCCACTGGGTCCTCGGTCCCATCATACAACTTGGGCATAGTTGGGATGACTAGCTTCTTTGGGACTGGAGTTTTCAGGATCCATTCTTCAAATGGGGACTGGGCGTAGTCGTCCTTTGTCAGCAAGGTGGATGGGGTAGGCGCGACCGGTAGTCTGGTCAACAGCTTCAGCAACCTCCAGTTTTGAGATTCTAGCCGAGCCATTCTGCTATTGAGGTCAAGGTTTTCCTCGTTCTCATTATGCTTTTTTCCTAAATCAGCTGCACCATCTTCCTCTTCACTGGGGGCATCGTCACTTTCCAGATCTTGAATGCTAGGAATGTCGTCGAAGTTTTTCCTTGGTTTTGATTTCGCACTTTTGACTGATTCGATCTCCATGCGAAGGATCTGGGATTCGGAGGCAAGTCGCTTGTTCTCCTCCATGGCTCTAGCGAGGTCTTCCTGTATTTTCTTCATGAACTCTTGCATCTACTTGATGGTCTGGCTTTCTGACTTGCCGGGATTGGATGCTGCCATCACCCTTTTTTTGTTTAGGCGAAAGCAGAAACTTCTAGCCGTAGCCCCACGGTGGGCGCCAAACTGTTTATGCCAAATTGTGCACTTGGTAGAATCTAGCTGATCCGGCTACAGCTAGATTGTGATATTGAGGATATAATAACAGTAATGGCGGAAATTCAAGAGAGAGAAGAGAAGAGAAAAGCACACACAAAAATGGTGACGCGGAAAACCTTTAAATAGGTGACAAACTGCGAGTGGCTATGAGTCCACCAATCCACTATTTGAATATTAATTATTGCATACAATGAAATCGTAAATGAAAAGTAAAGATGAATCACTCGTAATGGAGTACAATGGTGGGAGAAGAGAGAAATGTATGAGTCTGCAGTATGCTTTATCTTACGTATGTTTTGTGTCTAACAAAACCCTAGAATACACTATTTATAATGAGGCACATCAACCTTTACTATCGTTTTAATCCCTAGAGAATAGGTCCTCAAGCTACGGAACGCTGACGTGGCATCCTGCTTAGTCAAGGGAGCCTGAGTCGTTCCTTCTTTTCCTGAACTGCCTTGGACTAAGTCATCGCTCAGAATATCTGAGAAGATAACCGCCGTCTGCTAGGTGTCCCGCCAAGCTTGCCGAATCGGCTAGGTAAAATATGGCCATAACAGTGGGCGCCAAACTGTTTACGCCAAAATCTACACGTTACGCGAGTTGGCTGATTCTACTACGACTAGCTCGTGGTTGGATCGATGTATCGTGATGTGTTTGCAGAAAACAAACGGATAAAGGAAGAAGAAAGCACACACGAAGATGGTGATGCGGAAAACCTTTAAATAGGTGACAAATCGCGGGTGGCTATTGATAGTCTGTATTTAGGTAGTATTTTCCGTAGTGTTTATTAATTTATTTTCTATTTTTACTTGTTTTTGTTAGCATTTTTAGGCTTTTTAGTTTTTTTTTTGTTCCGGTAATCCCCTTCCCCTTTTTCTACGTGATTTCCTCTATTTTGCTTTATTTCAGCGTTTTCTTCCCTTTTTGCAGGTCCCGAGTCTATTTCGGAACCTAAGGAAGCGAGCCGGGAACCTCGAGGAAACCACAAGGATTCTATGTCCTTGCTTGTGCTCAAAAGGCCCCAGCGGGTGTTGGGAATTCTTTAGCGTCCGCTTGGATGCATGTTGGTTCGGATTTTTTGTAAGAAAATAGGCAGTAACCTCTCAAAAGCTTGTAGCGGCCGCTGAAGGATTCCCAGGGGGCGCTGATTTTGATGCTGCCAAATTCCACCAAGTGTAAAATCAAGAATAGCGGTCGTTGATCCCATCTCAGCGCCCGCTGAGCCCTTCCCCTGTTTTGAGGCGGAAGCACTCCAAAAGCTTGCAACAACCACTGATCCCAACTCAGCGCCCGCTCCCATTAATCTTCTGAACCTACAAGCCTATGATAGTAAGTGCCAACGGGCACTGTCATCGCCTCAGCGCCCGCTGTAGCGGAGCTGAGCGTTTTACTTAGTGGTTTTTCAGCTCTTTTGCCTTAGTTTTGGAGGAGCTATTTATACTTTTTTCCTCCCTTTTTGTAATATACAAGACATTAATTTCAGAAGTATTTTAACCTAGTTTTTTAGTTTTCTCTCTTCTCTCTCTTAGGTTTTCATAGTTTTACTCTTCATAACTTAGTTTAATTCTTGAAGTTCATGATTTTGGTTTTGGAAACTTGTATTGATCAACTCATTGTTCTACTATTTGATATTGAAGCTTCATAAGTAACATTTCTCTACTCTCTCCTTTATATTTACATTTAGTTATTTAATGCTTTTGTTCTTGAATATTGCTTAAATTCCTAGATTTATCCATTTTCATGCTTGGTGTTGTTTTTAGTATGTTCATAATGTTTTCCTTTGTCATTCTAGCCATGTGTGAGTAGTTCCATTCCTAGGGTTTGGGGTGAAACCTCTCAAAATCCTCCATGTTTATGTTTTAGTCAATTCTTGGTATTGGTTGTGTTAATGTCAGTACCGAAGCTTCGATGATGTTGAGTCTCATGTTTAGCTAGAATTAGATTCATAGGAGAATCCCCACTGAAGGACCGAAAGGTGAATGTGGGTGATGACTCCCTTCGCCCGATTAATGGAAGCACCACTACAGGCAACTCACATGTCCATAACGTTATGCCTTTACCAAACAACCGTAAGTTTGAATCAGAAATCACAAAAATTGCAACTGTCCAAGAATTGTCGCTAGTGCAACATAACAAAGGGCGCAGGCTCAGCCCTCCTTGTATCTCCGTTTCTTCGTTGTCGCAAGCAGGGAACACCGTCCGCGACACACTAAATCACACTTACATATGCCTATTTTGGTATTTTCCCATTCCTAATTATTTCATATTCGTCAGTTCGACGTGCATTATTATACAATCATTTGTTACACCATTACCACACAAACCAATCGCATTATACCGTATACCCTAAATTAATTCCAACATTCAGTGTAAACTTTAGGGCATTTTATAAGGAATCGCAAGTTGCACTCTACATTTTGAATTCGGAGATCTATGAACAAATGAGATTCATAAACGAGACATGGAACATTGAAACGGAATATATACAATCCAATTGAAATATAATATTGTCTGCACTCTACAAGAAATAATATTGTCTGCACTCTACAAGGTCATGGAACCAGGTAATACGAGGCCTTCAATTATTCCATTTTCATCTTCTTTATCTCATTCAATCTCTCTATCAAAAGAAACAGATTTACTTTATGCATAAAATTGAAGGCCTCGTATTACCTGGTGAACTATGAAGACATGGTACAAAGAATGATATGTATGGTGAATCAAACTTTTCTTGTATCGGTTTTAAGAACACTAATTTTCTTAACCAACATCCGATGGATTTAGCTCATATCTTGGTCATTGATATTTCATTTTGACACTTGATCTACTATGATCAAGTTTGATAACTAATAGTTCTAATTGGTGCTTGTTTTGTATTAGCTTAAGTAGTTTCAATTATGCTTGTTTTGTAATAGCTTAATTAGTACTTAGATAAGTAGTTTTAGTTACTTTTCAATGTAGTTTGTAATAGTTAGTAAAGCTATTTTAGTTTGATAGCTTAATATGCAAGTAGGTGAACTACGGAACAAAATTGCACAAACGATCCAGTAGCAAATCGCGAGGTGCGAGCCCAGGAGACCCAGAAGGTCGCGAGTCGCGAGTCCCCCTTGCCCAGCTTCTACGTCTTTCACCTGTTGCAAGTTGGCTTGTGGGCTTTGTGTGTGGTCTTGCAAGTTGAGTGAGTAGCCTTGCTGCATCATCTACTAGCCTAGCTTGGTGTCATACTACTTGGTTGGAGCATGATATAGCTTAGGTGAGTCATGGAAGCTACAACAAGCATGAGTGATGCTGAATTCTTTCAACTTGTGCAAGTGGTGCAAGTTGACTATGGTGGCTGATTTTGCTTTATATTTTGGTTGCTTTAATGTTTTGTTTATTGCTTTGAGTTTATCCTTAGGTTGTATAATACTTGTATTGTATTAGATACGTATAGTAGCTTGTACGTATTTTGAACGTATTGTACGAATATACGTATTTTATACGTACAATAATACATAGCTCTAGTTTGCTTTATTTTTCTTTAAATAGCTTGTAGTATGTACTTAGAAAATCAGACTTGAATGAAATTGAAATTGAAAACCTTTATTTTCTCTCTAGTATTTTAAACTGTGCGTTTAGAAACTAACCTTGTTCGAAATTCTTGGATAGTTATCTAACTACAAGATTTCACCAATTAGATTAATTGAATTAGGAGATTGACCCTCTTAGTTTAATTGTCTAGGTTAATAGATTAGGAGATTGACCCTCTTAATTGAAGCTAACCATTCTGAATAGTCAGATTTGAGAGTGATTCTCTTAGCTCTATATTCAATTTAGTCCATAGATTTGAGTGTATTCTTTCATCTATTCACTAAAATATCCATATTCTTGTTGTTTTGAGTGATATAGGAGAGTGGAATCTATAATCTTTCAAGCAATTCTTTCTGATTATTCTTGCTTGAGGTCCATTATAGTCCACCTGGTTCCATGGCTTGACTCATGTCAACTACAGACAAAAATGTTTGGTTCCAGAAGAACATCCAATCAGGAACCCAAACCTTTGGGACATTGTTTTTCTTACCTCCAGCAAACTTGATTATGGTTTTAAAATAATCACCCCTTGAAACCTCATCGTCATGCTGATGAGCGGGAGGCAAGTCAACATCTCGTCCACATAAGTAGGGGGTCGTGTTGATACAGTTGAGTCTGTTGGCAAACTCTTGGTTTTCAGTATAGACATACAGAAAATGTTTCCTCCAGTCCTTCCACTTGTTATTTTTAGAAAAAGTCATTTGATATGAAGGTCGGGTACTAAGAAAGTACCAGAATCACAGCTGTTCTCGACCCTATTTAAATAGTGCATATGTGCAAAACAGGGAAAAGATAGGTGGTACCCCATGATTTGGCATGTGGCTATGTAGACGAGGATGTTGGCCCAGGAATTGGGGGTAAGTTGCCATAAACCTAGTCCATACCCCTCTAGTACTTCTAAGATAAAAGGGTGTAGAGGGAATCTGAGGCCCTGGTCTATTACGGCCTCATACACCGGGATTGCCTTCTTAGGAAGGACTCGCACATTTGCTCCCACGTTGGGGACCCCCAGAGTGTACCCCTCACCGAAAGCACACTCTCTTTTCATGACCCCCAGAGATGTTTTTTTAACAACAAAGCGTATTGTTGCTGAAATTTTTTTATTTTTTAGTAACGAAAATCTTTGTTGCAAAAATTAAGTTTCAAGTACAAAGACAAATTTGAGTTATGGCAACAAGATATCTTTCGCAACAAAAGTTTTGTTGCAAATAATGTGTTTTTGGCAACAAGAGATTTTTGTTGCAAATACCTTTAGCAACGGGATCTACCATAACAAAATTAAATTGTTGCCAAAAATAAGAAGTTGTTGCTAAAGTTATTTTTAGCAACGAATTCTTTTGTTGCCAAAAATCAATTTCCTTGTAGTGGTTATAGGAACCTTGAAAAATTGACTGGCCTCGGCGAATTAGTCACCTTCCTGGCTCGGCTCACTTTCCACCGTAGCCTCTGGCCTCTCAGAACCTGAAGGAGCTGGGCCGGTCTCTTGGTTTTCATACACCTCAGTCTGACTCGGCTCAATGGTCAGGTCCTCTGGTTTAGGGCTACGACTTATCAGTCGCACAGTTAGTTTCACTCTTGCCATTGTACCCTGCAAAGGTATGAAGGAAAGAGCTTTCAGAGAGTAGGTAAGTTTAGAGCTCGACCAAAGGGATTGAGAAGGACCAGACACCCTAGATCCTTTGCTACTGGTGGACTTGGTCATTTTATCAATAATAAAAATAATAATAAAAAACGAACGACCTCTATAACCAAAGCAAAAATGACTAAGGAAAGAAGGAATACCTGAAGGAGAAAATGGTGGACTCAGACGAACTGTTCTGCAGGAGATCTTTACGTCCCAAGCAAATCAAAACCCAAGTTCTCCAAAGTTCTTGAAGAAAAGAAATAAATTCCCACAGTCAATCTGAAAATTTTCTCAATTTTGTACACCAACTTATTTTTTCTCAGACTCTCTCTCTACTTCTTCTCTCTAGAAAATAACGGATGTAAAAAATGTTTATGAAAATGATTAGGGGGTATTTGTAGACCCCCAATCACTTTAAAATTCAAATATTTCCCCAATTTCCCACCAAAAGTTGGTTAGGGGCATTAATTAGATAGGAACTATTCAAAAGAGGAAAAATTAGCCTAATTTTCCTCCTTTTGAGGGGCAAATGTTACTGCCAATTTATTGGCCCGAATAATTTATAAGGACCAACAATTGAGAAGGCCCAAAGGAGAGCCCAAATATTGATTCAGCCCACCACGGATCATCCAAAGGCCCATCATAAGCCCAACAGAAGCCTCAAGTGAAGGGCCATGTGGCAAGGCACTACAATTCCACATGGCAGCATCTTACTGGTCCACGTGGCAAAATATTACAGGGCCACATGGCACCACCCTACGAAGACACGTGGCAGGTTGAAATTCAGCATGAAACTTAGGGAGAAACACCAATTGATGAGAAATAAATGTGTAGAGCAATCACACATTGAAAGTTTACAAGAATATGTAAAGAGATTATTGTATAAAAAGCTTTATGAAATGATTGATGGGATCCATCCCAATGATTGTTGTTTCGACAAGACATAAACTTGTAATTTGTCATTAACATTAATCTATTTGATTAATTGCAATCAAAGTTAATAATATTCTTTTGCTCATTCAATTATATTTACATTTATTTACTTTCATTTCTGTACTTTAAATTCTCTTTATTTTGGAACAAAAGTTTGTAGCATAATTATTGGATAACCCTCTCCTTATTTCTAAAAACACCTAAAACACATATTACAAGCCGAAAGTCGTACGAATCTCCAAATTAAATGTTACTAACAAATAATACTATAAAACTATCACTACTGGAAAAAGATGCGATTTACAACGAGAATTCCCGTCATGAAAATGTGAATCCATCCTAAAAAAGGGGTTGTCAATAATTTTTTCCGTCGTAAAGATGTGACCCCGTCCTAGAAAGGGGGTCGTCAATCTTGTCTTCAACTCCATAATACAATTCCCTCAATTTCTCAATATCATCCTCAGAAGGTCTGCAATAACTTTCTGAAAGGTAAGTGTTCGTTTGTCATTTACAATCTTTCGATGATCATGAATAGTTTCCTATTGGCAATGTCAAGTCCCTGCCCCTGATTGCATTACTTGGACTATTAAATTTTTTGTTGTCCAACAACCATGTAAATTGTTGTAGTATGCTAAGATACAAAGGAAAGATATAGGATTTAGTCAGAAGAGTTGATGAACTATTTTTTTTGATCTTGTAGTCTGTTACCACATGTGTTAGTATGCCACTGGAACTGCTAATTGTTTTTAAACTAACAATATATATTGTATCATTTTAATATTGTTAGTTTTACATTAATATGGAAAGAAGAAAAAACACTCGACAAAATCTACAAACTGAATAATATTTCATTACTTAAAACAAAGATACAAAGTAATAAGTATTTAAAGCAATAAGGATAACAACCACTACTAGTATTAAGGAGCATAAATCTACTAAAAAACTAAACAATTCAACCCACTAAATATCTAAACGTAACTTATTTATTTAATTGTCTAAATATTTAACCAACTAATAAACCATGCAGAGAATGAAGTAGATCAGAATAATTAGAAACCACATTCACACTGCTTTAAAGCACAAAACCAACAAATATGTTATGGATACCATCTATTTCTTTTTCTGATATTTAGGTAAATGCATTCATCTTTTAGTTTATTGTTATCTTCATTTTTTTTTTCATTTTTTCCTTTGACTTTCTCATCTTCATCTTCTTCGGTATCTTCATTTTTGTCTTTATTTTTTTCCTCTTCCTCTTTGGCTCTGTTTGTTTTGATGGAAAACATTTTTCCAGAAAATGATTTTCCACCCTCTATCCATTTTCCTTTGTTAGTTTTGAAAAAGGGTGGAAAAAAATTTTCTTTAAGGAGAAAAATGTCACTTAGGAAAACGAAAACCATTTTTCTTTTGTGACGAAGGAATGCCACATTTTCCTTGCTTCTCTTTGCTTCTCTTTTATTCACTCATCCCATCATTCCTTCATTTCTATTTCATTTTTTCTTTCCTTCATAAGTTTTCCTCTAATCAAACAAACAAAGGAAAACTCTTTTACATCTATGTTTTCCATTGAAAATTATTTTCCTTAGAAAAAAGGTTTTCCATGAAAATTGTTTTCCTTCAAAACAAATGGAGCCTTAATTTTCATTTTTATCTTTATTTTTCTCATCTTCCTCTTCATCTTCATTTTTGTCTTTATTTTTCTCCTCTTCACCTTCTGCTTCATCTTTATTTTTTTCTTTATTTTTCTCATCTTGCTCTTTATCTTCATCTTTTTCTTCTTCTTCATGTTCATTTTTGCCTTTGATTTTCCTATCTGCTTCTTCATCTTCATATTTTCCTTTGTTATTGTCTTCATTTTTTTCCTGATCTGTGTTCTCATCATTACCTTTGCCTTTCTCATCTTTATCTTCCTCTTTATTATCTTCGTCTACTTTCTCTTCTTCTTCCTCCTCTTCTTCTTCCTTCTCTTCCTCTTCATCTGTTGAAGAATATACCTCTTCTTCTTACTCCGCTTCCTTTTTATCTGTTGAATGATATATTGATGACCTTGGCATACCGTTGGAATTATTATCACTATTATCTGAGTAAATATTAGGATCTCAATCCTGTCAGGCATCCAACCAGTTTGTATCATCATTGTATTGTTCTTCATTTTCACCTTCATATTTATTTTCGTAATCTGAATATTGACCACTCATCCTCATAATCAAAATGTTTCTTTTTTTTTGGTTTTCAAATCAAAATGAAATGCACATATATATATATATGCACAATCTTATATATATATATACAAGGGTGGGTCCGGCACCCATAAGTCATATATATGACCTTTAATTTTACTATATGGTCCTGACAAGCTTTTATAAAAGGAAAATTTGTAAATAATAAGTCAACCTTTAGCCGGTCTTCTTAAAATAAGTTAACCTTTTGATTAACTCAAAATAAGTTAACCTATTACATATATCCACTCAAATAAAGTTTTTTGTATAATTTTTTTAGTGGAAAAAGTTAACAATTTCATTGAAAAATCAAAACGGTACATTAATATATCATTGTTTATATGTTTTTTCATTGAAAATGTTAATTTGATTAGCAAATAAATAGTTAAAAAACTTAATTTGAGAAAACATGTATATAAGGTTGACTTATTTTGAGTTAATCAAAAGGTTGATTTAATTTGAGAAGACCGACAAAAGATTGACTTATTTTTTACAATTTTTCCTTTATAAAATATGTTAATTAACTACTTTACTGTTTAACCTTAGTGATTAACAAACTCGTATTTTGTAAATTGTTTGAAGGTCCAATTTCCCTTTTTGATTGATGATTTTTGCTAGTTTCAAAGTACATAGACGCAATTTAAATTGGATTTAATTTTATTTTATAGTTTTTTTTTTATTTTGTAGTTATTTTTATATAAAAAAATCTACAAAATATTAAAGATAAAAATGTTCGTCCTTGTTATTACATATTAATAAATAAATTATATATGTTTTAAATTTTTAAAAAATATATTTGTCCCCCTTAATATTCAAATCCTGGCTTCGCCCTATATATATATATATATATATATATATATATATATATATATATATATATATATATATATATATATAGAAGTAGGCTCATGTGAGAAATGTAGTTTTGGTGAGAAGGGTGAGAAGCAATCTCAACCCTTTGATCAACAAATTAATGGCTAAGATTAAATTTGAATTTCCCTCCTTACTCCTTCTATAGTTTAGAGTCAATGTATCTATGGCATAAAGTCAATGTATTTTTACTCAATGTATTTTTAGTATATGTTGAATGTACCTATAGTTGGTGGTCAATGTACCTCTAGGTATTAGTTAATGTATTTATCTCTTCTCACATTTCTCACAATAAGAAATTTCTCACCGGAACCCAACCCTATATATATATATATATATAAGTAGGCTGATGTGAGAAATGGGATTATGGTGAGATGGGTGAGAAACAATCACAATCCTTTGATCAACAAATGAATGGCTATGATTAAACTTGATTTTCCCTCTTTACTCCTTCTATAGTTTATAGTCAATGTATCTATGGTATAAAATCAATGTATTTTTACTCAATATATTTATAGTGTATGGTGAATGTACCTATAATTGATAGTCAATGTACCTCTATGTCATAGTTTATGTATTTACCATGAGAAATGTGAGAAAAGATAAATACATTAACTAATACCTATAGGTACATTGTCCACCAATTATAGGTACATTCAACATATACTAAAAATACATTGAGTAAAAATACGTTGACTTTATGCCATAGATACATTGACTCTAAACTATAGAAAGAGTAAGGCCCTCTTTGGGAGTTAGCTGATAGCTGTTAGAGGTTAGCTGATTGAGTTAGTTGTTTGACTAGTTGATTTGACTAACTAATTACATACTGTTTGTATAAAAGTGTTTGGTAAATAGCGGATAGCTGTTAGATGTTTAAGAGTAAAAAGAACTAATAAGCTATAAGTTCTTCCAAAAAGCTCCTCATATGAGCTTTTTGAAAAAGAGTTTTTTCACCCCAAAACTCTTTTCCAAACCTCTAACTACCAAACACCCAAAAATAGCTTTTTGAGTTGGTCAAACCTCTCTTTCCTCTCAAACCTCTCTTTTTGCCTCAAACCGCTAACTCCCAAACACCCCCTAAGAAGGGAAATTCAAATTTAATCTTAGCCACTCATTTGTTGATCAAAGGGCTGAGATTGCTTCTCACCCTTCTCACCAAAACTACATTTCTCACATGAGCCTACTTCTATATATATATATATATATATATATATATATATATATATATATATATGCCAATAACAATAGAATGTATAATCATGCAAAGTTTTTTTTTTTCTTACTCTCATTTACCCTACATGTATGTACCCTAACGGCCCGTTTAGTAGCAGGTTATAAATAATAGTAATAGGAATGAATTTATAACTAAATTTGGAAGGGAAATCAAAATCTATTCCCATGATGGTGCTACCTTAGCTCCAATTTATCTAATTTTCCTTAAAAATATCAGAAGAAAAAAAATCAACGATTAACTTACCTAAAAGACTCATATAACTCAATGATTAACTGAATTTGAAGAATTTACTATGCATAATTACAAATTACATTTGATTAAACAAAATTTCTTTATTCACATTTGATAAGCACACAATCACGCAAATAACAACAGGTAAAAAAAAAAAAAAAAAAAAAAAAACTAAGAAAATTGGAACTAAAAATAGAAAGAGAAGGTATTGTGTCAGACCGGTCTGACAGTAATGTTTCTGACAGATCAATCTACTAGACCTGGACACATATTATTGAACCTGGACACATATGGTTGAACCTGGGCACATACTGTTAAACCTAGACACAAAATGTTAAACTTGGACATAATGTTAAACCAGGTGACATAATGTTGGACACATATTGTTGAACCTGGACACAAATTGTTGAACCTGGATAAATGTGGACAAACCTGGACAAATCTAGACAAACATGAACAAATCTGGACACACCTGGACAAATGTGGACAAACCTGGACAAATCTAGACAAATCTGGATAAATCTGGACACACATTGACAAACCTGGACAAATGTAGACGAACCTGGACAAATATGGACAAACCTGGAAAAACTAGACATTAACCTGGAAAAAAAATAAACATTAACATGGAAAAAAATAAACATTAACCTAAAAAAAAGACCTAGAGAAAATTAAAACTAACTTGAAATAATTACAACTAACTTGGACAAGAAGGTCAATTACTTGGAAAACTCATTTTGCTTTTGTGCTTACATGGTAAACTTCATCTTCTAGAAGAAACCTGGTCATTTTGTTCTCCTCCATCCACCATCTTCATCTTTTAGTCTGTTCCTCTATTGAAGGAAAGCTTCTGATCTACTTCTGCTTCATCTGCCAGTTTCTTCATCATCGTCAAAGCTTTGCCATGGTTTTTGATGTGGAAGCTTTGCCATGATTTGGACCCATTGCCCAGTCTTCAAGTTTGCCCCCTTTCTGTGCTAGATTTGATCATGATTATGTTGGTTTTTCATGTAGAAGCCATAGTATTGTTGACGACAATTCTGCTCTCCCATGTATTCATCTTTGTCAAACTCATTAACCAATGTATTTCACACAAATGTAGGTTGCAAAACCCATGAAAATGTAACAGTGTCAGTCCGTCTGACAGTAATATTGGGTCAGACGGTCTGACCCAATACTTTCTCAAATAGAAAATACAAGTAAGCCATATGCAAACCTTGGTTCAATCCTAGCTCAAATCGATGATTGGTAGCGATTATTCTCCATTGATGATTCGCGTGATTTCATTGAGAAACAATTAACCTAAAATCGCCAATAGATTTTAGAGATACTTGAATGAGAATCTTAAGAATGAAATTTGACCTAGCTTATATGGAAATTGGGGGAGAAAATGGTGATGAATCTCAAATCTTGAAATCGCCTACTATGGAGTATGAAGGACGATGTTAGAGCTTCGTTTTTTTGGAAAAAAGTTTCTCTGACTTTAATTAGTTTATGCTTTATTTTGTTCAAATTTCCTATTTCGTGTTTTTGGAAAAGTTTCTCTGACTTTAATTAGTTTATGTTTTATTTTGTTCAAATTTCCTATTTAGAGCCTTTATTAGTATTTATTTCTTGTTTATTACTAAATACTTTTGCGATGGATCAAAAGAACGGTCATTAAAAAATGGGTAATAGGGACGGATTTTGAGCCTGTCACTATTGGGTCGTCATTAATGAAATAATTTTGCGGCATGCTTTAAAAACAGTCAGAATGTTTTATAATAATGATGGGGTTTGAGCCCGTCGTTAATGGGATGTCGTTAACGGACTAATTTTACGACGGGTTAAAAAATCGGTCATAGAATGTTTTATAATAATGACGGAGTTTGAGCCCGTCGTTAATGGATTGTCGTTAACAGACTAATTTTACGACGGGTTAAAAAAATCGGTCATAGAATGTCTTATAATAATGACGGGATTTCACCCCGTCACTAATGGGTTGTCGTTAGTGGATTATTTTACGACGGGTTAAAAAAACGATCATAAAATGTCTCACAATAATGACGGGATTTGTTCCCATCACTAATAGGTTGTCGTTAATGGATTAATCTACCATGGGTAAAAAAACGGTCATAAAATGTCTCACAATAATGACGGAATTTGAGTCCGTCGCTAATGGGTTGTCATTAATACTCTTTTCTTGTAGCGTTTGTATGCTTGATTAAACAAGTTGTATAAATATTGGCATCCTTAGTAAAAATCTCTTATTAGAATAGCATTTTTGGTTATATAGTGGTTTTCGTTATAAAACTACTACTCGGAGCAACAGTTTAGTAGTAAAAATGGAAAATTAAAATAAAGCAAAGAACCTATGACACGAACAATAATCTTTTTTTGAACAAAAATTCTGGAGAAACAAAAAAATGGAGCGGCAAAGTGTTGCCACCCCCACTCAATTACTAGGCCTTAAAAAAAAAAAGCGGAACCAGGTAATACGGAGTGAGACAGGTAATACGAGGCCTTCAATTATAGGGAAAAATTGAAATATAATATTGTCTCCAAATTAACTCCGTTTCAAGCCATGGAACTAGGTAATACGAGGCCTTCAATTATTCCATGGAACATCCAATCAAATATATTTCAATGGAATGAAGAACATATTAACATACTTCTCCTTAAAGACATTAGAGAGAATCAAACATCTCTATAGATGATACCATGGCAAAGGCCAAAAAATAAACAAAGCAATTAAGAAAACCAATCAACTAGATATAGAGAGATTGACTAGGAAAATTGGCTGCTAGAAATTCAAGTAATCATCTAAGTAACTTTCACATAACTTGAAGAAATTCAGCAAAGCTCCGGTATTTGGGTTCCCAAATGATTTCTGCGCGAGTTTTAGAGTTACTCATTCTTTTACCAAGTGAATCGTTAGTACCTGTGCAAAAGGAAAATTGGATGACACTTACAAGTTACAACTAGTAAAATCATGTTTCTTTTTATCTAAAAAACAGTTCTGAAATTGATAATTTGAGATACAACACAATCCAACTGTTTCCTTTTATCTTCTCACGTTTCTTTTGAAAGGGTGAAAAATGGTTTGATTTGGGAAATCATAACGTAAAACTATTTTGGGAAAGCAAATTCCATTGTCGACTACGTCTTATTAGTAAAGCCGTTTTTGACCCGACCCGAAAACCCAATAAACCTGACCTATAAATAGCGGGTTTTGACAAAAAACAACCTGAACTCATTTTAAAACTGTTAAATACAACTCGCTCTTAACTTAACCTGACCTTCATTCAACCCGACCCGAAAATAATTGATAATGTATTAAATTTATGATATTATAGGAAATTTTAGGCAAAAACACTTCCTAGCATCAAAAGTTTGAATTTAAGATTATTTTTATTGGAGCATAACATCAATTATTATTGTCCATGAATTGACTATTGATGAAGATATTCTTATAATTTGTACTTTTTAGAATATTTAAGGTACATTTTAGTACATATATTGCATTAAAACATGAAAAGTTAAAGGGCGTTATAAAACTTCTCAACCCGTTAGATCAACCTGAACCCGAAGAATTTGGGTTATAGAAAAGCTAATACTGACCCAAACCCGTTGACAATCTTGACACCCCCTTTACAACCCGAACTCACAATTATTTTACACCAATCCAACCCGATCCGATCCATTTGACAGGTCTACTTGTTCGACATCAAATTTAATGTACTAACTCAATTACTCAATGCAACAAATGATTTTTTTTTTTATACCTCACAAGCCACAAAATAAATGAATAATATCCCTTTATTCATTTTATTGCATCTAATTGTCTCTGAGATAGTATATCCAAAATTTCAATTAATCAATTACCTGTAAAACCCTCAAACTTCCCACTAAATTTTCTGCTTTTATTAACAAGGTCCATAATTTCTTGCCTGCAAAAAAAAGAACAGTACTAATAGTGAGAAAAAAAAAAAGTTGTTTGGTGGTACAAATTTCGTAAAGCCTGCAAACGCATACAGAATAACCATGAATAACATACCAATATTTTAATATAAATGCAAGAGAACAAAAGTACCTAGACAAAGGATGGTTGTCACAGCCCAAGAAGATTCTTCCACGTAGCTTCTTTTTCAAGATTGCAATTGCTAGTGATGCTGCATCCTACGAGCAAGTAACCAAAAAATCCAAATTCTGAGATGAAATTACAACGAAGCAGTAGCAAAAATCAACTCATCAAATCACAATAAGAATAATGCAGAAAAAAGTTTTGCGTCCAAGACGTATGAGCCTTGCCATAAAATTGCCGCATTTGCAGCCACAACTGTTTTAAAGTCATCTCATGCTGCAGCAAAGTAATTAGATTGTCAAGCAAAAATACCCTATTGTTGATGTTTTGATAACAATCAATATCACACAGACCCAGAATCCTTCGAACTTCAATTAAGATCAAGGAGTAGAACGAAGCTTATGCAACTTTTCGCCCAGATAATAACTAATTAAATCTGAAGCTATGATTTTATTTTCATTTTTCAAAAGTCCTTGCTTGTCTGATGAGTGATACAGCAAGATCATGGAAATCATGACATTGTTGATAAAGGTTGTAAAAATGGGAGAGGTTGAACCTCGTAGTGAATAAGGTTGACAATGTGATCAGGACGAAGCTCACTCTTCCCTTGCTTCAACCAATAAGTGTGAGCACCTCGATCAGCTTTGTATTAAGAGTTGAGGATTTTCTCAGTAATATAAATTCTTATTCCAAACTACATTTGCTATGATTTCTCTAATTTAAACTGACATCTCTAAAAACAAGTTCAGAAAGGATATATATAGTCCTGCCAGTCGGAGAACACAACCACCATAATCCAAAACAACATTTTCTGCTTTTAGAAGTACATCTGTCCTTGGGCGCCTTCCCATTGGTATAACAGGAGTTTCCTGTAAAACCATGAGGAAGATGTCATTAATATCCAAAATGACCCAACCCCTATAATGAATGGAAATTGACAACAGTATAATACATAAATGTCTTTTTCGCATAAGATGTGCATAACATGCAGAAATCTTTTACTCAAACGACGCATGGAAGATAGGAATTACATCTATACAAGAGAAAGCCCCCCTTAAAAACCAAATCTTAGTGTGAAGGCACCTTTATAACTTTGTTGCCTCAGTTTTCAGAAGCCTGCCACAAGCTTTCTCAAATAGAATGTAGAATAATGGCTTTTTTGGCCAGAATCTAGTGGTAAGGTGTCACCAAACAACAAAAGGTCTTATCTGGTGCGTGCCAATGAAAATACTAAGGATAATTGCGATAAATAGGTGCTTTCTCACAAAAAAAAAATTAACAAAATGATCCTGCATCGAGAAGTTCAGCAGTAGATTTTATGTTGTACACCCTTTGTTTCCTTTTAGCGTTCCTCTTTAGGATGTTATAACTAGAAAGATGTTATAACTACTCCATCCGTAACTAATTACTAGCAACAAATGCACTAGCACGGACTCCTAAAAGAAATAAGGTAATTGTGTTATTAAGTGGTATAATAATTATAAAAGTAAGAGAAAGAAAAGTAGATAAACAAAGGTGGGAAAAAAAAGGTGGGAAAAAAAGGTAGGGCCTACTTGTGTTAGTATTGAGTTAATTATTATGAATAAGGGCAATAATGTAAATTTGTTATTTTTTATTGCCAAAAATAGAATAAAATGAAATTGGGAAAAAATGTTGCTAGTATTATGTTACAACCAAAAATAGAAAATGTTGCTAATATTATGTTACGAAGGGAGTATTTAGGATTCAAAGGAAGAAAAAAAAAAAGCAAGTGAGGTCAAGTTTGAATCATTTCACCAACTACTTCAAGAATATCAGTATTTACAAGTTTTACAAATACATAATTTTCATGGATGTGCATTGGCAAATATGCATTAACATGAGCAACAAAAAGAAAACGAGAAATACATCATATGACCTAAAAATGCTGCAAAATACGACTGCAGAGATAGTTGCAGAAAATTTCCATATGAAATCAGATCATAATGACTAAATTGAATCTGCTGTTGTTAAATTACATGAAACCAAAAATAATGGATCAACTTATTTCACATGTAAGGAAATTGCTTCACTAATGAGTTGGTGCCAGGAAAGTATTAGTCAAAAGTAACCTTATAAAGGAATATATTAGTAGAGAAAGAAGAAAATAGTGCATGGAAAGCATAATTTACAGATACAAATCATATTGGATCACTTATCTTGCAATATTTGAGAAAATATGTAGTTGTCCATCGATAAGTAAATAGAATATTGCCTTCAATCTAAGTGAACAACTAAAACTTAGCAACAAACTTTGACATGGAGATGAAAGCATAAACGAAGATAAAAACGATGTAGTGGAGCAAATTTAACACCTCATTACAACTCCCATTGTCAGTACAGTCAAGTACTGCAGAGCTCGAAGTGAAAACAAAGGACCCTTCTCCATTCCAGCTTAATGCTGCTTCCCTGCGTGCACTCATGCAGTGCAATGAAAATAATGAAAGCATTGTCAAACACACATAGCACTATGTAAAGAAGTAGGTGCATGACCATAAGATAACCTGTTAGAACATGGTAACATTGGTATCTTACAATAAACTAAAGAGCGTTATGAAGCAAAGGCATAGGGTCACCTAAAGGGGTACTGTTAGGGGGTGAATGACTTAATGGTAGTGGAACAGCATATCACTCAAGATGTTGGATTTAGAAACATACAGAAGCAGGAATAAAACATGCATCAAGTTTCCACATAATTTGTATGGGTTATTTAGTTCAGGCAGGACTAGGTCAGATATGAGATATATTAGTGACATATAGTACCTGATGCCCATTGCATCTGATGCATTTGAGGCCAAAGTTACTACGTATCATTTCAAAGCAAGTTCTACCAAATCTTTGGTTTTAAAAAGTGATGCAAGCAAAGCTCACCCTCAAACCCTAAGCATGACTATTTGGTTTGATCCCCTATTCATCTCATGCAAGTGAGCTCAAATTAGTTATGCCAATAGTCACCTAAGAATTTAGAATGGGAAAAAACTCTAACCAAAGGGTCCAACTAACAACCATTCCTTAAAGCCCTAATCACAAAAGAGAAGCAAGACAAGCTGGTCAAAGGAGAGCAGAAAGCGTTTAATCACATAAGTGCAAAACCTTAACTAGCTTTCTGATTGCATTTAAACCCTAATAATAAGGGTCAAACATGAGTTATGTAAATTGCCACATTGCTGCAATATAACTAGTATAACCAATCAAATAATAAATGCAGTTGGAGTATTCAATATATCAAGATTTTTGTAACACAACAGCCCAAATTAACATTAAGCCTTCAAGATTCGCAAAATTAACAGGACATAGGTGACTACACTGACTAGAGTCGGTTGTGGTGATCGCCCCCCCCGGCAACGAAGTTTTCTTCAATTGTAAGAGATACTAGTTAAGCTAAAACACTCAGAAACCACGGCCAGTTACTACTAACCAACTTGGGCTCAATCAGAACCATGACTAGAACTAACTACTCCTGACCAAGGCCAAACACTCCTCAAGCCCATCTAATTTTGTGGACCCTGAACAGGTCTATAGAAAATAAGAGATGGACCTTAATTCTATTTGCTTAATGAGAAATGGAGGGACAAGTACAAGCTAAGAAGAATTTGGAATATTCCCTCAATTTGGCTCTGCTGTAGGCTTCTCTCAGCTTGCACCAGAATGGTTCATAAACTATAGCTGAAAGCAGACAAACAAGTCAATCAGGTGGGCATCAGATCTAAAGCATGAGCTATTGAGAGCTTCGTTCTGTACAATGTCCTCGTTCGTCCTCATTTATTTCTATTTTTAACAACGATTAGGTGTCTGTCTGTGAATCTTGGGTTACTGTTGTTTGTTGATTTTTGTATCAGTGCATCACTTCATCATGGAACAGCATACTGAATTCAAAGTCGTATAATTGCACACTCATGGCTTACCTAAGATCACCTGCATAATCTGGACTCTTTGATGGAGGAGCACAAAAAATTACGTAAGGAAACTGGAACGGCAACTCAGTTCCTTTCAGCAAAGGAGTTATTCCAATACGTCGCAATTCATCGTGATGGTCTGTAGTTATAGTCTTCCCATAAACTTCACATCCCAGATGATCCTAATCAACAAAAAAAAACACTTGTCAAAACTTTCTTCTTTTTTTAAAAAGGATATAAAAAACATGGATAATTAGGTGTTATTTGGTTGCCATTCAAACATATGTGAAATTGTATATCTTAAGAATTAAGTATATGCACAATTGTTTGGTTGACATTAACATGATCAACAAACTTCCTAGGAAATCTCATTTCCCAAAAAATGAAGGGAATTGATTACTTACCCCATCCTAGGTGAATGAAAATTCTTGTTGGAAATAGAAATTCCTATAAGAAAAATAAACTCCTGTAGGAAAAAGAAAGTCATATTGGAAATAGAAATTCCTATAGGAAAAAGAAGTTCCTACAGAAAATAGAAATTCCTATATTTAACCAAACAAAATTAAACAGTTCCTAGGAAACTAAATTTCACGTGCATTAGGAATTCATTGGAAGTAAAACTTCCGACATCTAACCAAACAAGCACTTGCCATTCAGTGAACTAAATTATACTTTATATTTGCTAAGTTGAGATGGGATGTGATATTTAATGATGTGAATTACATAATTTTTTATTATTTAAAATAACTATGCTACTTATTTGCTTATATATATCATTGGAGTTGACATAGCTTTACTATGTCTTTTACTTGCACTTAGTGCATTTTAATATAATTATCTACTTATTTGCTTATATAGGGTTTAGGGTTTAGGGTTTAGGGTTCTCGATAAGGGAGTTAGGGTTTAATTTGATTAGGCTCATTGAAGAGAGGCATGAAGCAGCGATTCCACATCTATCACTGATCTATCAAATCAATGTCACAAATCCCACATGATTGTACTAGACCCTTGATAATTAGGTTTTACTAGTTAATACAGGATATACAAAGACCTTAGGTTGTATTTTCTTATTTTTCTTCAAAATTGTGAATTGAGTAAATATAGTTTTTAAGTTTTCATGAAAATACCTCAAACGACAAATTGATTCGATTCGATTCAATTCAATTTTAGTTACCAGCTTTTCAAGTAGCATTGGTAATTTTGTTTGCTTACATAGTTTAATTTCTCTAACTTGCTCAATTAAAATTAAATTAGATTAAAAAGTAAAACAACCAAGAAAGAAAGATGAAAGTACGCATTCCTCGAAATTACAGCCAAATGGCTTCATAAGTTAGGGTATATAAACAAAATTCCGGCTAATTAATGTTACATCAATATTTAACCAATCGCATCTGTATTGCAGATTGCTCAATTAAAGCATTCTTAAGTTGTATTCATGCTAGTTGTTTGGGTTCAGCTAACTAGCCAATGTTTTATCCCAATTAAAAGTAAAAAAGACCAATAAGAACCTTTATTACTTACAAGAGATTGAGGCTCTCGATCTTAGGGGGTGGAGGAGGAAAATCTTTGTGGATGAGCGCTCGGAATAATCACTTGGTTCATGTAGTCGAACCCACTTATGGGAATAAGGCTTTGATTGATTGATTGATTAGTTACAGATAAAGGTCTTAATTGGGGTAGATTGGCTTGATTAGGACATTTATGTTTAAACTCTAACCCCTAACCACGCTCGCATGGCCATAATATCATTTACTCCATATTATTACTAAGCCTTAACCGAGTAATACAATTTTGAAACAGAAATTCAATTATGAAAAGTTGACTTGTTGAGTTGTTGTTCAAGAACCTTTTCTCACTTTTTGGTGTAATTCAGGAATCTTTTGTGACTCCTCAAAAATCCACATTTTTCTCTTCCCGGAAATTAAGTACTTCGACGCGATCAATATAAAGAAGTGTAATTTAATACTATTATAGTGCTCGTCAAGCGAATCTAATGACACTCTACATAAATATATTTTTTCTTATATATTAGCATTAATCAGAAGATTCTCTCTTATAATGAATAGTGCCTATTTTTTAAATGGACAGAAAGTTTAGACACGAAGGAAGTACAATCTTTAGAATGAGCTATTCATATTTTTTAATTTTGTGCAAATAGTAAATCAATTTGTTATAATTTTATCAGTTAAAAATTTAACCCTTTATTCTAGCTTCTTTAATTACTAATTTTTGTAAATGGGTTGCGGTAAAGAGGTGAAAATACAATGGTTTATTCTTGGATAGAGGAATAATAAGAGAAAAGATATCCTTTTTCATTAAAAAAAATAAACTGATGTAGATGTCCTACGAATTATAAGTTAAAACAATCCTCACAACATTCTCACACAACTGTTAGGGAACAAGCCTATCTTTTCTGAAAATGAAGGATTAGGGTACCACAACATTCTCGCACAAGTGTTAGAACATTCTCAAAATGAAGGGTTAGAAAATTCTCGCACAATTTCAGTCTTTATAGAGTTTATAATTAATGTTTCATTGTGGTTCCTAACCCTTCATTTTGAAGCATTATTGAGAGTTTGCAATGTGCATCCTTGATCAGAAGAGAAGGAGAGGTGTTGAGAATGGTTACAGGAAGAGAGAAGGAGCAAGTTGACCCAAGGAAGCAGACTAGGGTCGCGAGCTGCGATTGGGCTCTACCCCCTTAGTTTCCTCCCCTGCAGAGCAACGTTCCAAACCCTAGTTGTGACCCGCGACCTGGTTCGCAAAGCCTGATCGACACTAGCTTATATTTCCTTCTATTGCTTTTTGGTAGTTGTAACCTTGGTTTTTGATTGGCTGAACCCTTTTAGGACATGATATTTCAGAGGAAAAAAGAGGAGAAAGAGGATATCATTGATATACATTCACATTTACTTAGGAAAAAAAAAGATAGAAAAGAAAAATCTCTCTTCTTCCTCTCTATGACAGCACCACCATTGTTGTGTTTAGAGAACTTCATTGTTGTTTCTAGTAAATGACAGCATGAAACGTGTAGCATAAACATACCCTTGGTGAAGATTAATTGAAGCTTCTACTATTATATTGTGAGAATTTCCACTCTTTACTTGTTCTTAGGTAACAGTTGTTTTCCATGGTTTTATTCAATGTCTATCTCATGACTTGCTAAGAGTACTACTAGTGTTGTGTTAGTAAGCTATTGCTAGATTTGAGTGCTTGATTGGATTATTGAGTTATCATTTCAAAGTGTAGCAAACTAGGGCTTGACTTAGATGTGCTACATCTTTGTTGCTCCTTAGAGAAGCCAAGTGTATTGTTATATGTTAATGCTGTTTAGCTTAACAATTTCTATTGTTCTCTTCTATTAATGCTACTCTTGGATTAAATTTAGGTACAAGTCATCTAGGCTGTTCTTGAGCAAGGGTGTGGTAGCCATGGATAATATGCTATTTAACTAACCATAAGGAGATTAGAAGATCTTTTCCTCACCATAGGTGACCAAGGTATTAGGTAAAGTGGTATATTCAATGATCAATAACTTAGTTGGAAGTGGATATTAGTTGGAACCAAGAGTTGCCATATTAATTATAAGAATCTTTAACATTGATCTTAACTAAATATTGATTGAAACTATTGTCCCCCATTGCCATCACTTGAGTATTTCACTCACATATGATTTAGGTTTACTACATTACAATTCCCCTTTTTACATCCTTAGTTCGATTTCAATTGTGTTTATATTGAGACCTTTGGTAACTCCCAGTTCCCTATAAATACGAAACTTATTTCCATACCACATTAACTTGTAAAAGGGAGTAAGAGAATAATATTTGATTTAGGTGCTACAACTAGGGCCTACCAAATTTTGGCACCATTGCCATGGAAGGTTTTAGTTGCTCGAGTGGTATTTGGTGTTCAACATAGTGATTTTTCTGTTTTACTTCGTATATGGTGCATACTCGTGCTACTGAAAAAGAATCTTTGCAATACAACCCCAAATTGGAATTGACTATTTACAGGTTACAGAAGGAAGTGCGAGACAGTTTTAAGGCATTGCCCTTTTTCATAGACCTAGACGAACATATTCCTACAGAGATGGAAAACGACACTTTGAAGGAACCCATTGCTCCGAACATAGATCAATATCCTTTGTGCATTATATTTCTGGCTCTTGATCAGGACACTGCATTTGAATTGAATTTTGGGTTGATACATTTTCTTCAGTCCTTTCTTGGGTTGAGTCGAGAGGATCTGAAAAAGTATGTGTCATAATTTCATGTTGTGTGCACAAGAATGAAACCTAATGGGGTGATAGAATAGATAAAGCTGAGGGCTTTTCCTTTTTCTTTAAAGGATGGAGCCAAAGATTGATTGTATTATCTTCCTCCTAACTGCATTTCTACATGGGGTTCTATGAAGAGACGACTCTTAGAAAAAATCATATACTCTGAAAAAGGAAATCGGTAACATTGAGCAAAGAAGTGATGACTCTTTCTATGAATACTGGGAGAGGTTCAAAAGATTATGTGCTAGTTGTCCATACCATGGATATTCAGTGAAAGATCTCATCCTGTATTTTTACAATGGACATTATGATGAGGATTTGAGAATGGTAAATGCCGCTAGTGGGGTTCAAACCACCACAACTGGTGATTGTCATAGTGGTTAATAGGACGGTTCATCCGAGACCCACGTGTGCCAAGTTGCTGAAGGAGGCCGTTACCCTCCTCATCTTGTGGTACGGGCTCATGTACATAAACATCCAAAAGTTTCACATACTAATCTTCCCCGACTCTCTCCTAATAAGATCGAGCACTTAGTGACCCACAAATGAGGACATTCCACTCCCTCCTCTCCAACAAACACAACAACTGCAACACAAAATTTTTGAGTAATATTTTTGGATGTGGAATTAAAGAAATTTAAAGTTTAAAAACATAAAATTAAATTATCTGATTTGAACTTATTTGTTCTGACCTGATCTTAAATAAGTAAAAAGGTATTAGAAATAAAGTGAAGCAAACAAGGCCTAAGTCAACTCCCTCCCCTCCAACAAACACAACAACCACAACACAAATTAACAATTCCAACCACAACAATGACAACAATACTACACTACAATCAACAACATGTTGCACATTGGTTCGAGATTGTTCTAGAAGAAAGTACAGGAATTATTATTAAATTGAGAGCGTAGGTGCCGTAAGTAGTGGGATTGGAGGCGGACCAGGCGGCTGCAACGAAATGCTTGACAATGGTGGTGGGCCATGCGATTCAGCAAGTTTATGCATACATGGGGGATGGTGTAACGTAGAATCTCTCAAGAAATTTCTAGATGTAAGGATAAGTGAGAGTACATGTCCTCATTCATTTGATATCTTGGAGAAGACAACAGAGTTAGAAGGTGCTAGTAAGTGTATTTTGGTAATAGGTCTACAAGTTGATAGCACCAAAAAGTCAACACATGTGCCACTCTGCAATTTTTCATTTTATGTGGTTGAGTTTGAGGTTAAGCGCAATTACTGGCCCAACATGCACCTCTATATCTTTCAGCCCAATTCCCCTGTTTTACCCTACACATCTAATCATTTTACTCCTTACTTCACTTTTCTACACCCATTTCCACCTAATTTGCTTTTTCCAGCCCAAAATTTAGAACCCCAATTATCCATCTTAAAGCCCACTCATAGTCTCATACTTCACAATTCTATACCCCAACCACTTCAAGCCTTATTCATTACCCCAAAATTTCCAGCCCACCACTCAATTCAACCCCACACTTGTTTGCACTCAACTTTTCACACATTGGTTTTGATTTTTTCAAATCACAAATTTAAAACTCTACTACCTTTTCTACAACTCATCCAAACCTTTTCCTCACACCTAAATAGGTTCAAGAGAAACATGCCAAGGGCAGGCAATGCATGCCAACTCACCATGGAAGTACTATCGAGCAACATCGGGGAACAAGTGCTAATTATCGCCCACCTTGAGGACAAGGTGGTTCTTCAGGAGGAGAGTATTGCTGCATATTATATGGTTCGAGGCTGTTCTAGAAGAAAGTAGAGGAATTATCAGTAAATAATAATAGTGCTACTCTTTTATCTTTTGTATAAAGAATTTCTAATATTCTGTTTAAAGAATTTCTAATATTTTGTTAGGAGTTTGTTAGTAGCCATGAGTTGGCTTATCAAGGGAAATTAAGTCTTTTCTTAGCAAACTATTAGCCTATAAATATTGGGATGTAAATCAGTGAAGTCATGAATGAGAAATATTATCAGTTTTCTTGAGTTGTTAGTTTGGAAAAGTGCTTACCTATCATCCTACTTTTCCTATCTTCAATTCTTAGTGTGCAGCACAACAAGAACAACTCACAACAAAATTCCCAACAGCAATACTAAACCAAGTGCACCACAATAATTAACAATGCTACCGATGGATAAAACTCACAGATTAAACTAAGAACTAGCAAGAACAGATATGAGTTTGGATGATCCTGTACTCAAAGAACTAGCAAGAACGGATGTGAGTTTGGATGATCCAATACTCTTGGTTTAGTATTTAGTATTTTTGTTGGGCATTTTGTTGTGTGTGGTTGTTGTTGATTGAAGTATAGTATTGAAGCTTTCGTTGTCATTGTTGTTAATTCCAGTGGTTGGAATCGTGAATTTTTCTTGTTGTAACGTTTGTTGGAGAGGAGGGAGTTGAGTTTGTTGTATCCTTTTGTTAACATCAAAACCAATGGCAAGCCAAAACAGAAATGAAAGTGGTGGTACTTCACCCCAAAGGCCCCCTAGGATTAACTTATTTGGACAACAAAACCTAAGTAACAAAGCAAAATTTAGGTGGCCAAGGTTGAAAAACAAAGATAGGCTAATCCAAGAGACAAAATTTGCTAGTGTTGACATATTGGAGAGGTTAGGACTCCTTGAGCTGGTTCAATATTTGCTGGTAGAGTTGGTTTGGATGGATTTTTGTGGGGTCATGCCCCTACATATGAGCAATACAACCTAGAGTTCTATTCCACTTTGGAGAAAAGGGAGGATGAGGATGTCCCATTTCTCATTTTTAATCTGAATGACAATGAGCATAGGATGGGTAATTTGGACATTTGTGATGCTTTTGGTTGGGACTTTGGGATAGATCGTTGGGCTGATGATCCCGAGAGCTACAAGCCTACAGTGAAGCAGTTTTCTGGCATTGTATCACTGACCAGGTGTGGTATATCTGATGAAAGAGTAGTTCCATCACCCACCCTGCCCTTCGTTTTGTCCATAGGCTATTGGCTATGACTTTGTTTTTCCATGGGGAGGCTACACATCTCCCTAAGTTTGAACTCAAGTGCCTATGATCTATGACACCCGAGGGAGTGGGGTGGCCTGATTGGGTTCATTTGTGCTTCACTAGCTGCCTCAAGCTTAGTAGGATGGAGTCAGAGAAGATTAGTATGGGTGGTATGATGACACTTTTGGCTGAGTACGTTCATGAGCCCGTACCACAGGAGGGTAATTACTCTGACGGCAACTTGGCACATAGGTCTCGTATGAACCGTCCTACGAACCACTATGACAATCACCATTTGCGGAAGGCTTTCATGATCTGGTTTGCTCGGTGTAAGAGTACTTCTTTGTGGTTGTATTGAGCTTCCGATGTCAAGTTCAACGCTTTTGCCACAAACTGCACGGACCACCATTAGTGATCAGACCACCGCGGCCCAGCTTTGCTTGCTTCCTATGACCATTATCAAGCAGGTGCTGAGAGGAGTATGGAAGGGTTGAGGTACTGGTTCCAGCTGCAGCAGCTCTACCAACTAATTTCATGCCATGGCGCCATGGTTAAGGGTCGTTTCACTGTTATCGAGCAAACTCAAGCTACTTAAATTTCTCCCAGTTTTCCACCCAAAACTAACTTTACTTCAATAAAGTGTGGTTTATTGTCTCCTTTGACGACTCATTCGAACAGATGTACAGGATTCAATACCATACAGAAGTACACAATTACAGACTTACAGACTGTGATTTCAGCATTGTGATACCTCCATAATCCAAAGTTAAAAATCATGCTTTATTGACATACATAACAAACAAATACAAGGCACTAAGGCAATTAATTAGCAATTATACCTGTCTCCATTGTTGAGCTACCAATGTCCCAAGAACTCCAGGTCCAACAATCAGCAAATTACTCTGACTAACTGCCATAGATGATTCTGTTCCTGCAGAGCCGGCCCTGAGCGAGGGTAGGAAGGGAGGCCTCCCAGGCCTATGCATGAGCCAGGGCAGGTGGGGCGGCTGCCCAAGCCCGTCCCTGACCCAGGGCAAGAGGGGCGGCCGCCCTGGTCCCAGCAAGTAAACCTCCATTTTTGTAGTCTACAGCACAGCGCAGACTTTATCAACAATATTCGGTAGGAAGGAAATTCATTCTCCTTGGAAGAAGCCAATCAACCCCAATTGTATAATTGATTCAACGGGAAAGAACAATCTTACCTCAAAAGCTCTGCTTGCTTTAATGGAGGAAAGGCACCACAAAAACCACGCCCAACCCAGTCACAGTTAGTTCGACAGAGAAGAGGAGAAGGTGAAAGAAACCGAGAGATTGAATCAGCTGCGCTACGGTTTACCTTTTTTTTTTTTTTTTGAATGGTTGAAATTGAATAGGAAAATTTGGGCAAAACATCGAAGTAGCAGCCTAAGTTGGTTAGAACGGTTGGTTTAACGGAATCTAACTCAAACTGTACTGAATGAAATGAAATGAACCACGATCCAAATGAGTGATAACTGAAATTTTAAATGAAATAAAATGAATTGCACTTAACTGAACTCAATTATGAACTGAAATCAACTAAATTGAAAAAGTTGACTACATGAAACTGTTTTTAACTTACCATAACTGAACCATAAATACACTGAATTTAACTGAAAACTTTTTTAACTGTTTGTTGACTAAACCAAAATGAACTGAAAAATGTTTCAAACTATTAGTTAGTTGGACCAAAATGAATTAAAAACTGTTTTAAATCTTTGGTTAATTTAACCAAAATTTCAATATCACATTAATCTTCCCTCCCAAAACTATTATATATTATTATTATTATTATTTGACTTTTCACGTTTTTTTAGGAAGCAATTTAAGGGTGTTAACGAACAAATTAATAAAAAAAAATAAAAGTTAGATTAGTAACTTATGATCTCAATGTTACTTGTATTAAAATCATTTTGATTAATTTGATCATTAACACCCTTAAATTGCTTCCTAAAAATTTGTGAAAAGTCAAATTGGAACAATAATGTGTTACAAACAATAATGTAAAATAATTTTTAGGAACCAGTCACATTAGTCCTACATGAAATTGAATTAATCAAAAACAGCATGAATCATATAATTGAAAAAAAAAATGAATTTAGGGATAACTATATAAGATTACCTTAGATTAATATAAATTGAAGGAGAAGCAGGAATTTGTGCAACTGATATGCCGACCAATGATTAGGGAGAGCTTGAAATTGAATAATTAAGAGATAATTCTTGGAACTGAAAGATAGTCCACCATGATCCTAAGGAAAAAGTCCACTCTGAGTTTTAATCATCAGAGTACAGGTTAATTAGGGATGACAAATTGACAATCCACTCTGTATCCAAACATAGTCCGCCATGATCCTAAGGAAAAAGTCCGCTCTGAGTTTTTTTTTTTTTTTTTTTTTTGGCAACCCGCTCTGAGTTGTACTTCGTATTTGATATCACTTCATGTGTCCAGACTAATGTGTGAGCCTGAGCCTGAATTTACGAAAGCTTTCGAACCCTCTTGCATCTCAACTATAGGTATTCAAAAACAGTATGACACGATGAGCTATTTTCATATTGTCTATCTCGAGTTAGAGATATTGCTGATGAAAGCTCATCCCTCACCAAAATGAGGATTCAGTTCACAAACTTCAAGCAATGAGATTCGCAATACTAATTCTATAACGACATGAAAAGATATACATATACTTTATAAAACTTGAATATCACAGCACTATAATGATGACAATAGATGCAACACAGTCACACAGGAATTACGCACAACAAACTCTGGCATCACAATTCCCTGTTAATGCATTATCTGTTCTCATTTTGATTTCGTCTAAGTTTACAAGTGTTTCAATCAGATATGAATGTTGTAACTACTTTCTAGGACAAAAATCCATGCAGGGCTCAATGCAGCATTTGGTATCATGAATTTGATACCTCCAACAACAGCACCAAAATGACAGCTTAATCCAATCGTGTAACATCTAAAAAACACCGAAGCTTTTGAAGATAAACTGATAACTGTCTCCTGAAGCTATATAATTAAGTTCTACTTTCCTCTTGACAAGCATTTTATGAATGTTGGCCATTCAGTCCATCTTTTATGATAGAATACAACACTAATGTTACAATATCTACAATTTCTGCAACACAATGAATTTTTTTGGTTACACAGAGAGCATGCTGGTGTTCTATTCCTCATCAGGGTGTGCGCGATAGAAGGAATACGAATCATGTGCTAGATTCTACAGTCAGCCAGTCAAGGAACACAAAAAATCAGGAATTTTCCAGTACAGATGCCAGAGTATTAAACACAAAATATTGCAAAGAATTTGATATAAAGATCCAAGAATTTTCAAGAGGGTGAAAAGGGTACAAGAAGAGAATGACAGTCAGGAGAATGTGAATGTTCATGACGCACGAGAACACTCTTGTTATTAAGGAGCTTTTGTTTCGAGTTTAGAGAGTGGTTGGCCCTTAATCAAGTTGTGCAGTTTGTGGGGTTGGATGTAGCCATCTTCGATTTTCAACAAGTGTTTGCATACTCATTGGACTTGTGATACTAGTCCATTGACCAAATGCATGTATAGATTTTGGGACTGCTTTGATGTGATTATTGAAGATTAATTCACTATTCCCTCCAATCAGGTGGGGTTTTCTATCTTGTGCAGGTCTGTGGGATAAAAGCCACTTGATGAGGCAAATTGAAAAGTAAGTTACTTTCTCTGTGGACCTTTTTATCTGGCTGCAAACTTTTCTTGGTAGATGTTATCAGTATATGGTAGCCTAACTTCTATCGTTCCCTCTTTTAATTACATTATGCAGATATGCCAATATCTATACATCTCGAGTTTCATATTTCCTTCATTACACCCCATTCATGTATAATCTTTATTCTTTCTGCTTATAGTCTGTATCTAGTTTTTTACCATGACTGAATGCTTTGTCGTATCAATGCAAACTGATGTCTCTTCCTTGAAGTAGTTTTTTTTACCGCTTTCTTTCTGTCAACTCTTTGCATTAGAGTTAACAAAGTAATCTATCTGATGAAAATCACAATGTATGTTGGGACTAATGGCTTGATTCTATGACATATCTTTGATCTGATTCTTGTTGAAAAGTTAATAATACTTCTGATTCTGCTGAGGGCAAGGTATATCAGAAGAATAGTGACATTGGAAAAATCCTAATAATTTGTTGATTATTTAGGAAGAGTGACTGGAGAGAAGCGACTATTAATAATTTCTTACCTTTTATTGAAAACCTCTCCATTTGTTTCCAACATTGGTGCAATTTTCTCATCTAGTTTTTGCATGACAATAAGCAACTTCTGCATGCTTTCAGTGAGTTTTTTATCATCTAATTTAGTCGCAGCATATGTCTGTGAGGGCATACTTCTATGATTAATATAGAGAAAATCAAAGCACTGCAATGATTGTGATTCTCAGTGGAAATACAGACGTTAAAACTGTATAATGATACTTGGAGAACAGCAGTGACTGATAGCAGAAAACAGAGTTGTTACAACCCACAAAGTCAGTCCGAGATACAGCTAAAAAAGAGTTCTAAACATAATTACTTATTTTAAAAAGGGTTGTTACAAACCACAAATATTTTCATATAACTAAGAGTGGAAGACAGAGCCATCTCAAGTCCAATAATCATAAATATGTTATAGCCCCTATGCTGCTGATAGAATAGATGAGTTGTTGGACCACAAACATAATTGTGCCCATATACAAAAATGAGTTTCCATATACTAGTAAACGGCCTAATTATGTCCTACACTTCTTTAATCCCTCTTCCAAATTTTGCAAACATGTATCACATGAAAGATTGGATTGTATTCATATATAATTGAGATCAATGCTAGAGGGCCTTTTTCACAAGATACCGTCCATTTCCAGCCGCGTTATTGCCTCCCAGATCTCTAACATGATAAGAATTGTATGCGCCATCAATCCAACTTCCATCCCGTCAACTGGATAGCATGATTCGTCTCATGTAAGTAAGTGGTTCGGGGAATAGCATACGGCATTCCATAGATAGGATAGGTTCTCACCTGCATTCAGGGGCGAAGCAAAGATTTGAATATTAAGGGGCCAAATTTATTCTTAAAAAATTTAAAAAATATATATAATTTATTTATTAATAAGTAATAACAAGAACGAACATTTTTATCTCATGCTTAATTATTTTTATCCTTAATATTTTATAGATTTGTTTTATATAAAACAACTACAAAATAAAAAAACTACAAAATAAAATTAAATCTCATTTAAATTGTATCTACGTACTTTAAAACTGACAAAAATTATCAATCAAATAGGGGAATTGTACCTTAGAACAAATTTACAAAATACGAGTTTGCTAATCACTAAGGTAAAATAGTAAAATAGTTAATTAGTATATTTTATAAAAGCTTACCGGTGCCATATACTAAAACTAAGGGTCATATTTATGGTTTACAGGTGTAGGACCCCTCCCAGCTCCCCATGTAGCTTCACCCTTGCCTGCATTACCACAAACAAAAAACAAACATTATACTGTATACAATTATTGTTATTATCATTTATTAATAATAATATTATTAAAAACACAACGAATTGCATTTTCCTATTTCTATTGTCATACCAAATTATTATATCGGTATGCGTCGATGTCCAAACGAGCAATTACCTGATACTGTGCTAGGGCCTTCATGATCAAATCTTCGTCGTTACCATAGTGGGTGGATTACAATTCCACTAATGCAAACCACTTCAACATTGGATCTTCTCTGAATAGGGAACTGTTTAGTGCCACAAAATCTTGAATAGTGTTTCTCAAGGCAAATTCCGTTGTCCAAAACCCACTGCAGAGCACATATAACATTCAGTCCATAACGCTCATCACGGGGCCGGGTTGCTTGATGTTGCATTATTTGTCCAACAGCTCCTGCTTCGATAGCTTGACTCGAACACCATGCACTTTTTGATAAAGTGACTGAAGGTAATCTACTGTTGTGTATAGCTAACATAGATCTGAAATTTTAAAAGCAAAATATTATTATTAGTAATTCAATTCTTCTTTGTTATATCCATAAGTGAGAAATGGAACAATGTATAAAGTAGAAAAGGAACGTGAAGAGAATGATAAACTTTTTAACTGAATGAAAATCTGTTTAAATACAAAATAGTTGTGGATAGAGAATAACAAACCAACAGTAAACAAAGCTAGAACTTGGGCCACTATCAAACTTCATGAAAAACTCCTAAATACTAGGTCAAACTAACTAAATTTAACAATATATTACAATTTATCTCATATATATATATATATATATATAGGTTTAGGCTCATATGAGAAGGAGTCTTATGGTGAGAAGTGTTTTAAATGGTTAGATTAAACAGATCTAACGGCTCCCATTACTCACGCGTTGGAGAAATCCTCTGTGTTTATTTGGACTCCTCTATCACCCACTTTTACTCCTTCCTAATTGTTGCAGACCGCCTTAACAAATAAACAATGACATCATCCTCTAACTATCACTAGTGGAAAAAATGCATTTTGCTGCGGTTATACAAGGGGTTTTGCTGCGGTTATAAACCGCAGCAAATAAGGGGTGCAGCGAAAAGTAGGTTTTTCATTTGCTGCGGTTCAACTGTAGCAAATAACATACTATTTGCTGTGGTTATTTTGAATAACCGCAACAAATAGGACCTTATTTGCTGCAGTTTTAGCTTATAACCGCAACAAATAAGGTGCTATTTGCAGCGGTTTTAAGACTTTTACGTTATGGAGGGTGTAACTTGAAAAGAAGTGTTTTGATGTGAAAGAGTGTTTTGCATTGGAAGTGTTTTGGAAATAGGGAGTTTTGAGAGAAATTTTGGCAGTCACGTATTTTTTGAAGTGCGAAAATGAGAACCGGAGGTCCCTATTTATAGGTGAGGACAGGAAAAATGGAGCGTATATACGACAGAGGTTGTCGTATATACGCCCAAACTGGCGTATATACGCCCAGATGGGTCGTATATATGCCCAGTTGGGCGTATATACGCTTCCTTTGGCATATATACGCTTCCTGTACAGTTGGTTATCTTCGCTCGTACCTTCTAGAATCCGAATATTTATTGAATCCGGAAATTTTCGAGATAAGGGCTTGCTTGGGGAAAAAGACAAGTGTTCTAGATTACTCCGGAATTTTCTAGTTATTTTATTAAAAAATCTGATTTATTTATTTTCGAAAATAATTTATAAAATATAATAAATAATAGAAAAATCATAGAAAATTAAAGAAAAATTAGAAAAATAAAATAAAAATACCGACGGACTCGGAAAAAATAGGAGAACGTTATGAAAGTCATAATCTTGACAAATGACCTCGATAACGAACTCGTAAAAATCATTTTACCAAAAAAGGAAATGCTAAAAATAGAAAATATTCAAAAGTAATTAAAACTAAATAATTTCCGCCTTTTAGGACCTACGGGTGTATGGTTTCGCGCTCATTTCAACTTATATTCGTGCCAAGAAGTTATGTTCGTGAATTCAATCGTAATTTCCCGGAAACGGGCCAATTGCAACATGTGTATGGTTCATCACTGACTACTCATTTTGGGGAGACACATTATTGAGGTGTCTACAGATAGTAATAATATTAATAATATTAATAACAATAGTAATAATAATAGTTATAGTAAAACACACACACACACATATACATGTATACATGTATACATATATACATATACAAAGAGTAAATTTCTTAACTTTATAGTGCGTCATGTCAGCAAATTTAATTTCGACGCGTCATTTAAGCGATTACTTGGACCAATCATATTTAAAATAACATGCGTTGGATACACTAATCTTATTATACTACACCTTTTTTTATATTAAATTGGTCCCACATTAAATTAGTATTAGGAATAAGAATTAAAGATAAATTTTTTTTACGTTGTTTTAGAATTAGGTTTAAGAATTAAAGATAAAATTATTTTTCCTTTTCACGTTAGATTTTTCTTTATAAAGTTAAAAAATAAGAATTAGGATTAAATTTTAATATTAAAAATATTTTGTCAAATTTTTTTTCATATAATTTCTTTACATCAACTTTTTAAACAACTTTTTGTGAAAATGTTTAACGTCAAATTATATATTTTTTTTTAATAATAAATTGGTCTCACGTGAAATTAGAATGAGGGTTAAGAAGAAAACATAAAATTGTTATTTTAACGTTAGTTTAGAATTAGGATTTAAAATTAAAGAAAAAAATTGATTTTTCCTTTTTTATGTTAGGATTAAAAAATTAATATAAAAAAATGACGTAAAATTTTTTTTCCCTATTTTTTATTTAATGTAAACATCCAAAAAAATTATATAACATGAGTTAGGCACCATTTCTTTGGACTGCACTGATCTGATCTGAACTGAATTGAACAGAATTGAACTAAACTAAACTGAACTAAATTAAAATTAACTGGGTAATAAATGTGTGCGATCAAATATTAATTTGTGCTAAACTAAAATGAATGGACTAAAGTTTAATTAAATAAGTCCAAAGAAACATGGCCTTAATATAATAAATCATTACCAAATTTAGTAGATGAATAATAAATATAGTCAATTTTCTTAGATTATAAAAATAATTATTTTTTTCAAAATATTCAATCATTTTAGATCAATAATAATTTATTAAAAAAATTATTAGTATTGCTATAAAAAAAGCTTTAAAATACTCCCTCTGTACCACTTTTTTTTTTTTTTTTTTTGCATTTGAGTTTTTTCACTACTCACATGTAGATGGAATCTTATCTTATATATGTACTAGCCTTCTACGCACGCTTTGCATGCAATTGTATTTTAAATACATATATTAATCTGTCAAAACAAACAAAAAAATAAAGGTTATTTGTTCGAAAATTGAAAAATCTGTCAAATTCATACTCAATCACATAATTAAAAATAACTTTCCAACAATGAACAAAAGAAAAGTTTTATTAACCATATTCTATTGGCTACCAAATTTTTACGATAATCAAAATGTAAAATTTTTATTTGATGAACTACATCAATATGGATGTCTATTTATAGAGAATTTAAAAATATGAATTTTGGTATTTTTGTTTATTTTTTCGAAGTTTATATTTTGTACTATTTTCATTTTAAAAAGTCCCAAAATTGTAATAAATTTCCTTAATAATTAGGAGTGATAAAAATTAAGATTTTAGAATGTTTTGAGGGGTAAGATAGACTTTTCGAGGGGGGACACCATGGCTCCCCCCTTGGCTTATATAATAGAGATATATATATAAAAACAGTGTGGTATTGTTTGATTTGTCTCAATGTGTGTAGCATTAATATTCTATTGTTATGATTTTAACAAATACTCCCTTCGTTCCACTCCATTTTGTGCACTTTTCACATATGGACGTTCAACTTTTTTTGTGCATTGTGCTTCATTCTATTTTGGTGCATACTTTTATTATTTTTAAATAGGGTGGACCTACCACTTTTTCTTATTTTCTCCATTTTCCCTTAATTTTCCCCCTTTTCCATACTCTCTCCAAACTATTTTTGTTTTTTGACCCCACTCTCATTATAATACATTATTCCTTGTTTTCTTCCCAAATAGCAAATACATAATAAAAAGTGGAACGAAGGAAGTATACAATAATAAATATTGATCTTATAAAACGTGCATTAGGAAGCGTATGAATAGTAAATGCATAAAATAATATGGAACGGAGGGAGTAATATTTATCATTTATTTAAATAATAAGAAATATTTATTTCGGGTAAAAAAAATTAATAAAATTAGATCACACGACTTAGGGTGTTTTTCTAAACTTATAATTAGATCATATCAGATCTTATAAGAAATTACAAAATCTCATTATCTTGACTATATCACAAAATAAGATCTTATAAAATTTCATAAGATCAAATCCGACCAAATCAAATTAAATAAGATTAGATATCATAAGCTGAAAAGATCTTATAGTAGTGTATAATAGATATATATTTGTGAAAATTTAATGTAATCATGGGATTGATCCAACCAGTGCATCGCACAGATTAGAATTCTAGTAATAATAATAATAATAATAATAAAGAAAATGTTATTCATAGCCCTTAGGTTATATATAAGATGTTTAAAATGGAAACAAAACATTAAATCAAGCATTTATTATCTTGAACTAAACTTTTTCCCGTGCAATGCACGGGTTTCCCTTTAAAAGTCATTTTTTTAAATAAGAGTGAAATAGTATTTCAAAGTTTCTAGCGTAATTTCCTAGTACGTGATGTTCCTTCAATAGTTCAATCAAAGTAAAATCTTAAGCATAATCATGTATCTCTCAATTATTTTTCCCTTTAATAAGAAATCCAAAAGAAATCATCTTTTAAAGGAAAAATGTAGCTCATAGTTATTGTACAATCCCACAAAAGTCTTTATTTTCCTTCAATCGATCTGATTTCATAATAATACTATTCTAATCATACTATCATTATAATTAAAGAAGGACATTTCACTATATATATTAGACAAAAAAAGAAAAATGCACAAAATCTTAAGAAAACAATAGTTACATTCAAGATTTGAGAGGGATGAGGTAGAGAAAACTTTAAATACCGATTTTTAAGTGTCAAATATTCTAATATTTATATATATAATATATGTATATATCAATTAAGACCCCTTTTATGATTGAAGTGGGAGAGTTAAGTGTGTGCATTTGTGAGGAGTAGATGAAAGATTATTGGAAGATGAAAGAGTGGAAGAGGAGAGAATAATTTTGCATGTTGGTTCAATGACAAGACCTCAAGAGTCATTAATGATTTGATGCTTGTTATGACTAACATGATTACATTCTACGCATTGAAGTATTAACTTTGTATTCAATGTCCAAGTTGGCATTATTTCCCATGATTAACGGCTATTACGATTAATAGCTATTTAATATTATTAAATTTCATTGTTCGGAGAAGTGGAATTTATATATTTTGTTGCTCTATGCATTTTATGGTTTAGTTGTCAATATATTTATTTATCTATTTTACATATTTGTTTTATTACAATTACATATGCATTGGGACGATTAAGATAAAATCCATCATAACTATATTTCACTCCATATATAGATCAGAAAAGCCAGTCAAAGTGCAATGCATGAATAGCTAAGAAGTGAAATAGTAGCTACTCCCTTCCTTTTTATTTAGTTGTAACATTTTTTTTCCACATTTGTCGAGACATAACTTTGACTAACAATAGCTCAAAATATATATGTGCAAAAATTATTTATGTAAAAAGTGTGTTAGAAGACGAATCCAATAAAATCTCATATGACTATATTTTTCTTTACAAATAAATAACAATGGAGGGGGGGGGGGTCAAAGAGAGCTAGATAAATAGTGTCAAAAATCAACATATTATAATTAATAAAAAAACGCTCGGAGGGAATATTATTTACAAACGGATGAAGTATTCTAAAGACAGGGGGGAGGTGAGATAGTTGAAACTAACACGTTAGATGGTGTAGGATGATGGGAAATGAAGGGGTGACACGTGGGATTCTTGGTCATAGCCTTTGTTGATGATGTGGCATTTATATTGTAGTGCTACATATAACATAACTCTAATAATCATATAACATAACTCTAATAATCATCAATATATATTCTAAAAAGGTATGATTTCGAGACCATATGACGAGCCACGTAGGATTTAATTTTTCCACCTAAAAAATATAAGTATTACTTTTCTATTATCTTAATTAATCATATTATTTTCTAATCATCAATCCTAATCTAATTATATTTAATCTTTTCATATCTTCAATCTTTTCATATCTTCAATTCTATTGATATTCCAATATAATCTTAAACAACAAAAAACTCTATCTAAAAATAAATAATCCTTGGAAAAATTGCCAAGAATAAGTCAACCTTTGGGCGATCTTCCACAAATAAGCCAACCTTTTGAAAATCCAGAAATAAGCTAACTTTGTTATCATTTAAGTCAAAAATAAGTCAAATGATTAGTTAACATGTTATTTTCTATTGTTTTTTATCACTATTTTACAATCATTCAACCTATTTTTAACTTTAAATTATCAAAGTAACTTGAAACAACAGATAACTAATAGATTAAATAATCGTTTAATCTATTTATGGCTTAAATGATAACAAGGTTAGCTTATTTCTGGATTTTCAAAAGGTTGGCTTAATTGTGGAAGATCGACCAAAGGTTGGCTTATTCTTGGCAATTTTTCCATAATCCTTTTTATCTAATTTATTATTATTTATTAAAAAATTTTAAAAATTATAAAACAAAAAACATGTACGATAGGAAAACTACATAATCTAACATAGCATTTTTTTTTATAAAAAAAATTGTTAAAACATGCATATAAAACTATATAAATAAATTAGTATAGATTTCAAGAGCATACAACCGACCATCTAGAAAATATAATTAATTTATATAGTTTTTATTCAATCATATTATTTTCTAATCATTAATATATATCTAATTACAAATAAAAAATCATATATTAAATTTCATCCTAAAAAAATCATTAATTATATTTAAATATAATCCTATTCCAACTTTAGTTAATATGTAATATTATTGGCATTGGCCAAATTCTTACATAATATTATTAGCATCCGTTAAAGTTTTTAATCATAGTATCATAAGATAAGTTATAATCTATTATTAACATTGGTTAAATATTTTAAATTGAGCATTATAGACCCCTTGATAATTTTTAATTAATTTTTACTTGATAATGATACTTAATTATCTCCTACATGTCTTTAAAAGCAAAGACCAAGGAGAAAGCCTTGAGATTAATCTTCAAGAATGCCTTTTGAGGTGACACGTGTCAACTCAATCTTCTATGATTGGCCCTTGATTGTCTTTTCATTTATTTTTATTTTTTTTAATTAACATGCATGATATGATGTTAAATGACTTATAAAATGTTCAATTTTTGTACACCCCTCCATTGAGTTATAACTTACATGCGAAAAATCAAAATGAATGATTATCCCTTCATTTTAGATGTATGCGAAAACAATATATAACATACTGTAAGGGGGACGAGCCTCAACCCCCTCCACGGATTTATTGCTTGAGTGTTAGTAGCTACTAGAGGATAAAAGATGGTACCAATAAAGGTAGAAGTCGCCAATGAATTTGAAGGAAAAACTCATAAACCCATAATTGTGGAGTTTATTCCCGGCCACAATGACTTCATTAATGGTCTTGTTGTAATGACCCAGATTTTTATTTGTATTTTTGCCGATAATTATGTGTAATTATGTGTATTTATGTGCTAGTTCAAATTTTCTTTTGAACTATTTATTTTATTTTATATGAATAATTTCGATTTAATTCGAATTATTCTATTTGCAGTTATTATTATTTGTGTTAATTATTATTTAATTAATTAGAATTTTTATTATTTTATTTTCTAATTAATTATTTAATATTTTTGGCTAAATCGATTATTGCATGATTAATCATGCGGTTTTTGCAAATTAGCCCGATGGATCACGAGAGCCCATTTTAGGCCCATTTTCCTTCTCTTGGCCGGTTTCTAGGAGGCATGGCAAGGTTTGCCACTTGCCTTGTGTTCACACCTTAACTAACTCTATATATAGATGAGTTAGTAAGGCTTGAGGATCTATTTGCTCATTTGCCATCCTAACACATTTGCCATCAAAATTCAAAGACAAAACTCCCTTCCATTTGCTCATCCACACACGCCATTTTTGGAGCAATTGAACCCATCAATTGTTCATCATCTTTCCTAGCCCAAAACTTAAAGATTCAAAGTCTATTGATCTTTAAGTATTCAAACACAATCTTAAACACAATCATTTCATTCAAGATCTCTAGTTCGGGATTGGTTTTGGGTTCGTGTTCGTGTGCACGTGTGGGTGTTTGAGTGGGTGCCGTGTGTGAAGACCGTGGCTGTGCAGTGGGTCCGTGGCAGTGGTGTTCGTGGGCCGTGTGTGCGTGGTGCAGTAGCCGTGCAGTGGTGCCGTGTGGGTGTGGCCGTGTTCGTGTGGTTGAAGCCAAGCCGTGCTCGTGTGGTGCCCTTGTGTTGAGGCCGTGTGTGCGTGTTCGACTTTCCGGGCAGCTTTTTGTATTGATTTTTGTGTGTTATCTTCAATAAGGTAACATACTTTCTCAACCTTGTTGGTATACTATGTTTATAGTATAGATTAAATGCATGTTTGGGTTGTTTGATGATGATTATCTATGGTTTTATGTATGGTATATATATTCTGATTTTTATATGGTTTATATGATGTTTTGATGATGTTTTTCATGATTTTATGATTGAATATATGTTGTTTTATGTTCATGATTAATGTGTTAAAGTTTGATGAATTTTGGATGAGTTTAAGTTGAATTTTCGTGTGGCTTAATGATGATGATATGCGTGTGATGTATGGTAATTGGATGAGTTCTTGATTGAAGTTCTTGAATCTTGATTGAGTTCTTGATTGAAGATCTTGAATCTTGAATGAGTTCTTTATGAGTTCTTATTGAGTTCTTTGAATTCTTGATGAGTCTTGATGAGTTCTTGGTTGAATCTTGATAATTAAAGAAAGTTAAAGATTGAGTTGAAATTGATTAAAGAATGAATTTAAAGTAAAAGATTAATGTTGGTTAGACTCAAGATCAAGGCGCAAAGGCAATCTTGAGAATAACTTCGTGTTTAACTGGTTATTTTCAAGAATCAAGGCGCAAAGGCAAATCTTGAAAATAATTATGTTGTGAATGAATTGATTAAAATGGTTAAAGATTTAATTAATAATTAGCTTGATTTCATTTCTAGACGCCTAAAACTTAGAGTAAGATTCTTTGTTTTTGGGTTAAGACGTTGCCCCTATTCCATCCGCGGTATTGGGATAGTTGGAGTCATACTATGTGATCTTTCGTGGATTTCCAGTAAGATTGGTTTCACGGGACATGGATTTCCAGTAAGATTGGTTTCATGGGGTTTGAGAGTAAGATTCTCAAATCCAAGCATAGTAGAAAGTTCGATCGCGTAAGATGCGTGCGTACGAGCACAGTCCGGTCTAGTATATGAATGATTGCGCCAAAGATAGTTGATTAAGTTGGTTTGAGTCGAGTTCACGTTTTGGGTTGTTCTCGTACGTTGTTTAATAATATTGTTTGTTTGATTTATGCTATGTGCATGTGTATTCCCATTAGGGTGAGTCAGTTATGTTACTCGCCACTGATGGTGGACTGTTGTATGTTTTCAGGTATTTCTGATGACGATACTCTTGCTTAGCTTTGGGTTGGGCGAGCGACGTTTACTGTTTCTGTTATTTGATGTATTTCTTATTTCTGTTGTTTATAGATAGTATTGGCGTATTGTATAGACTTTATACGTTATTGTTGAACTCTTTATACGTTGTTTAGACTCTGACGTGTGGTTGGAGTTACTCATATTTTAGTATTCTTAATTTGACCTTTGGACTAGTATGTACAAACTAGTGGGTATTTGTACGTTTTTGGTTGATTAATAATATTCTCGAGGAATTAGTTTTAATTTCTTAAGTATTTGAGTTGTAGTTTATAACTATTCGACTCGTCGGTCTCTTCCGCGCCGATTTAAGCGAGTCGGGTCGTTACAGTTGGTATCAGAGCCGAATAGGTTTAAGTGAAGTTTTAGGATTTGAGTTAAACCCGGGAGTTGAGAGCTTCACTATTCCCGAGTGATCAAACCAAATTCTAGGTTAAGTAAAGGGAGAAGAGTGGGGTAGAAAGACCGGGATAAGACCTTTTCTATTTCTTTTCTTCCTTTGTTTTGATTACTTGACTTTGGTGGGGTATTTGACTGACATTTATCCTTTGTTATGTCTTTTTGTTGTGATGCGTTACAGCATGTCTACACCTCGCCGGTTGAGTACTGGACGACAGAGGTTGCGGGCACTCGAGGAGGCGATCCTTACGTTGGCGCACCATAGTCGTCATCCGCCGAGTACGCAGTCGACGTTCGACCGTATCGCACGTCATCGACCTTCGACATACGATGGGGTTGCCGACCCTACTACCTTGGAGAGCTGGATCCGCGAGATGGGGAAGCTCTTCGACGCGACGTTTTGTCCCGAGCACGAAAGGGTGCAGATCGCTGCATACTACTTACGTGGAGAGGCCGATAACTGGTGGACGTTAGCTAAGGACGCGTACCAGCCGTTTCATGCGATGTCTTGGACCGAGTTTATCGATAAGGTCCAGGAGCGTTTCTACCCCGACGAGTTGCGGTGGCAGAAACAGGAGGAGTTTCTTACTCTTGCACAGGGTAAGATGACTGTCCAGGCGTACACCGATCGATTTACGGAGTTTTCGAGGTTCGCTACGTCTGTGGTTCCGTCGGAGAAGGATCGGGTCAAATGCTACATCAAAAAGCTAGATCCGAGGATTCGAGTTCACGTGATCAGCAGTGGAGCGACGACGTTCCAGCAGGCCTACGAGGTAGCACTCGAGATTCAGGCATCGATGGCTGAGGAGGATTCGAGCAAGAAGAGAACTCCGGTTCCGACGACTACAACTTCGTTTAAAAAGCCCCGTTTCAGTGCACCTAGCAGTACCCCTCCGACCACGAGTTCGCGTAAGGGTGGTGATGGCTCGAAGTGTAGAGGTTGCGGCCGAGACTTCCATCCAGGGAAGAAGTGCGACGGTTCTCCGATCACTTATTTTACTTGCGGGAAGGTAGGCCATAAGGCGTCGACATGCCCCGAGAGGAAGCCAGATTCTGAGGTTAAGCAGCTTCCAGCACCGACGAAGACTCCGGTGAAGAACCGAGTCTACTGTATGACCGAGGCGGAGGCCGAGGTTCAGCCTGATGTCGTATCAGGTAGATTTCTTATCTCTGGTGTGTTAGCATTAGTTTTGTTTGATTCTAGTGCTACTGTTTCTTTCGTGGCTAGTAGTTTTGTCTCGAGGTCTAACCTTCGAGGCAGCCTTCCTGTTAATTCAATTATTACTCTCCCTTCCGGAGAGGATTTTGTTTGTCAGCGTGAATTCTGAGGAGTGCCTATCGTAATCGCTGGGGAGCAAGCGACGACCGATCTGAAGGAGTTTCCGTTGATGGAGTTTGATGTTATACTTGGTATGGACTGGCTGTCAAGGTATCGAGCGATCATTCGTTGCCGAGATCAGTCACTAACATTCCGAGGATCTCAGGGCAACCGAGTTACCTACTCTGGGTTTGTCCTTAAGAAAGGAGTAAAGGTAATCTCTGCCTTGAAGATGAGGAAACATCGCCAGAAGGGCGATATGGTGTATCTATGTCAGGTACGAGACTTGACTGAGGAGCATCTGTTGGACGATATTCCTGTAGCGAGGGATTTCAGAGACGTATTTCCTGATGAGCTACCAGGCGTTCCACCTGAGCGCGATGTCGAGTTTCATATCGACTTAGTACCCGGGACAGCGCCGATCTCGAAGGCACCGTACCGGATGGCACCATCTGAGTTATTGGAGTTAAAGACACAACTCCAGGATTTGATCGATAAGGGCTTCATTAGGCCAAGTGTTTCTCCGTGGGGAGCTCCTGTGCTCTTTGTGAAGAAGAAAGATGGTAGTATGCGCCTGTGCATAGACTACCGAGAGTTGAATCGGGTAACTATCAAGAATAAGTACCCGTTGCCTAGGATTGAGGACCTGTTCGATCAGTTGCGAGGAGCAGGAGTGTTTTCGAAGATAGATCTTCGATCTGGATAGCATCAGATTCCAGTCAAGAAAGAAGACATTCCGAAAACTGCTTTTCGTACTCGATACGGCCATTACGAGTTTGAGGTGATGCCCTTTGGCCTCACCAATGCGCCAGCCGTGTTCATGGACCAGATGAACTGGACGTTTCACCACTTACTCGACAAATGTGTCGTAGTATTTATAGATGATATCTTAGTCTATTCGAGAGATGAGTCTGAGCACACGGAACATCTCCGGATGGTACTCGAGATATTGAGGAGTCATAAGTGGTTCGCGAAACTCTCCAAGTGTGAGTTCTGGCTTCGCGAAGTAGCCTTTCTAGGCCATGTGATTAGCAAAGAAGGCATTAAGGTAGACCCAGCTAAGGTTAAGGCTGTGGTAGATTGGAGTAGCCCGAGAAATGTGGCGGAGGTTCGTAGTTTTCTGGGTTTGGCCGGATACTACCGACGTTTTGTCCAGGACTTCTCCAAGATTCCTAGGCCGATGTCTAGTCTCCTACAGAAGGAGGTCCGATTCGTTTGGACGGAGGCTTGCGAGCAAGCATTTCAGCAGTTGAAACAGAGATTAGTCTCTGCTCCGATTCTTACTCTTCCGAACGATGAAGAGGGCTTCGAGGTCTACAGTGATGCTTCGAAGAGTGGCTTAGGCTGTGTGCTCATGCAGGGTGGGAAGGTCATCGCTTACGCATCGAGACAACTGAAGGTGCATGAGCATAACTATCCTACCCATGACTTGGAGTTAGCGGCTGTAGTGTTCGCGCTCAAGATCTGGAGGCACTATCTCTATGGTGGTTCGTGTAGAGTATTTACAGATCACAAGAGCCTCAAGTACATCTTCACTCAGAAAGACCTCAATATGAGGCAGAGGCGGTGGCTTGAGTTGATCAAGGACTACGACCTGACGCTCAACTATTGCGAAGGTAAGGCGAACTTGGTTGTGGATGCGCTGAGTCGCAAACATCGCTTGAGCTTCAGTAGAAGTCGTGGTTCCGTCAGACTTCGTCTGACATCGATAAGTGCCGAACCTGATTTAATTCGAGAACTGCGCGAGGGTCAACAGAACGACCCGCAGCTTGCTAGGATTCGAGAGGCTATACGGCAAGGTAAAGCCGTAGGTTTCGAGATCCCTTCTGATGGTGGTATGCGCTTTCGAGGGAGATGGTGTGTACCGGACTGTTCTGACCTTAGGAACAGGATCTTGTCCGAGGCACATAACTCGCCTTATTCTGTTCATCACGGTGGTAATAAGCTTTACCAGGATCTTAGGGGCCAGTTCTGGTGGCCTAAGATGAAGAGGGATGTAGCGGAGTTTGTTGCTCGGTGTTTGACCTGTCAGAAGGTCAAGATTGAGCATCAGAGACCAGGAGGTCTGTTGCAGCCACTACCTATTCCGACCTGGAAATTTGAGTCGGTATCTATGGACTTCGTAGTGAGCTTACCCACTTGCAATGGCTTGAATGCTATTTGGGTCATAGTGGATAGGTTGACTAAGGTCGCTAGATTCATTCCGATGAAGATGACCTGGTCGATGGAGCGTCTAGCTGAGGCGTACACTCAGGACATAATCCGACTTCACGGAGTTCCGAGGGAGATTGTTTCTGATCGGTATCCGAGATTTCTGTCTCGTTTCTAGAAGTCAGTTCAGGAAGCCTTTGGGACGAAGTTGAAGTCGAGCACCGCTTTTCATGCGGCGACTGATGGTCAGACTGAGAGGACCATCCAGACTTTGGAGGATATGCTACGAGCATGTACTCTGGAGTATCACCAGTCTTGGGTACGTATGCTCTGCTTGATAGAGTTCTCCTATAACAATAGCTATCACTCCAGCATTGAGATGGCTCCGTACGAGGCCCTGTATGGCAGGAAATGTCGGAGTCCTATATGTTGGAATGATATCAGTGATACTGTGGCTTTAGGACCTGAGATGGTACGCGATACTATCGAGAAGGTCCGAGTCATCCGGTCTAAGATGCAGGCCGCTCAGAGTCGTCAGAAATCCTACGCCGATAATCGACGTAGACCGCTGGCCTTCGAGGCAGGTGACAAAGTCTTGCTTAAGGTTTCGCCATTCAAGGGAGTGGTACGCTTCGGTCAGAAGGGGAAACTCCGACCGAAATATGTGGGACCTTACGAGATACTTGAACGAGTTGGGGAGGTGGCATATCGATTGGCATTACCACCTAGTTTGGCTAATGTACATGATGTATTCCATGTTTCCCAGCTAAGGAAATATGTACATGATCCTACTCATGTGATTACAGCGGACCCGGTCGTGATCGAGCCGAATCTGACTTACGAGGAACGACCCGTCCAGATCTTGGATCGGGAAGAGAGGACCCTGCGGCGTAAGCAGGTACCGCTTGTCAAGGTGTTGTGGAGAAATCAACACCATGAAGAGGCGACTTGGGAGACGGAAGCGTCCATGCGGCAGAAGTACCCGGAGCTGTTCGTTGGGGAGCGATCTCCTGCACCTTGAAATTTCGGGACGAAATTTCTTTAAGGAGGGGAGGTTGTAATGACCCAGATTTTTATTGGTATTTTTGCCGATAATTATGTGTAATTATGTGTATTTATGTGCTAGTTCAAATTTTCTTTTGAACTATTTATTTTATTTTATATGAATAATTTCGATTTAATTCGAATTATTCTATTTGCAGTTATTATTATTTGTGTTAATTATTATTTAATTAATTAGAATTTTTATTATTTTATTTTCTAATTAATTATTTAATATTTTGGGCTAAATCGATTATTGCATGATTAATCATGCGGTTTTTGCAAATTAGCCCGATGGATCACGAGAGCCCATTTTAGGCCCATTTTCCTTCTCTTGGCCGGTTTCTAGGAGGCATGGCAAGGTTTGCCACTTGCCTTGTGTTCACACCTTAACTAACTCTATATATAGATGAGTTAGTAAGGCTTGAGGATCTATTTGCTCATTTGCCATCCTAACACATTTGCCATCAAAATTCAAAGACAAAACTCCCTTCCATTTGCTCATCCTCACACGCCATTTTTGGAGCAATTGAACCCATCAATTGTTCATCATCTTTCCTAGCCCAAAACTTAAAGATTCAAAGTCTATTGATCTTTAAGTATTCAAACACAATCTTAAACACAATCATTTCATTCAAGATCTCTAGTTCGGGATTGGTTTTGGGTTCGTGTTCGTGTGCACGTGTGGGTGTTCGAGTGGGTGCTGTGTGTGAAGACCGTGGCTGTGCAGTGGGTCCGTGGCAGTGGTGTTCGTGGGCCGTGTGTGCGTGGTGCAGTAGCCGTGCAGTGGTGCCGTGTGGGTGTGGCCGTGTTCGTGTGGTTGAAGCGAAGCCGTGCTCGTGTGGTGCCCTTGTGTTGAGGCCGTGTGTGTGTGTTCGACTTTCCGGGCAGCTTTTTGTATTGATTTTTTTGTGTTATCTTCAATAAGGTAACATACTTTCTCAACCTTGTTGGTATACTATGTTTATAGTATAGATTAAATGCATGTTTGGGTTGTTTGATGATGATTATCTATGGTTTTATGTATGGTATATATATTCTGATTTTTATATGGTTTATATGCTGTTTTGATGATGTTTTTCATGATTTTTATGATTGAATATATGTTGTTTTATGTTCATGATTAATGTGTTAAAGTTTGATGAATTTTGGATGAGTTTAAGTTGAATTTTCGTGTGGCTTAATGATGATGATATGCGTGTGATGTATGGTAATTGGATGAGTTCTTGATTGAAGTTCTTGAATCTTGATTGAGTTCTTGATTGAAGATCTTGAATCTTGAATGAGTTCTTTATGAGTTCTTGTTGAATTCTTTGAATTCTTGATGAGTCTTGATGAGTTCTTGGTTGAATCTTGATAATTAAAGAAAGTGGTTTAATGGTTAAAGAAAGTTAAAGATTGAGTTGAAATTGATTAAAGAATGAATTTAAAGTAAAAGATTAATGTTGGTTAGACTCAAGATCAAGGCGCAAAGGCAATCTTGAGAATAACTTCGTGTTTAACTGGTTATTTTCAAGAATCAAGGTGCAAAGGCAAATCTTGAAAATAATTATGTTGTGAATGAATTGATTAAAATGGTTAAAGATTTAATTAATAATTAGCTTGATTTCATTTCTAGACGCCTAAAACTTAGAATAAGATTCTTTGTTTTTGGGTTAAGACGTTGCCCCTATTCCATCCGCGGTATTGGGATAGTTGGAGTCATACTATGTGATCTTTCGTGGATTTCCAGTAAGATTGGTTTCACGGGACATGGATTTCCAGTAAGATTGGTTTCATGGGGTTTGAGAGTAAGATTCTCAAATCCAAGCATAGTAGAAAGTTCGATCGCGTAAGATGCGTGCGTACGAGCACAGTCCGGTCTAGTATATGAATGATTGCGCCAAAGATAGTTGATTAAGTTGGTTTGAGTCAAGTTCACGTTTTGGGTTGTTCTCGTACGTTGTTTAATAATATTGTTTGTTTGATTTATGCTATGTGCATGTGTATTCCCATTAGGGTGAGTCAGTTATGTTACTCGCCACTGATGGTGGACTGTTGTATGTTTTCAGGTATTTCTGATGACGATACTCTTGCTTAGCTTTGGGTTGGGCGAGCGACGTTTACTGTTTCTGTTATTTGATGTATTTCTTATTTCTGTTGTTTATAGATAGTATTGGCGTATTGTATAGACTTTATACGTTATTGTTGAACTCTTTATACGTTGTTTAGACTCTGACGTGTGGTTGGAGTTACTCATATTTTAGTATTCTTAATTTGACCTTTGGACTAGTATGTACAAACTAGTGGGTATTTGTACGTTTTTGGTTGATTAATAATATTCTCGAGGAATTAGTTTTAATTTCTTAAGTATTTGAGTTGTAGTTTATAACTATTCGACTCGTCGGTCTCTTCCGCGCCGATTTAAGCGAGTCGGGTCGTTACACTTATGAACCAAAGTGTGGATTCGGGGAAGATGGTACTAATGCAATAAAGTGTATCACATTAGCGGCCCTTTGACAAGGCATCTACTTTAAGGTTCAAACAACTTATTTAACAATCAGACACCATGCAATATAATATGACAAGATTAATTTACAACAATAAAAATTAGATCTTTTATTAAGTGATCACAAAAAGACTACTTTTAAAGCCAAGTTTATTTAGAACATAATTTTAATGAAACAACCTAAACATGCTTAGATTAAAGAATTATCTTTGTTAATGTGACCAAACAATAAAAAGAACAATAAAGATTCAATTTTTAAGCCTTTAACAATTATATGGTGATTAGGGTTTTTTTTTTTTAGAAAAACATATCAAATCCGCCTTGGAAATCAAGAATTAGCACGCCTTGTCCTAGTTTCACCAACCTTCCTTGCCAGAATTTAAAAGACTCTATTATTTTAGAAAGAGTTTTTAGAGAGAAGTATTTTTTTTATGATTATTGCGTGCCTTTTTTTTATGATGGGAGAAGACCCTATTTATAGGAAAATGTGTCATCAAAATACCACAAAACAGATCTAATCTTTTATTACTAATCCTAATATGAAAACTAGTTGACAACTAATTAAAAATAATATCTTCTTTTAAAAAACTTATGACATCTTTTTTAAACCAATTAAAACACATCTATGACTCACTAAGATCAATCAAAATAAATCTATGACTAAAAAAAGCTAATATTTTATTTTAGAAAACTCATACTCCCTTCGTAACATTGATCATTGTAAATATTTGACTTTTTTTGTATTTTGACTGAGCAATTTAAGGGTGTTAACGAACAAATTAATCAAAATGATTTTAACACAAATAACTTATGATCTCAATCTTACTTGTGTTAAAATCATTTTGATTAATTTGTTCGTTAACACCCTTAAATTGCTTGGTCAAAATACAAAAAAAGTCAAATATTTACAATTCGATATTACGGAGGGAGTAATATCTTTTCAAAAATCTCAAAATACAACTAAGAAATCAGATTTTTCTTAAAGATAAACCGAAGTCAAAACAGATCCATTATTTTGTGAATAGGAGTAAGAAAACCGTTTAGAAAACAGATTTATCCATAAAAAAAATAACCAGAAAAATAGTTGTACGGAAAATAAGCCGCAAAAAGGATAAAAACTCAGAAATTGTGCCTGGCGCCACTGAGGGTGGCGCCACTAGTTGGGCCCAGTTCTGGCCCCTTCTGTAGATCCATGTGGGTCTACAAGTTAGTTTCGTAGATCCATGCGGGTTTACAGGTCAGTTCTGTAGATCCATGTGGGTCTACATGTCAGTTTAGCCCGATTTTGCGATTTTTTGTAAAAACTTATTTTTTAATGAAAATAAAATAAATAAATAAATAAATTAAATTAAATTAAATTAAATTAAAATTAAATTAAATTAAATAGTATATTATAAAATAACTAGCAAATGGTCTCCACTCTGCGTGTCTCGATTTCTGCGAATTGGAAGTTTATAAGCTCATCATTAAAACCCGGACTAATCGCCCGTGCACAATCAGTATAATTGCAAATTGGCACAACCAATAATATTAAAATGAATATTATCGTCATAAAATACTAAAAAATGACATTTATTATTTTCCACTAAAGTAGCGAAAATTGCTAATAATTAAATAATTACCCCAACACTAGAAATCGTAATTAGTTGAAGTACTATTCAATTATTATAAAAAAGGCAAATTAAGACGACAAAATTTGGCGTCTACAATTAGCCACCACTTTGATTGAGTCTAAAGAGATGAAGTCTTGTAAGACGAAAATAAAAGTATCATTTTCAAGGAATGCTCGAAAATGCGGTGGTAAGAAATTAGCAACTAATCATGCTTTTTCTTGACCATAATAAAGTACCGAGGTTCGAAAGTGTACGAGCCTAGGAACGTGCACAGGTAACAGCTAAGAATAAAATATGATAGTGAAGATTTTTCAATCATGACACCTAAGAAACACAAATAAAAGGATAAAAGGTTGATAGTGAAGGTTTTGAAACGTGAACCTAAGAGACACGAATAGTGAAGGTTTTGAAAGGTGAACCTAAGAAACGCAATTGATAGTGAAGGTTTTGAAATGTGAACCTAAGAAACACAAATAATGAAGGTTTTGAAATGTGAACCTAAGAAACACAAATAGTGAAGGTTTTGAAATGTGAACCTAAGAAACACAAATAGTGAACGTTTTGAAATGTGAACCTAAGAAACACAAATAGTGAACGTTTTGAAGTGTGAACCTAAGAAACACAAATAGTGAAGGTTTTTAATTGTGAACCTAAGAAACACAATAGTGAAGGGTTTTTTTTTTTTTAATTTTTTAATTTTTTTATTGTGAACCTAATAAACACGAATAGTGAAGGTTTTTTTATTGTGAAACTAAGAAACATGAATAGTGAAGGTTTTTTTATTGTGAGCCTAAGAAACACGAATAGTGAAGGTTTTTTATTGTGAACCTAAGAAACACGAATAGTGAATAAACGGATTTGCTAGGCAGGGATCCTAAAAATAGTAGGTAAAAATAGTGTGTAGCATAGGCAGTGAAATTGACGACAGGCGTCGGAACCTATGGCGAGTAGATAAAATGTCCTACAAAAATGTATGTGTGAATAAATTTGTGAATTTAGTGTGTTTACGATAAAAATAGGCAATAATGATTATTCCTTCAATCATATTTCAAGTGAGGAATTTAATTTGCAGACCAAAAGACAGTGGACAATGCAATAATAAGTAATGGGCTAAAATCTGGTGCAAAACCAAAATTCAGAGCCCACATAAACTGGACTGGATCGAAAACAACGAGCCAAAAATGACAGAAAAGGGGGTGGCGCAGGTGAGAATTGCGCTAGCCCAAGAATTTCATAGCAGCGCTACTGAGGGTAGCGCTGGCGACAAATTCTGCGGAATTCGCCACGCGTCGCGCCGTGACTGGCCCAGGAGATTACCATATCTTCTTTGTCTCCCCATTTGTGTAACACCCCAATAATTCTCATCAAATTATAAATGCTATTTTCAAGAAATACTGAGAATTATCAAAGTATTACCGCCACATGTGGAAACGTATCGCCTTACTCAGAATTTTGCAGCGGAAATAATAAAATAGAACATAAGTTGAGTAAAAGAAAGTTAAATCTATTACAACTTGGAACCATTGAGGCCCTGGAATTATTAAATCAACTCAAACGAAAGATCTTGTAAAATAATCCAACCTAGATAAAAAGGAATGTTTAAAATTAACCAAACTATAAAATTAAATTAAATTTGGGAAATATTTCTCAAAATTTATTAATGTTGGGAATACCGCTCATCACTCAAGCCGATAATCGTCCCTGAATTCCTGCACAAACTTACCTTGACCCTGAACGACTGCTCACCAATAATTGGGTCATCACAGGGTCAAGATATTAACAAGACCAAATTTGTACGGCGTCAGCAAAGCTGAGTACGACAATTAAATAAGCATACAGATCTATTGCATATAAAAATCACGTCAAAAATTAATTGCTATGGTGAGTAATTAGCTATTATTCCCTTGTTAAACACATTGTTTATTAGGTGGCCCTCTAGAGCCGAAGCCAGTGTAAGCACCGGGCGAGTTGTCTATGCCTAGAAGGTGACAATGGGAGCTACCCATGTCACAAATAAAGGAATGAGCTCAATCCGCTAATGGAACACGTGGATCCTTCAGTTCCCTTAAAGTCACGAGTCCTGCCGTGACCCCAACCCACATCTATGCCAATACTCACGACGTGCACTTGTCGAGAGTTTTAATGCTTACCCGAATCTTTCACTTTAAGTGATTAGTGTCTTGAGAGTTGTTACACATAACAAGCACACACATACAATTCACATAACACTTGTTTTAATTTGTTGTTCAGATAAAACACACTGAACTCTTGTCTATTTAGCGAGATTCCCATTAAGAACTTATGCCTTAAGTGGTATCCCAAAGCTACTAAAAGGGCATGAAATATTCGGAGAATCTATTCATGCATTACTAATAAACTTGAAAGGGACAACCTGTCCATATGCAAAATAAATTGCTACTAATAAACTTGAAAGGGACAACCTGTCCATATGCAAAATAAATTGCTACTAATGAAGCATGAAATATTCAAACAACCTATTCATGCAATATTCTCTTTTATAAACGGGAACATGAAATAATCCTTCCTATTATTTTCTTAATTGGTTTGCAAACACAGGTTATACAAACAATTAAATTCACCACAAACAGTCATGTTCCACAAATTCACATATCTTGACAATCATGATAGAAATACGCAAAGTCCTAACATGATACTACGTCTGAAAACTTATCAATCACACGTACCTCGAATAAACTTGGCGGTACTCCACCTTTTCTCTTTAGAACTCGCCTAAGTAATATTCCTCGCCTAAAATATATAAGATAAACTCATTATATTAAACTCAAGTCCTTTAAAATATCCAGCAGCTCTAACCTATCCTAAATAATTACTAGATAATAATATAGTTAAATAATTATATATGTATATATATACATTCTTTAATCCAAGATATTTAAAAGAAAATTAATAAAATAAAAGAATAAAAGATTTTTTTTATATATATACATATAATATGCGTGAACTGCTACCTACGGTGATGGTCGACGACGACAGGGGCAGTAGGAGGCGGCTCGGGGCAGCAGGTAGCGGCTACGGTCAGATGGTCCTCAGCGACGCGGCTGCGGTGGTGGCGGTGCCGCGGTGGTGCTGCGTGGGTTTAAAAAGGTTTTTTTTTTTTTTTAGAAAGCCGAGTGCAGCAGGGCAGTCGAGCCGGCGGTTGTGGGGATCGACGAGGGTCGGCGACTTATCACGGTGGTGGTAGTTTGGTGGAGGTCGAAGGTAGTGGTGGTTATGGAGGTTGAACATTGAAGATGAGTTTGAAATGATTTGTTTTTTTTTTTCTCTTTTTCTTTTCCTGTACTTCACGGTGAGAGGGAGTGGGTGAATGATTTTCTTTTTTTTTTTTTTTTTTTTTTTGCTTTTAGGCTTCTGACCTGATTTGGTTCACCTAGGGTATATATAATGGTTAAAGCTGAAAAATTAGGGTTTTCCATTAGGTCGGGCTTGTGACAGAGGGCCTAAAACTTTTATACCTTTTCAACCTAAATATATATTTTTATGTATACGAAGTATATAATTTTTTTTTTGTACAACACCCAAAACAGATAATTAAAACCTTTAAACTTAATTTAAATACGCCCCAAAAATTTCTTATAAAAATAATTTAAGACTTTTAAAATATTAATATTTCCATAAAATAAAATAATTAAATTATTTTATAAATCTCAATCCAGAAAACGCATAAATATCTGTTTAACGGTATAAAAATCGCGTACTTATGTATAAATAATTCTATATTAGGATATAAAAATACGGGGGATTACAATTTGACCGGCTTTGACTCCGTGAATGAAGTGCATTCGTGAGTAAATAATGATGACTTTTGAGAAATCTCTACAAAGTCTTAAGTGAAGTCTTTTATAGTCCAAATAAGTGGACTGTACAGTGTTGAGCAAATGGGCTTTAAATCATTCTTTGAAAGTGCTTGTTTGTAGTCCCCAGTATTTTGCAATGAATGCAAAGGGTAACGTATTGAGGAAAGTGCTTAAAGTATGTTTGTAGCCCCTAGTATGTTACAATGTATGCAAAGGGTAATGTATTGAGGGAAGTGCTCAAAGTATGAAGTTGCTTAATGTAATACTCGATGAGATTAATGGTGCTAAGCATTGCAAATCAAGGGGAGGGTATCCGACTTACTCCCCCTAAAAAGACGAACATAGAAAGCACATAAACAAGAAATCTAACTATCACATAGACTAGACACGTCTAATAGTTAATAAGGTTAAAAGCATTCACAAGAATGTTGCGAATGGTCTAGGGATAAGCCCCCAATGCAAGAAGGCTTACGCTAAAGCTTATAATGACGCAAGAAAATGTGCGCTAGATGCCTAATTCGTGTAGGAGATGAGGTACTGGTACTACCTGTTGAGGACAACGTGGGTATGAGTGGAAGCAAGGTGGTGACACTATTTGTCATAGGTTAATGGGAGAAGGGTTGCATGGTCAAGGCACATGGGTGTTTGTAAGATTAGACCTTGTGAGCAAAACTCATGGTGAGTGTATGTAGCTAGGATGTAGCTTTATTGAAACTCTTTCTTTATTTTCTTTTTACCTTTCTTTTCATTTTTGTTTTGTTTTTCTTCTCCTTTTATGCTAAGCATGGGGACTCTAGACTGGACCGTGGAGAGTTAGGCTTGGAGATCAAATGGGCCAACGTATGTGAGTGAGATGTTCAGTATGTGGCGTAAGGCCATGTGTGTGAGTGATATGTTGGGTATAGATCACGTGGCAAGTGTGCCACAAGGATTTTTTTTCTTTTGATGACTAACTTCTTCGAGATTTCATTATGGCAGAGGAAGGATTGTATCTTGAATTAGTGTGCAATAAGTCGCATGCTCAAAGTAATTGTGAGAATGACTCTAAAAAATGATAGAGATGTTGAGTGATATGGAAGATATAATATAGAGACGAGAAACAACAATGATAAGTGGGATGGAATGAAGACACGACATGAAAAATGAGAAGAAATTTATGTGGATGTGGTATAGAGAAAACGAGGAGTGATTTTGTAGATGAATTGCGAAAGAGATGAGGAGCGAGTTCTTTTTCGTAGATGAAATAAAGAAAAGTTGGGAAGAAGGAGAATGACTCTAAGAAATCTATTTTAGAGAAAGACTGACTCTAAGGGAGAATGAGAATGAGGAGTAGTGTGAGAGATATAATGAGATACAATGTTTCTATGGAATAGAGAAAAGTATTGTGTGGAAGTGAAGGAAAGATGAGTCGTCTTGCTTTGTTCTTGTTAATTTTTCTTTTAAGGCAATGTTTGGGACGTGATTTGTTGCGTCCTCGATGGTGACATGACCGAGCCTTGATAGGTGGCCTATGTATCTCAAATGAGAATCAGGTCGTGTGTAGTTCTAGAGGTTGTTTGAATGACTTAAGAGATCTAGATCAGATCTTATGATCTAAGGACCGATTTGCGAGACCTTAAATTAGTTCAACTAGCAAATGTTCTATTTGCAGAATTGTATAGATTATTATAGAGTTTAAAGGTGAAACTCGAATGTGACTACATGAGATAATCGTGGAAAAATAAGAATAATTAAGACCGCGCCTCTTTAAAGGTTGCATACGTATCCATGTTGGAATCAGGTCTTACGTAGCTCTAATTTTTTGTAGTGATTTAATGCTTGTGGATTTAGGCACAATTTTATAGGCATGCCTCATTGAGGACTTTTATGGTTGTAATGTGGTTAGGTTGTGGGTTTAGGAAAGAAAGGGATGTGAAGGCTCAAAATTCCCATGATGATGCCCCCAAGGTAGTGTGCTAGCTTTTGAGATAAGGACAACACTGTGATGGATTTTGTAGAATTTGGATATTGGATTCTTTGCAAGATTTGTTTTGATGATTTCCCCCCATTTTAATGCAATAATGTTAAGGCCTTGAAGATATGGAATATGGTATTATTTTGGCCTTGTTAGGAACTTGATGTTTGGTGCATTTTTTGGCTTTGGATAGCTTGGGGTTCTTTTTAGTAATAACGCACTAGGAGTCGCATTCAGGAATTTTGGCATAGGTGCGAGTGGTACCTATACTAGTTTCAACACCTTTTTTACTTTATTTTATTTATTTATTTATATTTTTTTTGCGTTTTTTTTACTTCTTTTTTTTCTTTAAGGTGTTGCCCTTTACTTGATTTTTGCTGCTCATTGAAAATGTTTGAGCTTGGTTGTCACTCTTTTTTAAATTGCTAAGCACACTCCCATTCCCTAGGGTTAGGATGATGTAGGTGGAAAGAAATAAGGCCATTGTGTTTAGGCTCAAAGGGGTTACCAAAGAAAGTGGATATATATAAAGGGTTAAGGAATGGTATTGTGGTTACAAAGCGCCTCTTATGTTGGTGTGTGTACCTTTATCATTATAAGTGAACTTGGCGTGAGCCCCCTATATTGTAAAACCTAAGATGGGTCCCTTAATTTAAATTGGCTAAGTGAGCCCCCATTATTGAACAGTTTTAATATTAGTAACATGGTTCATTGTTCATTGTTGTCATTCAATTAAGTACATTGCCTTTGTTCATTGTATATTTGATGATTGATTAGCAAGATAAGTGAAGAGAGAATAGTGAAGCATAAGATGAAAGAAGAGAAGTGAAGTATATGATGCATAAATTCACTTTTATTAATAGCAAGAATAGAAATTACATGATAGAAAGGCTTACAAGTCTTGAGACAAGAAAATAAAGAACATGGATGAATGAAAGGTAAAGAATCTAAAACTAGACTCGATTTCTAAGCTAGACTCTTGACACTTTGAGCATGGACTTGAGCTTGAGATGGCACATGGATGAGTGGGTCATGAGTCTTCGTTTCATAGCTAGTCATGATCTAAGCATTTGAATGGAATGATTAGATTGATTTTTAAACATTCGATTGGAGCGTTCAATCTAAGGAAGTGATTCGCTGATCCCAAAGCTCAAAGGCTATTCTTATATTGGAAGAATGAGCCTTCCATTTTCGATCATGTCTTGGATTACATGCTTAAGGACCCAACATTCTTCAGTATCATGTCCTCTTCTTGATGGTATCGGCAATAGGCGTTGTAGGCGTCGGCCTGAACTTAGCCTACGTCGATGTAATTAAATTACCCGCATGTGATGTGAGTTGGGGAACGTTGTCGAGTTGAGGGGATCGCCACCGTGCCTAAGGCAGGTTCATCACGGTGCTCTGAAACATTGGTGCCATAATAATGGCCCCATCTGATCTGATAACCAGGATGGGTTTGGGGAAAGGGTACGGTTCGAATCATTGACTCAAGATCCGCCTGCCTGAGGCGGCCTCTACTCGGTCTCATTGTAGTGCCATTCATCATAACAATTGGATATAAACAACCTAGCAAATTGTCCTAATTAGCGTATTAATCCTAAGATTAACTATGTGGGTTGCTATTAGTACAAATAACAATGGATAAGGCGTTCACTTTGTTATTAGTCAATGTTAAACGGTACCTAAAATCCGGTTGTCCAAAATTATCTAACTTTATGTGATAAACAAATTAATTCCGGTCTTTGTTATTAAACAATAAATAAAAGAGTGTGATGGCATGAATAAAAATATGTACAATAACAATAAAAGGTCGAAAATTGAATAAAAATAATAAAAAAAAAGTCGTTAATTAAAAAAAGTTAGTAAAAGTTCGATTTAATTCCTACATATTTACATGAACCTAAAACTAAGTGAGTTTCTACATCTTTTAATAATTTTAATTAAAAAAAAGTTAAAGTGGAAATTAATTCAAATTAATTAAAAAAAGGTGATTGAAATTGAAATAAAGAGGGTCTCAGATTGTGTACCTTGTATGCGCGGCGGTCGAAACTATCACGAAAATAGTATGCTAAAAGTGTCGAAGGGTGTTGAAACTGATGGAAGAACTAAATTAAAACGGGAAATGATTTTGGCACTCCCTAATTTGATTTTGGCACTCCTCCTCTCACATGAATAGTAATATTAAGGAGTGCCAAAATCAAATTGGGGAGTGCCAAAATCACTCCCCACTTAAAACAAGTTTGTGATGATGAATTGATGATGTGAGTGTACGTGAGTTTGTCACTTTGTGGGATTTTGGGGAAATATGGTGATATGAGTATGCGTGTATGATGTATGTTAATGGGGTGTCAATTTGTCATTTAAAATGACTGTTTTTTTTTTATTTAAAAACTGATTGTACTGTTTTTATATTAAAAAAACTGAATGTTTTTAATTTAAAAAAAAAATTGTTTTTTTTAATTGAAAAAAATGCAATTTTTTAAATAAAAGAAAATTTGATTTTTTTAATTAAAAAAAAAGAAAATGGTTTTTTAATATTTTTTTCTAATAAAAAACTATTTGTTAATTAAAAAAATCTATTTTTAAAAAAGTAAAACTGAATACCGTGTAACCCGGTTTTCAAAAATCATGACCCGGATCCGACCCGATACTGTTATTTTATTGCTCCACTACATAAATGAATAAAATAATGGAGAGAAAAAAGTTGTCCCCAGAACTTATTTCTTTTTAATCATTATCTTCTCTCTCTTGTTTAACATTAATTACATACTCAAAAAGACAAAACCCCACTCCTTAAAAAAGTAAGAAAAGCTTTATGGTGTAATCTTTAAGGGAAGGAGGGAGTAGGTAGGAGTGGCGGTATTAGAGTATGGGTCAGAATTAGGCATGTAATTGTGTGTAGTATATATATATACATATATATTTTTTTTATTTATTTATAGGAAAATTTGATGGGAATAATCCCAACTTTGACACCTCTGCTCATTTTGGTCCCTACTTTGGATTATCTCAATATAATCCAAAGTTGCACAACTTCTTCTCCAATTGGTCCCATTTACCTATTACCTGTTGAACTGGTACAAACCTTTTTTTTAGTTTTATTTTGGGCAGCAAGTGACTTCATTTGGAACCACATTCACTCTCTCTCTTTTATTGACACTCCAAATTCACATACTCTCTCTCTCTCATCAACACTCTGCTTCACTCCACACGTTGAAGACGCCACTGAAGACGCCATTGAAACCCTGGAAAACACTTTTTGGTACGCCATTGTTGCTTCACTTCAGAATTTTTGGTAAGTTCATCAAATTATATCACAGAATTAGGTTAAAATTTTATTGTTTAGTTAATCATTTTTGGCAAATATATTTAAGTAAAAGGAAATTAGGTTAAATTAATTGAATTTGAGTGTCTGTAAATCAGGTTTAAATGTTTAAATTTTGTCACATTGTTGGTTTTTTCTGCATTTTAGACTTGAATTAGGTTAAATTAATTGAAAATGAATTACGAAAATTTGATGGTTTTATTGTTTTCTGCATTTTTAATTTTTTCTCTTTTCATGATTGTTTCAGTTCTGGGTTTGGTTGAAATGGAATCTACACTTACATTGAAATTTTGGCATGGTGGGGAGTTCAAAAGAGATAAATTTGGGTGTTTCATTTATGTGGGTAGGAAATTCAAAACAGTAGCTGTTGATCCTGATTTGTTGGGTTGGTGGGATTTGTTAGACATGGCTAAGTCTTGTGGGGGATATACCAATATTAATTCTATCAAATATCACATTCCTAGTCAAGATTTAGCTACTGGTTTGAGGGATGTGTACAATGACGTTGAGGTGAGGCAAATGGTTGAGTTGGGTTTAAAGCATAGGACTTTGAATCTCTATGTTGTACATGGGGAGGATGCAGATGTTGTGCTGGAAACCAATTCACAAAATGTTAGCCCACAAAAGCCCTTAACTAGCCCAAGAAAGAAGCTTACCCCAAAAAGACCCCCTATTACCAGAACAAGAAATGGGCCTTCCAATACTGAAAGTAGCCCACCAATCAAGATTCCAAGCCCACCAGAGAACTTACCAAGTCCACAACCATCAAAACTTGTTTCCAAAAAAAACTTACCCACCAGGACAAGCCCAAGGTTTAAAGCAAAATGTGATGGGGGTGAAAACAACAGCTCTTCTGTGCCACATCATAATGCTGACATTGATTCTACACCATCCATGTGGGGTCCACAAACCACATGCTCTCAAGCACGTACTTTGACCAGTCTTAAGATTCCAAAAATTTTCAAAACAAGTACTTCTATCCCTAATTTTTTTAACATTGCTAGTGATAAAGACAAGGAAGCACAGATTGCTAACCACCCCACCCCTCCTTCCCAAATACCACATACTTCCCCACAACATGATACACCACAGACTTCCCAACATCTAGATACACCACATGTTGACATTCCCATCCAAACTTCTGAAATACAACAGAAAATTTTAAATCCTAACAAGGAGTTCATAACTATAGAAGTTCCTGATGGCTATGAATGGGAAGATCCAGGTATTGGAGATGATTGGGAAGAGGCTGATGATGAAGAAACTGGCTTAGGTTATGAAGGGGGTGATGATTCAGATGATTGGGAAGAGCCTGATGATGAAGCTGAGCATGATGATGAAGATGTGTATGGTACTCATGATGATGATGAATTGACAGATTTATGTGCTAAGGGGTTAGATGATTTGGAGGGTGATGACTACAACCTTGTAGCTGATGAAAACTTGGATGAGAATGGGTCAGACACATCTGATGAGGATTATATAGCTACAAAGGTAAAGGTCAAGGGTTGTAACAAACATCTTTTGGAAGTTGCACAACAATTACATAGTTTAGTTATAGAAAAAGGGGTGTTGGGGAAACAAAATGAAGCCACTGTTGATGGGGAAAAAGAAGGACCTGTGAGTGACTATGATGATTTAGAGCAAGACATACACACCCCACCAAACAGTGATGAAGATGAAACAATAACTGATAGGAGAAGTAGGAGGGGGAATTTGGTAAGTGAAAAAACAGATTGGAAGACATTTGAATGGAAGGTTGGGAAAAGGTTTCCCACTAGGGACAAGTTCAAACAGGCTGTTGTAACATCTGGGATATTGTTGGGGAGAAACCTCAGTTTTTTGGTTAGTAACAAGAACAGAGGAGAAAGAGTAGGTGTTAAGTGCTTGGGTAATTGTCCTTTTAAGCTTTATGCATCTAGGGACTCTAGAAGATGTACTTATGTTGTGAAGAGTGTTGTGAATGAGCATAGTTGCACTAGAACCATGGATAGAAATAGGCAATTAAAGTCCACATGGGTGGCAGAATAGTTTCTTGAAGTTTTCAAAGCAAGGTCACATTGGCCTGCTGCAGATATCCAGGAGAGCATTAAGTTGGCCTACTATGTCATGGTGAAGAGGGATTTTGCCTATAAGGTGAAGTATTATGATCATAGGATGTTGCATGGGTCAATGAAACATTATGCCAAGATTGGTAGGTATTTACAAGCATTGATGAAGGCAAGTTCTGGAACAATTATATAGAGCTGAAGACTGACCCTCTTCAAAATGTGATGCCACCTGTTTTTCAGCGACTTTTTATTTGGTTTGAAGGTCTTCAAAAGGGGTGGAAAGAGGGATGCAGAAATGTCTTATGTGTCGATGCATGTTTCATTAGAACCTTCCTAGGAGGGCAGCTTTTAGCTGCAGTTGGTCGAGATGGAAATGAACAGATGTTTCCAGTGGCTTGGGGTGTGGTAGAGGGAGAAAACAATGACTCATGGGCCTGGTTTTTCAACCATATAAAGAATTGCCTGGATCTTAAAGATGGAAGTGATTGTGTAATTATTTCAGATGAGCATCAGGTTAGTTTCTATTATTATATTAAATTATTTATTATACTTGTTACATTTGGTAATTCATTTATTGATTGTAATTATTGATTATTAAATTGTTGATTGTAATTCTTTTATGTTTATAAATATATATTCTCAAAATATGGTAAAATTATTTGTTTAAAATTGAAATAATACTTTATTGCAAATATTTAGGAAATATTCAAATAAAATCATCATTTAACACACTTTTTTTTTCCATTTGTAGTCCATTTTGAATGTTTCTGTTGCTGTTGTTCCTAAGGCTGAGCACATACATTGTGCGAGGCATATATTTGCACTTTGGCACAAAGCATACAGGGGAGATGAGTACAAGCTCCTGTTTTGGAAAATAGCCAAGGCTTATAACCTTGCTGACTATACAGAAGCATTAGAAGAGTTAGAAAATGTGAACCAATCTGCTGCTGATGCATTTAGGGCTTTTAATCCTGAATTGTTCTGTAGAGCATTCATGGATGCAAAGGTGAAGACTGATGCTATCACTAACAACATGGCCGAGACTTTTAACGGCTATATTGTTCAAGCTAGAACAAAGCATCTCATATACATGCTAGAAGACATCCGGTCTTCAATGATGCAAAGGATAGCTTTGAAAAGGGAAGAAATGGAGAAGAGTAAAGCCACAATTTGCCCAAGAGTTGTAGCTAAGATTGAAAAGAACAAACTTGATGCTGCAAAATGTAATGTTATGCCATCTTCTCAGACTGTCTTCCAAGTGAATTACTACCTTGATAGCCTTACAGTTGACATTGAAGCAAAAACTTGCACTTGTAGACAATGGGATATGTGTGGATATCCATGTGTGCATGCTGTTGCGGCGATATTCTTCTGTCATAAGAAGGTAGAAGACTTTGTTGATGAAAGTTTGAAGAGGGATTCTTACCTGAGGGCCTACTCCAACTCCATTCCCCCATGTGAAGGTGAAAGACATTGGCCGAGAATAAAACTTGTTATAAATCCCCCACCTATCAAAATTGGTCCAGGGAGGCCAAGAAAGAACAGAATAAAAGACCCATTTGAAGACCCAAAGAAGCCTAGAAAGCTGTCCAGGCATGGTGTTGAGATGACATGCAGCATTTGCAACACTCGAGGCCATAACAAAAGGAGATGTTCTACGAAAAACAATGAAGAAGATGAACCACAAGCTAAGACTGTTCCATAAAATAAACCACCAGCTAAAAGAGCAAGAGGAAGACCTAAAGCTGATGCACAACCTAGGGCCACCACTGGATTTGATATACTTACTAGTTCTGCAGAGCCTAGCAGAGTTGGGAGAGGTGGAAGGACTATCACCACAGGTAGGAGGAGAGGAAGGGGTGGCCCTACAGCAACAACTGGTAGAGGCAGAGCAGGTGCAACTGGGAGAGGAAGTGCAAGTGCAAGGGGTGGCCCTACTTCAACAGGTGGGAGAGGAAGATTAGGAACAACTGGGAGAGGTAGTGCAGGTGCAAGGGGTGGCCCTACTGCAACAGTGGGGAGAGGAAGAGCTGGTGCAAGGGGTGGAGCAGGTGCAAGGGGTGGAGGTGGTGCAAGGGGGAGAGGAAGAACTTCTAGTAATGTAGGTAGCTAAAACATTTAAATTTTAAAATGGTTTATAACTTTTGAATGATAACTAACACATTAAACTTGTTACATTTGCAGATGCCTAGAGGAGTCGGAGTTCTTTTCGGAAGTGATGGATCAATATATGCACAAGGAAATACCATGTAAAATGTTCATCAAAGCATAGCAACCAAAAACTCTAATCTAGTTTGTTTTGTTTAGGTTCATTTAGTTAACTAATGTATTAGGATTTGTATTTTGGTGTTGATGAAAACCAAAAATGTGCATGTGGAATTTTTACTTAATTTAGGTACTAATGCCTTAAGCATTTTGTTATTGATGTGGTAGCACGGGACTCATACCTTGTAAAGGTTGAAACTATTGCGCAATTTCTGCTTTGTAATGACATTAACGTATGCTTTTGAATGTGTCATTTTCATTTCAACCTTTTAAAGGTCGAAACCAAATATTAGTTAAATATTAATTTGTAAAGAATGCATCATCATTTTCCAATTACATTAAATCAGAAAAATAACGTATTAATTAGAGCAAATAATTCAATACACAATCTTAACCATAACCGTTTTACCATTAATCATTGTGCAAAATTACATTCTTACTAGTTATCCAACATCCAAATACATCAAGCTTACCAAATTACTACTACTTTAGTTCATCTAAAATACCACATACATCCATCATATTTACTTAATTACATACATGCTAGACTAATTCCATCTAAACTCCCACCAAAAGCTGTCCATCAGCATCATTAGTACAAATGCCCTTGGTCAACAAAGCAACAGCAAAAAACATCCATGAAAAAATCAAAGCAAACTTGAGCTTCCTGCCACCCTTATCCTTAGCCTCATACATCAATTTAGTGTTCTCCATGGTCAACCTTGCTACAACCTTGTTCTTTTTTCCAATAATGTCATTAAGTCGCTTCAAATCTGCATCCAATAGTTGCTTTTGCATTTCCAAGTCTGCAATTTCAGTGTCTTTCTCAAAGCACTTGAATTGCAAGTCACGAACATCATAAACCTCATTTGCCCATCTGAAAAATCCACATGTGCCATTCTATACAATGCAAATCAGGAATTTAATCAAATCCAAAAATTTGTTTAACAGTTTAAAACTAAATTCGTATGGTTTAACATTTTAACAATACATTCTATGACAATCAATTCCAAAAAATATTGTTTAACAGACTAAATTCGTAAACCCAACAGTTTATTTATCATTTTAACACTAAATTAGATTAACCCTAGATTCCTAAAACCTTTAATTCGTAAAACCCTAATTTATTTTTTTTACCCAAAATTCGTGAAAACCCTAAATTCGTATAAAAATAAATCCCAAATTTTGTTTGTGAAAAATTGAAACCAAAAATTCGTACAAGGAAAATAATTTCGTATAACTTACAGGCCAATTAGGACAGCCATAGAATTTCTACCCCAAGGTAGGTCCGTTGTATCGCACCACTCTCAACGGCGCTACCTCGTTGTGGTAGCAAAGAACTTGAAAGCCTGACCTTTCAGCTGATGCAGAATTTGAAGAGGCCATTGTTGAGTTTATTTTAAGGAGTGGAAGAAAGAATTTTGGGAAGAAAGAATAGAGATGGAAAATTGGGAAACCAGAGGAAAATAAAGGCAGGGGAGGAATTAGTTGGTAGCCTTAAAGACTCCAACGGCTATTTTAAAAAAAAAATCAATTAACCTACATTTACCTGTTACAACAGGTAAACTATAGCAATGGGACCAATTGGAGAAGAAGTTGTGCAACTTTGGATTATATTGAGATAATCCAAAGTAGGGACCAAAATGAGCAGAGGTATGAAAGTTGGGATTATTCCTATCAAATTTTCTTTATTTATAAGATAATGTGTGGTATACTAGGCCTTGGAATCGGCCCTACTGCAAGTCACCCGACCCAATTTTAGCCAACACACGTATCTGTAAGGGGGATAATAAGAAATCCTCGCAAATGCGTGCGGTGAGAATCGAACCCAGGACCTCGTGCCTGGAATTCTGAAGCCCTAACCACTGGGCTATGACTTCATCCTCAATTATGTGTAGTATATATAGGCAAAGGGAGCTCAACTATCATATATACACTCAAACCAGCGTATATACAACTGGTCTGAGCGTATATACGCTCTGTTTGAGCGTATATACGTTTCGGTATTTATTTCGGGATTGTTCTGGATCTTTCTTGCGTGTGAATCCGGGTATAAAATATCCGATATTTTTAAAACGGAAAATTTATTTAACTTAAAAGATAGTTTTCTTAACCTAGTGAACAACTCTAGAACGTTCCGGAATTGTGTCAACTCCAGAATACTCTAGAATGTTCTAGAAAATCCTAGAAAATAGCAAAAATAAATAGAAAAAAGGAAAATAGAAATTAATTACTAAAAATAGTAAAAATAGTAAATAAATAATAGAAAATGTCATAAAAAATAAAGAAAAATACTAGAAAAATATTAGAAAAATAATATAAGTACCGGAAAATAATTTTTAGCTTAGGAATATTATGAAAATGCCCCTAAGGCTTAAAAAGTGTTTTAAAAAATTATGGAAAAATATAGAAAAATTCCCGAAAAATTCCCGAATCGCTATTTTTGCCTAATAAATCGACAATGGCTCCGAATATGGTTAGAAATGGTGTGAGGTGACGGTGTAAGGCTTAGGAAATGGGTTTAAGTGACATTTGAGCATGTTTCGTGACCGGACCTATTGCGATAAGGTACAATCATCATCGACTTTGGGAACTAACTAAGGTACGTAATTAGGTATCTACATTTAGCCCCCCCTTTGACCGAGTCTAGAGAGACGAAGTCTTGCAAGACGAGAGTCAAAGGTGCACGTGTTGCGACTTATGTATGCTGATCTTAAAGGAAAATAGCTAAGAAGCTAACCCCTCAAGATCGGTGCATTTTGATATTGAATGAGCTTCCAAGAGTCAAGTTTGACAATTGGAATGATGAGTGACAAGGTAAGAGACAAAATGGAACTGAGAGTGTCAGTTGTGGGGACGACCTAGTTCTGATTTAAGGTCTTGTCCTAAGGTAGCATAGGTCTGACTTTATGCTGGGTGTCAACTGAGAGTGTCTTGAAGTTGGAACCACCTAGTTCTGGTTTCAGGCTGAATCCGATGGACGAAATAGGTCTAATCTAATGCCTAAGGATGGTACGGTCTGTTTTGCACCATGTGGCCCTATGAAGGTCAGGTCTATCATAGGTCGTAACTGAGACTGAGATTGGATAGGTAAACCTGATTCTGGATCTAGGCTTATCCTATTTAACAACATAAGTCTGGTTTAATGCCTAAGGGTGGTACGGTTTGTTTTGTACCTATGAAGGTCTGATCTATCATAGATGAAGATTGATTTTGTTTAGTGAGATTGAAACTGAGACTAAGACTAAGACTGTGACTGAGACTGAGATTGAAAAGCTTGGTAGAAGTCTTGTCTCAATGTGTGTAGCATTAATATTCTATTGTTATGATTTTAACAAAACTCCCTTCGTTGCACTCCATTTTGTGCAGTTATCACAAATGGACGTTCAATTTTTTTTGTGCATTGTGCTTCATTCTATTTTGGTACATGCTTTTATTATTTTTAAATAGGGTGGACCTACCACTTTTCCTTATTTTCTCCATTTTCCCTTAATTTTTCCCCTTTTCCATACTCTCTCTCCAAACTATTTTTGTTTTTTGACCCCACTCTCATTATAATACATTATTATTTGTTTTCTTCCCAAATAGCAAATGCATAATAAAAAGTGGAACGGAGGGAGTATACAATAATAAATGTTGATCTTACTAAACGTGCATTAGGAAGCGTATGAATAGTAAATGCACAAAATAATATGGAACGGAGGGAGTAATATTTATCATTTATTTAAATAATAAGAAATATTTATTTCGGGTAAAAAATTAACAAAATTAGATCACATGACTTAGAGTGTTTTTCTAAACTTATAATTAGATCATATCAGATCTCATAAGAAATTACAAAATCTCATTATCTTGACTATATCACAAAATAAGATCTTATAAGATCTTATAAAATTTCATAAGATCAAATCCGACCAAATCAAATTAAATAAGATTAGATGTCATAAGCTGAAAAGATCTTATAGTAGTGTATAATAGATTTATATTTGTGAAAATTTAATGTAATCATGGGATTGACCCAACCCGTGCATCGCACAGATTTGAATTCTAGTAATAATAATAATAATAATAATAATAAAGAAAATGTTATTCATAGCCCTTAGGCTATATATAAGATGTTTAAAATGGAAATAAAACATTAAATCAAACATTTATTATCTTGAACTAGACTTTTTCCCGTGCAATGCACGGGTTTCCCTTTAAAAGTCATTTTTTAAAATAAGAGTGAAATAGTATTTCAAAGTTTCTAGTGTAATTTCCTAGTACGTGATGTTCCTTTAATAGTTCAATCAAAGTAAAATCATAAGCATAATCATGTATCTCTCAATTATTTTTCCCTTTAATAAGAAATCCAAAAGAAATCATCTTTTAAAGGAAAAATGTAGCTCATAGTTATTATACAATCCCACAAAAGTCTTTATTTTCCTTCAATCGATCTGATTTCATAATAATACTATTCTAATCATACTATCATTATAATTAAAGAAGGACATTTCACTATATATATTAGACAAAAAAAGAAGAATGCACAAAATCTTAAGAAAACAATAGTTACATTCAAGATTTGAGAGGGAAGAGGTAGAGAAAACTGTAAATACCAATTTTTAAGTGTCAAGTATTCTAATATTTATATATATATAATATATATGTATATATCAATTAAGACCCCTTTTATGATTGAAGTGGGAGAGTTAAGTGTGGGCATTTGTGAGGAGTAGATGAAAGATTATTGGAAGATAAAAGAGTGGAAGAGGAGAGAATAATTTTGCATGTTGGTTCAATGGCAAGACCTCAAGAGTCATTAATGATTTGATGCTTGTTATGACTAACATGATTACATTCTACGCATTGAAGTATTAACTTTGTATTCAATGTCCAAGTTGGCATTATTTCCCATAATTAACGGCTATTACGATTAATAGCTATTTAATATTATTAAATTTCATTGTTCGGAGAAGTGGAATTTATATATTTTGTTGCTCTATGCATTTTATGGTTTAGTTGTCAATATATGTATTTATCGATTTTATATATTTGTTTTATTACAATTACATATGCATCGGGATGATTAAGATAAAATCCATCATAACTATATTTCACTCCATATATAGACCAGAAAAGCCAGTCAAAGTGCAATGCATGAATAGCTAAGAAGTGAAATAGTAGCTACTCCCTTCCTTTTTATTTTGTTGTAACATTTTTTTTCCACATTTGTCGAGACATAACTTTGACTAACAATCGCTCAAAATATATAAGTGCAAAAATTATTTATGTAAAAAGTGTGTTCGAAGACGAATCCAATAAAATCTCATATGACTATATTTTTCTTTACAAATAAATAACAATCGGGTGGGGGGGGGGGAGGGTCAAAGAGAGCTAGATAAGTAGTGTCAAAAATCAACATATTATAATTAATAAAAAAAGCTCGGAGGGAATATTATTTACAAACGGATTAAGTATTCTAAAGACAGGGGGGAGGTGAGATAGTAGAAACTAACACGTTAGATCTTGTAGGATGATGGGAAATGAGGGGGTGACACGTGGGATTCTTGGTCACAGCCTTTGTTGATGATGTGGCATTTATATTGTAGTGCTGATGTGTCAAATAGAGAAGCACTTTCAAGGATGAATATGAGAGCATTATCTCCGGTCTTTGTTTTTAAAGACTTGTAGGAGATGATGTGAAATTATGTCATGAATTTTCAAAATGTTTGTACCTAAAGAAATTTTTCCCTAAGCGCTACATATAACATAACTCTAATAATAATTATCAATATATATTCTAAAAAGGTATGATTTCGAGACCATATGACGAGCCACGTAGGATTTAATTTTTCCACCTAAAAAATATAAGTATTACTTTTCTATTATCTTAATTAATCATATTATTTTCTAATCATCAATCCTAATCTAATTATATTCAATCTTTTCATATCTTCAATCTTTTTATATCTTCAATTCTATTGATATTCCAATATAATCTTAAACAACAAAAATCTTTATCTAAAAATAAATAATCCTTTTTATCTAATTTATTATTATTTATTAAAAAAATTTAAAAATTATAAAACAAAAAACATCTACGATAGGAAAATTTCATAATCTAACATAGCATTTTTTTTAAAAAAAATTTGTTAAAACATGCATATAAAACTATATAAATAAATTAGTATAGATTTCAAGAGCATACAACCGGCCATCTAGAAAATATAATTAATTTATGTAGTTTTTATTCAATCATATTCTTTTCTAATCATTAATATATATCTAATTATAAATAAAAAATCATATATTAAATTTAATATTATTGGCATTGGCCAAATTTAAAGCACATGCCAAAACTTGATTAATCCATACCCATATCATGAACAACTAAGTTTGTTCAAGTAATAATTACATTAATTAACATGATTTTTACTAATCATACTCATGGGTATAAATTCATGGCACTACTTCTCTTGATAATAATATCATCAATAAACTTTGATAAATTAAAGGAAACTTTACCCAAAGAGAAGTTACATACAAACTAGTACATAATTCAACAAAACATGAAAGATCTTACTTGAATGTCTTCAATTATAGAAATAAACATTAGAGAAATCCAACCCTTTGATGAGAATCCATACTTGACTCCTCTTTCGTATCTCTCCTTCGAAGCCACGCTCAAAACCCGATCAACTTGTGGAAAGTCGTTGTCAAATCCTTCACTCTTGCCATCTCAAATTAGGAAAATTAAACTTCTAGATTGTTAGGAAAATTTGGAAGTTAGAACAAGATGGTAATAACAACAACGAAACCTCTCGAGGTGTGAACGAATACGCTTTCCTAGAAGCAAGTTTAATTCCGCCCCCACTCGTGTATGGGAGATCGAAAGGAATACACTTCTGAGATACAACGAGAGAACAAGAAAACAATGGCAGACTCAAAGTTTTCTACAATGTAAGCACTTGGTTTTAATGTATTTGATGAAGAAGAAGTTTCTTTTGCAAGTTATAGAGAATGTATGATATATTCTCTTCTTGTGTTTCATTCTGATCTTAGAATGATATATATAGTGCTCTAAGGATAAGAAGAAGAAGAAACGGATAATGATCGAAGTAACCTATCAAAACCGCATGCAACGTTCAAATCCACCTAGTTTCGCACCCCGCGAGAACAGGTTGCACCCCGCGATGGGGCTTCGCGGCCCGCGAATTTGGTGCACATCTAGGCAGGAAGTTTGCAGAAACTTTTCGCACTCCGCGACCATATTTTTACATCCCGCGAAACTGTTATGGTCGCGAATTCTTTGTCGCACTCCGCGAGTAAAGCACTATAACTTGATCTTGATTAATTTATCACACTACACCTTATCCTAAGCATAATAAACTAATCACACACACAACCATTACCACTTATACTAATCATTCAATAGAAATGAAATCCTCTTTCATTATTTTATATATTGTCCTTTATTGTTACTTTCATGATCACGAGGGAATTAGCAATTAGATAATGGTCCATGCATGCAATGCATATCCTACTATGATACAACACTGTTATGATAGCGAGTTAATTAGGGACATTCAATGATTTACTTTGTGAGGTTCATATTAAGGCCTGTTCTTCTAAGATTATTTTCAGATCAGATCATCTCTGATGATCTCAGATAATCTCAGTTTAGCTTTGTTTAATATTATACTCTCACAATATAATACCTCCACTTAATCAAATAATCTCAGATCAGATCAGATCATCTCTAATAATCTTAAAATAAGAAGCCCTATAGTGTTTGAACTCAATCTTAACAATATTAAAAACTTTTTCAACTTTATCATGATATATGCCTTTTGTTTCAACAATAATAAAACTCCTATATATATTACATATTTCTAAACTTGAGGTTCTCATGTTAAGTTTTCAAGATTTTATTAATAATAATGTTGACTAAATAGTTGAATAACTTAGAAAATATAGGCAAATTCTAGTGGTCAAGATTGACATAACACCGTACCTAATAGCTATCATTGCAGTTTGTGAGTATTATTTTGATAGCATACTTGTATCTAAAATAAATACTACTAAAACAAAAACCGCTTACATCAGCAAGGAACACGTGTCGCAATTCTTTTTCTCGTCAATTTATCATGCTTACTAAGAGTAGTGATGATACATTCAAGTTAATGTTGTTGCCTTATGATCACCGCAACAACAATCTCAATACATACATACATACATACATACATACATATATACATATATACATATATATATATATATATATATATTCAAATTTAAAACTTTTCTATTTTTTATAATCCTAACAAAATCTTAATATGACCATAAAACTAATTGGTTTATTTAAAATTTTGAAATATATGAGATATTAAATGTAAAACACGAGGAGAAAATATGAAAAGAAAAAAGAAAAAAATAGATTGTAACACTCTAGCAAATACATATCTGGCAAGTAAATCGAAATATTTATATTATCATACTTTCAAACCAACTTTAGCTTCCTTTCATATGTAGAGTTGTTGTTGAAATTATTAATTTCAAAATAATCCGTGCATTTGCACGGAAATTAAACTAGTATAATACACACTATTACCTCAATCCCACTTTACTTTTTGGTGTTTAATTTTTAAAAAATATAATATGTATACAAGAATGTGTTTCTTTCAACTTATAAGTGATTATTTCAGTTCAGTTCAGTTCGGAAGTTTTCAATATTGTTATTGTTGTTGTTGTTAGTTGTTCTTGTTGTTATTATTATTATTATTATTATTATTATTAGTACTATTATTAGTACTACTACTCCTACTATTATTAGTACTACTACTATTATAGTAATAATAAAAATCTTTCCCATGTAATAATTGATAATACTAGTAAATCATAATAATAGCATTTACTTATAACAAAAGTTTGTGAATAATATTAGTACATTTCGAAAAAAAAAAAAATAGATGTTCAAGCATTTCAAAATAAAATATGAAAAATATTTTTATTAAAATAATAATACTCCGTAATAATAATAATAATCATAATAATAATAATAATAATAATTTATTATTATTAAAACAATTAAAAACAATTAATTATATTATTATTATTACCAAAACTATAATAAAATTACTATTATTATTCACTTCAGTTCAGGAGTTTCTAATTAAATTTCAGTTCAATTCAATTGAGTTCATTTCTGTAAAATTCAGTCCAAAGAAACATAACCTGAATACAATCATGTTGTGGTGTCTTGCTTGCTTTATCTCAATTAGTATATCATTAACATGCAACCATTATATATTCTATAGTTCAATGCATACATCGATACATGTTGTCAATAGTTCAATAGTTTGATGTGTACATGTTGTCAATGAAAACCATACAAGAGACCAACAAACAAGAAAGGGAGAATAAGGGATGCTTTAGGTGGCTAGAGTTTTCCTTTTGGTTTCAAGTGATTCTGAGATCGATTCTCATCTCTTTCACTATTACTCATTTGCAAAAAGGGGGAAAAACTAGGAAGGGGCATTTACCCTTTGTTTGTGATACATCACTACAAAAAAAGGTCATATAGAGACGGACAAAATCCGTCCCTAAACTAGTGAAATTCGTCGCTATATAAGGTTAGGGACGGATTTAGAGACAGATAGTGTCCATTTCTATAACTCTCGTCGCTAATTCGATTTAGAGACGGATTTTTTGAATCTGTCCCTAAAGGTTAGGGACAGATCTAAAATATCCGTCTCTAAAGTTAGGGACGAATTTCAAAAGTCCATCTCTAAAGTTAGGGACGGATTTTTGAAATCCGTCCCTAAAAGTTAGAGACGGACCTAAAAAATCTGTCTCTAAAGTTAGGGACGGATTTCAAAAATCCGTCCCTAACTTTAGAGATGGATCAAAAAAATCTGTCCCTAATCTACTATCTACTATCTACTACTAGTATTTAAAAAGGACAACTAAAGAAAAACTTCTCACAAGCCACCACCTCATCATCTCTTATAAGATGAGGTCAAATCATCAGATTCATCACCTATCCTTAGTCTCATCCTATATTATACTATTCTCATAAATGATAAATTAAGCATTATTATTCTTTTCATTATGGTTCATTGATTCTTGTAACTATTAAATTACTTAATCTCTAACTTAAAACATTAGTATTATTCACAAACTTTTGTTATAAGTTTTCATTATGGTTATTCTATTATGGTTCAATAACACTTTATTATTAGTAATGAGTTCATTATGAGTTTAATAACCATAATACTATTGATTGTTCATAATGAAAACTTAAAACAATCAATAACACTATTATAGTAAATACTATAATAGTAATGAGTAATATAAGTGTTAATATTAGTTTAATATTAGTAATGAGTAATGCTATTATAGTAAACTCATTATGATTGATTAAAACAATCATTACTCACAAACTAATATAAGTGTTAATAATCAATAATAGCATTATGGTTATTGATTGTGAACCATTATGGTTATTCACAAACTTTTGTTATAAGTTTTCATTACGAGTTTAAAGTGTTATTGAACCATAATGAGTTCAAGAACTTAAAATATTAGTAATAATATAAGTTTAAAGTGTTATTGATTGTTCATTTTTCTATATCTATATACTTCCTCATTTTATTATTAGTCACATTTTTTTAATCACAAACTCCTATGTAAATTTTGGAGGCACTCATGCAAATAGAGATATTAAAAGAGTATATTGCCCAAAAATGAAGGGTGGAAATAAATTTGGAATTTCTTAAAACAAAAGGTGTAACATAGGAATAAAATTTTCAAAAACATGTAATTTTAGGATTTAGCATTTTGTTTAAAAAAAAATTAGTACAACCCGGGCAATGTCAGGGAAACAAGCTAGTTGTCATAAATGTTTGGGGTTGATATAATAGTTGTCTGACCCCAGCCCTTGCCGACACCAGGAATCGCTTCCTTTCCCATTCTCTTTCCCAGATAATAGGGGGTATAACGTCAACCAACTAGAATCGATCAGCTAAACAAAGACTTTGTCCTTTAGCTATGACATCAGGATATAAAATCCTACTGTCTGGGCGGCTAAAGTTGTCCTTGATATCTCTCTTTAAAGAAAAACCAGCTTGTCTTCCTCTTCCGAGAATCTTGATTCAACCGATACTAAGCTTTCTTCTCTTAAGATATTTCGAATTCCGGATTCTCCTCAATTGAAACCGAGTGTTTGCCTGTGTTGATCTTTACCTCTAAGGTTGGGGAAAGGCAGAATGAAGAATACAATTCCAAAATCTTCTCTTTTCCCAAAAGGGTGGCAGTCAATCTTAGTGTATTTTATTTATATTGAATTAGGGGTGAGGTAAGGACCTCAATCTTTGACTCTTAAGGGTTTCCGGTCATAAAATTGAATTCACCTAATCTCCAAATACTCTTGGTTTCCGTCCTAAGCTACAGAATCCCCAAATCATTAGTCGGTTTCAGTCCGTTAGGTAGCGAACCTAAAATTCAAAGAATGCCTTTGAGCGAATCCATCTTTCTTTCTTTCCAATGCCAGGTAACCGAAATAGCTTGAAGGAAGCTAATCGAGAATTCCCCAAAATCTGTTCCTATCCTTAGCTAAGCTCTTTCAGTACCTAAGGTAGCTAACCGAAAATGCTTGAAGTTAATCGACTCTTACTTGAAAGGTAGAATGAACCAATTGTATAACCTATTACGCTAATTGATAATATGAAGCTAGAGAAGAGAGAGAGAGAGCAAGATAAAAGCTAATAGACATATAAAAGATGGGAGAAAGAATCGATTCGACAATGCAAAGACAGAACATGACTATCCCCTTAGCTATTAAAACCAATCTGTGTAGCCTTAGCAAGTGGATCAATTGATTGAGAAAACCCGCTACTAGTGCTTTCCCTCGAAGTAAGAAGCTAAGTCATTACGAATAAATACAAGGTCCCTGTTGCTCGGCCGCCTGCTCCCAATTGCCCTATTGCTCGGCAGCCCATGGCCCAGTTTCTTAGCACCCCACTGATAGAAGGACCCTACCGGCACTTATAGCAATACTTAGCTATTGCCCGTCCTCCCTCTCGCTAGAACTTTAAACTGATGTTTAAAACCAGTCTATTGGCTTTAATGAAGGGTACCTTAAATAGGTCATTATTACCAGTATCCCTAAAATGGTATCTTTTTACAAGATGCCCTAAATAGTCGATTATTAACAATAACCATATCAGTTGTCTATACATTGTTTTGGGTCCCTGGCCTCCTCCGCCTACCGGTCCCAATCTCCGTTTCAAGCCGGTTGCCTTAAAGCTACCAGATGGTGTTGAATGAGCCTTTATGGCTGCTAATAGACATATACTTGAAAGGAAGAATGAAAACAAGAAAGTATCTAACGAATATTTACGGCAATGAAAAGACTGTTTTCTTGGTCTAAGAAGTTATTATGAGCTAGCAGCTGGATCCTTATACCTTGAATTCCTTCTATATTAAAAGGAGGGAGTTTTCATTTTATGTACGGTAGAGAATCTCAATTCACTTTTAAGACGGGCTATCCGCGCCCTCTCTTTCCTCCATGCTAGAGTTTCACCGAGCGAGAAGCAGGGGATATATCGGAAAGACATGTAGGCCTATCCTTTCCACTTTCCCAAAACTTGTCTATTATATATTATCAATAAAAGTAAGAACCTCTCAACCCCCTTAGATGGTAAAACCCTTTCCTTTTGCTAGAGCTGGAAACCACTCCGCTCTAACATCATTATCACTTTTAGGATTCATATACGCTGATTCAGTACCTTATGGTAAGGGTGTCAGAATTCCATTCTTTTATGCAAGGGATAAATCACTAAATGTAAAACCTATGCCAGGTAACCTCTCCGTAGCTTGTTCCTATTAGATAACTTATCTCAATATGAAGCACATGAAAATCGAGATATACCCTTAAGGTCGAAGAAACAAGAGAAGAAGAAAGGAAGTAAAACAAGTAGCAGTGCTTTCCTTCCAAGCTAAGTTTCTCCAAGCTCAGCGATGTTCATTGATCACCTACGATATTTCCATTTCCTGATTTTCTTCTTTATTGGATCGAACGTAAACTGCTTGCTTGAAGCTTCGTTTTCCGGATTCCCTTATTATGGGACGAGCGTAAATCCCTTAACCCGTGCTTTCCCCTAGGAGAGTAAATAACAGAGTATCCAAGCCTAGTCCCTATACTAGAGTAACAATTTAGCTATACCACTAGCATGAAAACCTGTCCTTACCACGGAAAGTCGGTATTCCAATACCTTCCTTCCTTTGTAGCTAAGCCAATTCCTTCTTACTAAGGAGGAGAGAGGGTGAGGCGGACGCATGGATAGTGCCTGTTAGGCTTACAGGCGGTATGAGAGAAATAGATCTTACTGCCTTAGAGGGAAGAGAAATACGCTGTTTAAGAGGTCTAAGGAGAGAAGAACCTCCTTCATACATACCTACTATACAAGCAAGAAGAAAGTGGAGAAGTTGTATAAGTGGTATCAAGAGCTATAGGTTCTGATTTGGCTTGTTGAAATACAGATTCATCAACAGACCTCGATTGTATAGTTCGTTCGCGTAGCGACAAAGATGATTAACGATTCTAAAGAACCACAGCAGGAAAGTTCGTTCGCGTAAGATGATTATACAAAGATGATTAACGTATCAAGAGCTCATCAAGAACTTTCCTTCATACATACCTACTATACAAAGATGATTAACGTATCAAGAGCTAGCCATGTCTAAAGAAAGGAATTCCGCCTATGTCGATTACCCTGGGTAGGAATATCTCTTTCCATAAGTAGCGACAACACCGATGATATCGATTACCTTACCGGTTCGTAAGAGAAAGGACTTTTGATTCCTAACCCTGCCCTTGTCCTCAGCCCGATCCCACTCTCGGTTCTCAGCCGGTGCCCGATTCCCATAAAAAGTAGGTCCAATTCCACATATTAAAAAGGGAAATTCCCAGTGGTATACCCGAGCTTTTTCGAAATCTCACTGGTATACCCGAGTTTATTTTAATCCCAGTGGTATACCTGAAATTATGTCTAATTCCCATCCGTAACATTTAGAAGGTATATTCCGTTAAATGTAATGGAATATACCTATTTTAAGGTTAGATTTAACTTTGGTTAAGAATTTTTTTAATTTTCTTAAAAAAAAATAAAATTTGAAGCTAGTAATATATTAAATTAATGGGTTTTTGCAAAAAATGATCCGATTGCCCCCAATTCGCGTTTCTGATTCGCATCGATTTGCGCGTATTGATCTACGTTAAAAAATAGTCCGCTCTTGGTTTTACGGGTCATTTTTATCCTTACGGGATCCGATTTGAGGTCGAATTTTGCAAAAAATGATCCGATTGCCCCCAATTTGCGTTCCCAATTCGCCTCATTTTGTGCGCATTGATCTATGTGAAAAAATAGTTCGTTGAAGGTTTTACGAGTCATTTTTACCCTTATAGGGTCCGATTTAAGGTCGTATTTTGCAAAAAATGATCCGATTGCCCCCCAATTTGCGTTCCCGATTCGCCTCGTTTTGCGTGCATTGATTTATGTGGAAAAAAATAGTCCGCTCTAGGTTTTATGGGTCATTTTTATCCTTAAGGGTTCCGATTTGAGGTCGGATTTTACAAAAAATGATCCGATTGCCCCCAATTTCTGGTTGTTTTTCCTTTATTTTGTTTTTTTTTTTTTTGTTTTTTTTTTTTCAATTTATTAACCATGGTTAGTGTTTTTAACAATTTGTAAGCAAAAAGGTTACTTTTGAGAATTATGTTTAACATTAGGTACACCTCTGGGATTAAAAAAAACTCGGGTATACCAGTGGGATTTCCAAAAAGTTCGGGTATACCACTGGAAATTGGGTTCTAATTCATGATAAAGGAAAGGTTTACATTGTCGTAGAGATTAATAATGACTTAGCATTAAGTCACTAAAAAGAGAGAATAATCAGTTAGTTGCCTCGGAGCAAGAAATCTGTAGCTTGTTCGGCAGCCAGAAGGCAGGATTGAATCAGGTTGTCTTATCACTGAATATTAAGAAAGTCTCATCTCGACTTATACTGGAAAGGAAGATTGAATTGATACCCGGTAGGGTGCTAATCTCAAATGCTTGAAGGATATAAGGTAACGCGAATCGAAAACTCTTATCAAAGTACCTCCATTAGGCAATCTCAAACGGTAAGGTATCAAACCTCAATCTGAATCAATTCAATGAAAATATCGTAAAACCCACTTATCTTTTATGCGAGCTAATCGACAAGATACATGCAGGAAAGACAGGAAAGGCAGCTTATCTCCATTTTATGCTAGGGAGAGAATCGACATATGAGAATTCCGTTGCTTTAGACCGGTACCTTTCTTTGCCCCTGTATCGCCATTGATATTAATGGTATTCAAAATCCTTTCCTTCCTTTAATGCTAATTTAGATATCTATTTCTTTCCTTTACTAAGATAATTCATTACCTGATACTCCGCTACTGAAACTCTTCTAACCCTGGTTCGAATCAGGCAGCCTCTCTTCACTGTCTTCTGACTCTATTACCTTCTATCGCTTGACTTACCTTATCAAGGCTAATAGAAGACGAGGGAGATCCTCCCTCAACCCAGGGCTCCCTTCACTTGAAAGGAAAGCATTAGCTGCACTTAGGAGGAGTTCATTTAAGACTAGCTATCGGTACACTAACCCTTACGGTGCCCTTCAGGAACCAGGATTCGCTGCCTTGCCCATTCCCACACCCACAAGAAACCCTTCTTTATTAAATTATTTAAATATATGTTTTATTGAGCTTTTAATTGATGATCCTTGCGGTAACACCGGAAAAGATGTTACATTACAACCCCCGTTAGACGGTAACCCTTTGTTGCCTTAGCCCGTGGGGAAAGAACGAATGTTTTTCTCACCTATGTAATTTCTCGATAATCTGATATTGAAACTCTTCGAAAGATCCTTTTCCTTTACGAAGAAGGGATACAGACTGATTCTTTGAAGATATTAAATGTGAAGACACCAGATTCAGGTCCATTCTTTTCTTAGCTATGATATTTCCTAACCCACACCCAAAATACCCTTGTCCCTATCGTTGTCTTTTTCTTCCTTTAAAGAAGGAACATCTAAACAACCTTAGCTAGTTCACCCGGAGTCTATCAGCGGCATTAAACTTATGCAAAACCCCCTCCTTCTCCTGCCTTTGCGTCCTGCCCGTGGGCTTCTCCTTATTCTTCTTCCTTATCGACTCAATTCTCATTCTAACCTATCGTTGCTAAGAATGCAGCTAAAGCTTTCCCGGATATTGATGGAGCAAGAAAGCAGGCAGCGCTAACGCGCAACGGCTTTTGCGCTAGTGCGCTTATCCGTTGTTTGTTCCTATTAAGGTAATCGACTAATTTCCGGGAAGGTAGAACGACCCCTCTTACTCTTTTTCCCGAAATGAAGCTAATCTAAAATTCCAGGCAAGGGATATCTTTATTCTTAATTAAACTGGCTAGTTAACCCAGTGCTTCCTCTCAAAGAGTAACCATCGGAGTAAACAAGCCTAGTCCCTTAATAGCTACTAACAAGCTAAAGAAGCAAGTACCAGGGTACGTGGGAATACATAAATTAAAGAAAACGAAGGAGAGTAAACAACCAGTTACCAAGCAAGTATCTAAATAAAATACCAAGTGTAGCTATGGATTAAAGAAGTTATTCAATCCCTGTAGCCTGTGTTTCTATTTCTTTCCTTGATATCTCTATTGATAAGAAAACCCAGTACTAGTGAAGCTATTGCTTTTCCTTCCAGCGAAGGGTAAATTCCATTATTTTAGGCACAGGATAATTCAACCAAGACAAAGCTTTCCTTTACATACGGGATTTCTGAATCTGATACTGAAACTCTTCCTTTTCCGGACTTTCCCACTCTCCGTTTCAAGCCGGCTAGTGACACTTGTTGCTTGTTCCTATTAGGCTGCAAATCTACTCTTACTGGCAGGCAATCTAAAATAGTTTTTGACTTAAGGTAACGCTATCGTCAAATTAAAATATGAAATCAATTTTTGAATGCCTTCTTCCCGACCTATTGTTGTTCTGACCCTCGCTTTTTGAAGCCAGGTCTTCGGACCGATTCCCACACAAATTCGGATAAATTCATCTTATTGATAAGCCCTCCCTTTATTGAAATCGGAATATTTCATCTTCTTGATGTGCTATCCCATTGGGTGCTGCATTCCCACATACCCCTAATCTTTAGAGTAGAGAACATCGCCCTCAAACCGCCCCCTTGAAAGAATTGAAGCTTATACCTTACCAGCTCTCGTATTACGACCTTCCTTGGGGCCTAATACTGTGATATCTATAGTCTTATAAACCCTTTCCTTGGCTAGAACCCTTGTTGCCTTGTAGCCATAGAAGACTCGGTCCAAGCCCAAAGACTATCCCAAACCATTACGACATTACCGGGAAGGTAACCCCCAATTCTAGGGCAACCAACGCTTAAGCGAGTACGTTCCTTCCCAGAAGCTAATCAACGATATACCTACTAGGAAGAACAAATTGATATTATAACCTTTCCTTGTATCTACGGCTTGTATCTCCAGAGAGGGAACCCCAAGATAAAAAGCTTAAAGTCCATTTCCCTCAGTAGAAGGGATTGAAAATGATTCTTGTTGATGAAACACCGTATTTTGGGCATAAATTTTATTAAACCAAGCTAAGTCTTAAGGTCCTCATGAGAATTCGAAGAGGATGAGACTCTCTTACCGGCTCGACCCCTAGCCCGGGGCAGATGTTCTCTTTTGATTGCTAATTAGGTTTCTTAGAACCCTGACTCTATTGTTGTTCTAGTAGCTTGACTTATAGTCTTTTTCTTTTTGATTGACAGGATCAATCCCTTTCTCTCTAGGCGAGCGCACCCTATTCGAACTTTCCTAAAAAACGCTCCCTTGCCAACCCCACACACAAACCAAAGGAATGTATTACGTACACCATTGGTTGTAATGACCCAGATTTATCAGTATTTCTATCGTTGATCTATTTGTTATTTGTGTTATTTTATGTATGGTCTAACATTTATTTGGACTATTTATTTTTATTTTATGTGAATAATTTCGATTATTTTTTTTATTTTTTATTTTTGGTTGTGTATTATTTATTTTATTATTATTTAATTAATTAGAATTTTATTATTTAATTTTCTAATTAGTTAATTAATTTTTGGGCCAAATGCTAATTAGGCATGATTAATCATGCATGAGTGCAATTAGCCCAAATGATCACCAAAAGCCCATTTGAGCCTTGTTATAGCCGGCCCCCTCATGTTTAGTGGACTAATTGCCACTTACTTCATGTTCACACCTTAAACCAATTCTATAAATAGAAGGGTTAGTAAGGCTTATGAACTCATTTGCCATCATTTGCACCTTGATCATCATTTGCCACAATTAAAAATAGCCAAACACTCTCCCTTTGCTTAGATTCCACACGCCATTTTGGTGTATGAACACCCAACCATTGTTCATCATCCAATCTCTTCCAAACTTAAAGATTAAAGTTCTATTGATCAATAATTCCTTTTGTTTTCAATCAAGACTTCTAGTTTGGGTTTGGAATTGGGGTTTGTTCGATAGGGTCGTGTTCGTGATCGGGTCCGTGTGGTTCGTGTGGTGGTGCCGTGTTGAAGACGGTGGTTCATGGTGGTGGTTCAAGCCAAGCCGTGCCGTGTTCGTGCAACCGTGTGTGTGTGTGAGCCGTGTGGTTTGGTTTTCCGAGCTGCAAGTTTGTGTGATTGTATTACTTGTTCATCAAAATGGTAACATACTATCTTACCTTAATATGTGTACTATGATTATAGGATAGATTAAGTGATCATGTTGGATGAGTTTTTGATGATTGTTCATCATTTCATGCGTGATTTTTAAGTATATTTGGGTGTTGATTTTATGATGATTTGCTTAAGTTTTCATGCATATTTTTGTTGAGGTTTTCGTGTGGTTTTATGTTGAGTTCTTGATGAGTTCTTTGAATTCTTGATGAGTTCTTGGTTGAATCTTGAAATCTTGGAAGTTGGTCTTATGTTCTTTAAAGTACAAGTTTTTTAATGCTTTTCAAAGTATTGTTTAAAGATAAGCAAAGTTTTATGAAGTTTTTGAAAAGCAGTTTTAAAGAAATTAAAGAAAAGTTTAAAGAGAGTTAAAGAATGGTTAAAGATTGGTTTAAGAAGTAGTATTGTTTATGGTTAGACTCAAGAAAAGGCGAAAGAAACGATCTTGAGAATAACTTCGATGTTGTAAGTTAAGAATTAGCTTAAGTTTACTTTTATACCTTAGAGTAAGATTCTAAGTTTTAGGTTAAGACGTTGCCCCTATCCTGACCGCGGTATTAGGATAGTGTATACTTGTTATGTTGTCTGTTTGATATGAATTTTCGTAAGATGGGGTTCATGGGTTTGGAGTAAGATTCTCATTCCTGGCATAGCAGGAAAGTTCGTTCGTGTAAGATGCGTTTGTACGTGCATAGTCCGGTCTAAAATGTAAATGGTAGCGACAAAGATGATTAACTATTTTGAGTTTGAATAATTAAAGTTGGTCAGTTTTACGATTATTGGTATTTTTGGCATTTTTATCATATGTTGGTTGGTAGTCCGATATGTTTGTTTGGTTTGTACTATGATTATGTGTATCCATGTTAGGGTGGGACTGTTATGTTACTCGCCACTGACAGTGGATTGTTGTTAATTTTTCAGGTAACTCATGATGAGGACTGTGTGATCGGGGCTTAGGGGTCGTTACTTCCTAATCCGGTCAAAAATAATTACCCTAGGCTAACCTAACAAGTAGTATAGGAAAGTAAGGGGTCGAACCACAAGAAACAAGCGGATTACTTAGCCAAGTTATTGAGTGAAAGGGGGGGGGGGGTTTGACAAAGAGGAAAGGTGACTAAACTACTTTAACAAACTAAGTCTAATGCAATTTAAACTAAATTAAAGTGATGTAAAACCACCAATTAAAGGCACTAGGGAAGGGGGGAAAACATGATATTCCAATAATCAAGCACGGAGCAACCACATAGCAAGCATAAAATCATTTGTTTCGAGCAAGGAGATTAGTTTATGCAAGAGGGCTTAGATTTCTCAGCCCACCCACTCACACGACATCTCAACCTAGACCAAACCAAACACCATGGATCGAATCGCTCGGTAAACTAGATCTCTCATTCTCTACCTCGCTCACAACCCGGTTCGATTTACTCTAGACCCTTCCTAACATGTTGTCTCTAACCTCATGCTTAGATTTCTCAACCACACTTGGTTAGTCCAAGATTTTATCCTAGAAGTTGGCCAAACTCCTAATCTAGTATTTCAATACGTGTTATAAAACAAGCATTAACAAGTTATTTCATACCAAACCAACAATTACTCCATGTTCAACAACCAAAACACCATCATTTTCCCCCTCCCCTAGCTAGAAATCTAGCCTAGGAGAGGGGTGTTCATACTAACAAAAGCCATAAATAGACCAAACATGATAGAAGATGTAAAGAAACTAATAAACATGGAAAATAACAACTAGACTTGCAAAAACTACCTCAAAGATTCAAACTTAAAATCACAAACGCGATGAACAAGAGATTGGAACTAATGACAAGTAATAACTCAACAAATAATAACATACAAATGATGAACAAATAACAAAGAAAGAAAGATAAGAATTGTTAACAAAATAGAAGATTTAATATATGGATTGATTGCAAAATGAAGAAGAAATTGTTGATGACTACTAGCTAAAGCTACTAGAACTCTTGTGTTTTTTTTTCTCTCTAAAAATACTAAAAATAATGCTAAGTTTCTTGGTATTTTCCTCGTGGTGTGAAAACCTAGAAAAGTTGGGGTATTTATATATTACATGAGAGAGAACGGGAATATTCGGAATAAATGAGCCGCTGAAGGTGGGAGCGGACGCTCTGAGGGTTGAGAGCGGACGCTCCACTAATACAAAAAAATCGATGAGCTGGCAACAAGGACTGAGAGCGGACGCTCTGAAGAGATGGAGCGGATGCTCCATGCACAGGCCCGAGCGGACGCTCTATGGGTTGGAGCGGAGGCTCTGGTACCTCCCAGCAGCCACTGCTTCTCTGATCGTGGGTCGAGCGGACGCTCTGAGGGTTGGAGCGGACGCTCCATGGCACTTGGCCTTGTGCTGAAGTTGGGCGAGGGGAGCGGACGCTCCAAAGGAAAGAGCGGACGCTCCAGCTCCAACAAGGAGTTTCTGCCTCCTCGACAAGGGGTCCGAGCGGACGCTCGTAGGGGTGGAGCGGACGCTCGGAGCTGGAGCTACAATTCCATTCCACTTCAAGCTTCAATTTTCACTCCCGGGCTCGAGCTTCGCACACAAGGCTCCGAATGCTTTGGCGTGGAACTGAAACAACTCATGCAAAATATCAAAGCACTTGTATTCCCATTTTCTCTCAAAAAAATACATAGAAAATACACAAAAATGAAACAAAATCCAAAATCTTGGTAACATGTAATGAGCGGGGGAAAAAGCAACTAAAAATGCACAAATATGGGCAAAACAAAGACTAAAAAGGATGAAAAATGACCTATAAGATGGTGCACAAATGCACCGATCAAAATCCCCCCAACTAAGCCTTTGCTCGCCCTCGAGAAAAGTCAAATTGATTTCCGAACCACATGATAACAACACCAAGTTTTGGAAACTAACAAACCTAATCAAACACACCATATTTACACTAACTCACTATCATAGGAATCACGGTCATTTTTAGCGTAAATGACAAGCCCTTTAAACCTCCAAGTCCCTTAGGAGGGCGAGTGTGCTCTCGCGAGGGTTTTCAAGCAAAGATTAACCCACAACTCAAAAGCAAGCCAAAGAAAGAGAGAAAAAAAATAACATAATGACTTCCATGTCCAAGGTCACCCTTCATCAATATGGTTCACATATCCCCAATACCTCTCAAATGACTTCCAAGGGGAGCAATTCCACAAGAGGTGTGCTCGTAAATCAAGGGGCTAGAATGGGCTAGTAGGAAGTGTTTAAGGAGAGTCCTCGATAAACAAAGCAAACCTCATCTCACACACAACCATTGCTCTCTTTGGTAGTCTTTTCACTTATCCCCTAACGATCCACATGCTTGGCAAACCGTTCTCTCCCTAAAGTTCACATCGACATTCTTAGATTAAGTTGCGTAGTAATGAGTATTCAAAGGACTTGTGGCTTGGCCACTTATTGAGTTTTTTTTTTCTTTTTTTTTGATTGAATAGGCTACTAGCCTTGTGGACATTGCCACTTATTGGACTTTATAAAATGTGCTTAGCACTTATTGACTCGATAGACATGTGGTGAAACCACTTATTGACTCGATAGACATGTGGTGAAACCACTTATTGACTCGATAGACATGTGGTGAAACCACTTATTGACTCGATAGGCATGCATGTTAGCTATTACATAAACTTGCTAGGAGAATCTTTGTGAACTTTAGAGATCGATTCTTTTTCCTCACATACTTTTCATTGGGACATAAGCTACTCATTTTTTGCTAAGAACAAGGCGTGGGATATAACCCGAACCTATGTTTACACCAAATTTGGAAATGCCCCCCTACTCATGACTCAAGGGTATTGGATCAAAGGAATCCACATATATCTCATCATAGGGGGTCATTCCAAGAGCAAAGAAACCACTAATTACAAAACAAACAAAAATCTTTTTGTATTTTTTTCTTTTCTTTTTTTTTTCTTTTTTTTTTTTCGCTGAAGGTCCCTAGAGCGGATGCTCGCACACAACCGGAGCGGACGCTCTCCCCAGAAAAAAAAAGGCAGTATGCAATTTGGCACCAGGGAGCGGACGCTCTCACTTGACCCGAGCGGACGCTCTCCCCCAAAGAAAAAAAAAACAGTATGCAACTTGTGTAATAACCCGAAATTTAGGGCCAGAAAATTTCGTGGTTTATTATTATTATTTTAATATTCTAAGTCCAAAGGGCCCAAATAATTCGACTGTGTATCTTTATCTCGTCAATTTTTATCCGGGAACCGGGTCCCATGCCTCGTCCCCTCTAGCTTGGCCGGCCCTTATGAGGAGTGACCAACAATTAATTTTTCTTTTCTTTATAATTATTTGTTAATTGGATAATTGAGTAACTATTTAATTAATTAAAATAATTATCTTAAATTATTTTGAACTTAGTCTACCCTCTAACGAAGTCTATCCTAATTTTTCTCCCCTTCCTATTTTTTCTCTAACTCTCACGGCTTTCCCCCTCTATTCATGTGTTTGTTTGTTTTTTTTATTTTATTTTATTATTTTATTTAATTGGGAACATTCATGTTACAACTTTTGCTTAACTTCAAAATTCTCAAAAACCTTAGTTTGTTCTTGGAAAAAAAGCCGTGTGGTGTTCTTTTGCAAAAGGGAGATTTTTGTGATTTTTCTTGCTCAATCTGAGGTAACTAGACTAACCCTCTTGAATCTGGTATAGATTTCCATATAGTTAATTAGGATTAAAACTAGGAAAAATTAAAAGAATTAGTATCATGTTAGGGTGTAATATTTCGAACCATATGATACTTTTATACATGTTATTTTCTTGAAATAAATGTGTAATCTTGTTGAATCTTTAATTGTTAGATTAATATTTTGCATAGAATAATTTATTTAAATGTATACTTATGTTATATAATTGTATAAAAATTGTTGAAATTTTGTTCTTGATTAATTCTTGAATGTCGAGTGTTTTATAAAATGATATGATGATTTGTATGATGTTTTCTTGAATTTATATGATAATCTTTAATGTTTAATTTATTAATTAAAGTCTTAGATTAAAATTATTATTTTGTTCATGTTATATCAAGTAAGTCGAGTGGCCTTATGATTAAAAGGAATAAAAAATCTGATTTTTCTTGATTAATCTTGTTAAATCTTGAATTAGTATTATTAATCTTTAATTTAAATCTTTAGTTAATCTTTAAATTAAGCATGTTAATATTAATTCTTGAAAATTGTTTTGATATTATTGCCATGCCAAAATCGTGTGGTATGTATGTTAAAAGGGTGTTTTTGATCTTGTTATTATGATCAATATTGATGATTTAATATTTAAGCATGATTTATATTGCATTTTATTAAGTTTATGTGATCAATTATTGATAACTGTATTTAATTAATTAAAGAATAATTCTCGGTATTTTTATATAAAAATGTCGAGTGATGTTGTGTATGAAAAATAGAATTTTATTCATGTTTTATGTAATTTTTATGATAATTGTTGATTTATATGATTTATAGTTAATTTAAATGATTTTATTTAATTATTATATGATTATTTGATGAATTTATTTAATTGTTATATTATTATAAAATGTCGAGTGGTCCATTATGTTTTTGATCAATTTTTAGTTTAATTTCCGACTTATAATAATATTAGAAGGTAATTTTAGGAATTAATATGATTAAAGGAATTAAAAGGAATTAGTAGGGATATGAAGGAAAGTAATAATATGACTAAAAGGAATGTAACAATATGAATAAGAAGAAAAGGAATAAGATATGATATGAATTAGTGGTCTCAAGATGGCCTTTAGATATTGCCTGTTAATTAGTGGTCTCACAATGGTCTTTAAAAAAGACAAGATACGTAAGGACGCCCATTTGATGATACACGAGTCATCAGATCGGGTTAAGTCGAAGCCACTGCCCTACTGCGGTCTCTGGGCAGTTCTGGATCTTAAGATATGTAGTCGTCTAAGTAGTAGTACACGAGCTGCTATTTAGGGGTTATGGCCATAGCTTAGGCTTAGTTCTTGCAAAGGAGGGCTACGGGATGAATACACGAGTTCACCCCGGCATGTTTTAGGAAAGTTGTGGTGCACACGGGATCCACAACGAGCATTATGACCGGTCCGATAAGAAGGTTAAAAGAGGGTTTAAGGGTAAAATATGATAAATAAGTAATTCACGGGAAGGGTTGTGTGTATATGTGTATTGCCGTGAATATATGTATTATTTATGTAATATTAATTCTTCCGCTGCATACGTCTGGTAAGTCTGTATTTTAATGGTGTATTTCTGGGTATATGTATGATGTACGTATTCGTATCTGTATGATGTATGTACTTGTATTCGTATGTTGTACGTATTTGTATTCGTATGATTGTATGTATTTGTATCTGTATTGTATACGTATTTTGTATGTATTTCTAACCGTATTCTGCAGGTATTGTATACGTATTGTATACGTATTTCTACACGTATTTTTGTACGTATTTTTATACGTATTTTCGTACGTATTGCGTATGTATTTTTGTACGTATTTCCATATGTTTTTGTATGATTTCCTCGTTTGATTCTATGCTATTATATGGTTAACGGTCCCTCATTTAAGCGGGACAGCCTAGTTACTCGCCAATGACAGTGGACCCCCCCCCAATTTCAGGTGATGATGCAGACGCATAAGTGGGCTCGTTTGGATCGGGTTGTGAGATGTGATGAGTTTAGCTTAGTGAACCCGGAGTCTATTTATGTTTTCTATTCTTTTATTGAGTATCTACCCCAGCCTGTTGGGATTGAACAATATTTAATTATGTATTTTGGAGTTTGACTATGGATATTGGGATATTATTTATTTATTTGGTTAAATAAAGGATTATTAGACTTTAATTATGATATTATTATTAAGTTCTTGTGTTTGGTAATGATCCATTTGTCGATTTCCTTCGTAAATCGACAGTCCAAAAAGTCGGGACGTTACAACTTGGCACCAGGGAGCGGACGCTCTCACCCCCCGAGCGGACGCTCCATCTCCTCAAGGAACTTTCTGCCTAAAATTGCCCACTGCGAGCGGACGCTCCTCACCCAAGAGCGGATTGTGGGGCAAAAAGGTTAGTAATGGCCATTAAATTGGCCATCCTATGCCTCAAAAAGCCCGGGATTCCACGGAATTTCGGAAAAAATATTGAAAAGGGAGACCTACAATGGGCTCTACCCCCCTCACAAAACGAAATTCCTCCAGAATTTCCATCACTACCAAGCAAGAAATGGCAATTCCACAAATACAAAAGCTACAAACTAAAATTGTTCAAACAACTATTCACAAAAAGGATACACGGGTTGCCTCCCAGAAGCGCTTCTTTAACGTCACTAGCTTGATGCGGGCCCCCCACCACAAAGGCGGAGGGCACGAAGAGTGCTTAGTTTAAAGTCCCAAAGCATTAGACCATCCATGATAAGCTTTCAATCAAAAGAAGGATCATCCCTCACAACATCCAACCGCAAGCAAGAAGGGTCGGAGATCTCTTCGTTGGAGTAATACTTCTTGATCCTTTGGCCATTGACATTGAACACATTGTCGCCTTGTTGGAGCTCAAATGACCCATATTGTATAGGGTCCGGATCACTTAGATTTGAGCTTCCCGGCTCTCAACTTTAGCCTAGAATTGAAGAGGAGCACTTTATCACCCACTTGGAAATTACGATCCTTGATTCTCCGATCATGCCACTTCTTTGATTGCTCCTTGTACACTTTGGAACTCTCATAGGCATCATGCCTTAGCTCATCCAACTCACTTAGCTTGAGGAATCGTGCTTTTCCGGCGGCATCAAAATCCATGTTCAAGTACTTCAAAGCCCACCAAGCTTTGTACTCTAGTTCCACCGGTAAATGACACCCTTTTCCATAGACAAGGCGGTAAGGAGTTGTACCAATCGGAGTCTTGTAAACCGTCCGAAGAGCCCAAAGCGTATCATCCAATCTCAACGACCAATCCTTTCGCGTTTGATTCACCATCTTCTCTAAAAGATTCTTGATCTCTCTATTGGACACCTCGACTTGCCCTTGAGTTTGAGGGTGGTAGGGCAAGCCCACTCTTTGGGTGACTCCATACTTCTTCAAGAGTGCACGAAAGTGATTCTTGGCGAAGTGAGAGCCCCCATCGCTTATGATGCATCGAGGTACTCCAAATCTTGGGAATATAACCTTCTTGAGGAGACGGACCACTACCTTGTGGTCATTGGTTGGGGAGGAAATGGCTTCAATCCACTTTGTCATGTAATCGACCGCCACTAGAATGTAGAGGTTGCCACACGATGACACAAAAGGACCCATGAAGTCGATGCCCCACACATCGAAAGGCTCAACATGCAAAGTATAGTTTTGGGGCATCTCATGACGCTTTGTAATTCCCCCGGTCCTTTGGCATCGGTCACATCGTTGGATGAAGGAGTGAGTATCCTTGTGCAATGAAGGCCACCACAACTTGCATTGAAGAACCTTGGCCGCCGTCTTATCAACACCACCATGACCTCCGCTTGGCAAAGAGTGACAATGCCTCAAGACCCCTTCCACCTCGTACTCCGGAACACACCGCCGGAACAACCCATCATTACACTTCTTGTAAAGGTAGGGGTCTTCCCAAAAGTAGCGCCGAGACTCCTTGATTATTCTCTTCTTTAGGTGGGAATCGAAGTCTTGAGGGAAATCTCCACACAAAAGGAAATTCGCCATATCGGCGAACCATGGAATAGTCTTGGAGACGATTGCCATCAAAGCCTCATCACGAAGCTCATCATCAATAGGTAGCTCTTTCTTTTCACACATGGGATGATCAAGGGGCAACCGGGAAAGATGATCGGCCGCACAGTTTTCACAACCCTTCTTATCCCGAATCTCCACATCAAATTCTTGGAGGAGAAGTACCCATCGGATGAGGCGGGGCTTAGAATCCTTCTTGGACCATAGGTACTTGATCGCCGTGTGGTCGGTGTACACTATTACCTTGTTGCACATTAAGTATGATCGAAACTTATCAAAAGCAAAGACAACGGCGAGCATTTCTTTCTCCGTGGTGGTTTAGTAGGACAATAAAGCCAATAAAGCCACAAAAAAAAAAAAAGATCATTACCCCTTGCCTTTTATGGACAAGGGGAATGATCTTTTTTCGTGGCTTTATTGACTCAACTTAACTTCTATTCAATTCTAGCTCATCTTAACTTGACCCAAAACTCTATTCCAAAATCAGTATCACACGACATTCCTCTCAACAAGACCAATAACTGGTTCGATTCCCTCAAATAGCATTATAACAATTCCAGAAATCAAATTAAGTATCAATTAAACATATAAACTAACAATCATCAACAAATAATACTTGAAACATGATAAAAATCACATTTTTATAACACCATAACACTCGACATATCCAAAGAAACAGGACAAAAATCATTCTTTAAATTAATCAAACGCAATCATCATCAATCAATCATACAAACTTAACATTAGATCATAAATTATACTTAGAACATTAAATTATCAAGATTAGATCAAACAAGAACAAAAATAAACCCCTTCTAGGTACATACATACACGGCTCTTCAAGGCAAACAAGATTATCAAGATCAAATTCAAGAAATCATCATAACATGATCAATTCAAAGATTATATTCAAGATTATCATTCAAGATTAATTAAGGACCAAGTTATAACATAAAAATCGTATTTTTCAACCAAGAACTATTCGACCAACATAATACATCACACGGCATACATATATATATACTTCCAATATTTAGTTTCATCATTTAATTAAACAAGAATCATTAAACAATCATGAAACATGGCAAGAACATGAAATAAACTTGTCAAAACTTCTTGGAATACAACCATGCCACTCGACATTCTTAATCATGATTCAATAATCAGTTCAAAATACTTTCTACACAATTCTAAACAATTCTAAACCTACTCTAACATGATTAATCCTATTCTAACAATTATATTGCTAATCTATCCTATGGATTAAGTAAAGCAGATCTAATTACCTTTGAAAGGGCAAGAGAGGTTCGAATAACACTAAGGTTCACGGTTCTTTGGGTTTCTTTAAGATTCTTGATGAATCTTTAAGGGTTGGAGCAATAAGAAAGGGTTAGGAACAATTTAATGATTGATCTTGGAAGGAAAGATAATTACACAATTTGGTTGTTGTTCTTTCCCTCTTGGCCGTGTGAAATGAATAATAATAGGGAGGGTTTTGACTTCCTAAAATCTAGTAACAAGAATAGGAAGGGTTGGAATAAAAATAGGGTTTTTAGGAAAGGGTCAAACAGATATAACAATTCATAGAATTAGTTAAACAAGATAAATAAATTAATTAAAGGGAAAATAATGAGGGGGCCGTGAATGGAGAGGGATAATAGGGGGTTGTTACCTCCTAAAATTTAGTAGCAATAATAGGAAACAAGGTTAGGATTAATAGACTTAGTCAAAAATAGATAAGGGTTTATAATAATATGGATTAAAATAAAAGAAATAAATTAATTAAATGAAACGATATAAAGGGCAGTGACACATAGATAGGGAAAAGAAAAGATTGGGCTCGGGTTTTGACAAAATAAGATAAAGGGTTCGGGCCATGTTCAAAATAATTAGACTGCTAGAAATAAATTTAATAATTAATTAAATAATAATCAAATAAATAGTCAATTAATTATATATTTAATTAATTATGAAAAATTTAAAATATCCCAAAATTTCGGGGTATTACAGTCACCCCTCCTTAAGAAAATTTCGTCCTCGAAATTTTTCAGAAAGAAGTACACATAAGAAACAATGAAAGAAAAGGAAAGACAATAACAATAAAACAGTGGTCGTACCAGTAATCATGTTGGCCTGCACGTCCGCCTCTTCTTGGGTCATGTAGAAGATACGGTTCTTCATCGGTGCTTGGCTCACAGTTGTTGGTTTATTCTTTGGACATGCCCAAGACTTGTGCCCTCCTTGACCGCACACGTAGCACACTATCGTAGACCCGTCGCACCTCTTCCCAGGATGACGCTCTTTCTTACATCCTCTGCACATTGTGGTCTCCGGTACGTTGGTTGCTTGTACGTCCTGCGATTGCGGCTCTTAAGATGATTCGAATCGCGATCTCTTCTCAACTGCAGGCGGCTGGCTTTCCCTGGTTCTCTTCTTTGTATCCTCTTCCTCCTTGAGCGACGCTTGAATCTCTAAAGCTGTCTCGTACGCGTTCTGGAACGTTGTTGGCTTGCTGCTGATGACGTGTACCCGAATATGAGGATCCATCTTCTTGATATACCGCTTCAGTTTCTCAGCTTTTGATGGGATTACTGTAGTGGCGAATCTGGACAGCTCTGCGAACTTGTCGGTGTAAGCCTGTACTGACATGGTCCCCTGAGCGAGCATAAGGAACTCTTCTTGTTTCTGCCACCTAAGTTCGTCGGGATAGAAACGCTCTTGTAGCTTGGTTGTAAACATTTCCCAGGACATGCCCTTTATAGTTCTTCCCTGTGGTCGAACCGTCATCCACCAGTTGTCCGCTTCCAGTCAAAGATAGTAACTAGCGATCTGTACCCGTTCGTCGTCAAGACAATCGATTGCATTGAATAGTTTTCCCATCTCCCGAATCCAGCTCTCGAGTACCACGGGGTCAGACGTGCCATCATAGGTAGGGGGTCGGTGACGAGAAATCCGGTCAAATATGGTCTGACCGCCGGTCAACTGGGCTCCTCTCTGAGCTATGCTGATGATTGCGTCCTGTAACATACGGCGTCGGTCACGGCTACTAAGTGATGATCCCGGACTTGCCATTCTTCAAAACAATGCACCAATTATGGAAATCAAAAGACAACTAAAATTTTAAATCAAATCTTCGCAAAAGAATGAAAAATAGCTTATCCCATAGCTCTACCCAAGTCAACACTCACTTAAGTTCTTGTGGTAAAGCTAACTATGTTATCTCTCGGGTTCATAAAGCACACATTCTCACGGGTTACTTATGATGAAGTAACCTAGGGTTTCAGCTCTGATACCAACTATAACGACCCGTAATTTAGCAGCGTTGTTTTCGGAGGAAAACAACATTACAGATCTTTATCTTCTAAAAACCTCTAAGATCAAATTTATAAACTGCAGCGGAAGCTCTAAACTTAATCATATTATTCATTAACACTATTAAATAATCCAAAATAGTTAATAATTCAGAGTCCCTTATTAATACAAAATAAAGAATAGTCCACTAAAAATAATAGAACATGGGCTAAAACTAGACATTAGGGTCAACTACTAAGTTGGCAAGCTCACAATCCCAGCCCATGCATAGCCCAATTCAGTCACCACCTGTACCTGGAAAAGAATTTTGGGGTCCACAGTCAGTGGTGAGTAATTAGATTGTTCTACTTAATCAGTAGAACACAATTAGAAACATAATCATTAGAGCAGATCAACCAAACAGACAACATATCATCATGTAATCATACATAAACATCATCAATCAAGTACGCAGCGGAAAATAATCATAACTTAATAAACCAAAGCCTTCTATACCAACTCATTCCGTTCTAGGCCACTTGACACTTCTATTGACTCTTCTATTCTATTCAGTTCAGGTGCTAATCCGTGACCAGTCATATACTCGTAAGGGGTCAACCACGAAGATCTACTCCCCCCAACTTTCCTTGCTCATGCCGGGTCAACCACAAAGATCTACTCCCCAAGCACTGGGATCAAGAACTGTTCATGGCACGTGTGCCACTAGATAGGCGGTCACTTCATAGTTAATCATCTTTTCAATTCAATTCTGTTCTGTTCTGTTCTTGGTTCCTTTTCACAATTCAATTCCTTATTAACTCAACTTAACTTCTATTCAATTCTAGCTCATCTTAACTTGACCCAAAACTCTATTCCAAAATCAGTATCACACGACATTCCTCTCAACAAGACCAATAACTAGTTCGATTCCCTCAAATAGCATTATAACAATTCCATAAATCAAATTAAGTATCAATTAAACATATAAACTAACAATCATCAACAAATAATACTTGAAACATGACAAAAATCCCATTTTTATAACACCATAACACTCAACATATCCAAAGAAACAGGACAAAAATCATTCTTTAAATTAATCAAACGCAATCATCATAAATCAATCCTATAAACTTAATATTAGATCATAAATTATAGTTAGAACATTAAATTATCAAGATTAGATCAAAAAAGAACAAAAATAAACCCCTTCTAGGTACATTCATACACGTCTCTTCAAGGCAAACAAGATTATCAAGATCAAATTCAAGAAATCATCATAACATGATCAATTCAAAGATTATATTCAAGATTATCATTCAAGATTAATTAAGGACCAAGATTATAACATAAAAATCGTATTTTTCCACCAAGATATATTCGACCAACATAATACATCACACGGCATACATATATATATAATTCAAACATTTAGTTTCATCATTTAATTAAACAAGAATCATTAAACAATCATGAAACATGGCAAGAACATGAAATAAACTTGTCAAAACTTCTTGGAATACAACCATGCCACTCGACATTCTTAATCATGATTCAATAATCAGTTCAAAATACTTTCTACACAATTCTAAACAATTCTAAACCTGCTCTGACATGATTAATCCTATTCTAACAATTATATTGCTAATCTATCCTATGGATTAAGTAAAGCAGATCTAATTACCTTTGAAAGGGCAAGAGAGGTTCGAATAACACTAAGGTTCACGGTTCTTTGGGTTTCTTTAAGATTCTTGATCAATCTTTAAGGGTTGGAGCAATAAGAAAGGGTTGGGAACAATTTAATGATTGATCTTGGAAGGAAAGATAATTAAACAATTTGGTTGTTGTTCTTTCCCTATTGGTCGTGTGAAATGAATAATAATCTAGTAACAAGAATAGGAAGGGTTGGAATAAAAATAGGGTTTTTAGGAAAGGGTCAAATAGATGTAACAATTAATAGAATTAGTTAAACAAGATAAATAAATTAATTAAAGGGAAAAGAATGAGGGGGCCGTGAATTGAGAGGGATAATAGGGGGTTGTTACCTCCTAAAATTTAGTAGCAATAATAGGAAACAAGGTTAGGATTAATAGACTTAGTCAAAAATAGATAAGGGTTTATAATAATATGGATTAAAATAAAAGAAATAAATTAATTAAATGAAAAGATATAAAGGGTCGTGAGACATAGATAGGGAAAAGAAAAGATTGGGCTCGGGTTTTGAAAAAATAAGATAAAGGGTTCGGGCCATGTTCAAAATAATTAGACTGCTAGAAATAAAGTTAATAATTAATTAAATAATAATCAATTAAATAGTCAATTAATTATGTATTTAATTAATTATGAAAAATTTAAAATATCCCGAAATTTCGGGGTATTACATCTTTCTTCACCACCTCTTTCATTGTGGGATTCAACCTTCTTTGAGGTTCTATAGAGGAGGTATGGCCATCATCAAGATGGATCCTATGCATGCACAAACTCGGACTAATCCCTTTCAAATCATCAATGTTATACCCGATGACCCTTTGATACTTTCGCAAGAGTTGCTTCAATTTTTCCAAAGAAGGGTCATCAAGGTTAGCATTGACAATGAAAGGGTAACAACAAGCATTATCAATGAAAGCATATTTGAGTGAAGGGGGAAGGGGTTTCAATTCTACCTTGGGAGGAGACGTGGTCCTCTCCTCCTTATCCTCGGTTTGGATCGATGGGAACTCGTCCAATGGTTCATCCTCCACCGAAATAGCTTGGTCAAGAGAGGCTTCAAGCTCCGTACCCTCCTTGGATTTCTCAACCCCATCTTCTAATTGCATCACTTCTTCAAGAGGATCTTCCCTTCTTCGATGAACCCTTTCACACTCATCAAGCTCCTCACTCACAAGATCAACCCGACACAGCTTTTCAACCATCGGTTGCTTCATCAACTTAGAGAACTCAAACACCACTCTTTCATCGACCACTTCACTAGTTATGGTATTACTGGGCAATTCACTACCGCACCAAGAGTGTGAAGAGCTTCCCGACCTAGGATGAGAGGTGTGGTCGGGTCCTCTTCGATGTCCATTATAACAAAGTCGCATGGGGCAATGAGATTTCCAACCCGTATCGGCACATCGTCGAGCTCTCCACAAGGAACCTTGGTAGAACGATCGGCCATTTGAATCACTTTTCTTGAAGCAACCATTTCATAATCTAAGAGTTTGGCAATCGAGAGGGGCATCAAGCTAACACTTTCCCCTAGGTCAGCTAAGGCTCCCTTGGTGCCCAAATCACCAATCATGACCGGGAGAGTGTAGCTCCCCGGATCCCTTAGCTTAGGCGGCATCTTTCGTTGCAAGATTGCACTCACTTGAGATGGTAGAGTGACCATCTCATCAATTTGCTTCCTCTTGTTGGAAAGAAGTTCTTTGAGGAACTTCGCATATGTTGGCATCTTTTTGATTGCTTCAAGAAAGGGGACATTGAGAGTGAGTCCCTTCTTGCATTCCATGAACTTGTGATATTTTGCATTGAGTCTCCTTTCCACAAGCCTCTCCGGGTATGGAGGCTTTGGAGCATACTTGGAAAATTCCGGTGGTGTGGTTGAAGTAGCATCTTCCAAACTTGTTTTTCTCCCCCTATCCTTCTTCTTGCTTTGGTCACACCCCATCTCTTGGCCATCATTGCCACCCTTAGCATTTGAGCTCTCCACCATGACCTCCTCTTCTACCTCCTTGTTTTCTTCACTTTGGGGTGCCTCCTCATTAATTTGTTGCTCCACGGTGGGCCCATCATAAGCCGAAACCGATCTTAAGTGGATGGCGTTCACGGAGTGAGAAACGGGGTTGGGTGAAGGTTGGCCCGGTAGCTTGTCATTAGAAAGTTTAGCCACTTTGTCGGCCAATTGGGCAATTTGGGTGTCGGTCATTTTTTGGTGGGAATTGATCTCTTTGATTTGGGTGCTTTGTTGGCCCAACTCCTTTTGGAATCCACTCATATCTCTTTGGAGATTCTTGAATTGGTCTAAGATGAGTTGGGTGTCTTGAGTTGGGTATGGTGAGGCATAGAATGATTAGGGAATAGAGGATTGGGATGATTTTGTGGAGGGTTGAAGTTTTGGTTGAACGGTGTCTTGTTGAAAGGTTGTCGGTTCGGATGATTTGGGTGGTTGTAGTACCCTCCTTGATTGGAGTTGTTGTTGGTGTAGTTGGATTGCCCACCTTGTTCATAAGGCCTTTGGTTACCTCTCACATTTTCACGAAAGTCTCTTTGATTGTATTGGTAACACATAGCCGCCACTTGATCCGGGTGGAAATCCCTACCACCACAATAACTAGGATCATGGTTTGTACCGCCACATTGTTCACAAGAGAAGACCGGAGCTTTGGTGGATGGTGTAGAAGTCGATACCGCTTGAGATTTACCCATCTTTTTCTAAACGATTTGCTCCATGAAAGCCTTCAATTGCTCGGGGTCAAGCTCATACTTCCCCAGCTTCTTGGTTGTTGCTCTTGATTGACCTCCCATGCACAATCTCGCACCAGTAGTCAATGATCGTGGCTTAAGATTCTTAAGCCATTTATAAGCACGCCCGGAGAGAGAGTGACGGAAAAGATGCATCCGGATGTAATCTTGAGTCACTTGGTTGGTTTGGACCATGGCACAAAGCTCCAAGAATCGGTTTAGGTGCTCAATGGGGTCTTCATGTGCCATCCCCGTAAATTGGTTTTGTAAGACCATGTTGGTGTAGTGGGGATGAATGGTGAAATTAGTGTTGGTTGTGGGAAGGAGAAGCCCGCTTGTGAGCTCATAGTTGTCCGGGGCCCCAAAGTCTCGGAACAACGGAACGGGATTTTCATCACCCATGCTTTTGGTAGATGTGCTCGATGTGTCAGGAGGGTCTTGGTCAAACTCGCCTAGCTCTCGGTACGATTTTCGAACCCCACGCAAAGTACGATTGATCTCAAGGTTAAGAGAGTATTCGAGAGGCCCTTGGGACCGCCTTTGCATCAAACACTTGCATCAAACACAACTAAGCAAGGCGTTAGCAATTGACAACACCAACCACAAATAACAACATTGATTTGAGGATAGAGAAAATAAGCAAAGAAAATAAAGTGCAAAAATAAAAATAAAAAAAGAAGTCAAACAATAACAAGCTAAATAACACCGATGCTCCCCGGCAACGGCGCCAAAATTTGATCGGGGCGGGGGGGTTTGACAAAGAGGAAAGGTGACTAAACTACTTTAACAAACTAAGTCTAATGCAATTTAAACTAAATTAAAGTGATGTAAAACCAACAATTAAAGGCACTAGGGAAGGGGGGAAACAAGATATTCCAATAATCAAGCACGGAGCAACCACATAGCAAGCATAAAATCATTTGTTTCGAGCAAGGAGATTAGTTTATGCAAGAGGGCTTAGATTTCTCAGCCCACCCACTCACACGACATCTCAACCTAGACCAAACCAAACACCATGGATCGAATCGCTTGGTAAACTAGATCTCTCATTCTCTACCTCGCTCACAACCCGGTTCGATTTACCCTAGACCCAACCTAACATGTTGTCTCTAACCTCATGCTTAGATTTCTCAACCACACTTGGTTAGTCCAAGATTCTATCCTAGAAGTTGGCCAAACTCCTAATCTAGTATTTCAATCCGTGTTAGAAAACAAGCATCAACAAGTTATTTCATACCAAACCAACAATTACTCCATGTTCAACAACCAAAATACCATCATTTTCCTCCTCCCCTAGCTAGAAATCTAGCCTAGGAGAGGGGTGTTCATACTAACAAAAGCCATAAATAGACCAAACATGATAGAAGATGTAAAGAAACTAATAAACATGGCAAATAAAAACTAGACTTGCAAAAACTACCTCAAAGATTCAAACTTAAAATCACAAACATAATGAACAAGAGATTGGAACTAATGACAAGTAATAACTCAACAAATAATAACATACAAATGATGAACAAATAACAAAGAAAGAAAGATAAGAATTGTTACCAAACTAGAAGATTGAATATATGGATTGATTGCAAAATGAAGAAGAAATTGTTGATGACTACAAGCTAAAGCTACTAGAACTCTTGTGTTTTTTTTCTCTCTAAAAATACTGAAAATAATGCTAAGTTTCTTGGTATTTTCCTCGTGGTGTGAAAACCTAGAAAAGTTGGGGTATTTATATATTACATGAGAGAGAACGGGAATATTCGGAATAAATGAGCCGCTGCAGGTGGGAGCGGACGCTCTGAAAGTTGAGAGCGGACACTCCACTAATACGACAAATCGATGAGCTGGCAACAAGGACTGAGAGCGGACGCTCTGGTACCTCCCAGCAGCCACTACTTCTCTGATCGTGGGTCGAGCGGACGCTCCATGGCACTTGGCCTTGTGCTGAGGTTGGGCAAGGGGAGCGGACGCTCCAAAGGAAAGAGCGGACGCTCCAGCTCCAACAAGGAGTTTTTGCCTCCTCGACAAGGGGTCCGAGCAGACGCTCGTAGGGGTGGAGCGGACGCTCGGAGCTGGAGCTGCAATTCCATTCCACTTCAAGCTTCGAATTTGCACTCCCAGGCTCAAGCCTCGCACACAAGGCTCCGAATGCTTTGGCATGGACCTAAAACAACTCATGCAAAATATCAAAGCACTTGTATTCCCATTTTCTCTCAAAAATACATAGAAAATACCCAAAAATGAAATGAAATCCAAAATCTTGGTAACATGTAACGAGCGGGGGAAAAACCAACTAAAAATGCACAAATATGAGCAAAACAAAGACTAAAAAGGATGAAAAATGACCTATAAGATGGTGCACAAATGCACTGATCACTGTGCTGCTTAGCATTTGGTTGGGTGAGTGCCGTTATAGTATTCTTGTTCTAGACTACGTTACGTTTATAGTTTGGACGTATAGATTTACATCTAGTATATGTTGACTCTGACAGTATTTGGAGTTATTCATTAGTATTGATACATTTGGGTTTAATATTGTACAACTTGTGCGTATTGTACATTTTTGGGTTATAATAATAATCATTTTGAGGTTTTGTTTTAATTTTTAGTAAGTTTGTTTGTTAGATCGACAATTCGACTCGTCAGTTTCTTCCGCTCCGGTTTAAGCGAGTCGGGTCTTCACAATTGTCCTACTATCGGTTTGACAGGTTATGATGGTACACTACCCCCAACAAAGAAAAAATAACTATTTCTCATGTACATCTTAAAAACAACCCCGGGCCTTTCCTTAGCCCCTAAAAGACACACTTATTTTTTCGGTCAGATTGTCCGTATTTCTGGGTTTTCTTCGAGTCTTAGGGATTTCGTAGAGTCTTTTGGATTTTGTATTTTCTAGGTATTATAGCCGGTCGGTATCATGCAGTTCGTCCAATTCTAAGTCTGGGTTTTCTTCATTGCTTTTGGATTATCGCTTGCCTAGGTCTTCGAAGACATTGGGAGTTTGGCAATGGGAATTTCCTTCTTCCCATAAGCATTTTGACACAGGCAATCTTCGGAAAATTCCTCTTCTTTATAAGGCTTCTTCTTAAGGTCGCTAACCTCCAATTCTAGAGAGAAAAGGAGAAAAGAACTCTTTCATCCATCTCTCGTAATCCACCCTCCCTTTAAAGAAGGCTATCTAAATCTTCCTCAACCCCTCGCTAAAGGTATTTCAATCATTGAAGTGTAGCCCTTGTCCCTATCGATGAAAGTAGGTATTTAAACCAATCTGTCCATGTCACTATCGGGGATAGTCGGTATTCAAATACCCTAGACCTTGTTGATGCCGAAAAGACCCTAACCCTTGACCTATACCCTTAGCTATGATATTTAATGCTGGAGTGACTGAGCGCTCCTTCCGAAAGTGAGTCATTAAGGAAAGAAGACCTAGTGTAAGCTAATAGTAGATAGTGTCGCTACCACCTTAGATGGTAAACAACAAACCGGGCTGCTAAAGTAGGTGATATCGCTCAGGAGGAAAGATGGTAGTTCCTAAGGAATAGATACGCTAGTGTAAAGAGACGTGTAGCTATCGATGAATCTAGTAAGGGATCCCTTCTAAATGTAGCTAAATGTCTTCAGCAAAACCCACCTTGAAGAAGGATCAAAGATCCAAGGAAAGAAGGCAAACCGTTATTGGACGCTCAAATGACGATTAAGGAAGTTAGCCTTTAAACTAAGCTATGTGACTCCCTCTTTGAATAGAATACTAAATATAGTACCAAAAGGGATAGCCCATCAAGAAGAGGAATTTGGGAGTTCAACGGATTTTGAAGATTTATATTGAACTAGCTTCCTTCCACCTACACTATCTTCAGCCGGTTCCTCACTTGAATTCACCCTTCGGTATTAACATTTTAAGCCTTTTTTCCCGGGTAAATGGATTCATGATCCTTAAAGTAATCGATGTAAAATCTATCCTACAACTGGAGAACATTCTGTGCTCGGTTAGGAATGTCTATTGATTCTAACACCGTTTCACTGCAGCCTTATGGTATCCTATGCGCCTTAGCACTAGGTAATGCTAGATACTGAGTTACACATTCTCCGATGAAGCCTTGGGTATGACCGGCTTTTGAAGGAATGCTTTTTCTTTGTAAGCAACACTAGTGGAAAAAAAGGATTTTGATGCGCCTTATTTGCTGCGATTATTAAGGATTATCCTAATAACCGCAACAAATAAGGTATGCTTATCATTTGCTGCTTATCATTTGCTGCGGTTATTTGGATTAGCCCCAAAACCGCACCAAATAACTGTAAAATTAAAATAAATACAGGCACTAAGGAGTACAGTTAGCCCACACGGTTTCATTCCCAATAAAAAAAAAACACTCTACTCTCCTCACCCTTACTCAGCGAACGAAACCACGAAGCCAACCACCCAACCCAATCTCCGACGACCACCAGCCAAGCCAACGTTGCTTCTGCTTCTTCCGACGAAACCCCCAGACGAAGCCCGACCTGCCAACGATGATCCTTCTGCTTCTACCATCCTAACTGCCCGCCGATGAAGCCATGAAGCCCGACCTGCTACGAAGCCTCGAAGCCCAACCTGCTGCAAAGCCTCGAAGCCCGCCCTGCTGCAAAGATATCCTGCTGCGATGCTTCTGCTTCTTCCGGCCACCACCACCACGCTCAAGGTAACCCTCTTCTTTTTTATGAAATTTTTTCTGTTTTTTTTAGCCCTAGATAAAACGTATGAATGTGGTCTAAATCCTTGTTGTAACTAATCTTTCCATTGCTTTAAGTCTAAATCCTTTTTTATAAGTTTGTTTAATTGATTGTTTGAACTCTTGTGAGATTAATTTGATTTTTATTAACATTAGGGTTCATTAGTTCTTAAATCAAATTGGGGATTTTGCGTTGATTGCTTGATTAGGTGTATGAAATTAGAATTTTTGTTGATTTGTGGTTTTAAGTCGGAGCGCTGATGATCCGCCTCCGGTAACCACCGCCCAACCTCCGCCTGTGCTCCAGAAGCTCACTGATAAGCAAAGTTTGAATATATTTCAGTCTATGGGCCAATCAGTTCATATTCTTGATAGCAGTAACCTCCTTATTTATTGGTATTCCTCCTACTTTTTATTATAGTGTTTTTCTTTTCAATTTGGCTTTGTTTCTTCTTCAATTTGGATATTTTATTGCAGTAATGATGATCGATTTGCTGTAGTTTGAGCTCATAGATTGGTAAGAATTGGGATTTTGGTTTCCAGATTTAGTTAATTCGAATTGGTGGAAAGTTAGGTGGGTTTTGTTTTGGATTTTGGACTATACCTTTGAATTTGACCTCAAATGTTATCTGCTTATTTGGGCTGTTTAGAATTTGGTTTTTTCCCCTTGTTCCCTTTTGTTTTTTCAGGTTCCAATTTTTTTTTTTATTGTGCAAATGTAGAGATTGTTGTCATTGTTGTTATGAGTTAATAAATGAGGACATTTGTTTGTTCATATATTTATAAGATATATGTCAGTTGATGAAAGAACTTGAAGAGTGAGCTTTTACAATGGATATGGGGAAAGTCATTGAAATTATAATGAGTTAATTGAAAAGGCATCTCATAGTAAGATAAGTATAAACAGGTTTTTCTTATTTCTTATTTCTTATTTTGATAGGTATAATATGGTGTTTAGTGTTTGGATATGCTTCTCCTATTGAATGCCCCTCACTCCACTTCTTAGGTAAATTCTTGCATACTCATTATATAATAAGGTGTTGAATACTATGTTGTGCTCATTCCTATTGAATTTTTACAACTTTTAATAACCTGTTTATTGCTTTGTAGTTAATTAAATTATGCTGAAATTGATCCAAATCTTTCTCATGGCTAAAATTGATCCTGAAGCTGGAACTAACAAAGTGATGGTACGTGTTCTTATTTGAATTCATCTTTCCATATAAAATGCATTCATTTTGCTTGATGAAATGTTGCGAAGAGTTTGATTTGTATAATTAGTTTTCTTTTCTGCTGCTTGATTACTAAGAATTGATACTGCCTATGTTGGGAAAAGGGAATATCTGGATTATCTAGGTTGTTAGATCTTTATGCCCCATATTAATTTCCTATAGTTGTGATTATCCATTAAGGAAAACTGTTTTTTTTTTTTTTGTTTTAGGAAGAAATTTGGATGACCATCATGACTTGTTAATTCAGTTTTTGGTGCCAATGGTTATGGTTAGATTTGAATTTTATAGTGAATTATTGGTGGCCTTTAACTTGTCCATATGAATGGATAATGCAGCTCCCATCTCACAGGCACCAATTAGTCTCTTGATCCCTCGCCCATGTCCCCCTAAATAACGAATAAATATATAGTAATAGAATGCTACTATGTTTTGGCTGTTTTACAGACAGGGAGCTTTGGTTGGGGGGGGGGGGGGGGGTTACGGGGAGCTGCAGGGTAGGGGAAGTGAGCTGGGGGGCACAGGGAGTTGCATAGCGAGCAGCAGGGAACACAACAGAGAAGCAACGACAGCAGGCCCGGAAGCGGGGGTAGGCGTGCAGCAGGTCAAAAAAGGGAAGGGACCACTGCGCGATGGCCTCGGCAGCCACAGCTAACCACGTGTGGCGGCCAACCACCCACGTGTTTTGGCTTGGGGTTTAAATCTGACTTTCCATTTAACAAATTCATGCATAAATTGCAAAATAAATAAATACATTCTAACCATGGGCATGGAACTATTTTCAACAGCAATTCCACCACTAATAATTCCAACAACACAACAAAAATCTTGTTTGATCGCAATATTAAATCAATAGGTTCATTTTTTAAAAAAATGAACTTTAATAATCTTAGTTGATTGTATAAATATCCGATCGTAAAACTAAGCTATATTTAATCTCTAATTTTTTATTATCCCATAATAATTCCGAATTACACTTATAAGTTATAACTATTGATTAAGAATCCCTTTAAAAAAAATTACTGATTAAGCATAGAGCCTGTTTCAGCTGCCATATTTGTTAACCTCATAGTCATAGAATATCTTAAAATGGCGCCTTCTTTTCTCCTTTTTTCGCTTAACTATACTCTCTAAAATAGAAAATTCTGTGAAATATTTTTTTTTTTTTTGGGGGGTTTTAATGTGTTAAGTTCCTGCTGTTGCTATTGTATTATGCTAATAATATAAATAAGTTGTTGTGTTATGTTGTTGTTGTGTTATGTTGTTGCTGCTAGCCTGCTACTCATATTATTGTTGGTATTTTTAGGTAATTTTGATCAAATAGCTGGTTGTGCCATACTAATTTTTGGGTTTTATTTTTTTTAACACAAGTGATGCTACTTGTTTTTCCTTTGCAGACTGGAGAAGACAACTTGTTTAGTCTTTCAATTGTCTAAGAAAACAGCTGTGCTTGATGCAAAGAAGCAAATTAGGATGTAGATGAAGCTTTAAGTGTGATGTTCATTTTTTTATATATGTTCAATTTGGATGTATGTTTAATTTTTGATTTCGAATTTTGGATGTATGTATAATGTTTTGATGTATGTTTGGAATTTTAAAAAGTTGAATAAAATTATATGCTTGATTTAAATAGATTATGCAAATTAAAAAATGAATAAAATTGGAACCAAATTCGTTTCAATTTTATTCTTTTTTTTTTAATTTTTAGTACTCCTATTTGCTGCGGTTATTTTTTTTAAATTATATGCTTGATTTAAATAGTTTATTATTTGTTGCGGTTGAACCGCAGCAAATGAAAAGGCTACCTTTTGCTGCTCCCTTAATGTGCTGCGGTTGATAACCGCAGCAAAAGGCCCTATTTTACCCGCAGCAAATGATGTTTTTTCCACTAGTGCAAGCTCGGCGATGTTCTATGGTTATATAGGATATTTTGAATTCGGTGTTTTTGGGTCAATATTGTCTTGAAGCTGCCTTCTTTTCTCTTTATTGGAACGGACATAAATTGATTTCTTAAAGCTGCCTTGCTCGAGATAAATCTAGTAATAGAAAGCCTTCCTTTGCAGCTAAGACTAACTTTCCTTGATAAAACGATTTATATAAACCTAGTGCCCTTACTTCTTCTGGAGTGAGTGTGCCTCCAGTCGGGGTACCCGAAGGAGAGTATCCGAAGGGGGAACCAAGCTAGTATGAAAAAAAGAGTCACAGCTACCACGGAATGACGTAACATCTCCGGTGTCGAAAAGCTAGTCTAAACCAGCCCTTCCCTTGTTTCTACCCTTGCCCTTGTTGCTATAGAGATGAAGCTAGAGAATCGGCTTCTTAATGGCGAGGGATAATTCCAAAATCGTAAAAGTTTTCCTTTGCCGCTATTGATGACCTTTCGTTGTCTGCAGCCCAATGCCTATTGGTTTGTTGAAACCGGGTAAGTCATTCTTCCGACATGTACCTATATGGAAGTTTTTTCATTGATGCAAGGTAATCGATATTATCTTTCTTTCCTCGCTTTCCTTTACATACGAGATTTCCATTATTCAGCTAATTCGGCCAGTCCAAAGGGAACAAGGCTAGTTCGATTCTTAGGTTAACTCGTTTCTTTCCCATACCCATACCCAAACTCCCTTCTTTTAAGTCAAGGGTGAGGCTTTCTTCCATCTTTTTATCCGGGGTATAAAGTCAACCAACTAGAATCGATTAGGGAACGGATAGGACAGGGTGTTTGTTAGTCCGAAATGGGATGTTCCCCCTCTCCCTTCATGAGCAAGTCATGGATATATCAGAACAGAAAAGATAGACCTATCTGCTCCGCTAAACCAGTGGATCAAGTTTCATGCTTTGTATCCTCCACATGAGCAACAAGGCAAGCCCCAAGAAAGACAAATCAAAAGGGAAATTTCCTTCTGGACCCGTTCATAGGGTAAAGTGACTTGCGGGCACGTACTGTCCCAAAAGGAAGCTCACCATTGGAGTGACACTTCATACTCGTTTCCGAATACTGGTGCCTTCTTCCCAAAAACTTGCTCAATCTAGAGTTAGTCAACCCTGCGACTTTCAATGGTCACTTACGAGATTTGTGATTCAAGAGAATCTAACACTTGTAAAATACACTAACCCTTGTTGACGACCAAAATACACTAAGCCTTCATGGCACCCTGCCCTTGTCTTCCGCCCTTTCCCCCTCTCCGTTTGAAGCCGGTAACCAAAAGAAAGTGCTGCTACTGCTATCCTTAACATGACTATTTCAATCAAACCTTACCCTGTAGCTCTTCCTTCTGCAGTTAGACGAGTTAGGTTATCTTGCAAAATGAATCTTTTTCCTTTTTACCGGGATTTGAGCTCGTTTCAGATTTACACTACGATAAAAAATGCTATAATATAGCTTCTCCTTAGCCAGATTACTAGACTTTATAGCCTAAAAGGGATAATGAAGTTAGAGAAGACTTGCGGAATCAGTTAGCTTCAACCGAATCAACATCGAAAAGAAAGGGCCGAATGAGAGTAAATGCCCGGTCACCAAGCTAGTCTTACCTGAATATCTCCTAAATGAAGCTATTTCTTTCCTGGATATTGTTTCTTCAAACCACTCTTTGTTGCGAATGCTTTGGTTTCCAACGAAGGGACTCCTTGCAAGAGGTACGAGCGTTAGGAAAGAAGCAAGTACGGAAGAAATCCTTTCCTATAGAGTGAAGCTTCTTGTCTTATTGCAGTTCCTGCAGCTATTGTAGCTATTATTCCTGCAGCTAATGCAGCTAATGCAGGTTGAAGGAACCGAGCTCGACCAAAGGAAGATGAAGCTCAAAGTACCTTCATCTGGTTTCTTAACATTAAAAATCATAAGAGAAGGTCTCCCTTTACCCACTCAAAATGAATCAATCGAGCAAGAAAGCCGGGAAGGTCGCTAATCTCAAAAAGTGTTGGAAATAGATAAGGTAGATCTTTGAAGGAAGCTAAGCGAGAATAACTGTTATGGGGGTTTTCATACCCTGTCAGGTAGGTAATCTCAAAAGACAAGTAAGGGAGCATTCAGAAATATACATGTATGGGAGTTTTCATTGATTTTATGCAGTCACTTAAGTCATTTCATTTCCTGATATTCCGATACGTAAACTCTTCCTTTGCAGCTAATGCTTTCCTTTCCGTAGGAGCAGAGAAGCTATTAAAAAACCAATATGACAGTGCACCCTGTCAAGGTAAATCTTCTTTGAAGCTAAATTGTAGCTATTGTTCCTGCCGCTAATGTAGGTTCAGGAACATCGATCGTTAGAAAAATGAGACTTCACCGGCGACCTGCAATGTTGTTTTTGTAGATCCTTGTCTTAAGCCGCCTTTCAGAAGGATCCTTGATCCGAGGTAAGAAGGTAAACTCTTCCTTTCGATTAATGATAGTCTTTATCAAAACTGTGTAAGACATTGTTACTAGTAGGATGAATAGAGATTTCCTTAATTAAGAGAATCTAGCCCAGGATGGGTTAAATAAGGGAAAAACCAATCCTTTTTAAAGCGGTCGTGTACCGATTAAGACAGATCGAAACCCTGTCTTTGTCACTACCACGAAAAGGAAAAAGTGTGAGGTTACCTGACGCTTGGACTACAATTTGAGCTTACCTGGCATAGGTCCATTTGTGAAATATCCCATATAGGTAAGACTCAATTAGAAGCCTTTTCCTTATATCAAGAAGAGGAATTTATCCGAATTGGAACTGGATGAAGTGTGGGGAAAATACGATAGGTACCGGAACTACAATTGGCATCGGGTGGCATAGAACGACAGGGACAAGGGTATAGGTGTCGGGAACACTTGTAATGACCCAGATTTTATTGGTATTTTTGCCGATAATTATGTGTATTTATGTGTTAGTTCAAATTTATTTTTGAACTATTTATTTCATTTTATGTGAATAATTTCGATTTAATTCGAAATATTTGTTTCAGTTTTTATTGTTTATGTTATTTATTATTTAATTAATTAGAATTTTTATTATTTAATTTTCTAATTAATTATTTAATATTTTGGGCTAAATCGATTTATGCATGATTAATCATGCAATTTATGTAATTAGCCCAATTGGTCACGAGAGCCCAATTTTAGGCCCAATTGCCCTTGATGGCCGGCCCTCTCCTTGGTGCATGGCAAGTTTTGCCACTTGCTTTGCTTTCACACTTAACTAACTTCTATAAATAGAAGTAGTTAGTAAGCCATGAGACCATTTTTGCTCATTTGCCTTTAATCACACTTGCCATCTCTTGCCATCCAAGTTCAATCACAAAACTCCCTCCCAATTGCTCTCTTGCTTCACGCCATTTTTGGCTTCAATCACCATCAAATTATTCATCCATCTTTTTAATCCCAATCTTAAAGATTCAACTTCTATTGATCTTTAAGTACTAAAACACAATCCAAAACCCAATTATTTCATCCAAGATCATTAGTTCGGGTTTGGTTCGGGAATCTCGATCGTGAGGGTTTGATCGTGTGGGTGTCCGTGTGTGGGGCCGTGCAGTGGCAGCCGTGCAGTTGGTGGTGCCGTGGCCGTGCAGTAGGTCCGTGGCAGTGGTGCTCGTGTGGGTCGTGGCAGGCAGCCGTGCTGGGTGGCAGTGGTGCTCGTGTGGTGCGTGGTGGTGTTCGTGCCAAAACCGTGTCGTGCGTGGTGGTCCGTGTTGCTTGGCCGTGGGTTTAGCATTCCGGGCAGCGGGTTTTTGTGTTGAATTGGTGTGTTAATCTTCAATAAGGTAACATACTTTCTCAACCTTGTTGGTATACTATGTTTATAGTATAGATTAAATGCATGTTTGGGTTGTTTGATGTTGATTATCTATGATTTTATGTATGGTTTATATTCTGATTTTTATGTGTTTATATGATGTTTTGATGAAGATTTTTTTTTCATGATTTTATGATTGGTTATATGTTGTTTTATGATCATGATAATTATATTGAAGTTTGATGAATTTTGGATAAGTTAAAGTGGAATTTTCGAATGGATTGTGATGTTATGCGTGTAGTATGAATATGTTGGATGAGTTCTTGATTGAAGTTCTTGAATCTTGATTAAGTTCTTGATTGAAGATCTTGAATCTTGAATGAGTTCTTTATGAGTTCTTTGAGTTCTTTATGAGTTCTTGATGAGTCTTTATGAGTTCTTGGTTGAATCTTGAAAGTTAAAGAAAAGGGTTTAAAAGTTAAAGAAAGTTAAAGATTGAGTCTAAATTGGTTAAAGAATGGTTAATGAATGATGGATTAAGGTTGGTTAGGCTCAAGATCAAGGCGCAAAGGCAATCTTGAGTATAACTTCGATATTTTAACTAGTTATTTTCAAGAATCAAGGCATTGAGGCAATTCTTGAATATAATTTAGTTAGGTTGAGATAATAAGAGGATTAAATGATTAATTAATAAAGTTAGCTTGATTTCATTTCTAGACGCCTAAAACTTAGAGTAAGATTCTGTGTTTTTGGGTTAAGACGTTGCCCCTATTCCATCCGCGGTATTGGGATAGTTGGAGTCATACTATGTGATCCTTTGAATTTCCAGTAAGATTGGTTTCACGGGACATGGATTTCCAGTAAGATTGGTTTCATGGGGTTTGGGAGTAAGATTCTCAAATCCGAACATAGTAGGAAGTTCGATCGCATAAGATGCGTTCGTACGAGCACAGTCCGGTCTAGCATATGAATGATTGCGCCAAAGATAGTTGGTTAGGTTGTTTGAGTCGAGTTCACGTTTTTGGGTTGTTCTCGTACTTTGATTATTGATGTTGATTATTTGGTTTATACTATGTTCATGTGTATTCCCATTAGGGTGAGTCAGTTATGTTACTCGCCACTGATGGTGGACTGTTTATGTTTTTCAGGTATTTCTGATGACGATACTCTTGCTTAGCTTTGGGTTGGGCGAGCGACGTTTATTGTTTCTGTTATTTGATGTATTTTCTATTTCTGTTGTTTATAGATAGTATTGGCGTATTGTATAGACTTTATACGTTATTGTTGGACTCTTTATACGTGGTTTAGACTCTGACGTGTGGTTGGAGTTACTCGTATTTTTAGTATTTTTAGTTTGACTTTTGGACTAGTTATGTACAAACTTGTGGGTATTTGTACTTTTATGGTTTATTAATAATATTTCGAGGAATTAGTTTTAATTTCTTAAGTATTTGAGTTGTAGTTTATAACTATTCGACTCGTCGGTTTCTTCCGCGCCGATTTAAGCGAGTCGGGTCGTTACAACACTGGCTGGGGTTACCATCATATGAGATTGGATAAGATTTGAGGTATAAGCACAGTATGGGGGTCGACAAGGGGTAGGGGAAAAACTCCCATATAGGTATATGTCGATTTACCTTTCTTTTTGATTAGATACCTTAGACTTCATGGTTACCGCGGTTCAAAGATGGGAATGAAGCATATGTCTTATCTCTAGCTTCATATTGAGATTAGCTTAATCGGTGTTACTTGAGTTTGAGATTCGCTACCATATTGTTTTCGATTAGAAGCCTTAGGAGGTAGTTGTACAAGAGTTTGTTGATTAGCGTCTGGGAAGGAACGTACTAGCTTAAGCGTTGGTTTTACATGAATTTGAGGTTACCTAGCTTCCGAGTAATCAATGAATTCAGCCTTAAGGAGTCCCATCACTTGAAGCGAAACCAGGAAAAAGGAATGAACCCTTTCATTCAATTCATTCTTCCTTTCTTTTCGATGTTTCTTATGAGAGAAAATCCTTTATTTAAGTCATTTCCAGAGTCAACAAGCTTAGGAGAAGCGGTAGAACAAGCAACGACTTTATAGCTTGATTAGCGACCTAGCAACAAATAAATTCTTTCTCCCTTGCATTTAATAGTAGATTGCCTAACAGGGTATCAATTCATTCTTCCTTTAATAAATCAGTGATTTCTCCCTTTTTCTTCTTTCATTATATATGGTTATCTTTCCTGCTTGGGCTTGCTACCGAGAGAACAAGAATGCCTAAGAGCGTTACATGAGCTAACAAACAAGCAACATCTTTCTTTGTCCGTTTTCTTGCTGGAAGAGAAATCCGATTAAAGCTCAAATCCCGAGGTTCCCTCACAGGAGAGAGAAGCCGTAGCGACACAGTTTACTGGTTTAAATCCGGTTTACCGTCTAAGTCAATTAGGAGATGTTCCGTCTGTATTGGTGTTACTAGTTAGAGGCTAGGCTTGGTGCCCCCTACGGTTACTCTTCGAGAGAAGACAAGGGTACCAGTTGTATTGATTTGAATACCGTCTTTCATCGATAGCTTTTCTAGCAGCATTTCTCATCTTTTATGTAGGAACTAGCTTATTGAATCCGAAGGAAGAAAAAGCACTAGCAACAAAGATTAGGTTTTACCATTTTTTCATTCTCCCTCATAAAAGAATGGAATTCTCCCACATAGGTCATTGTCGATTAGCTAGCTAGGTTTTGCAAGAGTTTGCTGATTACCTAGCGGTGAATGTACTTTCCCTGTCCTTGTGAGGGTCCATAAGATGAATGTACTTTTTAGCTCACCCGTTGGTTGTTCAGTAGCTTCTCCTAAGCTTGTTCCCCGGACACCCTAGTTGAAGTGAAGATCGAGAGAAGTTCCTTAGTCACATCCATTCCTTGGAAACCCGCCGCCTACGATCGCCAGCAGAATCATTAGGCATTGGTGGTGGAAAAACTGCAACGCCTATAGTCATATATGAATGGACCCCACTCTTTTGAAAAAACCCACTTAAGGTATATCCCTATAGCTAAAGGTTCGTAGGAAGAGGCAAGCGTTCACACATCCGTCTCTATCATATGTGTTGGGTGAAGAGAAAAAAGAATGACATGGAATTCGTACTTATCCTCTTGAATAGGTATTACCATTTGTGATTTATCCCATATAGGTATATGTCGATTAGCAGCCTTCAAGTGAATCCTCTCTCTAGCCTCACAGTCTATTGGTTACCGTATGTCAGACATAGCGACAATGGCATTCGCTTTGGTATGACTATGAAGAGACTCGCTTGGTCACTCCTTCGGTTACCCGTTGGGAGAACGGTTACGAACTAGTTTGCTTTAAATAGCTCTATTGCTCTAGCAACACAGAGTTCGGTTTCACCATCAAGATCGAGAGCGACACAGTCTTAACAAAACTGATTGGTTTGAATCTTCTTTCATCGATAGAGGCAAATGAAGGTATTCTAATAATAGAGATATCAATAGCTATAGCAACAGAGTCTTTAGCCGGCGGAAGTGCCCTTACTCACCCGTGCGAACCACCACCTACACTTGCTTTCCATCCTTATCGTTCCTTCCCTCACTCCATAGAAAACCCATAGCTACAAGGAAAGAAAGGTTTGATAAGACTCGCTATGCGTCCGTACACTATCTTTACACTAGCGTATCTATTCCTTAGGAACTACCATCTTTCATCCGGAGCGAAAAAGGCTAAGGCAACAGTCTTTAGCCGGTTTCAATAAAGGGAGGGCTTATCAAGAGGCAGCATTTTACTGACTTTTACTGGAAAATGGGCTGCACTCGGTCAGAAGAATGCCTTACCCGACTATTCCCGGCTTCAAGCTGCAATTGGGCTCGGTCGGCGGCGAAGGGATTGAAATTCGTACTTTTTGCTTCTCTCCTATATGCAAAAGTAAGCAAATTACGACAATAGACTATTGGCAAGGGAGAAGGATAGGGTATGGTTTTGAAAACCGGGTCGAGTACCCGGTTTATCGGGTCGAGTACCCGGTTTATCGGGTCGGATCCGAGTCGGGATTTTGTAAAACTGGGTACCCAGTATCCGGTTTTAATTTTTTTAAAATAGTTTTATATTATTAAACAATATTTTTTTATTTTAATTTAAAATTATTCTTTTATTATTATGAATACTTTTTTAAAAAAAAATTTAAAACAAACAGTTTTTTTTTAAAAAAAAAAAAATTGGTTTTTATTAAAAATTTGAAAAAAAAAAACAGTTTTTTTTTTTTAAAATATAAAATTAAAAAACAGTTTTTTTATAAAATGGTTTAATTTTTTTAATTTTTTTATATTAAACTGTTTTTTTTAAAGGTTGTATAAGGAAAAAAACCGGATCTGAATACTTGGGTTCCGGAACCTGATGAAGGGGTTTCTGGGCTCTTTCACCAAACAAATAAAATCCCCGTTGTAGTATGAGTGGGGGTGTCGAACACGGGGAACAAGTCGTCAGTCGTGTTGTGAGATTTAGGTCAATTGAGGATCTTTGTTTTGTTGTTTGAAATGGAAGCTAAAACTATTGCATAAAATAAATGCGAAAAATAATAAACTAAATTCTAGGGTTGTCGGATCCGGGTTCAATTGATTTCGGGGGAATTACTTCAAAAAGTCTAAAGAACGAACTGAATCAAGGAAGGGGAATTAAACTCTAATAAGGTACCTAAACCTCCTCCCGGAGTGATTTAGGAGTTGACGCATGAATATAACAATAACGACTTCTCCCGAATGAATGTTATCAATACATTCAATGATCACAATTATACCAAGGTTTCACTAGAAGTAAATTCCTAGTTCGACTACCGACTCCCGTTGTAATAGTCTCACTAACAACGTACCTAAAGTGGATTCCTAGCTCGACCACCGACTCCCGTTGTAATGGTCTCACTAGCAACATTGGGCAATGAAAATCAAAGCATAATTAACTCATAGACAAAGCCCTATTATACTTCAAAAATACCAAGAAATCAACTATGGCCTTTAGCTAATCTTTAAGCTCATTGACACCAACATTAACCAACCATGAACACAATTCAACCAACAACTAGATGGAAACCCCCAATTTCAAGTCATGAACTCATCACCTTCAAACCCTAGAAAATTAACTACTCAAAAATCATATATAAATCAACTACAAACATGAAGTTGCATAATTTAAACACTATACTACTTGAAAAACATGACAAAAACAAGATTGAAAGCATAGAAAATAACAAGAACAAGCAAAGAGAAGGAATAGAGAACTTATTGAATTTTGATGTACAAATTCGTTGGAATGGCCATGACACTTGAGCAAACCTTAAAATCCATTCATCATCTTCAATAAACACCCAAAATCAAGAGATAAAACTAGATTTAAAACTATGGAAACAAGAATTGAACATAAATTCTTAAAAACTAAGAGGAAGAGAGGGTTTCTCTCTCCTCAAACCCTAAGCTCAATCTAATTTTTGGGACATAAAACTAATCTAAAGTGTGGTTCATATGTTTAGGTACCTTCGAATATATATATACAAGGTTTGGAAGCAAGGGCCCAAGCACAACAAGAGACACGAGCTGAATTAAAACACCACGAGCCAGCAGCAAACACGGCCCAAACATAGAGCTGCAGCTCCCAGATCCGGGGCGCACGCGCGGTGAGATCAGCGCGGCCACGTATCTGGCGGCGTGGGCGCAAAGATGGTGGTGGCGCGGCCGCAAGTGAGGCCTCGAGCAGGTCTCTAGTGCTGCTTGAAGACGTGCTGTTGTGGGTAACTTTCATTTGTCGTGGGCGCGTCTATACCTTTGTCCGCGACCATGACTTGACCCAAATGCTTCCAACTTTTGCTCGGGTTTCTCGGGACGGGTCGGGAAAAATCCCGAAACATCGGGCCTCGGGCCCGACAAGCCTTAAAAATTACAAAAATGCCCTTTTGGGGGTACTTTGCCTTGTCTTGTGGTTTTGGCTTTGGGGCATGCTTCTCTAAGCTTCTTAGGATTTCTTGTAATACCCCGAAATTTCGGGATATTTTAAATTTTCATAATTAATTAAATATATAATTAATTAACTATTTAATTGATTATTATTTAATTAATTATTAATTATATGTGTAGCAATCTAATTATTTTACCCTGGCCCGAACTTTAATTTTATCTTGCCAAAACCCGGGCCCAATTATTTCCCTTAGTCCATGTTCCACGGCCCCCTTTTATATTTTCCTTTAAATTAATTTCTTTTGTTTTAATTAATATCATTATTAACCTTTATCTATTTTTGACTAAGCCTATAAACCCATCCTTGTTTACATATTCTTCTTGCTAGATTTTAGGAGAGCCCTAAACTCCTTGTTCCTAAAAGACCTCACGGCCCCCCTTTATATCTTTTCATTTAATTAATTTAATTCTTTTATTTTAATCCATATTATCATTAGCCCTTATCTATCTTTGACTCAAACTAAAAAACCCTAGCTTTGATTCCTATTTCTACTACTAGATTTTAGGAGGCCAAAACCCCATATTGTTGTTCCTCATACACAGCCTCCCTTACTCATTTCCTTTAATTAATTTATTTATCTTGTTTACTAATTCTATTAATTATATCTGTTGACCCTTTCCTAAAAACCCTATTTTTATTTCAACCTTTCCTATTTTGTTACTAGATTTTAGGAAGTCAAACCTTCCCTATTATCACTCCTTTTATACGGCCAAGAGGGAAAGAACAACAATCAAATTGTTTAATTATCTTTCTTTCCAAGATCAATCATTAAATTGTTCCTAACCCTTTCTTATTGCTTCAACCCTTAAAGATTGATCAAGAAACCAAAGAAACTTCAAGAAAATCGTGTTCCTTAAAATATTCGAACCCCATCCATAATCAAAGGTAATTAGATTTGCTTTACTTAATCAATAGGATAGATTAGCAATATAATTGTTAGAATAGGTTAAATCATGTTTAGAATAGGCTTGGAATCGCTTAGAATTATGCAGAAGATAATTGGAATTAATTATTGTTAAGTATTATAGCATGTCGAGTGGCATCACTAGTAGAAAAAAATTCTTTTGCTGCATATCAAATGATGCGGTTATTTGAAAAACCGTAGCTTTTAATTGTAAAAATCCCAAAAAAAAAAATTGTTTAATAAGATGCGGTTTTTTTAAAAAAACCGCATCATTTGAATTGTTAAGAAAATTAAAACCCTCGTATATATACACTATATCCCACCCAAAACCATTTGTATTTCTGATTCTTCTCTCATCTCCCTCTATCTCTCTCGTGCCCCCTTATCTGCCGCCTCTCCTCTGCCAGAAAAATAGCAGCCGCTAGCGACCCACCACCACCGGAGGTAATCTCCTCTTCTTCCTTATGTCTTGTCCTTACTTAGTCTAGGGTTTGAACAAAAAAAAGGAGAAATCTGAAATTGGTTGTTGTTGTTGTGTTGTTGATGCTGCTGCGCCGTTGCCGCCGTCGGTGTGCCACCGTCTCCGGTGGTGACCGGTCTCCCCTCTCCTTATCTTCATCACTATATACACCACCCAAGGTACCCACACTCCTTTTCTTCCCTCTTTGATTCTAGGGTTTAGTTTGATAGTCTTATGTTGTGAAATTTGGGAAAATGTTTTTGGATTATAATTTTAAATAGAATTTCTGATTTTTTTCATTTTCATTGGTATTATTTATTGTTGTCACTGTTATAGTGTTGTTTTTGGAGTGATTAGATGGGTTTATAGTTGAGATGGATGAGTACTTGGTTAGTGAGTTGAATTGGTGATTGGGGATGCTTAATTTCATTAAAAGTTAAACAAGGATTATTTGACAAGTTTATTTCATGTTCTTGCCATGTTCCATAAATGTTTTATGATTCTTGCTAGATTAGAATTGGTAGAATTAATTGTTGAACAATTATGTATGTGTGCCGTGAACCATAGCTAGGTGTTCGAATGATTCTTGGATGAAAAATACGATTTTTATGTTACGATCTTGATCTTTAATGAATCTTTGATGTTAATCTTGAAAATGATCTTTAAATTGGGCATGTTATTGTTAAATCTTGAATTGAATCTTGATATGGTTAGTAACCCCTAAAGGTCGTGTATTTTAAGGTTTAAAAAGCATTGATTTTGTTCTTGTTTTGGTACAAGTTTGATGATTTATTGATTAAAGTATTATTTTATGATTTATTGATTAAAGTATTATTTTATGATTTATTATTATGTTTATGTGATAAATTATTGTTAATTGTACTTAATTAATTGAAGTGTAATTTTGGTAAATATAGGCATGAATGCCGTGTGATGATGAATGATAAAAATGAGATTTTTATTTTGTTTTTAGCATTATTAGTTGATGAACGTTAGTTTCTATGATTATTTGTTCATTTAATTTAGAGAAATTCCCAATGGTATACCCGAACTTTTTGGAAATCCCACTGGTATACCCGAGTTTTTTTTAATCCGAGAGGTGTACCTAATGTTAAACATAATTCCCAAAAGTAACTTTTTTGGTTAAAATTGTTAAAAACACTAATCATGGTTAATAAATTGAAAAAAAAAAAATGAATAAAAAAAAAAACAACCACAAATTGGGGCAATCGGATCATTTTTAGCAAAATCCGACCTCAAATCGGAACCTTTAAGGATAAAAATGACCCGTAAAACCTTGAGCGGACTATTTTTTTTCACATAAATCAATGCACGCAAAACGAGGCGAATCGGGACCCCAAATTGAGGGCAATCGGATCATTTTTTGCAAAATCCGATCTCAAATCGAACCCTTAAAGGGTAAAAATGACCCGTAAAACCTTCAGTGGACTATTTTTTTCACGTAGATCAATGTGTGCAAAACGAGGCGAATCAGGAACGCAATTTGGGGGCAATCGAATTATTTTTTGCAAAATCCGACCTCAAATCGGGTCCTATAAGGATAAAAATGACCCGTAAAACCATGAGCGGACTATTTTTTTCACGTAGATCAATGCGCGCAAATCGATGCGAAATCAGGAACACAAATTGGGGGCAATCGGATCATTTTTTGCAAAAACCCATTAATTTACTATATTATTAGTTTTAATTTTTATTTTTTTTAAAGAAAATTAAAAAAATTGTTAACCAAAGTTCAATCTAACCTTAAAATAGTTATATTCCATTACATTTAACGAAATATACCTTCTAAATGTAACGTATGAGAATTAGACATAATTTCAGGTATACCACTGGGATTAAAATAAACTCGGGTATACCAGTGGGATTTCGAAAAAGCTTGGGTATACCACTGGGAATTTCCCTTTAATTTAATTAGTGAATTGTTTATGTTGTTATTTAAAGATTGATTGATTATTGTTCATTAAGAGGGATTGTCGAGTGGTATAATAATTGGAATAGCGTTTTGGGTCAAGTTAAGATGAGGTAGAATTGAATAGAAGTGAAGTTGTGTCATTAAGAATTGAATTGTGAAAAGGAACCAAGAACAGAACAGAACAGAATTGAATTGAAAAGATGATTAACTATGAAGTGACCGCCTATCTAGTGGCACAAGTGCCATGAACATGGGTATGGTCGAAGCCACTGTCCTATCTTCGGATTCGGGACAGTTCTTGATCCCAGTGCTTGGGGAGTAGATCTTCGTGGTTGACCCGGCATGAGCAAGGAAAGTTGGGGGGAGTAGATCTTCGTGGTTGACCCCTTACGAGCATATGACTGGTCACGGATTAGCACCTGAACTGAATAGAATAGAAGAGTCAATAGAAGTGTCAAGTGGTCTTGAACGGAATGAGTTGGTATAGAAGGTTTTGGTTTATTATGTTATGATTATTTTCCGCTGCGTACTTGATTGATGATGTTTATGTATGATTACATGATGATATGTTGTCTGTTTGATTGATCTACTCTAATGATTATGTTTCTAATTGTGTTTTACTGATTAAGTAGAAGAATCTAATTACTCACCACTGACTGTGGACCCCAAAAACCTTTTCCAGGTACAGGTGGTGACTGAATTGGGCTACGCATGGGCTGGGATTGTGAGCTTGCCAGCTTAGTAGTTGACCCTGAAGTCTAGTTTTAGCCCATGTTCTATTATTTTTAGTGGACTATTCTTTATTTTGTATTAATAAGGGACTTTGGATTATTAACTATTTTGGATTATTTAATGGATTAAGTGAATAATATGAATTAAGTCTAGAGCTTCCGCTGTAATTAATGAATCTGATAATAAGGGTTTATAGATGTTAATGATCTGTATTGTTGTTTTCTCCGAAAACAACGCTGCTAAAATACGGGTCGTTACACCTCTCACGACCCTTGACGGCTTTCAAGAATCGCTTGGAAACCCGCAAAACACCTGTATTAAAGAACAAAAGGCATAAGTAACACAAAATAGCTCAATTATTGACAAAAACAACTATAAATTGACATTATTCAACGCAAACTCTAAATAAACTAAAACTAAGCTAAAAAAGCTTAAAACATGGAAAACTAAGCCTAAAATGCAAAGAAAAAAGAGAAAAGAGCCGGGAAAATTGGTCCCAAAATGGAATGATCAGAACCGAATTTTCGGGTACCCCGATATTTCCGGATCGGATCCGGGTGAAAAAAATTGCGACCCGAAAAACCGGGTACCCGGTTTTGCCGACCTCTACTAAAGAATATATCTCTTGGCATTGACTTAATCCTTTTTTATTTGGAAAAATTCATATAAATAATCCCAACTATTGGACGTCTTCCAATAATAATCTCAACTATTAGTTATTACAGTATAATCCAAACTTTGGGGTTGTTTTATGATATTAGTCCATTGAATTAGTTAACCTATTGTAATCGGTCAGCAATTCATAAAGTATTCGTTATCTTTCCTCTTTCCCTATTTATTGTACTTGACTACACCTTCTTCCCTTTCTATGAAGAAAATTGGAGCCAGTCAAAAGTTAGTATGGACTTATATCATAAAACTACCCCATAGTTTGGATTATAGTGTAATAACCTATAGTCGGGATTAATATTGGAAGACCTCCAATAGATGGAATTATTCATATGAATATTTCCTTTTTATTTCACATTATAAAGATATAAATAATTTTTCATTTAAATTTTATTTGTAATTTGATTAAAAGTTTAAGCGTAATAAAAAGTTGCAATCTAATTTACTTATTTTTCTTTACTTAGGTTTTTTTTTTTTCTACGTAATTGAATTAATTAATTTATTTCTTCTTCTTATTATTATTAACTACTCTCTCAGTTCCCATTTGTTTGTCCTATTTCCCGAAATAGAAATCCTAAATGTTTGTTCTGTTTAGAATCTTTCTAGTTTTGGCAAAAAAATTTGGACGACATTGCCCTTATAACAAATTTTAAATTACAACTTTAACCCATTTTTTTCCTGGAATTATGCGTGTATGTGGTGGTGCACTGTATCCCATTAAATGTTTTTGGAGTCATGCAATTATGCCTTGCGTGTCATACAATAGTATTACTCCATCTCCACTTGTTCCAATTCCCCAAATTTTTTTTACTGCTCTCTCTTACGTGGCATTGATTCATCTTATGGCATAATGTCCTCTGTTTTTTAAAGATTATATTCATCCTCTCTCTCCCTATGAACCCTTGAATTTCTCCTCTTCCATTACTAAAATGGCAACCTAAGTGACTAAAAAAGCTTCAAAAATCTCATAAATAATATTTATTATTATTAATAATGAAATTCCAAATACAAAATAATAAACTAATCCAAACTCACGGTCCTAAACCAAGAAATAAAACTACCTGCAAAAACAGGAAAGGAAAATAGGGGCCTAGACGCTCGTAAAACTCATCCCGACTCTAGCCTCTATCTTGCTTACCTGCAAAATAGAATTGAGGGTCCACTATCAGTGGTGAGTAACTAGACTGTCCTACTTAGAAGTAGGACCACATTACATACAATAATAGGGTTAGAAACACAGGAAACAATACGTTCACAGGTTACAAAATAATCAACATCAGAGTTAGCATCGGAAACATAACAATCACCAAATATCATACTCAAATATTACCACGCTTACTCATCAATACGATTATCAACATTATTAGACACCAAGCATATTTCCGACACGACCAAAGTCGATACAACAAACAAGTCCCCGACATGGCTCAAGGCCGATACACAAACAAAGTCCCGACACGGCGCAAGGCTGACACACAAACAAAGTCCCCGACACGGCGCAAGGCCGATACACAAACAAAGTCCCCGACATGGCGCAAGGCCGATAACAACAAACAAGTCTCTGACATGGCGCAAGGCCGATAACAACAAACAAGTCCCCGACATGATTCATCACAGATGAACCGATAAACGCACGGTCTTCAACCGCTCGACACACGGTCTTTAACCGCTCAACATGTCACGACTCGACAAGACTCAAAAACCACAAACTGATAATCAAACGAAACGTATAGTTCTTAATATTAATAAAACAAAACTCATGCTTCAAGTACATATAAATAATACGCAATAATTAGCATAATATGGTCAACCATCCACACGCAAGGCACTAGATTACAACAAAACAATTGTTCAACTCTACGGCAATCTCCAAGATTAAATTAGTCAAACAAGGTATATGCAAAGGTCCATGAATTTTTGCATTAACACCATCATTAAAGTCAAATAAGGAAACCCATGATTGCTATACCCTTTCCTACGCAAGACAAAACAGAGGATTACCAAACCTTAAACTACCAAAATACACGTAATACATCAAGAAAACAAGGAGACAACAACAAGATATTTATGCTAAGACCCAACAAGACTAATTAACTAATCAAGAGATAAAAATCACACTTTTATACATTCAACCACACGCCTCATTCAAGAATACCAAAATAGAACCCAAGATTTGCAAAATAACACTTCAAGATTGCATAATTTCATGATCAAAGCTCAACTAAACATAACTATATCAAGCATCATCAATTAATCAAGAAAGAATGATTCAAGAACAAACAAGAAAGAAAATCAAAAGAAAACATTTTCCCATACTCGGTTTTCACGCACCATCCTACATCAATAATCAAACAACACTGTAATCCTATTATCCTATATAATCTAATCCTAATCCTAGGTAGAAAAGATCTAGTTACCTTAATTGAAGCAAGGCACACGGAAGCACAACTAAGACCCTTGCCCACTCGCCACCGTTGTTCGACCGAATTCACGCCCAATCATGGTTGGGTTTTCTTGATGGTGTTGATTGAATGATGAGGTGAAGGATGGTTTTGAGGTGGTGAATATGGGGGAGAAGTGTGGAAAAGAAGGAGTAAAGGTTAGATTTTGTTGAAGATGGTAGGGGTGCCGTGAAGGTGGAGAAGAGAAGGGAGGTTTTGCTTTGGAATTTTAATCATATAATGTTTAATAAGAAAAGGGTGGGCTTTTAAGCAATTAAATAGGATAAGACTTAATAGAAAATAGGTTAAGGTTTACTAGTTTTTAGGAGTTAGTTTAGGAGATAAAAGTAGAGTTTTTTAGGTTAAATCAAAAATAGATATGGTTTTCTAATTATGGTTGAATAATAAAAGAAATGTTGATGAGGGCCGGCCAAGGGAGTGTCCAAGGCAAGGGTTGGCTTAGCTTCAAATAAATAAAATTAAGTCTTTTGGGCCCAAATCGAATGATTCAGACCTTAAGGCTTAATTTCACACGAAATTTTACGGCCCAAAGATCTGGGTCGTTACAGAATTGCCCTAAAAAAACCTAAGTCCAAAATGTTGCAATCGGGATTATTTGGTGGTTGTTGAGTTAGTATGAATGCAAATCCATCTTGCTTAAAATGTTGTTGCCATTCTGGATCGTCTTGCTTTATATGTGCCTTTGCATTATCTTGAATGAAATAAATTATCCTTTCTCCTCTTCGATTTAATTTGGCCACTTTACTTCGATAGCCGGAATCACCTTAACAATTAGCATTAACCTAGTTGCTACTCGATTATTTGTTTTGATTTGCTTCACTTCAATGGTTCCTGCTGCCCTATTTTTGGACATTTTCCACAAAAGGTAAGATACTAATCTTTTTATTAAATGTGTTTTGTCCACTAGAATTCCACCTTGGTCTAGCAACTGCCCCATGAACATAAATTGTGGAATGTTTTGTCTAGAATTACTGCTTTTATATGGTTTTGGTTCATTGTTTGCAAGGTAAAACTCTTTGACTTTTTTGTGTTAGGTAGAACCACTTCTCATCAATTTGAACAAAGTTAAACATTGTGTAATAAGTGGATTCATAAGGAATGGTTTGTCGCATCATAAACCCTAAAATCCATTTTATTCTAGCCAATTAAATGCTTCTGAAATACTTGGACACAATGAGCTTGAATGTGGAGTTATGATATTCCTTTTGATTAATCTCCATGTTGTTGTTTGTCCAATTCCAAGAATGATTGCAAGGTCTCTAGTGCACGTCCTATTCTCCATTGGTATTTGCGATATGGCCTCATATGTTACTTGAATCCTTTTCAGCCACAATTGTGGTAATTGTTGTTCATATTGTATGGTTGCATTGCTTGTTTTTGCCTTTGGCTTTGCTCCACAAACGACTTATTGTTCTTGTGGTATACCCAAAGTTTGTAGCTGCTTCTTTTATGGAAGCATGCTTGAGTGATCATGTTTGTTGTCTGTCCAACAGAAAAAACTAAACTTTCAACCTCATTTCATTAGTGAGCCTTGGCTTGGGAGGACCAGAGTTGGTCTGATTTGGTTCAAATGATTGAGGTGATGATGGTGGTATATCTTCTGGTGGTGGTATTGTATTGAGGTCCAACAAAACAGAAGTTGCACCATTTTCGGCATTTACCTCTAGCTCCCCCTCAACTTGCTGCATATTATCTTTGTTGTCACCAGTTTCATTGTTGAACCAAACAAAGTCGTCATCTTCACCAGAATAACCTAATAAATCATCATCATCATCCGAATCCATGGAAGAGGCAATGATACCCTTTTTGTAGGCTATTATATTTAAATTAAGGTTGTCACGTTGATGTTAGATTTAAATACTGTATTATTGGTGATGCCAACAGTCTGAGGAAAATTTTGGAGTTGGAGGGAAAAAGAATAGGTAAAAAATTTAAGTGGGAGGAAAATGCATGTCATTAATATATGTTTACTTTTCTTAGATTAGTGATGGGTGGGATAAGTTAATTATCCTTGTCAAAGTGTAAAGCTTCAATGTGATTGGTTGAAATGGGATACTTAGAGTAGATTTTCTTAGGGATATTTACAGTAGGCTTTTAATCACCATTTAATTAGTCAAATAATGAAATTAAAACAAAGTAATAAAAAGTTTAGAAGGGTAGAGACTTTAGGAAATAATACCTTGTAATGCCTCGATAAAAAACAACCAAGGAAAACCAATGAAGATGAATGCAATTTGCGGAACAATTTTCAATATTCGGAAATGACCAAAATGCCACTAAGCATGCAAAAATCCTAAAAAATCTAGAAAAAGCCTTTAAAAATGATATAAAATATGGAAAAATATGAATGAATTATAAAATTATTTTTATGATTTTAAAAAAATGTTTTATGATGTAAAATGACAGTATTTTTAATTTTTTTTATGAATATAAAGCATGGAAAAATGCACGGAAAAATATGAAAAAATCCTAAAAAATGGTGAAAAATTATGAATAAATCTCGTAATCATCGCGAAACCAAATAATTTCTTCCAATGCACTTTAAACACGGTTTAGGTGATTGTTTGAGGTGTATTGGGTGTTTTCATCGTTAATTCGCCTTAGTTGGACCTTATGGTACGTTCATCATTAGTCTCTACATTGGGGGGAAAAATTAGAAATAACCCCCAAACCTTCTCACAATTTTAACAATTACCCCCTTTGAATTTATTTTTTTAAATTTAACCCCCAAAATTTCCCCTCGATTATCCAAATCACTCCCAAATTATAATATTCCGTTAAATTTAACAGAATATTACCTTTGATTTGTTAATTAACAACTCCAAAACACAATTATTACACTAACATGATCGATTAATACACTAACATAATTAACACAATCTTCATCTTCTTTCGCTCTCCTCTTGCCACCACCGACATCACCTTCATTTTCTTTCTCTCTCCTCTTGCCACCTTTGCCACCAAAACCACCACCATTACCTTCATTTTCTTTCTCTCTCCTTTGATCACCCTCTGCCATCATGATGAAGGGGTATTTGGGCTCTTTCACCAAACAAATAAAACCCCCGTTGTAGTATAAGTGGGGGTGTCGAACACGGGGAACAAGTTGTGAATTGTGTTGTGCGATTTAGGTCGATTAAGGATATTGGTTTTGTTGTTTAAATGGAAGCTAAAACTATTGTAGAAAATAAATGCGAAAAATAATAAACTAAATTCTAGGGTTTTCGGATCCGGGTTCAATTGGTTTCGGGGGAATTACTTCAAAAAGTCTAAGCTAAAGTGTTATTCTTATGTTTAGGAACCTTAGAAGGTATATATACAAGTGGGAAAACAAGGGGGCCAAGCAAAGAAGAGGCATGAGTCGAAGCTGAGGACAGCACGAGCCAACAGCAAACACGGCCCAAAAACAGTTTTTGGGACCTCTCACGACCCTTGACGACTTTCGAGAATCCCTTGGAAACCCGCAAAACACCTACATTAAAGAACAAAAGGCATAAGTAACACAAAATAACTCAATTATTGACGAAAACAACTATAAAACGACATTATTCAATGAAAACTCTAAATAAACTAAAACTAAGCTAAAAAGGCTTAAAACTTAGAAAACTAAGCCTAAAATGCGCGGAAAACAAGCGAAAAGAGCCGGGAAAATAGGTCCTAAAATGGACTGATCAAACTCCCCCGAGCTTGCCTTTTGCTTGTCCTCAAGCAAACAAGAACAAGAAAAACTAAAAAGCAAAAATCTAACTCACTTTCGTAGGATTCACGGTTGCTTTTAGCGAAAGCAACAAGCCATTTAAACCTCAAAGTCGCCAAAGAGGACGAGTGTGCTCTCGTAAGGGTTTCCAAAGAGTTTAACCCATAACTCTTTTAAAAATAAATCAAGGCAAAGATTCACGAAAATAAAGAAGGGAGAAAACAAAAAGAAAGAAAATAAGAGAAAATAAAACCAAAAATCCCTAGATGGACTTGTAAATGGACCGGATCAGTGAATGCAAACCTTTCTAAGCACTAGCGGAAAACATGCTCAAAGATGTCAAAGGTGGATAGTCAAATAAAACATGCTAGGTAGAAGAGCTAGAGAGGAACAATCTCCTTTCACTCCACAACCAAACAACCACAAGCTATGCTAGTTTCGTATCCACCCTGAAAGGTAGCTCCTTATGACTCCTCGAAGGAGCCAGAAAAACAAAAAGGAGAAACAATTTAGGCTATCCGACATCTCATCATAACAAATCCGCTCAATATGCTTGAACCATGACTTCCTCCACCGAATATGACTCAACTCTGACTTAAGGGTTGTAATGTAGGGTTAGGGGTAAGGTAGGAATCAATTTGGCTTGTGGTGCTCAAAACCTAAATAGTGAAGCAAATAAGCGCCAATGAGCATCAAACTGCAAACAAACTCCTAATACGCAACACACATACACACAAAATCCCCAAGCTTATTCAAAGAAATAAACAAAATTTGAAAAATTTTACACAATATTTCGCATTACTCCTCCTCCCCCAAGCTTAAAGGACACAATGTCCTCATTGTGAAAAAGAAAGGAATAAGTGCTCACTTTTTTCAACTTTTCATTTTTTTTTCAAAGTTTTTTTTTTTTTGGCCATTGTTTCCTTTTTTTTTATTATTCAACATGACCTTGCCTTTTTCAGCTTAGGTCGGCTATTGCTTGCAAAAATATACAAATCATACACCTTAGCTTGGAAAACTTCCCTACTTCTCCAAAAATTTTCAATACAAAATAAATTCTAACCAAGATGCTCCAAATGCTTCATTACACCTAAAAGGTATAAAACAAAACAAAGTGGATACAAGACTATTAATGTGGCTAAAAGAAAGGAAAGGCCAAGCTCAAAAGGTTCCAAACGGTAAATGCAAAGCAATAGCCAAGCTCAAAGGCTACTCTTCAGTCTTCATGTTCTTCATTACTTGGACACTTTGATTCGATCTCCATTGATAGCACACTTCAGTTTTGATGAAGTTGATCTACATGTCTCAAGTAGTGGAATACTTGTATGTCAAACATGCACAATACAATATATAATATATGACATGAAAGGTAATATTACTCAGAATGAGTAACACAAGAACAGTATACCTCAGCTGTTTTCAGAACAACTGCATAAACTCACTCAATAGCAACTGTTCCTGTCAACTGTTTTTAACAGCTGTTTGTGACACCTGTTTGTCAAACCTGTTTGACCCATCTGTTTGTCATCACTCAAAACATTAAGGGACTCAACAAATCCCCCCTTTTTTTTATGATGACAAACCTTTTGAAGTTTTTCCTGCAATAAACAGGTTAGTCACAGAAGACTTCAAAACACATGGAACTATTTTTGAATTTTTTTGAATTTTCTGACTCAAAAAGAAAATAACTAACTAAATAAAAAATCCTAAACTCTAAGTAAAATAATTAACTATTTCAACTTATTTCAAGACTAAGAACAACTATCCTGTAAAATTACAAAAATCTGGCCATGAGAACAACTATCCAGAATAGCTGTAAAAAAAAAAAACTTTTATTGACTCAACTAACTAACTAACTCACTAACCAGAACTATTCTCTCAGACTATACTAAACACTTAGGCTTTTGGACTAATAATCAGACTAAGGTTTATTCTACTAGTCTCATTTGGCTTTATTAAAACTTCAAATATGACCGAATTTCCCTCTTTTGGCATCATTAAAAAATAATCACAGACAAGTAAAGCAAGCAAATGTCATGCATTCATACAAAAGGTAGGCCATACTACCAAAATGTTAAACTTGTTAACAGTCACTAGTGAGTCATCAACTCACTATCCCAAAAACAATTCAAAAAGTTAGCAAGACAAACCAGTAGAGTATTAAAGGAAACCAAATTACAGACAAATTGTTTTGTAATAAGGTAGGGAAAACAGAAATACTAAAGGCAGATTGGCAGAAAGGGAAAGGGGAATAAGACGGCTAATGGCAGGCATCATTCATCATCATCATCATCATCCTCATGAAGCTCATCATCAGGATTAGAGACTTCATCATCATCTTCAGAAACCTTTGCATCTTCTTCAGATTCCTGTGCAGCTTTCTCTATTGAGGAAGTTTCTCCTACATCCTTCTCACTATCAACTAGTTCCCCTGTTGGTTTAGATTTTCCTGAAGATTGACCAGCATCCTCTTTTGTTTCCCGTGCCATCTGTAACACTTGAAGTTTTGTGGCTATCATCTTCTTCTCCAAAGACACCTGTTTATGAGCCATACTATCAGTCAACCCTCTAACCAATGTCATCAACATGCTAAGGGTTTTCTCCTGTTTTTCCATCCTTCTTAGAAGGGGAGTGAGATCTGCTGAAAAAGCCAACACACTACTCTTCCTTTTCTTTGCAGCAGGTTGAACAGGCTCCTGGTCTCTCCAAACTAAGACTGAACCAGATGGTTCATGTCCTTTCTGCCTCAGAATCTTCATAGAGAATTTCTGTCCTATCACAGTTTCTCCAGCCTGTTTGATACAATTATGTGGTCTAGAATAGAAGTAAGTATTGAGCCATATGGAAGGGAGTGGGATTGAGAGTTCTTGCACACATTTATGTGGTCTAGCATCAGAGAGGGAAGAATTGATCTTAACCTTCTTCATCATTAGGTACATGAGTACCATATCCATTATCCTAACTGAACCCCTACCCTGTGCCTTAGGTAAAAGCACCTTATTGCATATAGAATGCAGTACCAACATGATTGGCTTAGTCAAATTCTTAGCAAGATAGCCATCTTTCTTGGCTAATACTCTTCCAAACAAAAACTTAACTATATCATTTGTTGTGATCCCACCAATACTGGGCCAACCATCAGAACAATAGTTTGAATTCCCATAGATAGGTATCTTCAAGAACACAAACATAGATGCAACAGGCAAATCCAACTTAACACTAGAAACAGTAGAGCTAACACTCATATCAGGGCATAGTTCCAAATTCTAATAAAATACCCTAATATCCTCTACATAAGCCTTTCTAGCAGTTTTAAATAGTCCCATGCAACCCTGAAATTCTAAAATTTCCTTTACCTCAGACAAATTAAAAGTAGGCATATCCAAATGTCCTTCCTCACATCCACAACCAGACATAACATTCCTATCAGAAACAGTAGTAGAAACAGTAGATTTACCTTTGGCTGTTTTGGCAACAGGTGTTTTCCTGTTCACATTTTTAGTGGGTGTGACCTTTGGAGAGTCAGAAATATCCTATTTGATTATGCTACCAGATCTAGTAAACCTTCTGCTTATCACCTGAAGTGGAGGACCCTTTGCCTCACCTACAATCTGAACTTCTTCTTCTTCAGCCACCTTTGGCTCTTCTTCTACAATTTTCTCCTTCAGATCCTTCTCTCCACCCTGCACAGATTCATCCTCTTGGTCATCCTCCTGAAACATCTCCCTCAATTTCCTTAGAAATCTTCTTTAGGGTTTCTGACACAATCCTGTCAGCCTGAATAATGTCAACCTGTTGTTCCCCCTGAACTCCAGCTTTGGTTGAGGGTTCATTTTGAGTGGTTTGAGGCGATGTGGATTCAATAGATGGAGGTACTATGGAGATAGGAGTGGGAGAAAGTAGGGTTTCGGTTTCGAGGGTTTTCTTAGCTGGTAATGAAGTGGATTTGGTGGTTGAGGTTCATTTTGTGGTGGAGGTTTTTGTGGTTGAAGGTGGTTTTGGTGTTTGTTGCTTCGTGGCTTTAGAAATTGCAGCATCTAACATACTCCCCTTGTCTATCGAGCTATCTGAACCTGCTATGGAGGGAGATGAAGATGCATTCCCTGAACTACCCTTCTTCTTGGCCTTAGCTAGTCCCTTAGTTCTCACCATTTTTCTAGCTTGGACTTGCAAAGATTTTTGAGAGATGAAAACTCTTTGAATTCAAGACAAAATGAAGTGAAAAAGATGATGAAATAGCCTGAGTGTAGAGTGATATAATGACAATAAAGCAAAATAAATGAAAAAGTGGGAGTAGTGGTCAGTTACATAAGAAAGAAGTTCATCAAATTCCTTAACTGCCACTAAGTGAAAGGCACGTGTGGAAGTTTCCTTCCATCACTCATGCATGCCTAAATAATGAAAACCAACTACCAAAGTACTTATCCCTTACATTAGGAATGAAATACTTATTTTAATTTTTGTCAAAAATTAATTCAACAAAAACATATATGTAGTATTCTGATGTTCATCTGTATTGTTTCAAATCACTACACAGTTCAACTGTTCTAGGCAACTTAGACAACTCACCTGTTCATGCATCAAGATAGAATAAATGGAATCAACAATGTTTATGCAAGCAATCCATACATCCATGAACATTATTCTAGCCAAAAGAAATGATCTAGTCATAAGAAGCCTTTTTAACCAATTAGACTAATTTTTATTACCTGTAGTAAGACTAAACGAACCTTGACCTAAATCTAAGTAAAGTCCTACTTTCTAGTTCTGATTATTCCTAAAAGCAATCTAAGTCTAAATAAAAAAATTCTACTTAATGGTTTAGTGAAGATATCAACAATCTGATCCTCACTTTTGTAGAATTGCAACTCAACTAGACCCTTTTCAATATTATCCCTTAGGAAATGATGTCTTATCACTATGTGCTTGGTCTTTGAGTGCTGAACTAGATTTTTGGGAATTCTAATGGCACTAGTGTTGTCACAGAAGATAGGGACTCTATCTAACAACACTCCAAAGTCTTTCAATTGACTCTTTACCCAAAGCAGTTGAGAACAACAAGCAGCAGCTGCAATATATTTAGCTTCTGTTGTGGATAAAGCTACAGTGTTCTGCTTTTTGGAACCCCATGAGATCAAGCATGATGACACAAAGTTTGCCATACCTGAAGTACTCTTTTTGTTAACTAAGAAACCTGCATAATCAGCATCAGTGTATCCAACCAGTTCAACTGTACTACCTCTTGGATACCATAAACATAAATCATCATTACCTACCAAATACCTGAGAATTCTTCTTACTGCTTTCAAATGTGATTCCTTAGGGTTACTCTGAAATCTGGCACATAACCCTACAGAGAATACAATATCTGGTCTGTTGGCAATGAGATACAATAGTGATCCAATCATGCCTTTGAACAGTGTAGGATCCACAGCTGTTCCTTTGTCATCTGCATCAAGCTTTGTGGAAGTTGGAATAGGTGTATCATATGCCTTACTATTCTGCATGCCATACTTCTTTAGAAGCTCTAGAAGGTACTTTTGCTAATGTATCATGATTTCTTCATCAGTTTGCTTTATCTGTAGGCCAAGGAATAAACCAAGTTCTCCCGTCATGCTCATTTCAAACTCACTTTGCATAAGATCAGCAAACTCATTACATAATCTCTGATTTGTAGCACCAAACAATATGCCATCCACATATATTTGGACTACAATCAGGTTAGACCCTTTTGTTTTAGTAAACATGGTCTTATCCACTGTTCCTTTAATATCCTCATTTTCCATCAAGAAGTTGGACAATCTTTCATACCATGCTCTAGGAGCTTGTTTTAAACCATACAAAGCTTTGTCTAGCTTGAAAACATAATCAGGAAACTGTGAATCACTGAAACCACGCGGCTGTTCCACAAACACTTCCTCTTTCAAATATCCATTCAAGAATGCTGTCTTGACATCCATTTGAAACAGTCTCATGTTCATGTGTGCAGCAAAGGCTATTAGAAGTCTAATTGCTTCTAGTCTAGCTACAGGTGCAGAGGTTTCATCATAGTCGATACCTTCTTGTTGATTATATCCTTGCACCACTAGTCTAGCTTCATTTCTAACTATGGTACCCAGGTCATCAAGTTTGTTTCTAAAAACCCACCTGGTACCAATCACAGATCTTCCTTTAGGTCTAGGTTCAGAATGCCACACACAGTTTCTTTCCAACTGGTGGAATTCATCTTGCATAGCTATGACCCAATCTGGATCTTGAAGTGCTGTTTTAATATCAGCTGGTTCTATGTTAGACAATAATAAGGAAGATGCACAAATGTTTTGGTAGACAGATCTTCTAGTTTGAATCCCTTTATTGATGTCACTCAATATTTGCTCAGTGGGATGAGAAGATGAGTATTTGAAACTTTTAAACATTTGATTCAATTGTGCAATTCCTTCATTAGAACCAGGTGGCATGTGTTCCCCCTCAGGTGATACAGACTGGTGTTCTCCATGGGGAAATACTTGCTCACCTTCCTGATTAGACTCTCTTACCTGTAACTTAGTTGGATTTGGAACAGGATCTCCAGTTCCCCCTGAGTTGTTTACCTGATACTCATCTAAGTCTCCTTGATCTTCTCCTACAGGCTCTTCTCCATTCAGATTTGGAGGCACATTGGGTGTGTAATACCCCGAAATTTAGGGCCAGAAAATTTCGCGGTTTAATTATATTATTTTATTTATCTTAAGTCCAAAAGGCCCATTATTTGGACTGTTTAATCTTATATCTTTTCAGCTTATCCTGAAATTGGGCCTATGACCCAATTTCCTCCCTCTTGGCCGGCCTCTTATGTGAATGACCAAGGATGTTTTTTTTTCCTTTTTAATTTATTATTAATTAGATAATTTATTTAATTAATAATATGATTAATATTTTTGTTTTGAATTAGTAAACCTAACTAACCATCCCTACACTAAGTCTCCCTAAATTGCTCTTACTTCCCCTACTTTCCCTCAACTCCCACGACCCCTCTCTTTCTTTTCTTTTATTTCCTTTTATTTTTATTTTTATTTTTCTTTTTGGTTCCTTATGATATAAATAGGGAACAAGCCCTAAACCTAATTCTCTTTTACATAATTTCCATACTACAAATTCAAAGAAAAACCCTAAAATCCTCTCTAACCTAGCCGTGTATTTTCATTTCCAAAAGGGGAAATTTTTCTTGGATCTTCTTGCGAATCAGGTAACTAGACTAACCCTCTTGAATCTGGTTAAGTTTTCTATATAATTTATTAGGATTAAAACTAGGAAAAATTAAAAGGAATTAGTATCATGTTTAGGGATTAATTTTCGAACCATGGTATATATTGATCATGTTATTTTCTTGATATAATATGTGACCTTTGTGAATCTTTGTCGATATAATTAATTCTAAGTATGAAATAATTTATTTAATTATATGTTTATGATGAAAAATTGCATGATAAGTATAAATTCTTGACCTTACATTATTCGAACCTATGTCGAGTATTATATGATATTTTTATGATATTTACTTGAATTAAATGATGTCTATAATTAGTTAATTAATTAATTGAAGTTTTGAATTAAAATTAACATTTGTTCATGTTATAAGAAAAGTCGAGTGGTGCATGTATAATAAAGTATTGATTTTGATCTTGTTATGGTTCAAATTTGATGATCTAATGTTTAAAGCATGATTTTATTTATTATTATTAAGTTTAATTGTTAATTTTTGATAATTGTATTTAATTAATTTAAAGTGTAAATTTTGGTAATTCAACCCCAAAATGTCGAGTGGTATAAGATAAGAAAAATGGGATTTTTATCATGTTTTATGTAATTTTGATGATAATTATTGATTTACATGATTTATTGTAATTTAGGTGACTTTATTTAATTAACATATGATTATTTGATGAATTTATTTAATTGCTATTTTATTATTAAAATGTCGAATGGACTAGAATAGGTTTGATCAATTTTAGTTTAATTTTTTACTTATAATAATATTAGAAGGTAATTTTAGGAATTAATATAATTAAAGGAATTAAAAGGAATTAATAGGGATAAGTTGTAATATGAAGGAAAGTAATAATATGACTAAGAAGGAATGTAACAATATGAATAAGAAGAAAAGGAATAAGATATGATGTGAATTAGTGGTCTCAAGATGGCCTTTAGAAAATGATGTGAATTAGTGGTCTCAAGATGGCCTTTAGAAAATGATGTGAACTAGTGGTCTCAAGATGACCTTTCTATATTGCCTGTTAATTAGTGGTCTCACGATGGCCTTTAGAAAAGACAAGATAGGTAAGGACACCCATTTGATGATACACGAGTCATCAGGTCGGGTTAAGTCGAAGCCACTGCCCTACTGCGGTCTCTGGGCAGTTCTGGATCTTAAGATATGTAGTCGTCTAAGTAGTAGTACACGAGCTTCTATTTAGGGGTGCTTAGTTCTTGCAAAGGAGGACTATGGGCTGAATACACGAATTCACCCCGACATGTTTTAGGAAAGTTGTGGTGCACACGGGATCCACAACGAGCATTATGACCGGTCCGTTAAGAAGGTTAAAAGAGGGTTTAAGGGTAAAATATGATAAATAAGTAATTCACGGAAAGGGTTATGTGTATATGTGTATTGTCGTGTATATATGTATTATTTATGTAATATTAAGTCTTCCGCTGCATACGTCTGGTAAGTCTGTATTTTAATGGTGTATTTCTGAGTATATGTATGATGTACGTATTCGTATCTGTATGATGTATGTATTTGTATTTGTATGATATACGTATTTGTACTCGTATATTGTATGTATTGGTATTTGTATGATACACGTATTTTGTATATATTTCTAACCGTATTCTGCAAGTATTGTATACGTATTGTATAAGTATTTGTATACGTATTGTATACGTATTTATATACGTATTTTCGTATGTATTTTCGTACGTATTTCGTATGTATTTTTGTACGTATTTCCATATGTTTTTGTATGATTTTCTCGTTTGATTCTATGCTATTATATGGTTAACGGTCCCTCATTTAAGCGGGACAGCCTAGTTACTCGCCACTGACGGTGGACCCCCCAATTTCAGGTGATGATGCAGACGCATAAGTGGGCTCGTTTGGATCGGGTTGTGAGATGTGATGAGTTTAGCTTAGTGAACCCGGAGTCTATTTATGTTTTCTATTCTTTTATTGAGTATCTATCCCAACCTGTTGGGATTGAACAGTATTTAATTATGTATTTTTGGAGTTTGACTATGGATATTGGGATATTATTTATTTATTTGGTTAAATAAAGGATTATTAGACTTTAAATATGATATTAATATTAAGTTCTTGTGTTTGGTAATGACCATTTGTCGATTTCCTTCGTAAATCGACAGTCCAAAAAGTCGGGTCGTTACAGGGTGAGCCTGGTTCAGCTAGGTCTTCAGTGCCTTGACCAGTTGGCTGTTCTCCAGTGAATTCCATTAAAGCAATGGAGTCATCATAAGTTACCTGTGAAATCTCATAGAACGTATTAATTCATTCAAAATAACATGAACACTCTCCTTAACACACAGTGTTCTCCTATTGAAAACCCTGTAAGCTTTGCTGTGTGGAGAGTATCCAAGAAAAGCTCCTTCATCACTTCTAGGGTCAAATTTATCAAGCTGTTCTTTCCCATTATTGTGCACAAAACATCTACATCCAAAAATTCTTAGGTGTGCAATAGTGGGTTTTCTACCCTTTAGAATTTCATAAGGTGTTTTCTTTATCAATGGTCTTAACAAGGCTCTATTCAGAATGTAACAAGCTGTGTGTACAACTTCTTCCCAAAAACCTTTGGGGAGACTGTAATGACCCAGATTTTATCGGTATTTTTGCAGGTATTTATGTGTAATTATGTTTGTTTATGTGCTATTTCAAATTAATTTTTGAACTATTTATTTTAATTTTATATGAATAATTTCGATTTAATCGAAATGTTTATTTCTTAGTTTTTATTATTTATGTTAATTATTATTTAATTGATTAGAATTTTATTATTTAATTTTATAATTAATTATCTAATATTTTGGGCCAAATCGATTATTGCATGATTAGTTATGCGGTTTTCGCAAATTAGCCCAATTGAGCACGAGAGCCCATTTAGGCCCATTATAGCCATGATGGCCGGCCCCCTCTAATGGCATGGCAAGGTTTTGTCACTTGCCTTGCTTTCACACTTAACTAATTTCTATAAATAGGAATGGTTAGTGAGCCATGAGATGCATTTGCCCATTTGCCTTTTTAACACTCTTGCCATCAAAATTCAATCAACACAAACTCCCTCCCATTTGCCTATACTTCACGCCATTTTTGATGATTGATACCCATCAATTGTTCATCAATTTTCTTAGCCAAAACTTAAAGATTCAAAGTTCATTGATCTTTAGGTGACCAAACACAATCCTAAATACATTTATTTTATTCAAGATCGCTAGTTTGGGTTGATTCCGGGCTTGTTCGTGTGCTTTGATCAAGTGGGTTTGGGTCGTGTGGTGCCCGAGTGGAGGTGCGGTTCGTGAGGGCCGTGCAGGGGCCGTGCAAGAGTGGGTCGTGGTGGCAGCCGTGCTGACTGGGCTGAGGACCGTGGTGGTGGTGTGTGCGTGACTGGGCAGCGTGGTGCGTGGCAGTGGGCTGGACAGCCGTGCGTGGTTCGTGGTGCCGTGCTGAAGGCCGCGTGTTGCTCGTGTTGATTGTGCCGTGTTCTTTGTGTTCCGGGCAGCAATATTTGTGTTGATTTGTGTGTAATCTTCAATAAGGTAACATACTTACTCAACCTTGTTGGTATACTATGTTTATAGTATAGATTAAATGCATGTTTGGGGTTGTTTGATGATGATTAACTATGATTTTATGCATAGTTTATATTCTGATTTTCATGTGTTTTTATGATGTTTTGGTGAAGGTCTTTCATGAATTTATGATTGATTATGTGTTGTAATGTGATCATGATTATTATGTCAAAGATTGATGAATTTTGGATTAGTATAAGTGGTAATTTTCGAATGATGATGATGATATGCGTGTGTTATGTATGAGTTTGGATGAGTTCTTGATTGAGTTCTTGGTTGAAGATCTTGAATCTTAAATGAGTTCTTTATGAATCTTTAGTGAGTTCTTTGAGTTCTTTATGAGTTCTTGATGAGTTCTTTGAGTTCTTGATTGAATCTTGAAAGTTAAAGAATTTGGTTTAAAGAATAAAGAAAGTTAAAGAATATGTTTAATTCTATTAAAGAATGATTATAGAATGATGATTTATGATTGGTTAGACTCAAGATTAAGGCTAGAGGCAGTTCTTGAGAATAACTTCGATGATTTAACTAGTTAATTTCGAGAATCAAGGCTAGAGGCAATTCTTGGAATTAATTTAGTTATGTTGGGTAATAATATGGAATAAAATGATTAAGATGATTAAATGAATTAATTAATGATTAGCTTGATTTCATTTTTAGACGCCTGATACTTTGAGTAAGATTCATTGTATTCGGGTTAAGACGTTGCCCCTATTCCATCCGCGGTATTGGGATAGTTGGAGTCATACTATGTGATCTCTGTGAATTTCCAGTAAGATTGGTTTCACGGGACATGGATTTCCAGTAAGATTGGTTTCATGGGGTTTGGGAGTAAGATTCTCAAATCCGAGCATAGTAGAAAGTTCGGATGCGTAAGATGCGTCCGTACGAGCACAATCCGGTCTAGAATTTGAATGATTGCGCCAAAGATAGTTGAATAGGATGACTTGAGTCGAGTTCACATTTGAGTTGATCTTGCACTTTGATTTATTGATCTGATGTTGTTTATTTGATTTGTACTATGTACATGTGTATTCCCATTAGGGTGAGTCAGTTATGTTACTCGCCACTGATGGTGGACTGTTGTATATTTTTCAGGTATTTCTGATGACGATACTCTTGCTTAGCTTTGGGTTGGGCGAGCGACGTTGTTATTGCCATTGTCTGTTGTATTTGCTATTACTGTTGTTTTTAGATAGTATTGTAGTATTGTATGGACTCTTTTACGTTGTTTATAACTCTGACATGTAGTTGGAGTTTACTTGTATTTTTAGTATTCTTAGTTTGACTTTTGGGATTAGTATGTACAAACTTGTGGGTATTTGTACTTTTGTGGTTTAATAATAATATTTGAGGAATTAGTTTTAATTTCTTAGGTATTTGAGTTGTAGTTTCTAACTACTCGACTCGTCGGTTTCTTCCGCGCCGATTTAAGCGAGTCGGGTCGTTACAGAGACCACTTTCAATCAACATTGTTCTGGCCATCTCCTCCAATGGTCCGTTCTTCCTCTCAACTACTCCATTCTGTTGAGGTATTCTTGGGCCAGAAAAGTTGTGACTTACTCCATTTTCTCTACAAAACTCAATGAAGCTTACATTGTCAAACTCAGTACCATGGTCTGATCTTATGGAAACCAGTGTAGTGCTTAACTGGTTCTGTACTAGTTTGATCAAGGCTTCAAACTCTTCAATTGTCTCATCCTTTGAGGATAGAAACAATGTCCAAGTGTACCTGGAAAACTCATCAACCAAAACACAAACAAACCTATGCCCATTTCTGCTTTGCACTCTCATGGGTACATATAAATCAATATGGATCAATTCAAGTGGTCTGCTTGTGTTGATCACTCTCTTTGGTTTAAAAGAAGATTTCACATGCTTGCCTTTAGCACATTCAGGACAAACTCTGTCAATTTCATATTTGATGTCAGGAAGACCAACAACCAAGTCATTTGACTTAAGCTTGTTTAGAAGAGTTAGGCTAGCATGTCCAAACCTCTTATACCAAAGCCATTGATTCCTATCAGTTACAGCTTTCAACAAATGCACTTGTCCTGAGGAATTTGATCTAGATAAGTAACATAGATGTCATCTTTTCTAGTGTCTTGGTAGACTAGTTCACCTGTTTGACTGTTAACTATGTGACACAGGTCGACTTGAAATTCAAATCTGTTGCCTTTGTCACATAACTGAGAAATACTCAAGAGATTATGTTGCAAGCCTTCAACATAATAAACATCGTCTATAGCATGTGAGAGAGACTTACCAACCTTACATAGGCCAACAATAGTACCCTTACTTTTGTCCCCAAATGTTACTCTTCCCCCATCATGGGCTACAAGTGAAAGGAATTGTTCTTTATGTTTAGACATGTGTCTTGAGAAAACAATGTCTAAATACCAGTGAGTATCTCCTTTCAAGTTGCCCTACAAAATCAGATCAAATATTAGTCCTAACTGTTCTTTATGTTCACAAACAGTTAACTCAGACTGGTTCTTCCTAACCCAGACCTTCTTAACATGTTTAGAGTTTCTTTCCTTGCTCCTTTCTTGTGGATGCAATCATCAATTATGTGACCACCTTTGCCACAGTGATAGCAAACACGCATGTCCTTGGCAGTCACATATTTTCCCTTCTTAAACTCAATTAATCAGGTGGTCTCTCTGGGTGACCAGTTAGGCTTAGCTTTCCTTCTGGTGTACCCTAAACCAACCTTTCCTTTATTTTTCTTCAGAGACAGAACTTGACTTAAGTTCTTTCTGCCTTTAACAGTTTGTCCACAAGTTTCTGACTATTTTGGAGCTCATGTTCTTTGGTTTCAAGAATCTTGATTAGATGACTGTTTTTGTCATCTAGGTATTTAAAATCACTTTTCAAATTTGCAAATTATAATATCAAATCTGAAACCAAAGACTCATTCTAATTGTGGGCAGACTGTTTTCTGTTTTTTTCTTTGAGATTATAAAGCTCAATATGTAAATCACATATTTGACCTTCATAATCATCAATCATCCTACTCACCTCAGTACTTGACTCTACATTATCCATGGTGGATTGTGCTGTTCAGGCTGAGACAAGCTCCTTATGCAAATCTTTAACTTCTTCCAAAAGAAGACAATAACTGTTTAACAAACCAGATTTGCTTAGGGTTCCTGCCTTAGTTTTAACAACATCAAGATTAATTGGGTCCTCTGGGTTTTTACTTGAAATTCACCAGGGGACCAGTTAAGTCTTCCTCATCATCAGATAAAACATTTAGTGATGTGTTAGATTTACCTGTTTCCAATTCTACCTTGCATTGATCAAGTGAAACTTCTAATTCAGCTATTTCATTTTTCAGGTTATGACATAACTCCTCCAAATGATCACAACTAGCATTAGATATTTCACATTCTCGAGTTTTTTCTTTTAATTTCTTTTTACCATATTTATATGCATTACTTAACTCAAGACATTTATCAAGCATTGTTTCTAAGCATTCAAGCATATTCTCTCTTTCATACTCATACATGTCCTCACGGATTTTAGAAATTGTTACCTGTTGAGAGCTTAGTCCAATTGTTTTTCCCATGAGGCACACATGTGATGGACTGTTCTCCTGAACTGGTTCTCCACTCTGTTCTAGGATGGCTGTCATACACTTCTCGTCATCAGGGGTTTCTCATTCTTCTTCATCAGAACCGGAGTCAGAATTTCCCCACAGAGCTGCTACCATAGCTCTCTTAAAGGCTCTCTTATATATCTTCCTTCCTGGACTGTTTATCTTTCCACTTAGGACAGTCACGAATGATGTGACCTGTTTCTCCACACTTGAAACATCCAGTGTTAAAGGTGCTTTGCTTTCCTGAACCCTTGTTCCCCATGTTTTTCCTCTAAGCCCTGAAGTGTTACTCAAATCTTTTTGCCATCATAACAATGTCATCCTCTTCTTCAACTGTTCCCTTCATTGCAACACTCTTGACCGGGTCTTTTTCACTCTTTGAATCAACTAGCATTTCATGGGTCATGGGGGAACCAATCAACTGTTCTAGTTAAAGAGTTGTTAGATCCTTTGCCTTATATGCTGCAGTAACCTTTGCTGTCCAAGACCTTGTTAGACTTTTTAACACTCTTCTAACCAAGTCCTCATCATTGAAGGTTTTTCCAAGAGATTTAAGATCATTTGCTATTGTCATAAATCTTCCAAAACAGTCATTAATGTTTTCATGTCTATTCATATTGAAAGATTTATATTTAGACATTAGTAAATCAGTCTTAGAGCTTTTTACCTCACTGGTGCCTTCATAGGAAAGTTCAAGAGTGTACCAAATCTCTTTGGCTGAAATACATGTTGATATTCTTTTTGTTTCACTTCTAGCTTGTTGAAGGATTGGCATCGCCTTTGCATTTTTCTCTAATTTCTTAAAATCTGCACTTGTGTACTGGTCTTCTATTTTAGCAAATATTTTGCCAGAGTCATCACTGATGGTGATTCACAACAGACCGTTCTTTACAACCAACCAACACTCATAATCTATACCAATAATGATGTTCTTCATTCTATTTTTCCACCAGATATAGTTCTTGTCATTAAACTTGGGTGTCTTGTTGTCATACCCCATTGCACTTAGCTCGTGGGAAGCCATCAATCTTCTTTTCTAGGTGTTACCCTTGCGAAAATTACTTGCTCTGATACCAATTGAAGGTCCCAATAGCACTCAAGAGGGGGTGAATTGAGTGTTTCTTTAAACTTTTCTTGATTTATTCTAGCGATAGAACCTGAGAACTAGTTTAGCAGCATAAATATCTAGAACAATAAAACAATAAATGTAAAGCAAATAAAGAACACACAGATTTAAAGAGATTCGGCAACTGTGCCTAAATCCTCCTACTCTCGCTACCAATCTTTTATTAATTAACTCTGATGAACAAAAGATAGTACAATTGCTATCGTAAACTTGATAACTGACTTTTTGTTAGTGTTTTTCTTAGCTTTGAGGTTAGTTTTATATCTTAGTTTTCCCGTTTCTTATTTCATTTTGTCCTTTTTATTTCCTTTTTGTACTTTAGTTGTGCTTCGGCTATTTTGCAGTATTCTTTCTATTTGCTACTCCTTTTTTGTTGTTTTCCCCATTTTTGTAGGTAACTCATGCTTCACGGAATTCAACGAGTCGTTCGAGCATCGGATATCTGAGCCAAGACACATTTAGAGGCTTTTTGCAAAAGGAGCGGTAGCTCCTCTTCTTTGCACAGCCGCTCCTATAAAGGAGTGGTCGCTCCTTTTGCTTGCACGGACGCTCCTTTTGACAGCTCTATTTTCTCGCGTTTTCTGGCCGCGTTTTGCTTTGTAATTTATGTAGTGTATATATATACTTTTGAGCTCGTCTTGTAACCCTAGACTGGAGGACCATGAGAGCCTCTTCTCTCTCACTTAGCTTAGTTCCTATTTCTAGCATTCTTCTTGTATCAAACACTTTAATTTATATAATGAATCTCTAATTTGTTTTTCTTCTTCTCCATAGCTTGTTCTTCATTCTTCAAGGTACTTTTACAGCTTTATTTTACTGCTTTGATTTCCTGATTTTTGTTGTTTTCATGTTGTTTTAATTGTCTATGCTTGGTTTGATTGTTGTTTTAGTTGTATATATATGTTAGTTTGTGTTCTTGTAGTTTATTTAGCTCGTAAGTTCAGTTTTCTTACAGATTTCTAGGTTTTGGTTTGTTGTTTTTATTGTTCATAGTTTTGGTGTTAGTTTATGTATTTAGTTTTAGTTTTAATCATGTTTTTATTAATTAGTTGTGAGTAGTTAATTTCTAGGGTTTGAGTGAAACTTCTCAAATCCTCCATGTTTGTGGTTTAGTTGTTTCTTTGACTTGGTTACGTTTGTGGAAATGTCAGTACCAAAGGTTCGGTTATGTTGAGTCTTGTGTATAGCTAGCATAGGATTCATAGAAGAATCCCCGCAGAAGGACCGAAAGGTGAACGCGGGTGATGAATTCCTTTGCCCGATTGATGGAAGCACCACGAAAGTTGGGCCTTCGATCAAGGGAAAGTTAACGGTCTTCGTGATTTGTGCTTATGACTAGTTAGATGTCCCGCCACGAAAGTAGGTTTGTGTACGTCTTCTCAGTCGTCACACTAGCTTGAAAGAGTAGTGTGATCTTAGAATGACCTCTCCTTATCCATGACCTAAGTCTAAGTTTCGATTGATTCATAATTCATGGTGGTATGAGTTGTGTATCTCGATTACCGTAGTCCCTTTTATTTTTGTTTTCATAGTGTAGTTTTAGTTAGTTCCTGTAGTTCTCTCCGCCTCTCGCGACCATCACTTGACCTAGCTCGTTCAATGCTCATGCCTAGATTAGTGCGACGTGCCTTCCCCGTGTTCTACACCCCCACTCTTACTACGACGGGGGTTTTTATTTGGTGAGAAAATCCCTCTTATCAAATTGGCGCCGTTGCAGGGGAAGGCAATCTCATTAGTTTAGGTTGAGTAGAATGGTTCTAGGTCTTTCTTTTTCTTTATTTTTGTGAATATTTAGGCCTTATGGCCACTTCTTTGATCGATCCCCAATATGAGCATGAACTGTTTGGGATGTATTACAATAGGATTGGAAGCTCTCTTCCTCCTAATCATAATTTTGATAAGTGGAATATATGTAATGTAATGTATGAGGGCTTGAATTATGAAACGAGAAACTGGGTTGAGTTTCTCTCTTATGGCGATTTCTTAGCTTTAAACTTGGATAGATCTTGGCTTTTATTCGCGTGTCTAGCTAAGGAAACCTATGAGTGGGATATGACTACCCAAGGGATACATGAGTTTAGTAACGAGTCGAGCTTGATTGTGAAATATGGCTTTAATCATCTTCTCGTTCATACTCCTACCTTGGATGTTGATCATCAATACTCGCAAGAGCATGCTCTTGATGAGTTTTTACAAGGTGGTGGTATGAATTCCGATGATTCATCGGATAGTCTTCAAGTCGAGCTCGTTGTTTGCGAATTTAGTTATGATTTTGATCCCTCTCATCTCGTTGTTGTACAACCCATCCAAACTCACATAGACATTGATGTTCCATTGCAATTTATTGATGAAAATCATGACCATCTCGTCTCGTCATGTGATTTTGTATTGGATGAGGCCTTCTTAGTTGAGTTTAGTGAAGTTGACGAGGTCATTATTAATGTGGAGGATGTGGTTATATCACCTACTCTTATTCCCTTTTTAGGAGGATTTAGCCTTGTTTATTTACATCCCACTCCACTTCCATCCATGCTCGTATCACCCCCATTCGAGGGCACCGTCTCTTGTCTTGACTCCAATGTTTCTCTTCCAGAAACCAAGGCAAGGGAGGTGTTTGGGGGGTGTTCCTTCTCTTTTATTTGATTTTTATTTTAGTAGTTTTTATTTTGATTTACCTCCCTGTGGGCACTCACTCCCACATAAGCATCGGATGCCGGTTTTCAAACCGTCCCCTTTACTTTATTTGATCATTGCTTATGTGGTATGTAGTGAGTTGAGTGCCAGTTTGTTTGACAAGCTCTTGCGAGCTTTGCGAGGCTATTTACTGAGCCCTGGGTGGTTATTCCCGCTGGATGACTTTGACATAGTTTTTCTTCTATGTCTTAGTCCCTGTGTCCAGCTCCTTTGTCAAGCTTAAGACGTTAAACAAGCGCTTCTCGGGAGGAAACCCGAGTCTTTTTCTTTTTCTTTTTTCTTTTATTTGTAATTATTTTTTTTTAGAGTTTGGTTTCTTTTCTTTCTTTTTTGCAGGTTAAATGAATAAGCAATTCTCATGGACATTTATGGTACTAAAGCGCAAAACGGAGGTTGTATGCTTACTTTATAGCCTGTTTTGGTGAGATCATAACAAACTCTCTTTCTTTTATTTTTCTTGTGTGCTTAGTTGTAGGTTAGTTTTAGGAGGAGATGATTGTTCGAGGATGTTTGGCTTTTAAGCCCTTGAGGACATTTGGATATCGATGGTATTGGGCCTCGATTTATTTATTTGTTTGATGCTTGGTTGCTTGATTGAGATTCATTCATGCTTGATTTTATTTTCCTTCCTTTTGTTTAGTTTTTATTTTTATTTTTTCCCTTTTTCCTCTTCTTTTTCTTTTATTTTCTTTTCAATGCAAAGTGTGTTCTTGTTTTCTTTTTAGTTTGGTCTTGGTTCTTAATTTCTTGGACTTTGAATGCATTCATTCCTAAGTGTTAGTGGTCCACATGGTTTGAGATGTTGGGGTTGATTTTCAAATACTACATGCTAGGTTTCAGAACTTTGCAGTTCATGAAACCTAATGTCTTGGGTTGTGGTACGATTGGCAATGCTTTGCTAGCTAGTTGAAGCCCTTAAAGTAGTATTTACAATTCACCACCCTTCGTATGTGAGAAAATTGTCAAATCTTTCTAGCCTTCATCATTTTGTTTGAGTGGCAAAAGGATCCTTGTCATAGCTTAACTTGATCGATAACTTCATTCATGACTTTCCTATACTGTGACTGAGCTACTCTAGGGGAGGACGGAGGCATTCATTTCTTAGTTATTTTCCCTTTGTACATTTTATTTTAGCGTCTTGTTTCTTTTCACTTTTCTAGGTGTTTGCTTTACGTTTATCCTTTGAAACCTTCTAGCCACCTTACAAGCCTTGATTACCTTTGTTTTGTTTTATAACTTTTAGGTGTAGTCAAGCAATTGGAGCATCTTGGTTCGTATTTGTTTTGTAGTGAAAAATTTGTGAAGTAAGGAGTTCGCCCAATCGAAAGTGTGTTAATTTGTATGAATTAGAGTAAAAGCCAACCTAAGTTGTAAAAGAGGCAAGGTCATGTAAAAAAAAAGTATAAAAATATTAATAAAAAAAATATTTAAAAATGCAATTATTCCTTCGCTTTTCACAATGAGGGCATTGTGTCATTCAAGCTTGGGGGAAGAATAGTTTGATAAAAAAAAGATTTTTTTTTTATTAATTTGTTGTATAAATTTTTCTTTTTTCATATAGTTTTTTGAATAAGCTTGGGGGTTTTTGGTGTATGTGTGCGAATTTGAGGAGTTCGTTTGCTATTTGATGCTCATTTGTACTTATTGCTTCACTATTTAGGTTGGAGCACCACAAGCCAAATTGATTCCTACCCTATCGCTAGCCTTACATTACAACCCTAAAGCCCTCTTGATCCTAGATAGTTGAGTCCTTTTCGGTTGAGGAAGTCATGTTTCAAGCATATTGAGCAGTTTACTATGATGAGATGTCGGGTAGCCTAAATTGTTTCTCCTTTTTTTTTTCCGACTCCTTCGTGGAGTTATGAGAAGCTACCTTTATGGGTGGAAACGACACTAGCTTAGCATGTGGATGCTTTGTTGTTGAGCGAAAGGGGAATGTTCCTCCCTAGTTCTCCAATCTAGCATGTTTTATTTGACTATCCGCCCTTGACATCTTTGAGCATGTTTTCCGTTATTGCTTAGAAAGGTTCGCATTCATTGATCCTCGGTCCTTTAACAAGTCCAACAAGGTGTCTTTGTTTTGTTTTGTTTCCTTTTATTTTCCTTTCTTTTTGTTTTTCTTTTCTTTTGTTTGTTGTGTACCTTTGCCTTAGTTTATTTTTTGAAAGAGTTATGGGTTAAACTCTTGGGAAACCCTTACGAGAGCACACTCGTCCTCTTTGGACTCTTAGAGGTTTACATGGCTTGTTGCTTTCGCTAAAAGCAACCGTGATTCCTACGAAAGTGAGTTAGGATTTTATTTTTAAACTTTTCATGTTGTATTTGCTTGGGGACAAGCAAAAGGCAAGCTTGGGGGAGTTTGATAGGTCCATTTTAGGACCGATTTCCTGGACTCTTTTAACTTGTTTTATGTTGTTTTTAGGTTTATTTTTATTAGTTTTAGGCTTTTTTAGCTTAGTTTACGTCTTAGTTGCGTTTTCGTTGAATAATGCCTTTTCTTGCTAGTTTTGCTAATAATTGAGCACTTTTACGTTACTTATGCCTTGCGTTCATTCATGTAGGTATTTTGTATGTTTTCGATCAATTCTTAAAAGCCGACAAGGGTCGTGAGAGGTCCCGAGAAGCTTTAAGAAGTGTTCCGCAATAAAGCCAAGACCACAATCACCACTTTAGGAGCATAGGTAAACTCTGAAAGGCCATAATCTTTTACATATCATTTTAAGGCGATTCAAGTTAGAGGTTAAAGATCATTCTAATAGCTTCGAAACGCCTGGTCATAAGATAAATTCTGATAAGAAATGAAGGAGTTATGATGTTTTCAAAACTGGCTGTCAAGCTGTCCAGCGGCCGCTGAGACCACTCCAGCGCCCGCTGAATTGACCAAAACAGTCAGTAGCTCATTTTTTGGCTACAGCGCCCGCTGAGACCTCTCAAGCACCCGCTGGAGAGGCCAAGCGCCCGCTGAGAAGGCCCTGTTCGTATCATTTAATCTGTTTTAGGTCTTTTCTCGTGCTTTTTTTGGGGAGTTGTATAATTAACCCCTTCTTCTCATTTCACAACCAGCTGATGTTAGAAGCTCCAAGTTAGGTTTAGGTTAGTTTTTAGAGCTTTCTTCTTCAATTCCTCTTGTAATTTAAATTTTATTCTTCAATTTATGCAAGTAGTATAGTTCTTCTTCTTCTTGTTCTTCTCTTCAAGGTACATTTTAATGCTTTGTTTCCTTTAGGTTCTTTTCATATTTTGATGTTCTTGTACTTATATTTAAGTTCTTAGCTAGTTTTATTATTGTTTTGATGTTAGTTTAGTTGTTGTGTTAATTTATGTTATTATTTATGGTTAGTTTTTCTTGGTTTAGTTGATGTTTTAGTTGCTATTTCTTAGTTTTAGGTTTTTGTTTTGTTGTTTTTTATTGTTCATAGTTTTATGTTTAATTCATGTATTTAATTTTAGTTTTTATCATGCTTTTATTAATTAATTGTGAGTAGTTAATTTCTAGGGTTTGAGTGAAACTTCTCAAATCATCCATGATTGTGGTTTTGTTGTGTCTTGGACTTTGTTTGTGGAATTGTCGGTACCAAAGGATTCGGTATATATTGTTGAGTTTTGTGTCTAGCTAACATAGGATTCATTGAAGATTCCCCACCGAAGGACTGAAAGGTGAACGTGGGTGATGACTTCCTTTGCCCGATTGTTGGAAGCACCATGAAAGTTGGGCCTTCGATCAAGGGAAAGTTACCGGTCTTCTTGATTTGTGCTTATGACTAGTTAGGTGTTCCGCCACGAAAGTAGGTTTTTGTATGCATACATATGTCTTCCCGGTCGTCACACTAGCTTGAAAGAGTAGCGTGAACTTAGAATGACCTAAGTCTAAGTTCGATCGACTCAAAATTCATGGTGGTATGAGTTGTGGATCTCTTAACCGTAGTCCCTTTTTATTCTTGTTTCCATAGTGTAGCTTTAGTTAATTCCCATAGTTCTCTCCACCTCTCGCGACCATCCATTGACCTAGCTTGTTTGTCGCTCATGCCTAGACTAGTGCGACGTACCTTCCCCGTATTCGACACCCCCACTATTATTACGACGGGGGTTTTTTATTTGGTGAGAAAAACCCTATTATCAAATTGAGCGCTCCTCTGAAAGAGCCCCGTTGAAGGCGTTTTGCAAGGGCGTGAGAAAACATGGAAAAAACGTTAGTAGCTACTGATCTCAAAGGAGCAGTCGCTCCTATGTAATGCCCGATCGCTCCATTGTTCAATTCCTTTAGGATGTTCGCACCTGCATTTTCCAGTAGCATGAAGGTCCAAAAGGAACGGTCGCTCCTATATCTTGCACGGCCGCTCCTTTGGTCAGCCAATTTCAGCTCGCTAGCTCCCAATTTTACAGTAGTGGGATGGTCGAAAGGAGCGGTCACTCCTATATTATGCACGACCGGTCCTTTTTCAATAAAAAATATCATGGTTTATAATCTATTAGCAAGATTATCAAGTTGTCAACATTGCATTTTTCCACTTCTAAGAGGAAGTTGGGAGTACTTTCATACTCCCATTTGGTATAAATTTCAACCCTTCTAAGCTTTTTGGTTCACCTCTTGCATTTGAGCTTATATTGTGAAATTGTTGGTTGAATTTTGGTTTAATTGTTGTGAATTATTGCATTTTGCCAATACCCTTTCTCCCCTCCATTTTCCAGTCCCATTCCAGAGCACAGGGACTGTGCTCATCTTTAGTTTGGGGGAGTTCTCACTAGTTTAGAGCATATAGTTTCATTTTCTTAGTTTTTTTATATTATTTTTCCTTAGTTTATTTTCGCATGCATTTTTCCCTTCTCTTTTCTTTTTCCTTTTAGGTAAGTCGTTTTCCAATGACGAACCTAGGGGAATGCTTTTAGGTACTTCTTTTTCCTATTTTAGACTCGAGTCCGCAAATTTGTTAATATTTTTAATAGATTCTATAAATAGCGGTTTCTTTAGTTTAGGAGAACCATTTGCAACGATTGTGAACCGATGTTGAGTTTGTGGTATGTGGTTGTTCTCCTTAGTAATTTGATTCTCGGAACTGTGATTATTTGAACCTAAGTGAGGTTTTGAGCTTTCATGCATATGTGACCACCACTTTGGTCTTGTTTCTTTCCGAGTGTCATTTTACCTCGTTGGTAATGTTCATATCTAGAGCTTGACATGTGATTCTTGTTTTGTATTATCTCCTCTTTTACTTGAAACATGATTTAGGCCCTCATTTCATAGTTTTCCTTCGTGATCCACCAAACCTTTGTATAGGTTTTCTCCTCTTATTTTTATTTTTCTCTTTTTGTATCCTTTTGTTTACCCCCCCCCCCCTTGTGCCTTGCCCCTTCTTCTTTAACCAAAATGCAACCTGGTTCGAACCTTGTGTTTTGTTTTATTGTTAGTTGGTGTTGAGCATATTGTATTGTATATTTTCCATGATGTTGTTATTCTTCTTCATTAAAAAAAAAAATCATTCAATAATTAAAAAAAATTGAAGAAGAAGAATAGAAAAAAAAAAAAAAGCATAGTATAGTTTTATTATGGTCTTTGTATAGTTTTAGACCTTCTTTAATAAAAGCGTTGAGTTGCGAGTTGTGTTTCTTGATGATTTGAGGTTCTTCACCGCTTGATTATATTGATAATGTCTACTAGTGGTGAGCTTTGTCCTATCATGTATAAAGGACGGTTTTCTGGGTTGTTTTCACTGATTTAGTTGTATCTTACCTACACCCTACCCTTTACCCCATTCAAACCTAAGTCCTTTTGATTTTGAGTATAGAGGGTTGTTTTCCATGATCACTTGAGTCACTTGTCAAGCCTATAAAGAAGGCATATTTCCAACGAGATGTGAGTGTCCCCTTCCTTTTATCATTTTGTTCTTCATGACTCCCTCACGAAGTAATTTCGCGATCACCGCGATGGTTTGATTTGAACTAAGGAAGGTTTGATGGTAAGACAATTGGAACGACATTTGTTCACACTTAGTTCTATTTGGTTCGCTAGTAGAAATCGATTGTTTATATTTGTCTATTTCTTAAATTAGCTTATGTGCAGCTTGATTCGATTTAGGAGTCCTTAGTCCTTTTGAGTTTTCCTCTCCTGAGGGATATATTGAACTTTTTCCTGGATAGATGCTTAAGGACAAGCAACGTTTTAGTTTGGGGGAGTTTGATAACCGACTTTTTGTTAGTGTTTTTCTTAGCTTTTAAGTTAGTTTTATAGCTTAGTTTTCCCTTTTCTTATTTCATTTTGTCCTTTTTATTTCCTTTTTGTAGTTTAGTTGTGCTTCGGCTACTTTGCAGTATTCTTGCTATTTGCTACTCCTTCTTGGTTGTTTTCCCCAATTTTGTAGGTAACTCATGCTTCACGGAATTCAACGAGTCGTTCGAGCATCGGATATCTGAGCCTAGACACATTTAGAGGCTTTTTGCAAAAGGAGGGGTCGCTCCCCTAGTAGCACGGTTGCGCCCAAGCTCTGTAATGAAGATTTAAGCACCCGACCAAAGGAGCGGTCGCTCCTCTTTTTTGCACGACCGAATAGGAGCGGTCGCTCCTTTTTCTTGCATGACCTCTCCTTTTGACAGCTCTGTTTTCTCGCGTTTTCTGGCCGCGTTTTGCTTTGTAATTTATGTAGTGTATATATATACTTTTGAGCTCGTCTTGTAACCCTAGACTGGAGGGCCATGAGAGCCTCTTGTCTCTCACTTAGCTTAGTTCCTATTTCTAGCATTCTTCTTGTATCAAACACTTTAATTTATGCAATGAATCTCTAATTTGTTCTTCCTCTTCTCCATAGTTTGTTCTTCATTCTTCAAGGTACTTTTAAAGCTTTATTTTATTGCTTTGATTTCCTGATTTTTGTTGTTTTCTTGTTGTTTTAATTGTCTATGATTGGTTTGATTGTTGTTTTAGTGGTTTATATATGTTAGTTTGTGTTCTTGTTCTTGTAGTTTATTTAGCTCGTTAGCTTACTTTTCTTGTAGATTTCTAGGTTTTGGTTTGTTGTTTTTATTGTTCATAGTTTTGGGGTTAGTTTATGTATTTAGTTTTAGTTTTAATCATGTTTTTATTAATTAGTAGTGAGTAGTTAATTTCTAGGGTTTGAGTGAAACTTCTCAAATCCTCCATGTTTGTGGTTTAGTTGTTTCGTGGATTTGGTTTGTGGAAATGTCAGTACCAAAGGTTCGGTTATGTTGAGTCTTGTGTATAGCTAGCATAGGATTCATAGAAGAATCCCCGCCAAAGGAGCGAAAGGTGAACGTGGGTGATGACTTCCTTTGCCTGATTGATGGAAGCACCACGAAAGTTGGGGCTTCGATCAAGGGAAAGTTACCGGTCTTAGTGATTTGTGCTTATGACTAGTTAGATGTCCCGCCACGAAAGTAGGTTTGTGTACGTCTTCCCAGTCTTCACAGTAGCTTGAAAGAGTAGTGTGATCTTAGAATCACTAGTACAAAAAACACCTAAGGCACCCCCCTATCGCGTCGCTTGTTAATAATATGGGACACCTAAAGCTATTGTGTCACTTGTATATATAATGGTAGACACTATAGGTTGTGAATTTTTTTTAAAAATACCTATCGTGTCGCCTCAAACATTATAAGTGACACGTAAAGCTATTACATCTGCACATATATTATGGTTGGATGCGATAGAGTTAGTCTATCGTGTCCCTCCGAAATAACAAAGGAACGTATTAAGGTATTGCGTCCCTCTCAAAATAAATGGAGACACAATAAATTTTTATGAAACTATAGCGTCACTTGTATTAAATCATTAGACACCTTAGGTACACAAAACAATTTTAAAAAGTAAAGATTAAAAAAAAAAAACCCATACACTATACTAACAAATTAAACAAAGATGAAAAAAAAACCCAATTAAACACCCTGCTTTCAGCTTCGTTCTCCCTGCTTTCACCTTTGTTCTCCCTGCTTACACCCAAAAAACGAAACCCTAGCTATTCGTCTTCGTGTTCATCTTCCTGGTTGTTCATTCGTTCCCCGTCTTCGTTCACTCTAGCTTTGCTGCATTGCTGCCATCGTCGTTGCTCCTAATGTTGCTGTCGTTGCTGCGCCATTGTTGCTGTCGATGCTGCTCACTGTTGTGCAAGGTAATTCTTCTTCTCTTCTCTAATTTAGAAATTTCTAGGGTTTAATCTCAATTTTAGTTGTCTGATTTTATTCCTGTAAATACCCAATTTCTAGGGTTTAATCTCAATTTTAGTCGTCTGATTTTAGTTGTCTGCTCACTGCTCATTTCATGGAAGGGTTTCTTTTATAGGAAAATGGAATTGTTTCTTGTTCACTTCATGAAAATGGAACTTTAGATTCACTTTCCCTATACTGCTCAGAAAAGGCAGTACGTTCTTGAGCAACCTCTGTAGGGAATGGATGAGCATCTTGTGGAGTTTCCTGATGCAATGAGAAGTAAGTTGTAGTTGTAATACTTTGTATGAACAATCCCTATTTCAATTCACTGGTGACAAATGATTATGGAATTGTTTGCTACTTTTAGCTGTTGCAAAGGCGCTACGGCGTGCTGCAGAAGGCCTCGGCGCAAGCTGAGGCGGTTAAATGGAAGTGAAAATTTGAGTTGGAGAAGTCAAGGAACCTGCGACTGGAGCGCAAAGGTTCCCTATTTCGTTTTGCTTGCTTTGCCATTCTTTGTTGTTTTCAGTTGTAATTGTGTGTACCTTCTGTTACATAGGTAGATATTTCTTTAGTCATACACCAAACCTTTCTTCTGACCTAGCTATCTTTGACTTTTAATTTCTAAAATGAATTTGTTTTTTATGCGGAAAGATGTATAAAATGTGTTCAAGGATAGGTCTTTTTATCAATAAGAACAATCATGAGTAGAAGTAATTATATTTATGAGCCGAATAATGATTCAAATCCAGCTAAATAATGTACTTGAAGGAAAGTTGGATAATGTTACTACATGATATGAATTTAAGATAGTAGAAAGAGCGTGTATCAAGAAAGCAAAAATACTATAATGACTAAGTCAAAGGATATTACAAAATTTGCGTACATTTCACTTGTGTAAATGCTTTGAGGTTTAAGATGAGAATTTAGTGGTTGCGATGAAGATCTCTGCTGGGATGATTTTTATGTTTGAGCTGCAGTATGTTTAGTTGCATCTTATTTTCAGTAGCTTTCATTTCAGAAACTAAGTGTCAACATTGTTGTTAGTGATGAAGAATCTTCAACCCTGTGGTGGATTAAAATTTAGAAAATGTTGTGATGAGTTGCTCTTTCCATGGCAGTGCTCTCACCTAACCCTAGATATTGATTTTAGTTTACAAAGGTAAAGATATTGATTTCACCATTGAAGTTCATTTTGAAGAGGACATCTATCATTACCCTAACCAAGAAAGATTCAGTTCCTTGATTTGTGGATACGCTCTTAAAAAGTTACTTAACATGGAGTCGTTAAATATATCGTGTATTCATATTTTGATAAGGTAGAAACTTAATATATCTTTTAAATTATTTTTTTATGGTTGATGGGTACATATATATGTGGTGAATAAACATACACTTCTTTTATGAACTCATACAGGTATATGCAAAATGAGGCTATAAAGAATAGTGTAAGTGATGCAATTGGTTATCTTTGTCCTCAAAGGCTTGGTTTGTTCAAAACTCGTCCCACTGTGCTGTCAACATATCTAGCCCATTCCATATCGATGCAAAGTACAAAACAATACATAATTGTCCCCTTCAGCAAAAGTAAGTCTTTTGTCGTATTATGTTTTTTTAATAAACTATTAATACATATTTCCCTATAAATGACACTTATCATTTTATTTATTGAAGAAGTCATCATTGGATGTTGGGTGTAATTTACATCAAGAAAGGAGAAGCTTTATTTTTTGATTCGTTAGTTGGTGGATATGATAATATGCAAGTCAAAGGATTCTTGTCTGTGTAAGTATTTTTTTTTGTTTTGAATTTAGTAATCCATAAAGATCTATTTTGTTGATAGCTTGCCAAATATCCGACATGATGCATTTGGATATCTGTATCCCTGTTTGCCTTTTTTTGTGTATCTGTTTTCAATGATGGTGAATTAATTACCATTGTCACATGTGTTGTGAGGGGCATTTGTCCATTATTAGGGGAGGTGCTGTCGAAATTTACCCAATCTCTTTTATGTCAAGTTCTTTTCTTAGCTTGCTAATAATTTTGCTTTGTTTTATTATATGATGTATAGGGCATATAGGACTCTAAACCTTAGCTACACGGCAAGAAAAATCTTAAGGTGGGAAACCGTTGAGGTGAGTTTATATGATATTTAGATCGTGTTATCTTCTTCATTAATCAGTTTTTTTTTTCTCTTTTATCACACCTTAAATTTTTAGTTTTCTAATTGTTTTATGAAATCTTTGTAGTGCCCTCGACAACCGGGAGAAGTTGAGTGTGGTTATTATGCGATGATGTATATGCATCAAATAATCACTCTTATTTCACAAAATGAAACTAATTTGCAAAAGGTAATTAATTAACTTAATCATCTATATCTCCATTTATGTATAATTTATAACTAATTAATGTTGTGATTTTAATTTTAATTTATAAGTTTCATATATACGTCCTTAATCTAATTTTAATTTTATTTTTTTGCATTTTGTTCTTGAATGTGTAGCATTTTTCTTCAACTGGTTATTCCCAAGATGTTATTGATGATGTTCGCGAAACATGGTGCAGATTTTTCATTGAATATTGTGTTTAGGTTAACTTTTGTTATCCTTATTAGTTTGGATGGATGTGTATTAAGAAAAAATGGATATTTGGATTTGTAATGAGTATTTGGATTTGTAGTGTTATATTTACATTTTAAATTTGTAATGCTATTTAATAATCGTATTTGGCATTTTAAATATTTTAGTTGAGTGAATTATCTTCTTTAGTATTTTATCTAATTTTTAAATTGAATTATCCAATAAATAATAACAAAAAAAATTTACATACCTATTGCGTCGCTTGTTATACTAAAAAGAGATGTGTTAGGTACAAAATACATACTAATATAAAAGACAACCTATCGCGTCGCCTCTAATGTAGTAGGAGACACAATAGCTTTGTTTTTTAACACAATTGTTCTACCGCGTCGCTTAATACAAATGAAGGGACGCAATAGCTTTGTTGTTTTTTTACACAATTATTTTATCGCGTCGCTTCATACAAATGAAGGGACGCAATAGCTTTGCTTTTTTTTACATAATTGTTCTATCGCGTCACTTTATAAAAAGGAAGAGACGCAATAGCTCACCTTATGTGTCGCCTACATTAAAACAAGTGACGCAATAACTTTCTTTTTACCCTTTGAAAATGATCTATCGCGTCGCTTTTTATAACTGAGGGGACGCGATAAACTATCTATCATGTCGCCTCCAAAGTGACGCGATAAGTATGGCACCTATCGTGTCCGTGCCTATCGCGTCCGCCCAAATGAGACGCAATAGGTCATTTAGAGGAGACACAGTAGGTGCTTTTTGTACTAGTGAATGACCTCCCCTTATCCATGACCTAAGTCTAAGTTTCGATTGATTCATAATTCATGGTGGTATGAGTTGTGTATCTCAATTACCCTAGTCCCTTTTATTTTTGTTTTCATAGTGTAGTTTTAGTTAGTTCCTGTAGTTCTCTCCGCCTCTCGCGACCATCACTTGACCTAGCTCGTTCAATACTCATGCCTAGATTAGTGCGACGTGCCTTCCCCGTGTTCGACGCCCCCACTCTTACTACGACGGGGGTTTTTATTTAGTGAGAAAATCTCTTCTATCAAAACTCAAACGACAGACTTCCTCACTCTCAAGCCAAGAGTGTTGTTTCACACTTGAACTGACTAGCACTCGCAAATGCTCCCAATCACAAACCCCTCTGTTAGTGATGAATTAGAGAAAGTTTCTCTCAAAAGATGCTTCTCTACAGCTTACAAGAGATGAAGTTAAGATCTGGGTTTTTTCGAATGCTCTTGTAGTTTGTAAACTATTTTGTTTGATCTTTTGGACTCTCTAAAAATTGCTCAATGAAGTATTGGAGAGTCTCACTACTTCACTTTTTTTTCATTAAGTGCTACTATATATATATACAATTAGAAAACCCAGATTATTCAAATCAAGAGGGTTTTTGTAACCGTAATGTTTAAACCCATTTAATGTTGAGATCAAATATTCGAAATCAAAAGATCTGGAAGATTTGTTAAGATCTCATAAAGATATGTGGGTTTGTTAGCACTTAACATTGATTACCAAACTGACTTAACCACATGCAAGATCTTTAAAGAATCCAAGATTCAAATTCTTTCAAATTATTTGTGGGTCAGTTTGTTAACCTGCTGGTCTGTTGAACTGTTCTTCAGATCAGTCGTGTTACAACAACTAGACACTGGTCTGGTGTTTGCAACATACCAAGATCAAACATCATAATCTACTATATTACTTAAATATTCCTTACAACAAGAAAGACTAAGTAAAAATCCTAAGGCTACTCTTCACTCTTCATGTTCTTCATTACTTGGACACTTTGATTCTCCATTGATAGCACACTTCAGTTTTGATGAAGCTCATCTATATGTCTCAAGTAGTGGAATACCTGTATGTCAAACATGCACAATACAATATACAATATATGACATGAAAGGTATTATTACTCAGAATGAGTAACACAAGAACAGTATACTGATAGTCTGTATTTAGTTAGTATTTTTCGTAATTTTTATTAATTTATTTTCTATTTTTATTTATTTTTGTTAGCATTTTTAGGCTTTTTAGCTTAGTTTTACTTTTGTAGCCCCCCTTCCCCTTTTCTATGTGATTTCCTCTATTTTGCCTTGTTTCTGCGCTGTCATCGCCTCAGCGCCCGCTGAACTGGCTCTGCTCGTTTTTTTTAGCTTATTTCTTTTATTTTTGGGAGAGGTATATATACCTTTTTACTCCCTTTTTGTAAGGAGATTACATTTTATGATTTTTTAAGATACATTAAACCTAAGTTTTAGTAGTTTCTCTCCCTTCTCTCTCCTAAATTTCCATAGCTTTTCATTTCAAGTCTTAGATAAATTGTAGAAGTTCATGCTTTTGGTTGGGAAATTACATTGATCATCACATTGTTCTACTTATTGATATTGAAGCTTCACTTGTAACATTTCTCTATTCTTTCCTTATTTATTTGCACTTAGTTGATTATTTCCTTGATGTTTTTATGATTGATTGTTGTTAAATTCCATAGTTTGTCCTTATTTTCATGCTTGGTGTTGGTTTTAATATGTTCATTATGTTTTCCTTATTTGTTCTAGCCATGTGTGAGTAGTCTCATTGCTAGGGTTTGGGGTGAAACCTCTCAAAATCCTCCATGTTATGTTCTAGTCATTTCTTGGTCTTGGTTGTGTTAATGTCGGTACCGAAGGTTCGTTGATGTTGAGTCTTATGTTAGATAGCATTAGATTCTTAGGAGAATCCCCACCTAAGGACCGAAAGATGAACGTGGGTGATGACTCCCTTCGCCCGATTGATGGAAGCACCACGAAAGTTGGGCCTTCGATCAAGGGAAAGTTACCGGTCTTCGTGATTTTGTGCTTAGGACTTGTTAGATGTGTCGCTGCACGAAAGTGAGTTGTATATGTCTTCCCGGTCATCGTACTAGCTCGAAAGAGTGGTACGATCATAGAACGACCTCCCCTTATCCATGACCTAAGTCTAAGTTTTGACCGATCCATAATTCATGGTGGTGTCGAGTCGTTAATCCCCTAACCTTAGTATTTATTTCCTTGTTTTAGACCCCTATTTTAGTATCTTGTAGTTAATTGACTTCCAATCTTTGAATCCAATTTCGACTTAGCTTGTCTATGCTCATTGTCTTTGGTCAACAAACGTTATTCTCTAGGGTTCGACCCTTACTTGCCCTTACTAGCATTACACTACAAAATAAGTGTAATATAGCAACGGATGTTTAGAGACGGATTTTTATCCGTCTCTGAATTAGAGACAGATTTCGAGGCATCCGTCCCTATACTCAATTAGAGACGAATAAAAAGTGTCCGTCTCATAATCCATCTCCAATTTTAGAGACGGATTATTTTAATCCGTCTCTAATTTTACATTTAAAATAATAATTTTAAGTTTAGAGACGGATTATTTTAATCCGTCCCTAAATTTAGAGACGGATTATTATATCCGTCCCTAAATTTAGAGACGGATTATTATATCCGTCTCTAAGTTTGGAAAAAAAAAAACGTGCGTGACCTGTTGCACTGTTGGAGTGCCCAAAAATAATGAAATACTAAAACACTCCACTCCACCCTAATTCTCAATTCTGAAAACTTCAAAAGTCTCAAACATCAAACTGCTTCTCTCTGCTCCGCTCAGGTCGGTGGTCGTCTGCTCCGATCAGCTCGGTGGTCTGCTCCGGTCGGCTCCGGTCAGCTTGTGTGGTCTGCTGCTGCTCGCACGGTCAGCTTGCGTGGTGTTCTCTGCTGCTGCAACGCGACTGCTCGCATGGTGTGCTACTGCTCGCACGGCCGGCGAACTGCTGCAACTCGACAGAACGGCCGGCGAAACGCAGTCCCAGCATTCAACTCGTCCCCACTGCAAGGCCCCCAAAGGTACCATTACTTAATTTTTAACTAATTTTGTTGAAAAAATTGAAACCCTAACTTTCCCCCCAATTTGATTTAGTTGAAGATTGTGAAGTGTAGTGTATTGTTCTATTTTTCAGATTTAGTATACTTGTATTTGTTATTGTGAATTTTAATTTGATTTTGTTGAAAAAATTGTAACCCTAACTTTTCCCCCAATTTGATTTAGTTGAAGATTGTGAAGTGTAGTGTATTGTTTTGTTTTTCAGATTTAGTATACTTGTATTTGTTATTGTGAATTTTAATTTGATTTTGTTGAAAAAATTGAAACCCTAACTTTTCCCCCAATTTGATTTAGTTGAAGATTGTGAAGTGTAGTGTATTGTTTTGTTTTTCAGATTTAGTATACTTGTATTTGTTATTGTGAATTTTAATTTGATTTTGTATAATTAATTATCTTCAAAAGTGTATACAAAAAACAAAAGAAATAACATTGTGGACTTCAGCTTCACTGTTACCCTTCATTTCTAGACTAATATATAACATTGTTTTCAATTTTAAGATGGATAAATTGAAAAGGGAGCGGGCATGGATGTATGAAAGGAGGAACGGAAAATTTCTTAGTTCATCCTATGCTAAAAAGGTTGACGAGTTTGTTGAATTAGCTTGTAAGAAAGAGAATGTCATGGATGATGGACTATTAAAATGTCCGTGTGCAAAATGTCGGAATATTCCGTATCGAGATCCAAATGTTGTAAAGTTGCACCTTTACAAGAACGGGTTCCGACCAAACTACTTCAAATGGACTTTTCATGGGGAAGATGAATTTGCTAATGCAAAACCAAGTAGTACTTTTAAGGGACCTCGGGAGACGCCTAACCCATACATGAACATGGTTTTGGATGCATTTGGACCCGAGTTTGCTCCACATGCATCAATTAAGGTCGAAGAAGAACCTCATCCAGAGCTAAAGAAATTTTTTGAGATGTTGCAAGCTGCCGAGAAGCCTTTGTACAACGGCTACAACCAATCTCTATTATTGGTTGCTGCAAGGATAACCAACCTGAAAAGTGAGCACAACATTTCACATAAAGCCATTGATAGTGTTGCATCCTTAATTAAAGATGTATGTCCAGAAGTAAACAATATGACAGATACATTTGTTTGGACTCGAAAATTGCTTGATGGACTAGAGCTTCCCCACCATAGGATAGATGCATGCCCCAATGGATGCATGCTTTTTTGGAAGGAGCATGCGGATCTGAATGAATGTCTTGTTTGTAAGGCAAGTCGATACAGGACTTCTAGAGTAAGTGGAAAAAGTACTCCTAGAAAAGTGCTTTTTTACTTGCCCATTGCTCCAAGGTTACAAAGCCTATATGCAACGGAGTCAACAGCTAAGCAAATGAGATGGCATACAGAGAATCGTCGAGAGAAAGATGTAATGTCTCATCCTTCTGATGGTGAGGCATGGAAGAAATTTGATGACACTTACATTAATTTTGCCAAGGAAGCACGAAATGTTAGGCTTGGTCTATGTACTGACGGTTTTTCACCATTTGGAAAAACTGGGAAACCATATTCTTGTTGGCCAATCATGATAACACCATATAACTTGCCACCATCGTTATGCATGAAAAAACCCTTTGTCTTTCTTAGTTTGATTATTCCAGGTCCTGAAAGTCCTAAGGGGAATATAGATGTGTTCTTACAACCTCTTATTGATGAATTGAAGCTTTTGTGGGAGGTTGGGGTGCTGACTTATGATGTGTCACAAAAGCAAAATTTTCAAATGAAAGCAGCCCTACTTTGGACTATTAGTGACTTTCCGGCTTATGGCATGCTATCGGGGTGGACTACTGCTGGTAAGTTAGCATGTCCATATTGCATGGAGAAGACAAAGGCCTTTACTTTGAAAAATGGTGGAAAACAGTCCTGGTTCGATTGCCATCGTCCATTCTTACCACAAGATCATCCTTTTCGGAGAAATAAGAGTGCTTTCTTCAAGAACAGAGCCGACAGTTCCTCCGCTCCACCTAGATTGACCGGAGAAGAGATTTGGGAACATGTTTCGCATCTTCCCATAAGATGTGATGGTTTATGTGGAACAAGGGGAAAACTCAAAGGTTTTGGTGAAGTACATAATTGGACAAAGCAAAGCATCTTTTGGCAATTACCATATTGGAGCAAACTTTTGATTCGTCATAACCTTGATATCATGCACATTGAGAAAAATGTGTTTGACAATATATTTCATACTGTCATGGATGTCAAGGGAAAAACAAAAGACAACCTCAAAGCAAGGAAAGACTTGGTACAATGTTGTAAACGACAAAAGTTGGAGGTTCATGAAGATTCTACTAGTATGCCAACTGCCCCATTTGTGTTATGTATGGAGAAGAGAAAGGCTTTGTGTCAGTGGCTGCAGATGTTAAAACTACCAGATGCATTTGCATCTAACTTAGGTAGATGTGTTGATTCTAAGGAGTGCAATTTAGTTGGTATGAAGAGTCATGATGCTCATGTTTTCATGCAACGACTACTTCCCATTGCATTCAAAGATTTGTTGCCATCAAATGTGTGGAATGCTCTCACTGAGTTAAGCCAATTTTTTAGAGATATTTGTTCAACTTCCTTGCAATTGAAGGACGTGATTCGATTGGAGGATAATATAGCAGAAATACTTTGCAAATTGGAAAAAATATTCCCTCCGAGCTTCTTTAATTCTATGGAGCATCTTCCTATTCATCTACCTTATGAGGCGAAAGTTGGAGGGCCAGTTCAATTTAGGTGGATGTATCCATTTGAAAGGTAATGTAATTTATCTTGGTTCGTTTAATTTTACCTCATGGCAATAATTACTTGGAAAATATAACTAAATCCATTATTTTAGGTTTTTACACCACTTGAAGAATAAGGTCGGCAACAAAGCACGAGTAGAAGCTTCTATTTGTAATGCATACCTTACGGAGGAGATCTCTAACTTTTGCTCTCATTATTTTGAGGGACATATTACCACAAGAGTGAGTAAATTTGGATTACAAAGTGAAGATCATGAAGAGCCATTAGTTTTGAAACTTCCTGAAATTTTCACTTCTAATGATGGCTATAGCTCATCCAAAGGTCAATTTGTTTATCTTGATAACAAAGATTATGATCTTGCTCACCGATATATCCTTGGTAATTGTGAGGTCATCTTCGATTTTGAACGGTATGTTCCTATAGTTTTTAAGCTTTATAGGTTTATAGATGATGATAATATGCTATAATATATGACTAAAATGTCATCTATTCACAGTTTGTTTGAAGAACATGTGATGAGAACCTATGGTTGCCTAAATATGGAAGATGTTTGGGCGCAATATGATCAATATTTTCCAAATTGGTTTAAAGGACATGTAAGTTTCTTAGAAAGCAATAATTTATTTTTCACTTAGGATTCTTTATCATTATGAGTTAACATTTAAATATTCTCAAATTGATATAGGTTTTGGATACGGGTGTAAATGATGACGTAATTCATGCTCTTGCACTTGGACCATCGACAAGGGTTAAAAAATTCAACAGCTATCACATTAATGGCTATCATTTTCAAACATTTCAGTATGGAAAGAACAAAATAACTTCAAAATATTGTGTTTGTGTGAAAGGTGTTGATAGACAACATTATTTTGGGGTTCTTGAAGAGATTTTTGAGCTTGTTTACATTGGGTCTAAGAAAAGCTATAAAAAATTTTTGTTCAAATGTGCATGGTATGATCCGGGACGTCAAGGCACTAGGATGCATGATAAATACAAATTATATGAGGTGCATCATACAAGAAGTTATCCAAAATATGATCCATTTGTATTGGCTTACCAAGTTGAGCAAGTATATTTTGCCCCTAATCCGACAATTAGAAAGGAAAGAAATCCATGGTATCATGTCTTCAATGTTAAACCTAGGGGTACAATAGATGCTCCAATAGATGAAATGGCATTTCAACAAGAGACTATTGAAAATGAGCCATTATTGTCAGAAGTTAGGGAAGATGATGATAACGCTGGTTTATATTGGGATGCACTCCAATACGAAAGTCTCAGTGAGGATGAAGAAGCGGAAGAGGAAGAGGAAGAGGAAGAGGAAGATGAAGAGGAAGAGGAAGAGGAAGAAGAAGAGGAAGAGGATGAGGAAGACGAGGATGATGATGATAATGATGTTGTTTATGCACTCTAAATATGATTTTATTGTCTTTTATTTTCTTTAGTTATTTGTGTTCCATTAGACTAGTTACAATTTATTCTGAAATTTGATCATTTTTGTTTTGCAAGTGGCAATTACTATTCTGAAAATACTATGAATTTTTTTACACTATATATTTTGAAAAACAGTTGCAAGTATATTCAAATAATGGTAAGAACTCGAGGTGGTTGGAGAGGTCCCATTATTCGGCCACGACCACAACCACAACAGGCATATGGCAGTCCCGATGCAGAAACAACAGCGGCAAGACAAGCTACTGAACGTGAAGCTACTGCAGCACAACAAGTTGCTGCAACACATAATACAACAGCAGCTGCTCATACAACAACGACAACAGCAGATGAAGGTGGAGCAGAAACACTAGAAGTTGAAGACGGTGATAGCACAACTATTTCAGATGAAACGGGCAATCCCGAGGCAAAATTAGTTTTGGACCCTGATGTATTGTGGTGAGTTTGTGTTTCTCTAACATGCGTGTAGATCATCATTTAATTATGTAACGAGTTGTGTAGTTAGGATATTAACATATAAAAGTTTTTGGCAGGTTTGGCAACCACATTGTAGTCAAGAAAGTAGCTGAGACATCATATAAGACATACTTTAAAGATGCATACTTCAACTGGACTTCAACTCCACAAGATGTAAAAGATAGATGGTGGAATGCTTTTAAGGTTAGTCGTCATATGTATTATGTATTCAGTTTAATTATGTTTATAACTTTAATTCAAAATCATATAAAAGAAAGAATATTACACACAAAAAGGTAAGAAAGTCATGACCCCACATTACATTCAATTTCTTATTATGAGAAATCCTTTATAATTTTCAATTCTACACCCTAAAAATGTGTACATGTCCTCTTGTAGCAAGAATTCTCGTGGGATCCATCAATAGCTTTATTGGTAAAGAAGGAGTGGCAAGAAAAATGTACAAGGCGCCTTACTGGTATAGTATCGAAGTTGTGCAAAGAACCAACATACTCCGCTCCTTGGTGTGCTCCTAATTTAAGGGAGAAAATGAAGAAAATAAGACAAGAAGATCCTGATTTCCAAAAAAAATCTAGTAAATGTATGGCTAATAGAATGAAAGACGAGAGTAAAAAGGTTCACCATCGCCAAGGTTCCATTTCGACTCATGAGCTGAAATTAAAACTGGTAATGATGCTTCTTTTTCTATTATCACCATTTTATTTAGTTGTATTATTGTTTCATATAAGTTCATTGGTGCATATAGTCTGGAAAATGTATCATTAACTAACACTTCCTATTTCTTTACACAATTATGCGTATTAGGAAAAGAAACTTAATCGTCCACCCACGGCAGCCGAGTGCTATTATAGAGGACATGCCGATGATGGTGGGAAGTTTGTGAATGCAAAGGCAGAAAAGATATGGGTACGTGCCATTTTTGTATTCATTATATTCTTGCCTTCTTTGTTAATATCCAGGCTTAAACTCAACAATAATACTGAGAAAGAGAGAGTTTTTGGCTTTGTATAGTGATATTATTAGTGCTGTTGGTGTTGTTGTGTGTTGTGGTTAGTTGTTGTATTTGTTGGATTTGGATTAATTGCAGGGTAATTTGTGTCACAAAATAATTGTGATTCTATCAAAGATATGGGAAAATGCTGCCGAAATTTTGATAGATAATTGTGAATTTATGCTGAAGAAATCCTTTTGGTTATTAAGAATATATATTTGAAGTTATGTTGTTAATGATATTGTGTGTTGTGGTTAGTGATGTTGTTAATACTGATGGTGTTATATGCTATGGTTAGTTGTAGGATTTGGATTAATTGCATGTTAATATGCGCCACATAATAATTGGGATTGTATCAAAAATATGGGGAAATGCTGTCGAAATTTTGATCGAAAATTGTGAAATTATGTCGAAATCAGTATTAATTCATGCCTTTTTCTTTAAAAAAATAGACTGATATTGTAATCAATGTATTGCAGAATGAATTTGAAAATCAGAAGAAAGCAAACCTCGAATGTGAAGTTGAAACTCAAAAGACTGATGATGAGTTATTTTTTGATGTTGTGGGCAGGTGGAATGAAAAGGGTCGAGTATTTGGTTTAGGTGCAGCTGCTTCCTCATATTATGATCGTCCCGCTGTCAATGAAAGCAAAGGAAAAAAGTCACGGAGAGACTATGTTCAATGTTTGGAAACTAAAGTTGTTGAACTTTCCGATAGAAATGACGAACAACAACGAGAATTGGATACAACAAAGGAAAGACTTGATCAAACACAAAAGTCGCTTGATCAAACACAAAAGGCACTCGAAGAAACTCAAAGCGGCTTCTTGGATTTAAAAAAAAAGTGGACATGTTAATGCAAGCCAACTCTTCTCAAGATCAAAACCATGGGTAGATAAATTTAATATTTTTGGAGTAATTGTTCTAACATAGGCCTAATTAACACATCGTATATTTTACGTGGCCACTTTTGTACTTAGTTTCTTTTTTGTATAAATTAATATAAACTCAATACTCTATTAGTATAAGTTTATTAACTCAATCCACTTTTGCTTGTACTTATAAAATTGTGTCTATTTATTTATAGCATTAGTATATATAATATATAAAAAATAAACCGCTTTTAGTACAATTTAGAGACGGAGAATTAGGGACGGATAACGGAACTTCGTCTCTATTTTTCATTAGAATTTAGGGACGGATTTTACTAATCCGTCTCTAACTTTAGAGACGGATTTTTCAATCCGTCTCTAAATTTAGAGACAGATTTAAGAAATCCGTATCTAAATTTAGGGACGGATTTTAGCAATCCGTCTCTAAATTTAGGGACGGATTAATAAATCCGTCTCTAAATTTAGAGACGGATCTGAACAATCCGTCTCTAATTGGTCAACATCGTTTAGGAACGGATTTAGGGACGGATTTATGCCGTCTCCAATTTAGAGACGGATAAATATGAATATCCGTCTCTAATTGACATTAGCGAAGAGTGTTTTTGAAACGGATGATATCCGTCTCTAAATCCGTCCCTAACTACTATTAGAGACGGATTTATGCCTTTTAGAAACGGATTTCTTCCGTCTCTAAAAGGCCTTTTTTTTGTAGTGTAATTAGTAAGTCCGAGTTAGGAAATTTACTTTTGGTAGGCTCGACGACGGCCTATCATATACCTCAGCTATTTTACAGAACAACTGCATAAATTCACTAAATAACAACTGTTCCTGTCAACTGTTTTTAACAGCTGTTTGTGGCACCTGTTTGTCACACATGTTTAACCCATCTGTTTGTCATCACTCAAAACATCAAGATAATGTTGTTGGTTGAATTAATGTTGGTTCAAACTCGAGCCTATGTCGGGTGATGAACTAAGAATTTGTGCTTAAAATCCCAAGTTAATTGAAAGAGTGGACCTCAAAAATTCATATATTAATTAGGTCGAACCTCGAGAAGAGGCTTCCTACTTATCCTTATGGAATCAGACCATCGTAGTTCTTGCTGATTGTTTGGATAATGCCTCAAGTGAGAGGGCTTTTGTGGTTATAATGTTTGGCTAGGGTCGAGGGTTAAGAAAGAAAAAGGAAAGAATGCTCAAGTTCCAAACATGTCCCCCCTCCGGTGTTGCGTAGATGTGCCTTGGCTCGCTTTTGCTTTTATTTATTTTTTTTTTGGACTTGGACTTTGATTGAGTTTGAATCTTTGACTCGACTTTCAGAATTATGTTTATTGCATGTCGAGTATGAGTTTTATTTCCTTCTTTTAGTTTTTTTTTTTTGGTTGTTTGTTTGTTTTTTTTTTTTTTTTGGGCACATGCCTTTTCCTAACGCACCACTTGATCACATGGATGAAGTAGATGTGGGTAAGGAAAGTAGGTTTGTTTATGTTTGAGGCTCAAAAGGCTGCAAGGGTTTGAATAAATACAGCTCATGGGAAAGGATTGATGTCCATTTATTAAGTTCAATTTTATTGATTATGAAAATTTAAGGTCATGAATTATGTTAGAGTGAAATGTACAAATTAAAACAGAGGCTAATAATGAAAAAAGACAAATTTTATTAATGTGAATGAGATTAGAAGGCTAAATAAATAAAAAAATCTAGTGAGAGAAAGTTAGAGAGAGAGAAGCTAGGGGCGATTTTCGTCCTCCCTGCCATGGTGCGAATGGCTGTCGGTTTTTTCACAGCTACTCAAGCCATGGTTGGAGGGGGGGGGGGGGGGGAGAAAAGGCAGACTTGCAATCTCTCTATGCCATTTACTAAGTGAGATGTGGGGATTAGATGTTAAGGTGTTGATTCAATGGGATGGGCTGGTGCTGAGGAGAGAAGTTCGAACTAACTTCTCCTTCGAAACCCTAGGTTCGAATTCCATGGCAATCTGAGCAAGGGGCATGACGAGTGAGGTCATAAGCAGCGGACGCTGTTGGGGCTTAGCCATGGCAGCTTGAGCTTGCTGAATCTGCGTTTTGTTCACTGCAATTAGGGGGAACCACGAACATTTTTCTCTGCAATGGCGTTTTTGCTACTCTTGATTTGGACTGCAATTACTTCTTTCACTTATCTCTCTTCATCCTGTAGCTTGGAATTACAAAGAAAAGGGGTAGGGGTGGGCTGCTTATTTACGGTTTTGGGGACATAATTCGTTCTGCTGCTGGGGTTTTGGGGTGCTTGTGGTTTGCTAGCTGGCTTTTCTTTGGTGTTGTGAGTGGTGGCTGTAGCCTCCTCCACCGTGGCAGGTAGTGTTGTTGCAGGGGGTGTGCCCAACTAGTATTAAGGGGTGGCCTGTGGTTAAGTTACTGCCAATGATGGGCGTGAGAAGACGTGGGCAGCGCCTGTTGGTGCGTGGATACCGGGGGCTGTGTGAGGGGAGATGGAGGGGGCTGCTGCCTGCTATTGCTCTTCCTTCCACTCCCCTTACTGCACGGTGTAGATAGAGGCACAATGGTGTGTGGTGCGAGGTTGAGAGCTGAGGGCCTGTGTGAGGAGCAATGTCGAAGTGGTGGCTGTCTACCCTGGCAGCGTGTCGATGGCCACGGGATGGTGGGGCTAGCTGCTGGGAGTTGCTACAGGTGGTATTTGGAATGGCCTGCCCCTATTTGGACCATTGCCGTCGTGGGTAAGCGTGGGGCGTGCCCCATGGGCGTGGGTCATTGGAGCTGGCTGCCTATGGTGGTCGAGGGGGGTTGCAGCGGCTGTTGTTGAGCTACTACACCTCTCCCATCACCATGAATCCCCTCCAAAACGATAGGATGGTGCAAGGGTAAGGGTTGAAAGTCGGTTACTTCTAGCTATCACAACCTAAGGCTCTTTTCATGGGAGATGTTTTTGCCTTGTATCTTCACGCCCTAAGGTTGTGATGGTAACAAGTACACTACTTTCATCGTGACCTATCGCGCTATCATTCACAACGATAAGGGGATGTTTCAACCAGGTGGCAACTGCACTCATGGTGAATCTAAAACATTGCAAATGAATGAAGATGGCTTGATCTTCCAAGTTCAGAACAGGAGTGTGTTGGGCTACCTATGTTTTAATGTCAGTGAAGATTAGCTAATTTTGGTTTATGGCTTGATGCTTTGGTTCATCGTGGAGGGTGTGGCTATTACAATGATATGGTGGTGTATTAGCTATCTGATGTAGGTGGATTCCTTTGAGCTCTCTCAACCATGCTTCTTTCATAGGAGATGGTTTGCCTCGGTGCTTAATTGCCGAATGGTTTTGATAGTTCCAAAGAAGATGCTTCACAGTGTGGCCCTACTATCCGTATTGTTTTGGTTGATGACGATTGGTTGGTCTAAGGATGACTATGGTAGATATCAAAGCCATGGCTGGGACGTCCCATAGTTCATTTGTGTTATGTTTTTTTATAGAGTCTAGTTTGTATTGTATTGTTATATAAAGGACTAAGTCCTTAGGCTAGTTTATTGTTGTTTTTTGGCTGGTGATTTCTACTTTATGTGCTTGTTTTATTGTTTATTAGGACGTAGTCCTTTTGATTAAGCATGTAATATAGTCCTTTTGTTTTGATGGATGATTAGGACTATTAGGGGTCTGTCCCCATTAGTTCTTTGATTCTTTCCTGGTGTTGGCTTTGTGTCACACTCTTATGTAGGATGTAATAATTTTTTCCTTTGGTATATAATTATTTACTTACCAAAAAAAAATCCAAATGACATAGGCTCGAGAGAAAAAAGAAAGGGAAATGAAACTGTCTAGGTGGAGGGACTCTCCGACTCAACCTAAAGAAATGACCCTGACTGACTCTTGACATTGAGTGGGGTGTGCTGACACTGCTACTGTTCTTGATGTATCACCCCTTAGCAAATCATCCTCTATGTCTACTTCAATGCGATGGGCCTTTTAGAAGGTGGTGAGTGAGCTATTTGAGTAGGTCCTGGAACGACCCGATTTTTCCGACCGAATTAAAACTAATACCCACAAGAAATCATGTAATGACCCTGATTTTATTGGTATTTTTACCAATAATTTATGTGCATTTATGTGTATTCATGTATAGTTCAAATTTATTTTTTTGAACTATTTTATTTTATTTTATGTGAATAATTTCGATTTAATTCGAATTATTTTTATTGCAGTTGTTATTATTTATTTTAAACATTATTTAATTAATTAGAATTTTTATTTAATTTTCTAGTTAATTATTTAATGTTTTGGGCTAAATCGATTTATACATAATTAATCATGCGGTTTTTGCAAATTAGCCAAATTGATCATGAGAGCCCATTTTTAGGCCCATTTCCCCTCTTTGGCCGGTTCTCTTAGTGGCATGGCAAGGCTTGCCACTTGCCTTGTGTTCACACTTTAACTAACTCTATATATAGATGAGTTAGTAAGGCTTGAGGATCTATTTGCTCATTTGCCATCCTAACACATTTGCCATCAAAATTCAAACACAAAACTCCCTCCCATTTGCTCATCCTCACACGCCATTTTTGGAGCAATTGAACCCATCAATTGTTCATCATCTTTCCTAGCCCAAAACTTAAAGATTCAAAGTCTATTGATCTTTAAGTGTTCAACCACAATCTTAAACATAATCATTTCATTCAAGATCACTAGTTCGGGTTGAGTTTGGGTGCGTGTTCGTGTGGTTGTCCTTATTCGAGTGTGGAGGTTCGAGTGGTGCACGGTGGTGGTTCGTGCTCGTGTGCCGTGGTGGTGCAGCAGGCTCGTGGGTCGTGTGAGCGGGGTGGTGCAATCGTGCAGCAGCACCGTGCGTGGTGGTTGTCGTGGCTGGGTTGCTCGTGTGAAGGCCGTGCGTGTGGTGCCGTGTCTAGTGTTCGTGTGGGTCGAGTTTCCGGGTTACATTTGTGTGTTGATTTGTGTGTATATCTTCAATAAGGTAACATACTTACTCAACCTTGTTGGTATACTATGATTATAGTATAGATTAAATGCATGTATGGGTTGTTTGGTGATGTTTAACCATGATTTTATGTATTGTTTCTAATCTGATTTTTATGTGGTTTTCATGATATTTTGATGTTGGTTTTGATGATTTTATGATTGAATATATGTTACTTTGTGATCATGATAATTATGTTAAAGTTTGATGAATTTTGGATAAGTTCTAGTTGAATTTTCATGTGGTATATTGAGGTTATGCGTATGATGATGATTGTTTGGATGAGTTCTTGATTGAAGTTCTTGAATCTTGATTGAGTTCTTGATTGAAGATCTTGAATCTTGAATGAGTTCTTTATGAGTTCTTGTTGAGTTCTTTGAATTCTTGACGAGTCTTGATGAGTTCTTGGTTGAATCTTGATAATTAAAGAAAATGATTAAAGTGTTAAAGAAAGTTAAAGATTGAGTCAAAGTTGGTTGAAGAATGTATTTTAAAATGATGGATTATGTTGGTTAGGCTCAAGATCAAGGCGCAAAGGCAATCTTGAGAATAACTTCGTTGTTTAACTAATTATTTTCGAGAATCAAGGCGCAAAGGCAATTCTTGAATATAATTATGTTATGAATGAATTGATTAAAATGATTAAAGATTCAATTAATAATTAGCTTGATTTCATTTCTAGACGCCTAAAACTTAGAGTAAGATTCTTTGTTTTTGGGTTAAGACGTTGCCTCTATTCCATCCGCGGTATTGGGATAGTTGGAGTCATACTATGTTATCCTTTGAATTTCCAGTAAGATTGGTTTCACTGGACATGGATTTTCAGTAAGATTGGTTTCATGGGGTTTGGGAGTAAGATTCTCAAATCCGAACATAGTAGAAAGTTCGATCGCGTAAGATGCGTTCGTACGAGCATAGTCCGGTCTAGTATATGAATGATTGCGCCAAAGATAGTTGGTTAGGTTGGTTTGAGTCGAGTTCACGTTTTGGGTTGTTCTTGTATATTGGATTATTGTTGTTGATTATTTGGTTTATGCTATGTTGATGTGTATTCCCATTAGGGTGAGTCAGTTATGTTACTCGCCACTGATGGTGGAATGTTGGTTGTTTTACAGGTAATTCTGATGACGATGTACTTGCTTAGCTTTGGGTTGGGCGAGCGGCGTTTATTATTGTTGTTGGGTGTATTTTCTATTCTTGTTGTTTTTAGATAGTATTGGACTATTGTATGGACTTTTATACGTTATTTTTGGACTCTGACGTGTGGTTGGAGTTATTCGTATTTCAGTATCTCTAGTTTGACTTTTTGGACTAGTAATGTACAAACTTGTGGGTATTTGTACTTTTGAGGTTTAATAATAATATTTCGAGGAATTAGTTTTAATTCTTAAGTGTTTTGAGTTGTAGTTATAACAATTCGACTCGTCGGTTTCTTCCGCGCCGATTTAAGCGAGTCATGTCGTTACAAATCAAGTCATTACTACTAACTAATGTCCCAAAAACAATATCTATCTCCACAACTAGAATACAGTTCAACCAACACCAAACGGTACGAAAGTCCCAAAAGTCCATGTTACATCCTATCTAATTAACCACGCCACCAATGTCCGTATAAAAAATCATAAATATGAAAATAAATCTATGCTATTACAAAGTAGAGTCCACAAGTCTCTCGCACTCAATCCCAGCCCAAGCACAAGTAGACAACTACTCGTCATCATTACCTGAAAAATATATCCACCGTCAGTGGCGAGTAACTAGGCTGTTCAACCCAAATGTGGGACTTAAGCCACATACATAACATAAAATATCATCAAATAGAATAATAAACAACCAATACAACAGTTCAATCATCATGAATCAATATGACCACATAATAACCTACCTGGCGTCCGATTGCAGCGGATCAACACTTACTTACATATTATTATGAAAACCGAGACAAAACTGAAAATTTATCAAAACCGAATCCGAAACCAAAAACCAAATTCGAAATCAAAACCGAAATCTCGAAACCGTAATCAAAACCAAAGACTCGAAAGTCAAAATCGACAGTCCAATACGACTTAAAAACCGCGAGTCCAATGCGACCTCGAAAACCAATCGATAGTCAAGTCTTAGCTCGTTGGTCGACCTATGCGTCTTCCAACTTTCCTAACACATCGCGGGACGAACCAATGCGTCCAAATCTCGTAGCACTCCAATGCGAGTATTATGTCTAAGTAATAGCCATGAATCCTAAGTTAGAAACCAATGCATCACCAACGACCTAGATGACAACACACCCTAGGATCCAGAACTACCCCACAAATATCGAACACAGGGCAGCGGCTACAACTTTAACCCAAAATAGCAACCAATGCGTTACTAAGATAGGCGACTTAAAAATACGAAAATACTGACATGACCGTTAAAGATCAATACTCAAAACTTATTAATTCCCAAAATATTTCAAAAATACCCAAACTTAACGAAAATTCAAGAAAACGTCCATAATATTCAAAAATACCAAGAAACCGGCCAATTCAAGATTTCATCAAGATTATTCAAGATTCATCATGATTTATCAAGAGCAACCAAGATTCATCAAGATTCGTCAAGAAAACCAAGAATCATCAAGATTAAAGAAACTAATCAAAAATTAAATATAATTTCAAGAAAGTACTTAATTCAAAATCAACTTGAAAAGCTACTATTTATACCAAAAAATATTATTCAAGAATTTAAAGAAATAAAAGAACTCAACAAGAACACATGCTTGTCATAATACACACATAAAATCAATTAATATGAGATTAATTCAATAACATAATTATAATCCAATTACTAAAATCAACTTTAATTATCAAATCATACATGAATTAATCAAGAAACAATCATACATATATAATCATATCACACGCATATCATGGCTCAACAAAAGAATTATTCATCATTTTATTTAAATCAATCCTATATTAATCTATGTAAACTTAATTACCAAATTTGATTTAAACATCTAGTTACTGGATTAAATGCAAGATCGATAATGAAACGATGAACGAAAGATGAACGAACTCGATCATGATATTCGAACCACACGATCACACGACACAAGCAACCCACGAGTATACGGCCCAACGCACACAGACCTCCTTGCTGCCACCGCATGCTGCACGTCCAACCACCGGCACCACCATGGTCCACCATACCCAGTCGCACACCACCACGAACCGGTCTGCCACCACCGCGAGCCTGCCACAAACATCAACCTCCACCACACGATCAACCCTCGAACCGTAAGGTCCTCCACACGAACGACATGAGCACACACGGACTATCCAAACCCAACCTGGAAACAACTCGAACCAATGATCTTGAATGAAATTATTGTTGAATATGAAACTACATTAGAAATGTAGTTCAATGATGCACGGATCTTGAATTTTGGTGTAGAATACGTTGAAGAATTTGGATGGAGAAAAGTGGGTTTTAATGGTGTTTGTAGTAAAAATGGAAATGGTGATTAGAATGTTTAGTAAGTAGTAAGAATATTTACTAGGAAATGAGGTAGTAATAGAATAGTATTCCAAATCCTCAATAGACCCATATATATAGAGGATAGGACAAATCAAGGAGCCAATATGGGTTTTAATCCCATGCCCGACCGGCCCTATGGGTCTTGATTAGCTATATGGGCCAATTAATTCCAACTTAGTATGCTAAAAACTAAGCCCAATATTTAAAAATGCAAATTAAACAATCCAAAAATCAAACAAAATAAATCAAAGACATCAAATAAAATCATAACAAATCACCCAAAAATCATATCAAAAATTAGGGATATTACAGGTTCACTTGAGTGGCCATTTGTGGTGTTCGGGTTGTAGGCTAAAGATATGGTTTTGAGTGATGTAGGCTAAAGATATGGGCTTGAGTGATGTAAATTTGGGATATGGGCTTGAGTGATGTAAGTTTGGGATATAGGCTTGAGTGACGGGCTCGAGTGATATAGGCTGGGTATTTTAAAGAGTGGTAGGTTTGGGTAAGGCTAGGGTGGTGTTTAAGTGAAGTCAGGTAAGGTTAGACTTAGCTTAAGGCTTGCTCGGACCTCAGTTATGCTTTGAATCGACTTGAAACTATTTAGACCACTCCGAACTGAAAAGAACCAAAACCTTTAGTGAACCCCCTTGATCATTGTGAATGAATTCAGATGCATATCTTAATTTCATGGTCATCTTTCCCAAAATTCATGAATGCAAGGTGCCCTTTCAATTTTTTTCCCGTGTTTTATTTTTATTTTTTTTTTGCCTTTTTTTTTGAACTTTTTTTTAAGGGACACCAAAAAAATGAAATGTGTTTGGATGGAAGTGCCTAAGTTCGATCAAAGGTCAGGCCTATACGGACTTAAGCTTAAGGACACTAAGGCCCAGCATTATGAACTAAAGACTAGAATATTTGAACTAGAAGATGACCATGACTGTATGAAGTGTAAGTGAAAAGCTAACAAAAATACATGGCTAGAGCCCATAAAAAATGCACACATAGTCAAATAAGCACACTAGCATGATACAATATATATACAGTCTCTAAAAGGTCGGTCTTGGGTGGTCACAAGGTAACATGACTAAAGAGAAACTGAACTGCTCTAGCCATTCTTCATGTTGAATGACACACGATTAGGAATCCCTTATTATGATCTCATCGGGCATATGGATCATGCACCATAGTTGGGATGGGCCGGTTATGATTATTGTGGTCGGGCACCAATAAGTAACCATAATCAAACCCCCCGGGGTCGGTCTCTAGTAGAGAGCATGCTCGCAAGAGACAAGGTCCTATAGTGTGGCACCTATTCGTAGGGCCGTATGCAATATGCCTAAAGAAATTCGAGAATGATAATAATAAGACTACGAGACTTTTCAAGTTTGTCAACACCAATAAGGAGTGATATTCCCCAGCGGAGTCTCTAAACTGTAGGGGTCGTTTCCGGCCGCCTACGTCACGAGTTGTTTTGAATGCTCGTTAACACCACACATGAATGTGGTCTAGTAGGAGTTTCCACCGTGCATTTTATATGGTCTACGGAAACCGAAGAAATACCAATGCCAGGCGCAATTGGCCTCACATGGTCGTGCACTAGAGTATGGGTTCGGGGATAGGTTATGAGCCAATCATGCATTGGGCTTGCCCACCTGTAAGCAGTCTCTACTATGTCTCTTTTAATTTTTTGGTCGTACTATTATTATTCCCGAATTCAGAGATATCTCATATTATATCCTAAAAGTGCATATTACTAGTGGGTTTGAATTATTTGTAGATTATGACTAATTATTGTGACCACTTTAAATTAAGTCAGTATTAAATCATAAAAATAATAAATCAAATAAATCACGTAATGAAGATATATGAAATGAATCTATGATTGAAAAAACACATAATAAAAGATTTCATCATTATGAAAGTTTGATGAAAAGTCGATTAAAGCATTGAACACTTATATGTATGTTCAATTAAAATTTTCTTTATTTGTATGAATTTTTCCATTATCATCGCTTATCTCCATTTTAATCACCATTTAAGTAGTCAAATAATGAAATTAAAACAAAGTAACAAAATTTTTAGAAGGGTAGAGACTTCAGGAAATAATACCTTGTAATGCCTTGATCAGAAACAACCAAGGAAAACCAAGGACGATGAATGCAATATGCTTGTTTGAAGTTGATTGAGTTGGTGATTTGTAATGTGTTTAATGATAGTTTGAGAGTGATTTGATGTAGTATATGTAATGACCCAGATTTTATCGGTATTTTTGCCGGTGTTTATGTGTGTATTTATGTGTTTATTTGCCAGTTCAAAATTTATTTTGAACTATTTATTTTAATTTTATGTGAATAATTTCGATTTAATCGAAATGTTTTATTTCTTAGTTTTTTTATTATTTATTTTAGTTATTATTTTATTAATTGGCCCAATTGAGACTTCAAGATGAAGCTGCCAGTTTTAAAGACGAGGCTTCAAGCTGCCGGTTTGGTCTTCATAAACTGCCGGTCTTGAACCTTGCAAGCTGGCAGTTCTATGCTGCCGGTCTTGGAGCTTGCAAGCTGGCAGTTCTTTACTGCCGGTCTTGGACCTTGCATGCTGCCAGTTCCATACCGCCGGTCTTGAACTTCACAAGCTGCCGGTTTTTGCATGATTAGTCATGTAAATTTAGTAATTTAGCCCAATGGATCACAAGGCCCATTTTGCTTCTCTTGGCCGGTTCTACAAAGGCATGGCAAGGCTTGCCACTTGCCTTGTGTTCACACCTTAACTAACTCTATTTATAGGGGAGTTAGTAAGGCTTAAGCTCATTTTTGCCATCATAAACTCTTGCCATCCAAATCAAACACAAAACCTCTCATACTCTCTTCCACACGCCATTTTTGGCATTGATCATCAACACTTTGTTCATCCATCTTTTGAACTCCAAACTTAAAGATTCAAACTCTATTGATCTTTAAGCCTTAAAACACAATCTAGACTTCAACAATTTCTTTCAAGATCTTTTGGTTGGGTTGTTTTCCGGATTGTCCTTGCTCGTGTGGGTGTTCGTGGTGGTGACCGTGTGTGCCTTGGTTGAGGCCGTGCAAGTGAGGTGTTCGTGCTGAGTGCTCGTGTGAAACCGTGTGTGAAGCCGTGGTTCGTGGTGGTTCGTGGTCGAGTGAGGCCGTGTGTGCAGCAGCCGTGTGTTCGTGTGGGTTGTGTTCGTGGATTGCATTTGTGTGTTGATTTGTGTGTTGATCTTCAATAAGGTAACATACTAACTCAACTTGATTGGTAATACTAGGTTTATAGCTTTGATTAAATGCATGTTTGGTTGATTGTTGTTGATTGTTCATGGTTTTTAAGATATTTCTATAATCTGATTTTGGAAGTGTTTTAATGGTGGATTTTCGTATTTTAAGATTGTTTTATGATATTTTGGAAATCATGGTGATTGAGTTTAAGTTTGATGAATTTTTGATAAAATGTTGTTAAATTTTCGTGTATGATGATGATGAATATGCGTGTGATGTTGAGTTTGTATGAGTTCTTGATTGAAGTTCTTGAATCTTGATTAAGTTCTTGATTGAAGTTCTTGAATCTTGAATAGTTTCTTTATGAGTTCTTTGAGTAATAGATGAGTTCTTTAAGGTTCTTGATAAGGTTTGATTGAGTTCTTTAGAGTTCTTTTTGAGGTTTGAATGAGTTCTTTAAGAGTCTTGAAAGTTAAAGAAAGAGATTGAAAGAGTCTTGAAAGTTAAAGATTTGGGATGTGTTGATTAAAGATTGAGTTAAAGATTGATGATATGATGTTTGGTTAGTCTCAAGAGTATGGCTATAGGCAATTCTTGGGTTAACTTCGATGATTTAGTTGTTAAATTCAAGAGTATGTCTTATTCTTGTCTTTAATTAACTATGATGATATGATGAAAAGATAATGATGGTATGATGGTTAGCTTGATTTCTTTTCTAGACGCCCTTGACTTTGTGTATGGCTTATGCTTAGTTTTTGGGTTAAGACGTTGCCACTATTTCCGTCCGCGGTATCGGAATAGTTTTGGAGTCTCACTATGTTATTCCTAGTACGCTCAAAATGATTGGGGATTAGGGACACGATTTCCCAGATTGATTGGGTTCGTGGGATTTGGGTGTATGGCTTATGCCCGGTCCTGACATAGTAGAAGTTCGGTTGCGTAAGATGCTTCCGTACGAGCCTAGTCCGGTCTAGAACTAGAATGATTGCACTTGAGTTAGATTTGAGTATAGAGATGACGTATGGTTGATGGTGTCGAGTGATGAGTTGATTTTGGGATTACGAGTTTGAGGTTGTCTCGTGTCTTCGAGGATTGTATGTATGATGTTATTTGATTATTGCTATGTACTTGTGTATTCCCGTTAGGGTGAGTCAGTTATGTTACTCGCCACTGATGGTGGATATGTTGTGTTTTCCAGGTACATCTGACGATGATGCTCTTGCTTAGCTTTTGGGTTGGGCGAGCGGCGCTTTGTGTGTTTTGTTCCTATTGTTTATTTTCGTTTGTTTCATAGCATTAGACTCGTTAGACGTTGATTCAGGATTTATGATATACATTTGTTGTATAAGACTCTAGCATGTGGTTAGAGTTACACTTGACTTTTATTTTCAGTTCATTTGATTTTTGGACTTAGTTTGTACAAGATTGTGGGTTATTGTACATTTATGGTTTAATAATATTTTGAGGTATTAGTATTATTTTCTAAGTGTTGAGTTTAGTTTTATAACTACTTGACTCGTCGGTTTCTTCCGCGCCGATTTAAGCGAGTCGGGTCGTTACAGTTGGTATCAGAGCCGAATAGGTTTAAGTGAAGTTTTCTAGGAATTCGAGTTAAACCCGGGAGATGAGAGCTTTATTTTTTTCCCGAGTGATTAAACCATTTCTAGGCTATGTGAAGGGAGAAGAGTTGGGTAGAAAGACCGGGATAGGATTCTTTCTATTTTTTCTTTTCTTCTTATTTTTAGTATGTATTTGGTGGGGTATTTTACTGACTTGCTATCTCTGTTATGTTTGTTGTTGTGATGTTTTTTCAGCATGTCTACACCTCGCCGGTCGAGTACTGGACGACAGAGGTTGCGGGCACTCGAGGAGGCGATCCTTACTTTGGCGCACCATAGTCGTCAACCGCCGAATATGCAGTCGACGTTCGATCGTATCGCTCGTCATCGACCTCCGACTTACGACGGGGTTGCCGACCCCATTACTTTGGAGAGCTGGATCCGCGAAATGGGGAAGCTCTTCGACGCGACGTTTTGCCCCGATCACGAGAGGGTGCTGATCGCCGCATATTACTTACGTGGGGAGGCTGATAACTGGTGGACGTTAGCGAAGGACGCGTACCAGCCGTTGCATGCGATGTCTTGGACCGATTTTATCGATAAGGTTCAGGAGCGTTTCTACCCCGACGAGTTGCGGTGGCAGAAACAGGAGGAGTTTCTTACTCTTGCACAGGGTAAGATGTCTGTCCAGGCGTACACTGATCGATTCACGGAGTTATCGAGGTTCGCTACGTCTGTGGTTCCGTCGGAGAAGGATCGGGTCAAGCGCTACATCAAAAAGCTAGATCCGAGGATCCGAGTTCACGTGATCAGCAGTGGAGCGGCTACGTTCCAGCAGGCTTACGAGGTAGCACTCGAGATACAGGCATCAGTTACCGAGGAGGATTCGAGCAAGAAGAGAGCTCCAGTTCCGACGACTACAGCTTCGTTTAAGAAGCCTCGGTTTGGCACATCTAGCAGTACCCCTTCAGCCCCGAGTTCGCATAAGGGTAGTGATGGTTCGAAGTGTCGAGGCTGTGGCAGAGACTTCCATCCAGGAAAGAAGTGTGACGGTTCTCCGATTACTTGCTTCACTTGTGGTAAGGTAGGCCACAAGTCGACGGTTTGTCCCGAGAGGAGGCCAGATTCAGAGGTTAAGCAGCTTCCAGCACCGACAAAGACTCCGGTGAAGAACCGAGTCTACTGTATGACTGAGGCGGAGGCCGAGGTTCAGCCCGACGTTGTATCAGGTAGATTTCTTGTCTCTGGTGTGTTAGCATTAGTCTTATTTGATTCTGGTGCTACTATTTCTTTTGTGGCTAGTAGTTTCGTCTCGAGGTCTAACCTTCGAGGCAGCCTCCCTGTTAGTTCAATTATTACTCTCCCTTCAGGAGAGGATTTTACTTGTCAGCGAGAGTTCCGAGGAGTGTCCATCGTGATAGCAGGGGAGCAAGCGACGGCCGATCTGAAAGAGTTCCCGCTGATGGAGTTCGACGTTATACTTGGTATGGACTGGCTATCGAGGTATCGAGCAATCATTCGTTGCCGAGATCAGTCAGTGACATTCCGAGGATCTCAGGGCAACCGAGTTACCTACTCTGGGTTCGTCCTTAAGAAAGGAGTAAAGGTAATCTCTGCCTTGAAAATGAGGAAGCATCGCCAGAAGGGCGATATGGTGTATTTATGTCAGGTCCGAGACTTGACTAATGAGTCTCTGTTGGACGATATACCTGTAGCGAGGGATTTCAGAGACGTATTTCCTGACGAGCTACCAGGCGTTCCACCGGAGCGCGACGTCGAGTTTCATATCGACTTGGTACCCGGGACAGCGCCGATCTCGAAGGCACCGTACCGGATGGCACCGTCTGAGTTATTGGAGTTAAAGACACAACTCCAGGATTTGATCGATAAGGGCTTCATTAGGCCGAGTGTTTCTCCATGGGGAGCTCCTGTGCTGTTCGTGAAGAAGAAAGATGGTAGTATGCGCCTGTGCATAGACTACCGAGAGTTGAATCGGGTAACTATCAAGAATAAGTACCCATTGCCTAGGATTGAGGACCTGTTCGATCAATTGCGAGGAGCAGGAGTGTTTTCAAAGATAGATCTTCGGTCTGGATATCATCAGATTCCAGTCAAGAAGGAAGACATCCCGAAAACTGCTTTTCGTACTAGATACGGCCATTACGAGTTCGAGGTGATGCCCTTTGGCCTCACTAATGCGCCAGCCGTGTTCATGGACCAGATGAACCGGACGTTTCACCACTTACTCGACAAGTGCGTCGTAGTATTTATAGATGATATCTTGATCTATTCTAGAGATGAGTCCGAGCATACGGAACATCTCCGGATGGTACTCGAGATATTGAGGAGTCATAAGTGGTTCGCGAAACTCTCCAAGTGTGAGTTCTGGCTTCGCGAAGTAGCCTTCCTAGGTCATGTGATTAGCAAAGAAGGCATTAAAGTAGACCCAGCTAAGATTAAGGCTGTGGTAGATTGGAGTAGCCCGACAAATGTGGCGGAGGTTCGTAGTTTTCTGGGTTTGGCTGGATACTATCGACGATTCGTCCAGGACTTCTCCAAAATAGCTAGACCGATGTCTAGTCTCCTGCAAAAGGAGGTTCGATTCGTTTGGACAGAAGCTTGCGAGCAAGCATTTCAGGAGTTGAAACAGAGATTAGTCTCTGCTCCGATTCTTACTCTTCCAAACGATGAAGAGGGCTTCGAAGTCTATAGTGATGCTTCGAAGAGCGGCTTAGGTTGTGTGCTCATGCAGAGTGGGAAGGTCATCGCTTACGCATCGAGACAGCTGAAGGTGCACGAGCGTAACTATCCTACGCATGACTTGGAGTTAGCAGCTGTAGTGTTCGCGTTGAAAATATGGAGGCACTATCTCTATGGTGGTTCGTGTAGAGTATTCACGGATCATAAGAGTCTCAAGTACATCTTCACTCAGAAAGACCTCAATATGAGGCAGAGGCGGTGGCTTGAGTTGATTAAGGACTACGACCTGACGCTCAACTATTGCGAGGGCAAGGCGAATTTGGTTGTAGATGCGCTAAGCCGCAAACATCGCTTGAGCTTCAGTAGAAGCCGTGGCTCCGTCAGACTTCGTCTGACACCGATGAGTGCCGAACCTGATTTGATTCGGGAAATGCGTGAGGGTCAACAGAACGACCCACAGCTTACTAGGATTCGAGAGGCTATACGGCAAGGTAAAGCCGTTGGTTTCACGATTTCTTCTGATGGTAGTATGCACTTTCGAGGGAGATGGTGTGTACCGGACTGTTCTGATCTTAGGAACAGGATCATGTCCGAGGCACATAACTCGCCTTATTCTGTTCATCCCGGTGGTAATAAGCTTTACCAGGATCTTAAAGGCCAGTTCTGGTGGCCTAAGATGAAAAGGGATGTGGCAGAGTTTGTCGCTCGGTGCTTGACCTGTCAGAAGGTCAAGATTGAGCATCAGAGACCAGGAGGTCTATTACAGCCACTACCTATTCCGACCTAGAAGTTTGAGTCTGTTTCTATGGACTTTGTAGTGAGCTTACCCACTTGCAATGGCTTGAATGCTATTTGGGTCATTGTGGATAGGTTGACTAAGGTCGCTAGATTCATTCCGATGAAAATGACCTGGTCGATGGAGCGTCTAGCTGAGGCATATACTCAGGACATAATCCGACTTCACGGAGTTCCGAGGGAGATTGTTTCTGATCGAGATCCGAGGTTTCTATCTCGTTTCTGGAAATCAGTTCAGGAAGCCTTTGGGACGAAATTGAAGTTGAGCACCGCTTTTCATGCGGCGACTGATGGTCAGACTGAGAGGACCATCCAGACTTTGGAGGATATGCTTCGAGCATGCACTCTGGAGTATCATCAGTCTTGGGTGCGTATGCTTTGCTTGGTAGAGTTCTCCTATAATAACAGCTATCACTCTAGCATTGAGATGGCTCCGTACGAGGCCCTGTATGGCAGGAAATGTCGGAGTCCGATTTGCTGGAATGATATCAGTGATACTGTGGCTTTAGGACCTGAGATGGTACGCGATACTATCGAGAAGGTTCGAGTCATTCGGTCTAAGATGCAGGCCGCTCAGAGTCGTCAGAAATCTTACGCCGATAATCGACGTAGACCACTGGCTTTTGAAGTAGGTGACAAAGTCTTGCTTAAGGTTTCACCTTTCAAAGGAGTTGTACGCTTTGGTCAAAAGGGTAAACTTCGACCGAAATATGTGGGACCTTACGAGATACTAGAACGAGTTGGGGAGGTGGCTTATCGATTGGCATTACCACCTAGTCTGGCTAATGTTCATGACGTATTTCATGTTTCCCAGCTAAGGAAATATGTACATGATCCTACTCATATAATCTCAGTGGATCCGGTCGTAATCGAGCCGAATCTGACTTATGAGGAGCGACCCGTCCAGATCTTGGATCGGGAGGAGAGGACCCTGCGGCGTAAGCAGGTACCGCTTGTCAAGGTGTTGTGGAGAAATCAACACCATGAAGAAGCGACTTGGGAGACGGAAGCGTCTATGCGGCAGAAGTACCCTGAGCTTTTCGATGGGGAGCGATCTCCTGCACCTTGAAATTTCGGGATGAAATTTCTTTAAGGAGGGGAGGTTGTAATGACCCAGATTTTATCGGTATTTTTGCCGGTGTTTATGTGTGTATTTATGTGTTTATTTGCCAGTTCAAAATTTATTTTGAACTATTTATTTTAATTTTATGTGAATAATTTCGATTTAATCGAAATGTTTTATTTCTTAGTTTTTTTATTATTTATTTTAGTTATTATTTTATTAATTGGCCCAATTGAGACTTCAAGATGAAGCTGCCAGTTTTAAAGACGAGGCTTCAAGCTGCCGGTTTGGTCTTCATAAACTGCCGGTCTTGAACCTTGCAAGCTGGCAGTTCTATGCTGCCGGTCTTGGAGCTTGCAAGCTGGCAGTTCTTTACTGCCGGTCTTGGACCTTGCATGCTGCCAGTTCCATACCGCCGGTCTTGAACTTCACAAGCTGCCGGTTTTTGCATGATTAGTCATGTAAATTTAGTAATTTAGCCCAATGGATCACAAGGCCCATTTTGCTTCTCTTGGCCGGTTCTACAAAGGCATGGCAAGGCTTGCCACTTGCCTTGTGTTCACACCTTAACTAACTCTATTTATAGGGGAGTTAGTAAGGCTTAAGCTCATTTTTGCCATCATAAACTCTTGCCATCCAAATCAAACACAAAACCTCTCATACTCTCTTCCACACGCCATTTTTGGCATTGATCATCAACACTTTGTTCATCCATCTTTTGAACTCCAAACTTAAAGATTCAAACTCTATTGATCTTTAAGCCTTAAAACACAATCTAGACTTCAACAATTTCTTTCAAGATCTTTTGGTTGGGTTGTTTTCCGGATTGTCCTTGCTCGTGTGGGTGTTCGTGGTGGTGACCGTGTGTGCCTTGGTTGAGGCCGTGCAAGTGAGGTGTTCGTGCTGAGTGCTCGTGTGAAACCGTGTGTGAAGCCGTGGTTCGTGGTGGTTCGTGGTCGAGTGAGGCCGTGTGTGCAGCAGCCGTGTGTTCGTGTGGGTTGTGTTCGTGGATTGCATTTGTGTGTTGATTTGTGTGTTGATCTTCAATAAGGTAACATACTAACTCAACTTGATTGGTAATACTAGGTTTATAGCTTTGATTAAATGCATGTTTGGTTGATTGTTGTTGATTGTTCATGGTTTTTAAGATATTTCTATAATCTGATTTTGGAAGTGTTTTAATGGTGGATTTTCGTATTTTAAGATTGTTTTATGATATTTTGGAAATCATGGTGATTGAGTTTAAGTTTGATGAATTTTTGATAAAATGTTGTTAAATTTTCGTGTATGATGATGATGAATATGCGTGTGATGTTGAGTTTGTATGAGTTCTTGATTGAAGTTCTTGAATCTTGATTAAGTTCTTGATTGAAGTTCTTGAATCTTGAATAGTTTCTTTATGAGTTCTTTGAGTAATAGATGAGTTCTTTAAGGTTCTTGATAAGGTTTGATTGAGTTCTTTAGAGTTCTTTTTGAGGTTTGAATGAGTTCTTTAAGAGTCTTGAAAGTTAAAGAAAGAGATTGAAAGAGTCTTGAAAGTTAAAGATTTGGGATGTGTTGATTAAAGATTGAGTTAAAGATTGATGATATGATGTTTGGTTAGTCTCAAGAGTATGGCTATAGGCAATTCTTGGGTTAACTTCGATGATTTAGTTGTTAAATTCAAGAGTATGTCTTATTCTTGTCTTTAATTAACTATGATGATATGATGAAAAGATAATGATGGTATGATGGTTAGCTTGATTTCTTTTCTAGACGCCCTTGACTTTGTGTATGGCTTATGCTTAGTTTTTGGGTTAAGACGTTGCCACTATTTCCGTCCGCGGTATCGGAATAGTTTTGGAGTCTCACTATGTTATTCCTAGTACGCTCAAAATGATTGGGGATTAGGGACACGATTTCCCAGATTGATTGGGTTCGTGGGATTTGGGTGTATGGCTTATGCCCGGTCCTGACATAGTAGAAGTTCGGTTGCGTAAGATGCTTCCGTACGAGCCTAGTCCGGTCTAGAACTAGAATGATTGCACTTGAGTTAGATTTGAGTATAGAGATGACGTATGGTTGATGGTGTCGAGTGATGAGTTGATTTTGGGATTACGAGTTTGAGGTTGTCTCGTGTCTTCGAGGATTGTATGTATGATGTTATTTGATTATTGCTATGTACTTGTGTATTCCCGTTAGGGTGAGTCAGTTATGTTACTCGCCACTGATGGTGGATATGTTGTGTTTTCCAGGTACATCTGACGATGATGCTCTTGCTTAGCTTTTGGGTTGGGCGAGCGGCGCTTTGTGTGTTTTGTTCCTATTGTTTATTTTCGTTTGTTTCATAGCATTAGACTCGTTAGACGTTGATTCAGGATTTATGATATACATTTGTTGTATAAGACTCTAGCATGTGGTTAGAGTTACACTTGACTTTTATTTTCAGTTCATTTGATTTTTGGACTTAGTTTGTACAAGATTGTGGGTTATTGTACATTTATGGTTTAATAATATTTTGAGGTATTAGTATTATTTTCTAAGTGTTGAGTTTAGTTTTATAACTACTTGACTCGTCGGTTTCTTCCGCGCCGATTTAAGCGAGTCGGGTCGTTACAGTATAAGTGTATGGAATGGAAGTATGCAATGTTGAAGAATGCTTGGGGTTGGTTTCGTGTGTTGAAATGTTTGGAAGGACGTGTATTTATAGGCCAGAAGCAGCAACGAAGACCTGGAGAGAACTAGTGACCTGCGTCTAGACGCAGGTCTTGTTCCGTGTCCTGCGTCTAGATAAAGGTCATTGTTCAACACCTGCGTCTAGGTGCAGGTTTGCTTGATCCGTGGCCAACACTGATTTGCTTGATTTTGTGCGTGATTTACGGGATTTGACTTGATTATGACGTGATTACAGGAATCATTGATTGATTAATGTAATCTTCGCCATTCCGGGAGGTTCTGGGATGTTCTGGGATTCTTCGGGATGTCCCGGAATGCTATAGAATGTTCCGAAATGCCCAGAATGTTCCGAAATGTTCTAGAAACCTCTAGAAGCTCTAAAAAATACAGAAAATTTGTAAAAAAAATTATGAAAAATTATGAAAAGTATGAAAAACACTAATATGTTTCGCGGAACAATTTTCAACATTCAGAAATGACGAAAATGCCCCTAAGCATGCAAAAACCCTTAAAAAACTAGAAAAAGATTAAAAAATGATAAAAAAATATGGAAAAATATGAATGAATTATAGAATTATTTTTATGATTTTAAAAAATGTTTTATGATATAAAATGATAATTTTTTTTATTTTTTTATGATTATAAAGCATGGAAAATTGCATAGAAAAATATGAAAAAATCCTAAAAAATGTTGAAAAATTATGAATAAATCTTGTAATCATCGCGAAACCTAATAATTGCTTCCAAAGAACTTTAATTTAAACACGGTTTAGGTAATTGTTTGAGGTGTATTGTGTGTTTTCATCGTCAATTCCCCTTAGTTGGACCTTATGGCAATATGGTACGCTCATCATTAGTCTCTACATTGGGGAGACACATTTAGGTGTCTACAATACCTGAAAAGGCGTCTAAGAGCATTCTAATGTTCTCTATTTGGGTCATGGGTATACCGACTAAGTTACTAACTGCATAAGCTATGTCACGTCAAGTGTAATTCGTTAGAAACATTAAACTCCCAATTATTTTAGCATACTCAGTTTGTGACGTACTATTACCATTATTCTTTTTCAAGTGAATGTTAGGATCATAAGGAGTTTTAACTGGCACAATATCAAAACTGTTAAACTTCTTTAACACTTTTTCCACATAGTGAGATTGAGATAAGGAAAAACCATTACTTGGTTTGGTGACCTTAACACCCAAAAACAATCTGTTTCACCTAAGTCTTTTATTTAAAAATAAGAGGAAAGAAATTCCTTTGTTTCATTAATGACATCAATATGTGTACCAAAAATTAACACATCATCTACATCTATAAGCAGACAATCACACAATCAGGTCCAAACATTTTTTAGTACACACAAGCATCAACACAATTCACAATAAATCCAAAACTAAGTATAGTTCTATGGAACTTTAACATTGTATAAGAGCTTGTTTTAGACCATATAATAACTTCTTTAATTTACACACATTTATTTTGTTCCTGTCCAGGAACCACAAACATGGAGGTTGTGTCATATAAATTTCTTCTTCTAGATCACCATTCAGAAAAGCATTTTCTACATCCATTTGATGCGCAATCAGTTTATAGCTAGAGGCTAAAGCTAATAAAGTGCGAAGATTAGCGATTTTAGTCACAGGTGATTAAGTATAAAAGAAATCAACACCAATTTTTTTCGTGAACCCCTTATTACTAGTCTTGACTTATACCTTTCTACTGTACCATCAGTTCTAAGTTTCCTTTTTATAAATCCATTTACATCAAATGGCTTTACTACCCTTATGCAAATCAACTAGTTCCCATGCATGTATTGTTCGACATGATAGACTCTATTTCACTGTTAACAGCTTAGCTTACTTCCAAAAACTAGCATCAATTGAACTCATGGCATCATCAAAGTTTTAGGCTCATCATTAAACAAATGATAATGTGACGACCCGACTCGCTTAAACCGGCGCGGAAGAAGCCGATGAGTCAAATTGTCGATCTAACAAACAAACTTACTTAAAAATTAAAACAAAACCTCGAAATTATTATTTCTAAATCCCAAAAGTACAACACCCACAAGTTTGTACAATATTAAACCCAAAGTAATCAATACTAAAAAGTAACTCCAAATTCTATCAGAGTTAGAATATACGGAATACATATACTATATGTCCAAACTAGAAACATAATACAATCTAAACTAATAAAGAACCAACGACACTCGCCCAACCCAAAGCTAAGCAACACCGTCATCATCAGAATTACCTGAAAAATTAACAACAATCCACTGTCAGTGACGAGTAACATAACAGTCCCACCCTAACATGGATACACACAATCATAGAACAAATCAAACAAACACATTAGACTAAACATCCAACATGCGACATAATCATCATAATAACAATAACATAAACTTGACCAACTTTTAATTATTCAAACTTATCATCAATTAATCTTTGTCCACTACTAGAAAAATAGGCTAAGGCAACGCTTTGTTTGCAACACTTTTTATAAGTGTTACATTTTTCAACATAAATTAAAAAGTGGCAACACTTTTAATATAAGCGTTGCATGTTTAAATTTTATGCAACACTTTTAAAGTTTAAGCAACATTTATTTTAAAGTGTTGCACTATAAAAGGTTAAAGCAACACTTATCAGCAACATTTTAGTAAAACGTTGCATTTTAATTAAAAAAGGGATGGGACACTTATTTTAGTGAGGCGCCACTTTTACCTAAGTTCTTCCATTTCAATCTCGACCATTTCGACCTAAGTTCAGTAGAGATGAAAACCTAAGTTGTCCATTTCGACCATCTGCACAGCAGGTCAACAGTTCGTCCAGCTCCATTTCAATCTCCACCCATCTCCGTTCGTCCAGCTCTAGCTTCGTTCGTCCAACTCCAGATCGTCTAGCTCGTTCGTTGCTCTCCGTTCGTCCAACACTTCATTTGTCCGTCCGTCCATCAGCCCAACACATGAGTTCTTTGTTCTTCTGCTCGACAGTTCGAATTGTGCAAAGGTAATCTCTTGGCTTATTTTTTGTTAGGGTTTGTTTATTATTTTAGCTCAATTTTTCCCCAATTCGCAATTGTTAGTTATCATCTATGGTTAAGGTTTCTATTTCAGTCCCTAATTTTGCTGTGGCATTTCATTGTTTATTTGCTTTGTTATTTCATTATTGTTGTATTTGCTTTGTTATTTCATTGTTGTCATTTCATTCTGTTTTGTTTTTTAGCCTATTTGTTATTTCTTTGTTGTGTCATTGTTGTTATTTCATTGTTGTTTTTGTTATTCTATTTGTTATTGTTGTTGTTTTTTAGCCAATTTGTTATTTCATTGTTGTTGTTGTTATTTTAGGGATTTAGAACGAAATTTAGAGATAGGTTAGAAGTTAGTGGCTATATAGGTTCTTTGTTTATAGAGTTAGTCACATAAGTAATAGCACCTGATTGTGGAGCATTTTCATTGACTTTGAGACATATTTATATCAAATAATTGGTTTTCTTTGTATGTTGCTAGTTGTTTCACATGTTGAGTGTGCACTATTAGTTCCAGTTGAGTGTATCACTTATTTGTGAATTGAGCAATTATATGTTGATTTTTATTTTACCAAAGTTTATCCTTAGAATTAAAATTTACCTTAGTTCATGTCATATTTCAGAATAGTATGAGGGAGGACAGGGGTTGGATGAGGCTACCTAGACGTTTGCCTGTATTTGAAAACGGTTTGGTTGATTTCCTTAATGCTTCATTTGCCAAGGCATCGCAAGGGAATCGGATACCCTATGACAGTCCGGTATTTGTCCTTTATATGCCCTACCTTATCATAGGCTTCAGTGCTTCACAGGTACAAGTAGGGGGGTTTGACTTGCCGTACATGGTCAAGCCTTCTCCTCCATTCTTGTTTGGCTTCAAGGTCTCTCTTTGGGTCTTCTCTTGTTGGATTGTGTTATATGCCTCTTCCACTAAAGAAAGAGTTGTCACCAGCAAGTGCCTTTTTGGAGCACTATTTATCTCATCTAGACCATTTGAAAACCGGAAGTCTTTGTTCCTTTGCTTAATTCTGCAAAGCTTTAACAAATTAGCCTATTTCACTTGTCACATTGGTAGTTGTTGGCAGTGTTTTAATGCTTTCGATTTCTTCCCACAGTCCTTTAATTTCAATGTAATATTCTGTATTTCTGTCACATATGTCCCATTTTGTTTGGTTTCAAACATTTTTTGTTGAGATGCTATTTTCTTGCTCCATTGGAAATGTGATACCTCAGCTCCAATTGCTTCCATATCTGTTGGGCGCTGTTCATGAACATGACTGTCCTTTTTTATTGGTTCACTCACATTCAACAATATCCATAAATTACTATGCTGTTGCTGATATCCCACACCTCTTGCTTCATTTTGTCATCTTGATCTTCAATCACAATGCCATTGATAGATTCCAACTTCATCTCAGATACTAGAGATATCTTAAAAGATATCTTCCAAGGCCCGTAGTTAGATGATCCCTCCAGTTTCTCTATTGACACAAAATCGCTCTCATTGAGTCTATGGTACTACTAGTCTACTACAACTAGTCTACTACTACTCATCTTTCTAAATTTTTAACTAAATTCAATACTTCATCCACTCACAGTAAATTAGGAAGTCAGTGGAATGTTAAAGCTTTTTTTATATATATAGTGGAGGCACACCACTTAAAACCCCTTAAACTAACCTCATTCAATCACAACTTAACACTTGTCTTCCTTACAAAACAATATAATAAGAAAGGCTGTTAATAATGACAAAAGGACAATTTTAGTCATTCATTGGATCAAATGAATATCCATGTTAGGGCCCTATCGAACATATAGTCACTAGACCTTTACACCTTAATACTTAGATAATGATTTTTTGTAGATAATAAATTGAACAGTGTTTTTTAAAACATAATTTGCTGGTATTTATGGACATATCTCTAAAATTATGATGAAAGATGTTTCTAAAGGATTTTATATGCAGAATATGTTAATATTGTGAATATGGATCATATTCTTAAGTATAAGTGCACTTCCTCATGTTAATAAGTTGATGACTGGTTGATTGATAAGTTAATATTTGGCTTCCACAGAGATGCAATTTGCAGAAACATTGTGTTTTTGGTAATACGGTTGGAAGTCAATGGTATGTTTTGTCTTGTGCCCAAGCTGTTGTGGTTTGCTTCATTTTGAGGCTTCAGTCATGAGTGATTTAGTTACCATTTTGAAAATTTCTCTTTCTCTTTCCCTTTTCAGTACTAATGTTTAGTTTATCTTCATTCTTGATCTCTGGTAGCTTGCTGTTGTTGGCAGAGAGCAAAATGTTATCAAATGTATAACTACTCCCTCTGTAACATATTAATGGCAACAAGTCATTTTGCACGCATTTTAAGAAAGCGATTTAAAGGTGCAAGTGAACAAATTAATCAAAAATAACTTCAAAATTAGTAACTTATGATCTCAATCTTACTTGTATTAAAACCATTTTGATTAATTTGATCATCTACATCCTTAAATTATTACCTTAAAATGCGTGCAAAATGACTTGTTGCCATTAATATGTTACGGAGGGAGTATTTATTTTGTGGGGTTTGCTTATCTCCATTGATCTCTTTTGAAAAATTTGTCTTATTTTTGTAACATGTTGTCCAGATGTGGGCAGTTTTATTTCTGTTTTCTTTGATCCTTGTATGATCCATTGGTAGACCCTTCACCACATTTCTTTGTGTGAATCATTTTTAAATTTTAATTTCATATACTTCTAGATTTTTTTATTTTTTTGTGTAATGTGATTTTGCAGGAAAAGTGTGTAATATGCTTGAAGTGCTTTTATAAAGGTGTGTACGGGGAAAACAGGTCTGTGGATGACTTCAAATTAAATGATAACATAGAAAGCATTTGAAAATGTTGAATTTGAAAACAACAGGAGGGGTGGGGGGGACTGCAGGGGGTTCAGCAGGGGGGGTGGGCTGCAAGGGAGGCGGGAATGGGAAGGGGGGCTGTGCAGGGGAGGGGGCAGAAGGGGGTGGGAACTGGGAAGGGGGGCTGTAATGACCCAGATTTTTATTGGCATTTTTGCCGATAATTATGTGTATTTTTGGTGTTAGTTCAAATTTATTTTGAACTATTTATTTTATTTTATGTGAATAATTTCGATTTAACTCGAAATATTTATTTTCAGTTTTTATTATTTATGTTAATTATTATTTAATTGATTAGAATTTTATTATTTAGTTTTCTAATTAATTATCTAATATTTTGGGCCAAATCGATTATTGCATGATTAGTCATGCGGTTTTTGCAAATTAGCCTCATTAATCACGAGAGCCCATTTTTAGGCCCAATTAGCCCTCTTGGCCGGTTTTCCTAAGGCATGGCAAGGCTTGCCACTTGCCTTGTGTTCACACCATGACTAACTCTATAAATAAGAGAGTTAGTAAGGCCCTTGCTCATTTTTGCCATCAAATGCTCTTGCCATCAATTTAAACACATTTTGCCATCCATTTGCTCTTCCCTTGCCTCACGCCATTTTTGGGATGATTGAACCCATCAATTGTTCATCATCTTTCTAAACCCAAAACTTAAAGATTCATAGCCCATTGATCTTTAGGTGTTCAAAACACATTCCTAAACACAATTAGTTCATACAAGGTCACTAGTTCGGGATTGGTTTTGGGTCTTGTTCGTGTTCGTGATCAAGTGGGTGATCGTGTGGTGGCTCGTGTGAGGGGGCCGTGCTGCAGTGTTCGTGGTGGTGCAGTGGTGCTCGTGTGCCGTGCGGTGGTGCAGTGACTGGGCAGCAGCCGTGCAGTAGCTGTGCGTGGTGGTGGTGCACCGTGCAAGGCCGTGGACAGCCGTGTGTTGTGGGTCCGTGTTGTTCGAGTTCCGGGCTGCATTTGTGTGTTGTTTTAGTGTGTAATCTTCAATAAGGTAACATACTTTCTCAACCTTTTTGGTATACTATGTCTATAGTATGAATTAAATGTATGTTTGGGTTGATTGATGATGAATATCCATGATTTCATGTATAATTTCTAAATCTGATTTTTATGTGTTTGTATGGTGTTTTGATGATGATTTTTCATGATATTATGATTGATTATATGTTGTTTTATGATCATGAACATTATGTTAAAGTTTGATGAATTTTGGATGAGTAAAAGTTGGATTTTCGATTGAATTATGATGATGTTATGCGTGTAGTATGAACATGTTGAATGAGTTCTTGGTTGAAGTTCTTGAATCTTGAATGAGTTCTTGGTTGAAGATCTTGAATCTTGAATGAGTTCTTTATGAGTTCTTTATGAGTTCTTTGAGTTCTTTATGAGTTCTTGATGAGTCTTTACGAGTTTTTGGTTGAATCTTGAAAGTTAAATAAAGAGGTTTAAATGATAAAGAGAGATAAAGAAAGTGTCTAAAGTGATTAAAGAATGATTATTGAATGATGATTTATGATTGGTTAGACTCAAGATTAAGGCTAGAGGCAGTTCTTGAGAATAACTTCGATAATTTAACTAGTTAAATTCGAGAATCAAGGCTAGAGGCAATTCTTGAACTTAATTTAGTTATGTTGGGTAATAATGATGATAATATGATTAAGTCGATTAAAAGATTTAATGAATTAATGATTAGCTTGATTTCATTTTTAGACGCCTGATACTTTGAGTAAGATTCATTGTATTTGGGTTAAGACGTTGCCCCTATTCCATCCGCGGTATTGGGATAGTTGGAGTCATACTATGTGATCTTTGTGAATTTCCAGTAAGATTGGTTTCACGGGACATGGATTTCCAGTAAGATTGGTTTCATGGGGTTTGGGAGTAAGATTCTCAAATCCAAGCATAGTAGAAAGTTCGATCGCGTAAGATGCGTTCGTACGAGCACAGTCCGGTCTAGAATATGATTGATTGCGCCAAAGATAGTTGATTAGGTTGATTTGAGTCGATTTCACGTTTTGGGTTATTCTCGTACTTTGATTATTGATATTGATTATTTGGTTTGTGCTATGTACATGTGTATTCCCATTAGGGTGAGTCAGTTATGTTACTCGCCACTGATGGTGGACTGTTGTATATTTTTCAGGTATTTCTGATGACGATACTCTTGCTTAGCTTTGGGTTGGGCGAGCGACGTTGTTATTTCTGCTATTATTGGTTGTATTTTCTATTACTGTTATTTTTAGATAGTATTAGAATATTTTACGGACTTTCATACGTTATTTTTAGACTTTGACGTGTGGTTGGAGTTACTCGTATTTTAGTATTTCTAGTTTGACTTTTGGACTAGTTATGTACAAACTTGTGGGTATTTGTACTCTTATGGTTTAATACTAACAATTGAGGAATTAGTTTTTAATTCTTAGGTAATTTGAGTTGTAGTTTATAACAATTCGACTCGTCGGTTTCTTCCGCGCCGATTTAAGCGAGTCGGGTCGTTACAGTTGGTGTCAGAGCCGAATAGGTTCTAAATGAAGTTTTTAGGATTTGAGTTAAACCCGGGAGTTGAGAGCTTTACTATTCCCGAGTGATCAACCAAATTCTAGGATTAAGTGAAGGGAGGAGAGTTGGGTAGAAAGACCGGGATAGGATGCTTTCTATTTTCTTTCTTCCTTATGTTGTGTACTTGATCTTGGTGGGGTATATGACTAACATTGTATTTTTGTTATGTCTTTTGTTGTGATGCGTGGCAGCATGTCTACACCTCGCCGGTTAAGTACTGGACGACAGAGGTTGCGGGCACTCGAGGAGGCGATCCTTACGTTGGCACATCATAGTCGTCATCCGCCGAGTACGCAGTCGACGTTCGATCGTATCGCACGTCATCGACCTCCGACTTACGACGGGGTTGCCGACCCCACTACTTTGGAGAGCTGGATCCGCGAGATGGGGAAGCTCTTCGACGCGACGTTTTGTCCCGATCACGAGAGGGTGCAGATCGCCACATACTACTTACGTGGAGAGGCTGATAACTGGTGGACGTTAGCGAAGGACGCGTACCAGCCGTTGCATGCGATGACTTAGACCGACTTTATCGATAAGGTCCAGGAGCGTTTCTACCCCGACGAGTTGCGGTGGCAGAAACAGGAGGAGTTCCTTACTCTTGCACAGGGTAAGATGTCTGTCCAGGCATACACTGATCGATTTACGGAGTTGTCGAGGTTCGCTACGTCTGTAGTTCCATCGGAGAAGGATCAGGTCAAACGCTACATCAAAAAGCTAGATCCGAGGATTCGAGTTCACGTGATCAGCAGTGGAGCTACGACATTCCAGCAGGCCTACGAGGTAGCACTCGAGATACAGGCATCGATTACTGAGGAGGATTCGAGCAAGAAGAGAGCTCCGGTTCCGACGACTACAACTTCGTTTAAGAAGCCCCGGTTTGGCACATCTAGCAGTACCCCTTCGACCACGAGTTCGCGTAAGGGTAGTGATGGCTCGAAGTGTAGAGGTTGCGGCTGAGACTTCCATCCAGGGAAGAAATGCGACGGTTCTCCGATCACTTGTTTTACTTGCGGGAAGGTAGGCCATAAGGCGTCGACTTGTCCCGAGAGGAAGCCAGATTCTGAGGTTAAGCAGCTTCCAGCACCGCCGAAGACTCCGGTGAAGAACCGAGTCTACTGTATGACCGAGGCGGAGGCCGAGGTTCAGCCTGACGTCGTATCAGGTAGATTTCTTGTCTCTGGTATGTTAGCTTTAGTTCTATTTGATTCTGGTGCTACTGTTTCGTTTGTGGCTAGTAGTTTTGTCTCGAGGTCTAATCTTCGAGGCAGCCTTCTTGTTAGTTCAATTATTACTCTCCCTTCCGGAGAGGATTTTGTTTGTCAGCGTGAATTCCGAGGAGTGCCTATCGTGATAGCTGGGGAGCAAGCGACGGCCGATCTGAAGGAGTTTCCGCTGATGGAATTTGATGTTATACTAGGTATGGACTGGCTATCAAGGTATCGAGCGATAATTCGTTGCCAAGATCAGTCAGTATCATTCCGAGGATCTCAAGGCAAACCGAGTTACCTACTCTGGGTTCGTCCTTAAGAAAGGAGTAAAGGTAATCTCTGCCTTGAAAATGAGGAAACATCGCCAGAAGGGCGATTTGGTGTATCTCTGTCAGGTACGAGACTTGACTGATGAGTCTCTGTTGGACGATATACCTGTAGTGAGGGATTTCAGAGACGTATTTCCTGATGAGCTACTAGGCGTTCCACCTGAGCGCGACGTCGAGTTTCATATCGACTTAGTACCCGGGAGAGCGCCGATCTCGAAGGCACCGTACCGGATGGCACCATCTGAGTTATTGGAGTTAAAGACACAACTCCAGGATTTGATCGATAAGGGCTTCATTAGGCCAAGTGTTTCTCCGTGGGGAGCTCTAATGCTCTTCGTGAAGAAGAAAGAGGGTAGTATGCGCCTGTGCATAGACTACCGAGAGTTGAATTGGGTAACTATCAAGAATAAGTACCCATTGCCTAGGATTAAGGACCTGTTCGATCAGTTGCGAGGAGCAGGAGTGTTTTCGAAGATAGATCTTCGGTCTGGATATCATCAGATTCTAGTCAAGAAAGAAGACATTCCGAAGACTGCTTTTCGTACTCGATACGGCCATTACGAGTTTGAGGTGATGCCCTTTGGCCTCACTAATGCGCCAGCCATGTTCATGGACCAGATGAACCGGACGTTTCACCACTTACTCGACAAGTGCGTCGTAGTATTTATAGATGATATCTTGGTCTATTCTAGAGATGAGTCTGAGCATTCGGAACATCTCCGGATGGTACTCGAGATATTGCGGAGTCATAAGTGGTTCGCGAAACTCTCTAAGTGTGAGTTCTGGCTTCGCGAAGTAGCGTTTCTAGGTCATGTCATTAGTAAGGACGGCATTATGGTCGACCCGACTAAGGTTAAAGCCGTAGTTGATTGGAGTAGCCCAAGAAATGTGGCGGAGGTTCGTAGTTTTCTGGGTTTGGCCGGATACTACCGACGATTCGTCCAGGACTTCTCCAAGATTGCTAGGCCGATGTCTAGTCTTCTGCAGAAGGAGGTCCGATTCGTTTGGACGGAGGCTTGCGAGCAAGCATTTCAGCAGTTGAAACAGAGATTAATCTCTGCTCCAATTCTTACGCTTCCGAACGATGAGGAGGACTTCGAGGTCTATAGTGATGCTTCGAAGAGTGGCCTAGGATGTGTACTCATGCAGGGTGGGAAGGTCATCGCTTACGCATCAAGGCAACTGAAGGTGCACGAGCGTAACTATCCAACGCATGACTTGGAGTTAGCGGCTGTAGTGTTCGCGCTCAAAATCTGGAGGCACTATCTTTATGGCGGTTCGTGTAGAGTATTCACGGATCACAAGAGCCTCAAGTACATCTTTAATCAGAAAGACCTCAATATGAGGCAGAGACGGTGGCTTGAGTTGATCAAGGACTACGACCTGACGCTCAACTATTGCGAGGGCAAGGCGAACTTAGTTGCGGATGCGCTGAGTCGCAAGCATCGCTTGAACTTCAGTAAAAGCCGTGGTTCCGTCAGACTTCGTCTGACATCTATGAGTGCCGAGCCTGATTTATTTCAGGAGATGCGCGAGGGTCAACAGAACGACCCACAGTTTGCTAGGATTCGAGAGGCTATACGGCAAGGTAAAGCTGTAGGTTTCGAGATCCCTTCTGATGATGGTATGCGCTTTCGAGGGAGATGGTGTGTACCGGACTGTTCCGATCTTAGGAACAGGATCATGTCCGAGGCACATAACTCGCCTTATTCTGTTCATCCCGGTGGTAATAAGCTTTACCTGGATCTTAGGGGCCAGTTCTGGTGGCCTAAGATGAAGAGGGATGTAGCGGAGTTTGTTGCTCGGTGTTTGACCTGTCAGAAGGTCAAGATTGAGCATCAGAGACCAGGAGGTCTATTGCAGCCACTACCTATTCCGACCTGGAAGTTTGAGTCGGTATCTATGGACTTCGTAGTGAGCTTACCCACTTGCAATGGCTTGAATGCTATTTGGGTCATAGTGGATAGGTTGACTAAGGTCGCTAGATTTATCTCGATGAAGATGACCTGGTCGATGGAGCGTCTAGCTGAGGCATATACTCAGGACATAATCCGACTTCACGGAGTTCCGAGGGAGATTGTTTCTGATCGGGATCCGAGATTTCTGTCTCGTTTCTGGAAGTCAGTTCAGGAAGCCTTTGGGACAAAGCTGAAGTTGAGCACCGCTTTTCATGCGGCTACTGATGGTCAGACTGAGAGGACCATCCAGACTTTGGAGGATATGCTTCGAGCATGTACCCTGGAGTATCACCAGTCTTGGGTGCGTATGCTCTGCTTGATAGAGTTCTCCTATAACAATAGCTATCACTCCAGCATTGAGATGGCTCCGTACGAGGCCCTGTATGGCAGGAAATGTCGGAGTCCTATTTGTTGGAATGATATTAGCGATACTGTGGCTTTAGGACCTGAGATGGTACGCGATACTATCGAGAAGGTTCGAGTCATCCGGTCTAAGATGCAGGCCGCTCAGAGTCGTCAGAAATCCTACGCCGATAATCGACGTAGACCGCTGGCTTTTGAAGTAGGTGACAAAGTCTTGCTTAAGGTTTCTCCATTCAGGGGAGTGGTACGCTTCGGTCAGAAGGGGAAACTCCGACCGAAATATGTGGGACCTTACGAGATACTTGAACGAGTTGGGGAGGTGGCATATCGATTGGCATTACCACCTAGTTTGGCTAATGTTCATGATGTATTCCATGTTTCCCAGCTAAGGAAATATGTACATGATCCTACTCATGCGATTACAGCGGATCCGGTCGTAATCGAGCCGAATCTGACCTATGAGGAGCGACCCGTCCAGATCTTGGATCGGGAAGAGAGGACCCTGCGGCGTAAGCAGGTACCGCTTGTCAAGGTGTTGTGGAGAAATCAACACCACGAAGAAGCGACTTGGGAGACGGAAGCGTCCATGCGGCAGAAGTACCCGGAGTTGTTCGATGGGGAGCGATCTGCTGCACCTTGAAATTTCGGGACGAAATTTCTTTAAGGAGGGGAGGTTGTAATGACCCAGATTTTTATTGGCATTTTTGCCGATAATTATGTGTATTTTTGGTGTTAGTTCAAATTTATTTTGAACTATTTATTTTATTTTATGTGAATAATTTCGATTTAACTCGAAATATTTATTTTCAGTTTTTATTATTTATGTTAATTATTATTTAATTGATTAGAATTTTATTATTTAATTTTCTAATTAATTATCTAATATTTTGGGCCAAATCGATTATTGCATGATTAGTCATGCGGTTTTTGCAAATTAGCCCAATTAATCACGAGAGCCCATTTTTAGGCCCAATTAGCCCTCTTGGCCGGTTTTCCTAAGGCATGGCAAGGCTTGCCACTTGCCTTGTGTTCACACCATGACTAACTCTATAAATAAGAGAGTTAGTAAGGCCCTTGCTCATTTTTGCCATCAAATGCTCTTGCCATCAATTTAAACACATTTTTCCATCCATTTGCTCTTCCCTTGCCTCACGCCATTTTTGGGATGATTGAACCCATCAATTGTTCATCATCTTTCTAAACCCAAAACTTAAAGATTCATAGCCCATTGATCTTTAGGTGTTCAAAACACATTCCTAAACACAATTAGTTCATACAAGGTCACTAGTTCGGGATTGGTTTTGGGTCTTGTTCGTGTTCGTGATCAAGTGGGTGATCGTGTGGTGGCTCGTGTGAGGGGGCCGTGCTGCAGTGTTCGTGGTGGTGCAGTGGTGTTCGTGTGCCGTGCGGTGGTGCAGTGACTGGGCAGCAGCCGTGCAGTAGCTGTGCGTGGTGGTGGTGCACCGTGCAAGGCCGTGGACAGCCGTGTGTTGTGGGTCCGTGTTGTTCGAGTTCCGGGCTGCATTTGTGTGTTGTTTTAGTGTGTAATCTTCAATAAGGTAACATACTTTCTCAACCTTTTTGGTATACTATGTCTATAGTATGAATTAAATGTATGTTTGGGTTGATTGATGATGAATATCCATGATTTCATGTATAATTTCTAAATCTGATTTTTATGTGTTTGTATGGTGTTTTGATGATGATTTTTCATGATATTATGATTGATTATATGTTGTTTTATGATCATGAACATTATGTTAAAGTTTGATGAATTTTGGATGAGTAAAAGTTGGATTTTCGATTGAATTATGATGATGTTATGCGTGTAGTATGAACATGTTGAATGAGTTCTTGGTTGAAGTTCTTGAATCTTGAATGAGTTCTTGGTTGAAGATCTTGAATCTTGAATGAGTTCTTTATGAGTTCTTTATGAGTTCTTGATGAGTCTTTACGAGTTCTTGGTTGAATCTTGAAAGTTAAATAAAGAGGTTTAAATGATAAAGAAAGATAAAGAAAGTGTTTAAAGTGATTAAAGAATGATTATTGAATGATGATTTATGATTGGTTAGACTCAAGATTAAGGCTAGAGGCAGTTCTTGAGAATAACTTCGATAATTTAACTAGTTAAATTCGAGAATCAAGGCTAGAGGCAATTCTTGAACTTAATTTATGCATTCATCAAAAAAGGTAGGCCATACTACCCAAAATGTTAAGCTAATCAACAGTCACTAGTAAGTCATAATCTCACTATCCCAAAAGTAGTTCAAACAGTTAGCAAGATAAATCAGTAGAGTATGAAAAGAAACCATATTACAGAAAAATTGTTTAGTAAAATGGTAAGGAAAGAAGAAATATTAAAGGCATATTGGCAGAGTGGGAAAGGGGAATAAGAAGGCTAATGGCAGGCATCATTCATCATCATCATCCTCATCCTCATCAAGCTCAGCATCAGGATCAGAGACTTCATCATCATCTTCAGAAACCTCAGCGTCTTTCTCATGATCATGTTCCTGATCATCATCCTCATGATCATCTTCCTGATCATCCTCCTCAATTTCCTCAGAAATTTTCTTTAGGGTTTCTGACACAATCCTGTTAGCTTGAACAGTGTCACCCTGTTGTTCCCCCTGAACTTCAGCTTCAGTTGAGGGTTCATTTTGAGTGGTTTGAGGTGATGTGGTTATAGTATATGGAGGTACTATGGAGATAGGAGTGGGAGAAAGTAGGGTTTCGGTTTCGAGGGTTTTCTCAGTTGGTAATGATGTGGATTTACTAGTAGAGGTTGATTTCTTTGTGGAGGTTTTTATGGTTGAAGGTGGTTTTGGTGTTTGTTATTTGTTGTCCCATAATTGCTCTTCTTCTTAGCCTTAGCCAGTCCCTTTGTTCTAACAATTCTTCTTGCTTGGATCAGAGAATTTTAAGAGATGAAGCTCTTAAATTCGAAGCAAGATGAAGAGAGAGAGAGATGATGAAGTAAAGCCTTAGTGTAGAGTGATATAACAATTGTGAAGCAAAATAAATGTAGGGAGTGGGAGTAGTGGTCAGTTACAAAAGAAATAATTTCAAAAGAAAGCATAATAACTTCCTTAACTACCACTAAGAGAGTGGAACGTGTGGAAGTTTCCTTCCATCATTCATGCATTCCTAATCAATGAAAACCAACTACCAAAGTACTTATCTCTTTCAGAAGGAATAAAATACTTATTTTGATTTTTGTCAAAAATTAATTCAACAAAAACACAAATGTAGTATTCAACTGGTCACCTGTACTGGTTCAAATCACTACACAGTTCAACTGTTCTGGGCAACTTAGACAACTCACCTGTTCATGCATCAAGACATAACAAATGGAATCAACAATGTGTATGCAAGAAATCCATACATCCATGAATATTATTCTAGCCGAAAGAAATGAGTTCAGTCATAAGAAGCCTTTTTGAACCAAATGGACCAATTTTTATTACCTCTAGTCTAACTAAAAGAATCTTAACCTAAATCTAAGTAAAGTCCTACTTTCTAATTCTAATTAGTCCTAAAAGCAATCTAAGTCTACAAAAAGAAATCCTACCTAATGATTTAGTTAAGATATCAGCAATCTGATGCTCACTCTTGCAAAATTGCAACTTAACTAGACCCTTTTCAACATTATCCCTTAGGAAATGATGTCTTATCTCTATGTGCTTGGTCTTTGAGTGCTGAACTGGATTTTTGGAGATGTTAATGGCACTAGTGTTGTCACAGAAGATAGGAACTCTATCTAACAACACTCCAAAGTCCTTCAATTGACTCTTTACCCAAAGCAGTTGAGAATAACAAGCAGTAACTGCAATACATTCAGCTTCAGCTATGGATAAAGCTACAATGTTCTGCTTTTTGGAACCCCATGAGATCAAATACGATCCCACAAAGTGTGCCATACCAGAAGTTCTCTTTCGGTCAACTAAGAAACCTGCATAATCAGCATCAGTGTATCCAACCAGTTCAACTGTAATACCTCTTGGATATCATAAACATAAATCATCAGTACCTACCATTTACCTGAGAATTCATCTTACTACTTTCAAATGTGAATCCTTAGGGTTACTCTGAAATCTTGCACATAACCCTATAGAGAATACAATATCTGGTCTGCTTGCAGCAGTGAGATACAGAAGTGATCCAATCATGCCTCTAAACAGTGTAGGATCCATAGTTGTTCCTTTGTCATCTGTATCAAGCTTTGTGGAAGTTGGAACAGGTGTATCATATGCCTTACTATTCTGCATGCCATACTTCTTCAGATGTTCCAGAAGGTACTTTTGCTGATGAATCATGATTCTTTCATCTGCATGCCAAGTCCTCCCATCATGCTCACTTCAAACTCACTCTGCATAAGATCAGCAAACGCATTACATAATCACTAATTTGTAGCACCAAACAGTATGTCATCAATATATATTTGGACTACTATCAGTTCATACCCTTTTGTTTTAGTGAACAAGGTCTTATCCACTGTTCCTCTGATATACTCATTTTTCATCAAGAAGTTGGACAATCTTTCATACCATGCATTAGGAGGTTTCTTAAACCATATAAAGCTTTGTCCAGCTTGAAAACATAATCAGGGAACTGTGAATCAGTGAAACCAGGTGGCTGTTCCACAAAAACTTCCTCTTTCAAATATCCATTCAAGAATGTTGTCTTGACATCCATTTGAAATTGTTTCATGTTCATGTATGCAGCAAATGCTATAAGAAGTCTAATTGCTTCTAGTCTGGCTACTGGTGCAAAGGTCTCATCATATTCGATACCTTCTTGTTGATTGTATCCTTGAACCACTAGTCAAGCTTTATTTCTAACTATGGTACCCAGGTCATCAAGTTTGTCTCTGAAAACCCACCTGGTACCAATCACAGATCTTCCTTTGGGTCTAGGTTCAAGATTCCACACACAGTTTCTTTCAAATTGGTGCCATTCATCTTGCATAGATATGACCCAATCTGGATCTTGAAGTGTTGTTTTAATATCAGCTGGTTCTATGTTAGACAAGAATGAGGAACACTACTACAAAAAACCCCTATCGTGTCCCCTCTAACAGGCCTATTATATCGCTTACTACAGAACATGTGATGCATTAGGTACGTAATAATAATAAAAAAAAAACAAACAATGGGTATCGAACCCAAGACCATTTTCATCACTTTTAGTTAGGATACCTTACCTTTACCATCTCTTCTACCCATTTTTTATATCTTAATAATTCAATATAAATATTATATCATATTAAGCCAAGATCCACCATTGCTATTGCATCACGTATTTTGAAATAGGCGATGCAATATGTACCTAATGTATCACCTAATTATATTAATCAATGCAATAGGCTATCTATCGCATCACAAGCTACATAATACAAGAGGTGATGCATTAGGTACCTAATTCATCATCTCAAACATAAGAAGCGATGCAATAGCATATCTATAACTTCACTTAATGCATAAGAGGTGATGCATAAGGTAGATACCTAATGCATCACCTCAAACATAAAAAAATTGCAATAGGCTATCTATTACATCATTTAGCACATAACAATTGATGCATTAGGTGATGCACGAAACACCTTATGTATCAAACGCATCATATATTACATTAGAGTTGATGCGATAGATTAATATATCGAACTTGTCATATATTACATCAAAAGCGATGCGATAGGTAACGCATCGCTTTATATGTAATATTGGATGCATAGCACCTAACGTGTCGGCTATTAAATCAAAGGTGATGCAATAGCTTTTCACATCATTGAATATATTACTTGATGCAATACCCTACCGCGTCAACCATATAACATAAACCGACACATAAAATTTATGCATCACTTATTATATTAAGAGTGATGCAATAGCCTAATGCATCCCTTCTTATTTTATAGGTGACACAATAACCACACCTTTATCGCATCACACATAATATATAAGTGGACACGGAAACTTTTTGTGTCTCCTTTTATTTTACAAGGGATACTATAGGTTATTTAAAAAAAATTCTCATCTCTATTGCATCAAACTTTATAGAAAGATGTGACACGTTAGCTTTATGCATCAGACATTTTATAAGGTGATGCGTAAGGTAAGGTGTATTAGGTGTTTTTTGTAGTAGTGGAAGATGCACAAAAGTTTTGGTAAACAAATCTTCTAGTTTGAATCCCTTTATTGATGTCACTCAATATTTGCTCAGTGGGATGAGAAGATGAGTATTTGAAACTTTTAAACATTTGATTCAGTTGTGCATTTCCTTCATTAGAACCAGATGGCATGTGTTCCCCCTCAGATGATGCAGACTGGTGTTCTCCATGGGGAAACACTTGCTCACTTTCCTGATTAGACTCTCTTACATGTAACTCAGTTGGATTAGGAACAGGATCTCCAGTTCCCCCTGAGTTGTTTACCTGATTCTCATCTGAGTCACCTAGATCTCCTCCAAGGACATCTCCATTCAGATTTGGAGGCACATTGGGTGAGCCCGGTTTTGCAAAATCTTCAGTGCCTTGACCAGTTGGCTGTTCTCCAGTGAATTCCATCAAACCAATGGAGTCATCATGTGATACCTGTGAAATCTCAAAGAACATGTTAAATTCATCAAAATGTTCTCCTATTGAAAACTCTGTAAGCTTTACTATGTGGAGAGTATCTAAGAAAAAATCCTTCATTACTTCTAGGTTCAAATTTATCAAGTTGTTCTTTTCCATTATTGTGCACATAGCATCTACATCCAAAAATTCTTAGATGTGCAATATTGGGTTTTCTACCCTTTAGAAGTTCATAAGGTGTTTTCTTTACCCCTCAAACACAAAATTGACACATGACCTCTTATAATCACTCTCCTCACAAATAAATCACTCCCTCATCCTCACAATAACACGTTATTTACTTTATCTAACATAACAAGCTTTATCTACAACTTCTTCCCAAAACCCTTGGGGAGACCACTTTCAATCAACATTGTTCTGGCCATCTCCTCCAATGTTCCGTTCTTACTCTCAACTACTCCATTCTCTTGAGGTGTTCTTGGGGAAGAAAAGTTGTGACTTACTCCATTTTCTCTACAAAACTCAATGAAGCTTGCATTATCAAACTCAGTACCATGGTCTGATCTTATGGCAACCAGTGTAGTGCTCAACTGGTTCTGTACCAGTTTTATCAAGGCTTCAAACTATTCAAATGTCTCATCCTTAGAGGATAGAAACAATGACCAAGTGTACCTGGAAAAGTCATCAAACAAAACACAAACAAACCTATTCCCATTTCTACTTTGCACTCTCATGAGTCCACACAAGTTAATATGGATCAATTCAAGTAGTCTGCTTGTGCTAATCACTGTATTTGGTTTAAAAGAAGAATTTACATGCTTGCTTTTAGCACATTCAAGACCTCAATTTCATACTTGATGTCAGGTAGACCAACAACCAAGTCATTTGACTTAAGCTTGTTAAGAAGTGTCAGGCTAGCATGTCCAAACCTCTTATGCCAAAGCCATTTATTCTTATTAGTTATAGCTTTCAAACAAATGGACTTGTCCTGAGGAATTTGATCCAGATAAGTAACATAGAAGTCATCTTTTCTAGTTACTTGACAGACAAGTTCACCTGTTTGACTGTTAATTATGTGACACAGGTCGGCTTGAAATTCAACTTTCTTGCCTTTGTCACATAATTGAGAAATACTCAAGAGATTATGTTTCAAGCCTTCAACATATAATAAACATCATCTATAGGTTGGGAGAGAGACTTACTAACCTTACCTAGGCCAACAATAGTACCCTTACTGTTGTCCCCAAATCTTACTCTTCCCCCATCATGGGCTACAAGTGAAAGGAACTAATCTTTATGTCCAGACATGTATCTTGAGCAACCTCTGTCCAGTGAGTATCTCCTTTCAACTTGCCCTGCAAAATCAGATCAAACATTAGTCCTAGGAACCCAAACTGGTTTGGGTCCCTGTTCACAAAGAGTTAACTCAGACTGGTCTTTCCTAACCCAGGCCTTCTTAACATGTTTAGTGTTTCTTTCCTTGCTCCTTTTCTTGTGGATGCACTCATCAATTATGTGACCACCTTTGCCACAGTGATAGCAAACATGCATGTCCTTGGCAGTCACATATTTTCCCTTTTTAAACTCAGTTATCCAGGTGGTCTCCCTGGTTGACCAGTTAGGCTTAGCTTTTCTTCTGGTGTACCCTAGACCAGCTTTACCTTTGTTGCTCTTTAGAGACAGAACTTGACTTAAGTTCTATTCTACCTTTAACAGTTTGTCTACAAGTTTCTGACTATTTTGGAGCTCATGATCATTGGTTTCAAGAGTCTTTATTAGACGACTGTTCTTGTCGTCTAAGGATTTAAAATCACTTTTCAAATTTGCAAATTCTGATCTCAGATCTAAAACCAAAGACTCATTCAGATTGTGAGCTTGATCCAACTGTTTTTCCCATGAGGTACACATGTGATGAACTGTTCTCCTGAACTATTTCACCACTCTATTCTAGGATGGTTGTCATACACTTCTTGTCATCATTGGTTTTCTTCTTCTTCTTTATCTGAACCAGAGTTAGAAATTTCCCACAAAGCTGCTACCATAGCTCTCTTGAAGGCTCTCTTATCTTCCTTCCTGGACTGTTTATCTTTCCACTTTGGACAGTCACGAATGATGTGACATATTTCTCCACACTTGAAACATCCAGTGTTGAAGGTGCTTTGTTTTCCTGAACCTTTGTTCCTCATGTTTTTCCTTTGAGCTCTGAAGTGTTTCTCAAATCTTTTGGCCATCATAGCAATGTCATCCTCTTCTTCAACTGTTCCCTTCATTGCAACACTCAAGAGGGGGGTGAATTGAGTGTTTCTATAAAATTTTCTTTATCAACTTTTCTTGATTTGTTCTAGCAATAGAACTAGTAAATTGGTTTGGTAGCGGAAATATCTAGAACAATAAGACTGTAAAATGTAAAGCAAATAAAGAAAACACAGATTTAACGAGGTTTGACAACTATGCCTACATCCTCCTACTCTCGCTACCAATCTTTTATTAATCAACTCTGATGAACAAAAGATAGTACAATTGCTATCGTAAACTCATACGACAGACTTTCCTCACTCTCAACCCAAGAGTGTTGTTTCGTATTTGAATTCACAAGCACTCGCAAATGAACTCTCAAATGCTCCTAATCACTAACCCCTATGTTAGTGACTATTTACAGAAAGTTTCTCTCAGAAATTTGCTTCTCAGAAGGTTACACGAGATGTAGTTAAGATCTGGGGTTTTTTTCGAATGCTCTTGTAGTTTGTAAACTATTCTGTTTGATCTTTTTTACTCTAAAAAATATTGCTCAATGAAGTTTATAGAGAGTCTCACTGCTTCGCATTTTTTTATCATTAAATGCTACTATATATAGGCAGTTAGAAAACCCAGATTATTCAAATCAAGAGGGTTTTTGTAACCATAATGATTAAACCCATTTAATGTTGATATCAAATATTTGATATCAAGAATCTCGAAGATCTCATAAAGATACATGGGTTTTTAGCACTTAACATTGATTACCAAACTAACTTAACCACGTACAAGATATTTAAAGAATTCAAGAATCGAATTCTTTCAAATTACTTTGTGGGTCAGTTTGTAAACCAGCTGGCCTGCTCAACTGTTCTAGGAACTGTTCTTCAGACCAGTCGTGTTACAATCACTAGACACTGGTCTAGTGCTTGCAACAAACAAGATCAAACATCACAAATCTACTAAACTACTTAAATATTCTATACAACAAAAAGACAAAGTGAAAAAAAAACCCTAAGGCTACACTTCAGTCTTCATGTTCTTCACTACTTGGACACTTGGATTCTCCATTATTAGCACACTTCAGTTTTGATGAAGCTGTTCTCCATGTCTCAAGTACTGAAATGCCTGTATGTCAAACATGCACAAACAAATATACAATATATGACATGAAAGGTAATGTTACTCTGAATGAGTACCTCAGGAACAGTACACTTCAGCTGTTTCAATACAGTTGTGTAAACGCATTCAATCACAACTGTTCCTGTCAACTTTTTTAATAACTGTTTGTGACAACTGTTTGTGACACCTGTTTGACTTATCTATTTGTCATCACTCAAAACATCAAGGGTCCCAACATATTCAATCACAACTGTTCCTGTCAACTTTTTTAACAACTGTTTGTGACAACTGTCTGTCACACGTGTTTGACTTTTCTATTTGTCATCACTCAAAACATCAAGGGTCCCAACATAAAGCTAATGTTTTTTTTCTGTATTTAATTTGAGGATAATTTTCCCTTTCCCAAGCACTTCAGAGCTGCTAGAATTTCCCATGAAAACTTGATCGGCTTTTGTTAACTCTGTTAATTCAGAAAAAAGATCGTTGTTAGAACAGAAGAGTTTAGTGGCCCCTGTGTCTACGACGCATTCTACTTTGTTGCCAACAATGTTAACTTCAGAAAATAATGCAGCAATAACATCATCTTTCTCTTCTACAATGTGGGCTTGATTCTTGTTTTGGTCTCACTTTTGCCAATTATTAGGGGTGTCTTTGCAGTTGTAGCACTGCCATGCCTTGTGGCCTTGCTTCCCGCAAATATAGCACCCACCATTGCCTTTTTCAGTTTTTCCATTTTTCTTGAAATTATTGAATTTTTCGTTAAGAACTCCAAGATATTTTTGATTCTGGTTCCTTTCGTTGGTGTTAGCAACAGCTTTGTTTTGTTTAGACCTGTCAATTTTTGGAATAGAAGACTCAACAATGTTAGCTTTAACAGAAGAGTCATAAGGAGAAGAATCCTTATCCTTAAGCCGATTGGATTCCTCTATCTTCATGTGGCCGACCAATTCCTCAAGAGACATTTCCTTCTTTTTGTGCTTCAGATGATTGCAGTAGTTGGACCAAGAGTTAGGAAGTTTTTCGATCAGAATATTAGCTTGTAAGAACTCGCACATCTTCATACCATCAGCTAGGATGTCAGCAACAAGGTTCTCGTACTTATGTACTTGTTCCATAATAGGCTTTTTCATCAACTATTTTGAACTGCAACAACTTTCTAGTAGCATATTTTTGTTTTCCAGCATCATCATTCCCATACTTTTTTCTCCAGGTTCTCCTAAACAGATTTGGTAAACTTATTGTTGATGAAAAGATCAAACAGGGGGTTGGGCATATGGCTTAGGAGGTGACGTTTGACAAATTTGTTGTGTTTTTCATATTTTGTGATCTGCTCTTCAAGGATAGCAGAACCAATGTCTTCAGTGGTGGTAGCAGCAGTAGCTACGGTGGCAAGTCGAACCGAATAGTCACAAAACAAAATGTAATCAACCTCTAGTTTTTCGAAAAAGATCAGTAATTTTTGGGACAATCGTTTTTAATTAGCAACATATAACGACCCGGATTATTGGGCCGTAAAATTTCGTGTGAAATTAAGCCTTAAAGGCCAAATATCCTAATTTGGGCCAAAAGACTTAATCTAATAATTGATGAAGCAAGCCCAAAACCCTATTCTAACTACTCATGGCTGGTCACCGCGTGATTAATTCCCCTTTTATTTCCTTTCCTAATCTAACTCCTATTATCTAGTAGCCGTCCTAAAATTTAGTAAATCTTTTATCCTATTTATACTTAAAAAACCCACCCTTTATTCATCATCCATTATATGATCATAACTCACAAGCAAAACACTCTTCCTTCTCCCTCTTGGTATCACACGGCCTCAAGGCCTTTTCATTTAATTCCTTTTTCTTTTCAATTCTTTCTTTCATAATCTATCTAACTTGAAACCTTTTACAGATTGTGACAGTTTGAATTGTGTCGTGATTGTGGAGCCAAGTACCTTGGCCGTGGTGGTGTCGAGTAAGAGAAGGCTTGGGCGTGATTTTGTGTGAATCTTCTATAGGTAACTAGATTCTTCTACTTAGGAATAGGATTAGATTGCCTAGAATAATAGATTTAGGATATTGTTGTTTTTGTTGTTGTTATGTTGCTTGTGAAATAGCCGAGTGGCTTTAAGGTTGGGTTCGAATTCTTGCTTACAAATTCATAGTTCTTGGTTGATCTTTTTATGTTTATATATTGTATGATCTTGCTTCGAAGTTCTTGCATGATTGCTTATGTTGATTCTTGATTTCTTGATTCAGTTCTTGAAATATTTTAGGCGTGTGTTTGTTTGAATTCAAGCATGAGTTTTTATTGTTTTATTATGGAATCTTGATGAATCTTTCTATCTACTTTGTCATCTAATCTTTTTTGATGTATCTATGCGTGAATCTTGGCATGTCATTGTAATTTCTTGATTCGTTTGATTCTTGTTCTATGCGTATGGTTGCTCTCTCAAAGGATGGATTTTTCTTGCTAGGTTGTTATTTCATGCGTGTAGTATTGATAGTATAAAGCTTCAATTTTTATTCTTGCCATGTTATTTCAACTTGTCAAACTTATGAATTATGTTAATGATTGATGAATTACGTGATGTTGAATGTCGAGTGTGACGACCCGACTCGCTTAAATCGGCGCGGAAGAAACCGACGAGTCGAATAGTCATAACTAACAACTCAAAATACCTAAGAATTAAAACTAATGCCTCAAATATTATTATTATAACTCCAAAAGTACAAATACCCACAAGTTTGTACAATACTAAACCAAAAGTCAAACTAAAAGTCTAATATGCAATAAAACTCCACATGTCAGAGTCCAAAACCAACGTATACAAGTCCAAACTACAATCCAAAAATTATCCAAAATCAAATAACAATGGAAAGTACAACAAAGCATAATAACGGCGCTCGCCCAACCCAAAGCTAAGCAATAACCTCATCATTAGAATTACCTGAAAAATAAACAACAGTTCACCATCAGTGGCGAGTAACATAACTGACCCACCCTAATGGGAATACACATAACATAGCACAAATCAAATAACCAAACCAATCATCAAAACATGCGAAAATCAATCAATAACAAACTCGACTCAAATATCTTACCCAAACTTATCTTTGGCGCAATCATTCATACACTAGACCGGACTATGCTCGTACGAACGCATCTTACGCATTCGAACTTTCTACTATGTTAGGAAATGAGAATCTTACCCCCAAGTCCCGTGAAACCAATCTTACTGGAAATCCACATCCGAAGACAACATAGTAAGACTCCAACTATCCCAATACCGCGGATGGAATAGGGGCAACGTCTTAACCCAAAAACATAGAATCTTACTCTAAGTTTTAGGCGTCTAGCTACGAAATCAAGCTAAATTATTAATTACATCTTTAAATCTTAATCAACTTAATCATAACATAATTAATTTCAAGAATTGCCTTTGCGCCTTGATTCTCGAAAATAATCAGTTAAATCACGAAGTTATTCTCAAGAATTGCCTTTACGCCTTAATCTTGAGTCTAACCAACACTTAACCACTTTCTTAAAACCATTCTTTAACTATCTTTAACATCTTAATCACTTTCTTTAACCTCCAAGACTTAACCAAGAACTCATCAAGACTCATCAAGAACTCAACAAGAACTTAAAGAACTCAACAAGAAACCATAAAGAACTCATCCAAGATTCAAGAACTTCAATCAAGAACTCAATCAAGATTCAAGAACTTCAATCAAGAACTCATCCAACTCATCCAATTCACACGCATAACTCAACATTAATCACGAATTACCAACTTTACTATTATCCAAAATTCATCAAACTTTAACATAATCATCATGAACATAAATCCAACATATTCAATCATCAAATCATCATTTTAACAACACAAAATCATATTACATACATACATAAAAATCATGATCAAACTTCACAATAAAACTCGAACATACATTTAATCTATACTATAATCATAGTATACCAATTAAGTTGAGAAAGTATGTTACCTTATTGGAGATAACACCCAAAATCAATACAAAATTTCAGCCCGGAAACTAGAACCACACGGCTAACACGCACGGCACACACGGCTTGCACCACGGTTCTTGCACTCGAACCCACGACTTGCGCGGCTGCCCAGCACGGCTGCACGAACCAATCCACGACCCACGTGCTGCTGTTGCACGGCTGCTATGCACGCACACCACCACGGAACACCGTCTTCACACGGCCCCAACACACGAACCACCCGGCACTAAACGAACAAGACCCAAACAACCCCGAACTATAATTCTTGATCAAAGGCAATGAAGTTTAATTTGTATTTGAACACTTAAAGATTAAAGGATGATGAATCTTCAAGTTTGGGTTTAGAAAAGATGATGAACAATTGATGGGTTTCAATTGGCCAAAATGGCGTGTGGAATGGGAGCAATGGAGAGAATTGTGTTTGATCTTTTGATGGCAAAAGCAAATGATGGCAATTTAGCAAAAATGGATCCTCAACCCTTACTAACTCCTCTATTTATAGAGGTTAGTTAAGGTGTGAACACAAGGCAAGTGGCAAATCCTTGCCATCACCCTTAAGAAACCGGCCAAAGGGAACAAATGGGCCTAAATGGGCTTTCGTGATCAATTGGGCTAATTTACAAAAAGTACATGACTAATCATGTATAAATCAATTTAGCCCAAAATATTAAATAATTAATTAGAAAATTAAATAATAAAATTCTAATTAATTAAATAATAATTAAAATAAATAATAATAACTGCAAATAAAATAATTCGAATTAAATCGGAATTATTCACATAAAATAAAATAAATAGTTCAAAATAAATTTGAACTATACATAACATCACATAAATACACATAAATCATGGCAGAAATATCATGAAAATCAGGGTCGTTACATCGAGTGATGGCGTGTTGCTTGCGTGATGATGAATGTCGAGTGTATGATCTTGTTTAATGTTTTGTTTGAAGTCTTTCGAGTCTTGTTGAGTCGAGTCATGTCGAACGGTTAAAGATCGTGCATCGAGCGGTTAAAGATCGCGCGTCTATCGGTTCATTAGTGAGGAATCGTGCGGGGCAAGTTTTGTGTGATTGATTGAGAGTCAGATTCATGTCGAACGGTTAAGGATCGTGCGTAGAGCGGTTAAAGATCGCGCGTCTATCGGTTCATCGGTGATGAATTGTGCGGGGCAAGTCCTTTGTTATTAGTCTTGTTACCGGTTGTAGACCGAGCGTCGTCTTGATATTGAACTTGTGATTGTGCGTGTTAAACTTGGAAGTTTGTGCACTAGCTTGAATCGTTGGATGTTGTTATTGATGATTGTTTGTTTCCGCTGCTAACTCTGTTATTGAATTTGTTGATCCTGTGATCGTTGTTGTTCCTGTGTTCTAACCCTATTATTGTATGTAATGTGGTCCTACTTCTAAGTAGGACAGTCTAGTTACTCGCCACTGATGGTGGACCCCCAATTCTATTTTGTAGGTGAGCAAGATAGAGGCTAGAAGCGGGATGAGTGGATGAGCGTTTACGCCCCTATTTTCTTTTCCTGCTTTTGCAATTGGTTTTATTTCCTGTTTTTAGGACTAGATTTCTGTTTTAGTTAACCTTTTGTAATTGGGATTCCTTTATTATTAATATTAAGTATTAATTCCATGATTTTTAGTTCTATTTTTTTTTATATTATAAATTGATTGGTAACTGCCTATTTACGACGTTATCACTAATAACGTCGTTGTTAAAATGCGGGCTGTTACACTCCATCTAGAGGTTCGGGTTTTGAGACATCATCAGGAAGGGTTTTTTTAGCCTGAGAATTCCATAATCTGAGATTACAGTAAGAGAATTTGCATCTAATTGTAGGGAAATAAAGACTGTAAAATTAGATGAGAATTGAAATGTGGACCAAATTTGTTTAAAGTGTATGAACGTTGTGACGTGTATGAAACATTGTCTTAGAACCAAATTCACCCCGACTATGGTGCAATCGGAGATGGCGTTGCCCCCCAAGATTTTACACAGCGACCCTCCTTAATGTGCACTCAGAAATAAGGATTTGGAACTCACAAAATGCTTAGAACAGAAAGAAGGAAGAAGAAAGACATATAATATTATTTTTGTGTATCAAAACTGAGTCCAGAGATCAACTTTTAAAGGCACCGCAAACGAATAACTGTAGGAGGAAAATCAGGAAGCAATAAAGTTGAGCGGGGGAAAAATAGCAGCAGTTACAAACGTTCAAAAACTCAGTCAAAACTGACTGATCTCATAATTACTAGAACAACAATTACGAGTCTTAAGATGAGGCTCAAAAAATAGGCACACTACACACGTGTCACGATCACGAGCCGAGCCGAGCGACGGTGGCGACAACGTGTGGCCGAGGATGCCCACTTCCTCCTATAACACTTCAAATACTATAAATGACAATTACATTAATAAACAAGTAAAACTCCCTTCATTCCTTCAATATGGGACAAAGCCTTTACCATAAAACTTTAAAACATTTCTTCCTCCTCTTCACCACACCTTATCTTAGAGCTGATCAAAAGTGGCCCGGCCCGCTTTTTTGCGGGCTTTGGACATGAAAATTAGGCCCGAATTTGGGCCCGGCCCGATTTTTTATTTTTTTGTGCGGGCCTTGGACATTTAAAATTAAACTTTTTGGTTACTTTTTTAGGCCCAGCCCGAAAAAGTCCAAAAAGCCCGCACAAAATTTTCGGGCTTTGGCTAAGAAATTTGGGCCCGAACTAAGCCCGACCCGCTTTATGGGCTTGATTTTTATGCATTGGCCCGGCCTGAACTCGGCCCGGCCCACGATCATCTCTACCTTATCTATGCATTATTTCCATCAATGGATTATGTGATAATTCTTCAATGATATTTCTTTTCTTTCTCTGTTCAAGAACAATTGAAAAAAACGTTTAATTGCAAAGAGGATAATTGTTGGGTAGTTGAGTCAAAAAAAGGTGATGGTAATTGCTTTGATCTAGGTGTTTGTTTACTAGCTTGATGTATGGTGTTGTGATTAATTAGAAGGATTAATTCATGTACCATTTTCTATTAATGAATTATTTTGTTGGATTGTTGAGATGTTGATTCTTGATACTTGCATTAGAAAGTATTATCATTGGACTTTATGATACGGTTGACAATAGATCTTGATCATGCTTCTACTAATAGATTATTATTGGATTTTATTTTAGATTGATTTTGCATTTAATAAATTATAATAGTAGTACTAGTATTGTGTTTAGGCGTGTGGTTTTGTTGTATTTGGGCCTAAACTTAAAGTAGTCAACGGGCTTGATTGTACTATGTAGTAGTAGAAGGAGAAAACTCCTTGAGGAACCGACCTAGTAGAAGGAGAAATTATTTTGCTCTATAAATAAAGATGGCTTGTAGTCCTTTAGTGTGTGTTGAAAAAAATAGCTTTGTCCTTAAAGAGTGTATGTGTCTCTTTTGGATGGTTTGTCCTCCAACCCCTAATAGTCTAGTGTGTGTCATAGGATTTATAGGATTCAAGTTCCTTAGTGGTGTGTCCTTTTGGGTGATTGAAGATCTTTTGCTGGGAGTGAGTGTCATCGAAACCAAAGTTACATTCATCTTGTTCATCATTCCATTGTTCTATCCTACTAAAAACCAAAATTCAATCTCTTCAAACCTTAACAGATCCTTTCAAAACTTAAAGATTGTATTTGGTGTACTCAACATTAGACAACCCAAATAACACATCCCTTTAGATTGCCACTTCTAGAATAATAAATGATTTGGGATAATGAGCCAAAGTTGTGGTTGCGTTTGTGTCTTGACTAGGTAAACAAAATCTTTTGTCCCACTTATTGTGTTCAATTAGTGTTCCGCTCATTGTGATTGGTTGAAAAAAATATATTTTTTTTTCAAATTTAAAAGGTGGGTCATAGTAATTACTTGAACCAATCAAAACGTGTGGAACACAAATGGGACACAATAAATGAGACAGAAGATTTGAGTGCCTTGACTAGTTGGAATAAAAAATTTGTTGCATTTAGCTTATTTTTTTTAAAGCTTCTTTGGTGAATGATATGTGTTGCAGGGCAATGAAAATACAAAAAACAATATCATGCTTAGACCTAGGAGTGGATGTGCATTTCTCCGGAGGCTTTAAGAATGGATCAGTATTCATGTGTTCCTTTCTCTTATATACTTCATTATTTTTGTAACGACCCAAGCCCTTACCCGCTTTCATTCATATCTCTTATTCCCGCATTTTAGCAACGTTGTTTTCGGAGAAAACAACAACACGGATCATTATTAACCATAAACTTTCAATTTCAAATTCATTAATGATAACAGAAACTCTAAACTTAATTCAAATTATTTAATTAAACCAATAAATAGTCCAAAATTAAGGAAAAGTTCAGGTTCAAGATTAATCATAAACTACTGAAATTCACTAATAAATCTATTACAAAGGCTAGAGGAAACATGGGATAACTATAATTCTACTCTTGCTAGCTCACAATCCCAGCCCTTGCATTCCCAACTATTTTTCTTCTGTACCTGAAAAGGAATTATGGGGTCCACAGTCAGTGGGGAGTAATTAGATTGTTCTACTTAATCAGTAGAACACAATTAGGAACATAATAATTAGAACAGACCAACAGAACAGTCAAACAAGTCAACAGGAAAATCATTCAAAGACATTCAAATTCAAGTACGCAGCGGAAATAAATCATAATAAAATATTCTACCAAGACCCTCAAGACAGACTTATCCAATTGTAGACTTCTAGACTCCACTAATGACTTTCCAGTTCTAGTTCAATTCAAGTGTTAATCCGTGACACAATCATATGCTCGTAGGGGAAACCTTAACTCTTCCCTAACTTTCCTTGTCTCATGCCGGGTCAACCACTTTTGATCTACTTCCCGACACTGGGATCCAGAACTGCCCCAAAACCGCAGAAGGGACACTGGCTTCGACTATACCTATGTTCATGGCACTTTAGCCACTAGATAGGCAGTCACTTCATAGTTAATTATCTTTTCAAGTTCACATTTCTAGTTCACAATTTGACTTCATTGACATGACTTGACTTCTATCAGTTCTAGTTCAACTTAACTTGACTCAAAACTCTAGTCCAAGACTTGATACTCGACATATGACAACCAATCACTCGAAATTCCTCATGTAACATCATTATTCAATTCAACAAGTTCAAACATAGGGCATGCAATAAACATATTACAACAATAAAATTCATTCATAAGTACAAAATAGAAGCCAAAACTTACCCATAACTTACCAAAGGCACACGGTTCATCTTGATAATATTAGTACAATATTTCATCCTCATAACTCACGTAGTAAAATAGTGTTCAATAAAAATACAAGCTTTAAATAATTAAAATAAGTTATTTCCAAGAACGTAATCCAACCTTTTAATCATTTGGACAATAAAATCTATTCTTTCTATTCTTTTCCTCACCCGGCATTTTCGTGCCTTTTTACCAAGAAGTCAGAATTCTAATTCTTTGAAATACAAGCTTTAATTACTTAATTAAAATAATTTCAAGAACAAGTTCAAAGTCTAATCTTTTATCAAGAAATCAAATAAAAATCATCTCTTTTATTTTATAATACTACTCGGCTTTTACACAAAATAAACACAATTAATTCTTTCTTTCAAAATTCTAAAAATATCAAGATTAAATTTAGAATAGTAGATTGGTTAAATGCAAATTAATACCTTATTTTATATCCAAGATTTTCGAACCATTAAATTGTTTCAACATAATTATCACACGGTTTTCTTTTATAAAGGAATAATCAAGATTAAGTTTTTAAGATTCATGAACCAAGCTAGATAAAGAATTAATTCAAGAATATCATCCAAGACTAATAATAGATCAAGATTAAAGTTTAAAGATCAAGTTTTGTGCATGAAAACATTCGAACAGGGTGTATGGTTCACGTCATACATTCGATCAACACTCATAATTGGTTCAATAATTTATTCATCAAATTCAATTAGCAAGAATCATAGAACAAGCATAAATTATAATAGAACATATGAATAAACCCATCAAAACAATATGGAACTTAAACATATCAATCGACATGCATCAATTGTATACCAACATGTAGTTCGAAATTCATTAAGCATGATCCTAAACAATTCTACAAAGTTCTAAACCTATTCTAAAGATTATATAACTAATCTATTCTAAAGATTAAATAAAACAAACTAATTACCTATTGTTGGAATATATGGTTCGAATAAATCACAAGTGCCACACGGTTCTTGAGGTTCTTTTGCTTCTTGGTCTAATCTTGAGGGTAAATTCATAAGCAAGAGGGTTTTTCTAGAGGTTATTTGTGTATTGTTTGATAGGAAAAAGATAATAACATATTTGTTGAATTTTCCCCCTTAAAATATTGAGAGAGCCGTGTATATTAGATGGAATATGGGAGGTTTGACTTCCTAAAATCTAGTAGCAACAATAGGGAACAAAGGGTAGATTTTTGGGTAAAGTCAATTAAGTAATCTACTCATGTTAATTTGCTTATATTAAATTGCTTGATTTTTAGTAATGCGCTGTCTTATTTGTGTTATTGGAAATTGGTCATTGATATGTCCCGATGCCACCTTTGGATTCAGTGGTGATTGATATCCTTGAGTATATAACAAGTTGCACTTGATTGAGTGTTTTGACATTTTAAATCAAATCCACTCTTTTTTATTAGATAGTGATGGGGCAAAATGCACTCACTAGCCAACTCTTAAAGACAAGGCCCACTCCCATATCAAGGCATACAAAAGAATTGTTCTACAAGGAAAGCCCATATACGACTTGCGGCCCATGTGCAAGACAAGGTCCTTACACGAGGTCTGGTTCCACTAAATCCATGCTTAAGCACCTACCTGGTCCAAATCATATCTACCAAGTCCAGGGAATACCTACCAGGTCCAGGGTAAACCTAGCAGGTGCAGAGTAAACCTACCAGGTCCAGGGTAACTGACCAGGTGTAATTTACTCCCACGTTCTCATGGCACTATAAATACTCCCTTCCATGCAAAGGTCAAGGTATCCAAAAAATACCAAACACACCTCAAACTTCTCCCTCACTTTCTCTCTCTACATTCTTACACTTTACCGACTTGAGCGTCAGAGAGTCTTTCCCCGAAACACCTCTGGGGGTAGCTCACGTTTATTCTTTGTGCAGATTGACGTGCTCATCTACGTGGATTTGGAGTAGCTCTCGGCCCAAAACATTGTTGTGTACCAAAAATCACCTCAACAATTTGGCGCTAGAAGGAGGGTTCGAGTGCCATATTCAGTTCACTTCCATCTTCAACGTCCTCAGATCATGTCTGAACACGGTGACTCCGGTGACCGTCGGAGCAAACGCCCACAGCGCTCTTGTAATCCCCCGTATTTTCAAAGAATAATAATTGCATTTGCTGCATATATAATTAAAAGTGATTTAACGTATTTAAATTATACTACGAATTTAATTATTGAAATAAATTAATATGTCTGCTTTCGAAAGTAAAAATATTTTATATAGAGGACATTTCATATATTATAGCAAGTTAGATATTTAATTACCCATAAAATATTCTTAAAAAGGGACATAAAACCCAATTAAACCATAATTGGGCCTAAACCCACCAAAATCCCTAATCGTAGAACCAAAAAAAAATAATAATAATATATTAAAAGGGAGTGGGAGCTGCTGGTAGGCAGCCCCAACAAGGAAAAAAAAAAAAGAAAGAAAGAGAGAGGAGAAAAAAAAAAGAAAAGAAAGGAGAAAAAGGAGGAGAGAAAAACCTAATTTTTCTCAACCATAATTTTAAACCCCTTAAACCACCACCACCGGCACACCTCTGACGAGCCACCAGCGCACCTTCGGCCAGCCACCGGTGCACCACCGACACCACCACTTGTGGTTTGACTCTTCTCTTTCTCACTTATTTTACTACTATAGTTGTATTTTTTTAATTCAATTTTACTATTATTTTAATTATTGAATTAATCTGATTCTAAAACCCTAAAATTCATATAAAACATGTTTAATTGATTTATTAAATTTTAAAGGTTAAATATTTCAGATCTAAAATTATATTATTAGTAGTTTAGATAAAGCTTTGAGTTTTTAAAATTAGGGCTAATCTATATGAAAAATGTTATTTTATGATTTTTCAGAAATTATCAGCCTTGTTAAGTGTTAAGTTACAAAAGATAATTTTCACATTACACTAATTAAATCAGATTTTCGTTTTCTGCCTAAACTGATCAGAATTAGACAAAAAAGTAGTGTTTTCTGACTGGAAAGGTGTTCTAAACAAGACTCACTACCCTCTCATGGCCAAATTCAGACTCTAGACCCACTTTTCGGCTTGTTTTAGTTTCTGTTACGAATTTTTTTTAATTAAAAGGTATTTTCAGAATTTACAAAAAAAATTTAAAAATATATTTTAGAGTATAAAAATATTTATACTACTCATTAGGGTAAAAAAAATATTTCTTTTATGTTTTAAAAGATGTTTTGATAACTAAAGGAACGGATTTTTAAGGGTTAAATGTATGAATTTGTAAGGGTTTATACGTTTTACAATACAAGAAAGTTAAAGGTGTTTTTAAGTATGTTTTAGAGGTTTTAAGGTAGGTTAGAGCTGCTGGAATATTTTTTTTAAGACTTGATTTTTATATTTTGAAATTTCTTTTTAGGCGAGGAGAATTTCCTATGCAATTTCTTAGGAAAAGGTGGAGAGTCGCCAAATCTATTCATGGTACGAGTGATTGATAAGTTTTCGGACGTAGTATCATATTAGGACTTTGCATATTTCTATCATGATTGTCAAGATATGTGAATTTGTGGAACATGACTATTTGTGATGAATTTAATTATTTGTATAACCTGTGTTTGCAAACCAATCAAGAAGAGAATAGGAAGGATTATTTCATGTTCCCGATTATAAAAAAGAATATTGCATGAATAGGTTCTTTGAATATTTCATGCTTCATTAGTAGCAATTATTTTGCATATGGACAGGTTGTCCCTTTCAAGTTTATTAGTAATGCAATTTATTTTGTATATATGGACAGGTTGTCCCTTCAAGTTATTGGTAATGCTTGAATAGATTCTCCGAATATTTCATGTCGTTTAATAGCTTTGGGATACCACTTAAGACATATGTTCTTAATGGGAATCTCGTTAAATAGACAAGAGTTCAGTGTGTTTTATCTGAACAATAAATTAAAACAAGTGTTATGTTGATTGTATGATATGTGTGTGCTTGTTATGTGTAATAACTCTCAAGACACTAATCAGTTAAAGTGAAAGATTCGGGTAAAAACTCTAGACAAGTGCACGTTTGGAGTATTGGCATGGATGTGGGTTGGGGTGACGGCAGGTCTCGCGACTTTAAGGGAACCATAGGATCCACGTGTTCCATTAGCGGATTGAGCTCATTCCTTTATTTATGATGTGGGTAGCTCCCATTGTCACCTTCTAGGCATAGACAACTCGCCCGGTGCTTACACTGGCTTCGGCTCTAGAGGGCCACCTAATAAACAATGTGTTTAACAAGGGAATAATAACTAATTACTCACCATAGCAATTAATTTTGGACGTGATTTTTATATGCAATAGATCTGTATGCTTATTTAATTCTCGTACTCAGCTTTGCTGACGCCGTACAAATTTGGTCTTGTTAATATCTTGACCCTGTGATGACCCATTTATTGGTGAGGAGTCATTCAGGGTCAAGGTAAGATTGTGCAGGAATTTAGGGACGATTATGGGCTTGAGTGATGAGCGGTGTTCCCAACATTAATAAATTTTGAGAAACATTTTATAAACTTGATTTAACTTTATAGTTTGGTTAACTTTAAACATTCCTTTTTATTTAGGTTGGATTTATTTTACAATATCTTTCGTCTGAGTTTGATTTAATAATTCCAGGGCCTCAATGGTTCCAAGTTGTAATAGATTTAATTTCTTTTTAACTTAACTTACGTACTATTTTATTTCCGCTGCAAAATTTTGAGTAAGCCGATACGTTTCCACACGTGGCAATAATACTTTAATAATTCTCAGTATTTCTTGAAAATAACGTTTATGCTTTGATGAGAATTATTGGGTGTTACAGCTCTAGCCAAAAGAAAAGCGGCAGTGTACATGCACCACGAGTGACACCAAGTCACCGTAGTGCAAATGTCATGCCAACACCTTCCCAAGTCGAGGAAGCCTTTTGCATTCTCCGTGCAGCTTCGTTGATACATGAAGAGGCACAACCCAACGAGCCCAGTGCAACTAAAGGATTGGAGGATGAGGATGAGCCCTCAAACGAGGACTACTCAGTAGCCCTGTCACGCCCATCCTCCTCCGTCAGCACCAAGAGGCCATCTTCTTCAAAAGCTCCATCCGAAGATGTCCCAATACACCCTCGAGTGCGTAGAAAGCTAAACTACTCACGGAGGTCAGCCAGTCAAAGAGTTTCAACCAATAAACATCAATCCTCCCAACCTGCATCTCTCCCAGGTGGGTGGAAGGAAGTGACTGGGACACCACAAGGGAGGCACGAGAACACCCAAACAGGTTCTCAACCTCAAGCTAAACAAGGGTGGTGGGTGAAACAATCCAGGCTACCCGAGAGGTGTTCAGGAGACCACCAACTGCTTAGGAGATGAGGTATCGTCGTAACAGGTCCCCCTCGCCTCGTACAACTATCAGGGAGGAAGCTAACGCGGGGTCTTCCTACCAATCCACAGTGTACGATAGGCTGGGTGGAAGGAAGTCAATACATCACAGGCCTGGGTGCACCACCCTCTATCTAGGACAGGCTAGGTGAGCCAGTACCTGTCAGGGATAGACTGGGTGTAACGACCCGACTCGCTTAAATCGGCGCGGAAGAAACCGACGAGTCGAGTAGTTAGAAACTACAACTCAAATACCTAAGAAATTAAAACTAATTCCTCAAATATTATTATTAAACCACAAAAGTACAAATACCCACAAGTTTGTACATACTAATCCCAAAAGTCAAACTAAAAATACTAAAAAATACAAGTAAACTCCAACTACATGTCAGAGTTATAAACAACGTAAAAGAGTCCATACAATACTACAATACTATCTAAAAACAACAGTAATAGCAAATACAACAGACAATGGCAATAACAACGTCGCTCGCCCAACCCAAAGCTAAGCAAGAGTATCGTCATCAGAAATACCTGAAAAATATACAACAGTCCACCATCAGTGGCGAGTAACATAACTGACTCACCCTAATGGGAATACACATGTACATAGTACAAATCAAATAAACAACATCAGATCAATAAATCAAAGTGCAAGATCAACTCAAATGTGAACTCGACTCAAGTCATCCTATTCAACTATCTTTGGCGCAATCATTCAAATTCTAGACCGGACTGTGCTCGTACGGACGCATCTTACGCATCCGAACTTTCTACTATGCTCGGATTTGAGAATCTTACTCCCAAACCCCATGAAACCAATCTTACTGGAAATCCATGTCCCGTGAAACCAATCTTACCGGAAATTCACAGAGATCACATAGTATGACTCCAACTATCCCAATACCGCGGATGGAATAGGGGCAACGTCTTAACCCGAATACAATGAATCTTACTCAAAGTATCAGGCGTCTAAAAATGAAATCAAGCTAATCATTAATTAATTCATTTAATCATTTTAATCATATTATTCGTTTAATTACCCAACATAACTAAATTAATTCCAAGAATTGCCTCTAGCCTTGATTCTCGAAATTAACTAGTTAAATCATCGAAGTTATTCTCAAGAACTGCCTCTAGCCTTAATCTTGAGTCTAACCAATCATAAATCATCATTCTATAATCATTCTTTAATAGAATTAAACATATTCTTTAACTTTCTTTATTCTTTAAACCAAATTCTTTAACTTTCAAGATTCAATCAAGAACTCAAAGAACTCATCAAGAACTCATAAAGAACTCAAAGAACTCACTAAATATTCATAAAGAACTCATTCAAGATTCAAGATCTTCAACCAAGAACTCAATCAAGATTCAAGAACTCAATCAAGAACTCATCCAAACTCATACATAACACACGCATATCATCATCATCATTCGAAAATTACCACTTATACTAATCCAAAATTCATCAATCTTTGACATAATAATCATGATCACATTACAACACATAATCAATCATAAATTCATGAAAGACCTTCACCAAAACATCATAAAAACACATGAAAATCAGTATATAAACTATGCATAAAATCATAGTTAATCATCATCAAACAACCCCAAACATGCATTTAATCTATACTATAAACATAGTATACCAACAAGGTTGAGTAAGTATGTTACCTTATTGAAGATTACACACAAATCAACACAAATATTGCTGCCCGGAACACAAAGAACACGGCACAATCAACACGAGCAACACGCGGCCTTCAGCACGGCACCACGAACCACACACGGCTGTCCAGCCCACTGCCACGCACCACGCTGCCCAGTCACGCACACACCACCACCACGGTCCTCAGCCCAGTCAGCACGGCTGCCACCACGACCCACTCTTTCACAGCCCCTGCACGGCCCTCACGAACCGCACCTCCACTCGGGCACCACACGACCAAACCCACTTGATCAAAGCACACGAACAAGCCCGGAATCAACCCAAACTAGCGATCTTGAATAAAATAAATGTATTTAGGATTGTGTTTGGTCACCTAAAGATCAATGAACTTTGAATCTTTAAGTTTTGGCTAAGAAAATTGATGAACAATTGATGGGTATCAATCATCAAAAATGGCGTGAAGTATAGGCAAATGGGAGGGAGTTTGTGTTGATTGAATTTTGATGGCAAGAGTGTTAAAAAAAGCAAATGGGCAAATGAATCTCATGGCTCACTAACCATTCCTATTTATAGAAATTAGTTAAGTGTGAAAGCAAGGCAAGTGGAAAAACCTTGCCATGCCATTAGAGGGGGCCGTCCATCATGGCTATAATGGGCCTAAATGGGCTCTCGTGCTCAATTGGGCTAATTTGCGAAAACCGCATAACTAATCATGCAATAATCGATTTGGCCCAAAATATTAGATAATTAATTAGAAAATTAAATAATAAAATTCTAATCAATTAAATAATAATTAACATAAATAATAAAAACTAAGAAATAAACATTTCGATTAAATCGAAATTATTCATATACAATTAAAATAAATAGTTCAAAAATTAATTTGAACTAGCACATAAACAAACATAATTACACATAAATACCGGCAAAAATACCGATTAAATCTGGGTCATTACACTGGGCCCAGCCCGCGAAGACAGAGGAGGTCCGGATCCTATCCAACATAGGACTCCAGGACCGTCCACAAGTCCCAGAGCAGGCAGGCCACCCAGGCCAGAGATCAGAACTCCCACAAAGTCACCTTTCCATGCTTCCATCATCTTTGATTCCTCCCAGAGGGTGAAGCTGCCATGTCATATCAAATATGACGGGACAGGGGACCCAAATGATCACATCCAACTCAATGAAGGGCATATATACCTGGGCCCCAACATAGATGCTACCTGGTGCAAATACTTCCCAACCACTTTAACAGGTCTGGCCTAGTCCTGGTTCCAGAGTCTGCCACCAGGTACCATCTATGACTTTGCCCAGCTCACTGAGCAGTTCACTAGTCATTTCATTAGTGGACGAAGAAGGGAGAAGAGCTCAATGCAACTTATGAGCCTCAAGCAGAGCAGGGAGGAAAGCCTGCGAGAGAATCTAGCCAAATTCAGCAGGGAGGCCATAGCTGTGTCTCCCCTCAAGCCAGACATAGTTATGATGGTCCTGAAGCACGACCTACAGCCAGGGTCATACAGAGAGCACCTGGTCAGGGAAAATATCTCCACCCTCGCAGAGGCGATGCAGGAGTCTAATAAATTCATCAGGACAGAGGAGTTCAACAAAGCTTTACGAACTCCCCTTGGTGAAAAGAAAGGATATAGAGGGAAAAAGGAGCAAAAGGAATCAAGGAAAAATGATTTTCCAACTTTTGAGTCCTACTACCCCCTCACGGTTTCAATGAAAGAGATCTATGTTGCTCATTAGAATGAGGACAAGTGGCGTAGGCCACCACCAATGAAGACAGCTGGACGGGAAAGACACCTGTACTGTGATTTTCATGACTGCCCTGGTCATGCCATAGAGAAATGCAGGACCCTATGAGATAACATTGAAGACCTGATTAGTCGAAGGTACTTCAAGCAGTACAAAGAGACTGGAAGGCTGCTCACGACAAGAAAGAGCCTGCTCATGAGAAAAAGCGTGACTAGGAGCCCTAGAAGAAGAAGGCTCCAGAGACACCCTACAACATCATAGCAGTCATCTTTGGAGACCAGCCCTCCAGCAGTTCTTTACAGGCAGACCTGCGTGCCATGGGAACAGGCCGATCATATCAGGTTAGAGACCTTCTGAACAGCAGGCCCTCTACCCTGCCCACAAGACCGGCAGAAACCCGTATGGGTTCAGGGAAAGGATCTCCTGAATATTGGGTAGCCACCCTAAGGGATCTCAAGAAGCTGCCAGAAGTTGTAACCTGACCCAAATCAGGCAATCCAGGCCTGAGCAAGTGGCTAGAACCAGAAGGCTAGCTCAGGAATTATCTGAGTTAGCTAAGGACAGCCCCAACAAGGTTCATCTCACAGGGGAGGAACAACCTCAACCAAACAAAATCTTCACCACCAGTCACTCATCTGCCAACACCTCAATGGAAGTAGACCCACACCTGGACCCAGAAGCCAGTCCAACTGAAGAACAAATCAAAGACCGGGCCATTCAACCTGGTCAGGCCACAGAAGAGATTCAGTTGGAGGAGGGGGCAGGCAAAACTGTCATCATAGGGACAGAGATGAACCGAGAGGAGAGGTGTAACCTGATCACCCTGCTCAGATCAAACTCTGACATCTTTTCCTATGAGGCCAGTGACATGTTTGTTATAGACCCTGGTCTAATTTCTCATCATCTGAGTGTGCTACCAGAAGCAAAATAAATCAAACAAAAAAGAAGGAACTTCTTTGTTGACAAGAACAAAGCTATCGAGGCAGAGGTAAACTAGCTGATTAAGGCAGGCTTTATAGAGCCCTGTGCATATCCCGAATGGCTAGCCAATGTGGTCATGGTGAAAAAGTCTAACGCAACATGGAGAATGTGTGTAGACTTCACGGATCTGAACAGGGCCTGCCCCAAAGATTTCTACCTCTGCCCAGGATAGACCAGCTGGTAGACTCAACCAATGGACATGCCATGCTTAGCTTCATGGATGCCTACTTCGGATACCATCAAATTTTCATGCACCCTGCAGACAAGCACAAGACAACTTTCATCACTAGCTGTGGAGTGTTTAACTATGTCATGATGCCTTTTGGCTTGAGGAATGCAGGGGCAACATATCAAAGAATGGTGGATAGGGTCTTTAAAGACCAAAGGGGTAGAAACCTGGAGGTGTACGTTGATGACTCCATTGTCAAAAGTGTACATGCAGCCGACCATATCAAAGACCTATAGGAGACCTTTGCCAACCTGAGGAAACATAATGTCAAACTAAACCCCAAGAAATGTGTGTTTGGGGTCAGGTCAGGCAATTTTTTGGGATTCCCGGTAAGCCAAAGAGGAATTGATGCAAATCCTGACAAGGTGAAAGTAGCCCTAGAACTGCCATAGCCCAGGTTAGTCAAAGACTTTCAAAGGCTAACTGGTCGAATGGCAGCCCTGTCCAGGTTTATTGCCAGGTCATCAGAGAAGACCCAACCTTTTTTCAAAGTGCTCAAAGGTAACAAACAGTTTGCCTGGGGCGAGGAACAGCAAGAAGCCTTCAAGCAATTGAAGAATCACTTTACAACCCTTCCCACATTGGCTAGGCCTGTACCAGGTGAAGTTCTGTACCTGTACATAGCCGTATGCCAAGCAGCTGTCAGTGCATTGCTCCTTCGAGAAGAAGGAAAAGTTCAACAACCCATCTACTTTGTGAGCCATGCCCTGGTCCTAACTGAGACCAGGTATCCCCTGAAAGAGAAGGCAGCCTATGCAGTTGTCTTAGCAATAAGAAAGCTCAGGCCCTACTTCGATGCTCACGAGGTGGTGGTCCTCTCAGATATGCCCCTGGAAATGTCATTAAAAAAGCTGGATAGGTCAGGCCGAATATCAAAATGGGCTTTGGAATTAACAACTTTTGGTATCAAATTCCAGCCCAGACATGCCATTAAGGCACAGGCCCTGGCTGATTTTCTAGCTGAATGTTCTTACCATGAAGAGGTGGAGGAGACACCTGGTCCCTGGATTGTCTATTCGGATGGTTCATCTCAACAGCTGGGGTCAGGGGCAGGGGTGGTCATGATCTCCCCTGAAGGAGATGTGATTGAGTATGCTTTGAAATTTCAATTCACTGCCACCAACAATGAAGTAGAGTATGAGGCAGCAATAGCAGGTCTTCAACTATGCTTATCAATTAAAGCCAGTAAGGTCCACCTGTTCACAGATTCACAGCCGGTTGTCAACCAATTTAATGGAGTATGTGAGGCAAGGGAACCAACCCTGGTCAAATATTTGAAACTGATGAATGACCGGTCCTCCAAATTAGAGGAGTTCAGTTGATCCCAAAGGAAGAAAATGTGCAAGCTGATGCACTAGCAAAGCTGGCTAGCTCCACTCTGCAGGAGATGACCAGGAATGTTTTTGTGGAGATTTTGCCCAAGAAAACAATTGAGCAAGTAGGCGAGTGCACCTACTAGGTGGACCTGCCAATAACATGGATGAGTGAAATCGTTAATTTCAAAATAACAGGCCAAGAAAATTAGGAGGAATACCACTAGGTATAGCACTAGGTATACCACTGAGAGGGGCCAGGCCAGGAAAATTAGGAGGAATACCACTAGGTATACCCTGGTTGAGGGGGAACTGTACTGAATATCCTACACAGAACAGCCCCTGCTGTAACGACCCGACTCACTTAAATCGGCGCGGAAGAAACCGACGAGTCGGATAGTTAAAAACTACAACTCAAAATACTTAAGAAATAAAACTAATTCCTCAAATATTATTATTAAACCACAAAAGTACAAATACCCACAAGTTTGTACAAATACCCACTAAAATACAAGTAACTCCAACCACGCGTCAGAGTCTAAAACAACGTATGAAAGTCCATACAACAACGTATAAAGTCTAAATAATACGCCAATACTATCTATAAACAACAAAAATAGAAAATACATCAAGCAACAGAAACAATAAACGTCGCTCGCCCAACCCAAAGCTAAGCAAGAGTATCGTCATCAGAAATACCTGAAAAATATACAACAGTCCACCATTAGTGGCGAGTAACATAACTGACTCACCCTAATGGGAATACACATGCACATAGCATAAATCAAATAAACAATATCGAATCAATAATCTAGAGTACAAGATCAACCCAAACGTGAACTCGACTCAAACCAACCTAATCAACTATCTTTGGCGCAATCATTCATATTCTAGACCGGACTGTGCTCGTACGAACGCATCTTACGCGTTCGAACTTTCTACTATGCTCGGATTTGAGAATCTTACTCCCAAACCCCATGAAACCAATCTTACTGGAAATCCATGTCCCGTGAAACCAATCTTACTGGAAATTCACAAAGATCACATAGTATGACTCCAACTATCCCAATACCGCGGATGGAATAGGGGCAACGTCTTAACCCAAATACAATGAATCTTACTCAAAGTATCAGGCGTCTAAAAATGAAATCAAGCTAATCATTAATTAATTAAATCTTTTAATCGACTTAATCATATTATCATCATTATTATATCCCAACATAACTAAATTAAGTTCAAGAATTGCCTCTAGCCTTGATTCTCGAAATTAACTAGTTAAATCATCGAAGTTATTCTCAAGAACTGCCTCTAGCCTTAATCTTGAGACTAACCAATCATAATCCAACATTCAACAATCATTCTTTAATCATATTAGACACTTTCTTTAACTTTCTTTATCATTTAAACCATTTTCATTAACTTTCAAGATTCAACTAAGAACTCATAAAGACTCATCAAGAACTCATAAAGAACCCAAAGAACTCATAAAGAACTCATAAAGAACTCATTCAAGATTCAAGATCTTCAACCAAGAACTCAATCAAGATCCAAGATCTTCAACCAAGAACTCATCCAAACTCAAATCATCACACGCATAATCACATGATCATACAAAAATTACCACTTAAACTTATCCAAAATTCATCAAACTTTAACATAATAATCATGATTATAAAACAACATATATTCAATCATAAAATCATCAAAACCAACATCAAAATATCATGAAAACCATATCAAAATCAGATTAGAAACAATACACTAAATCATGAATAAACTTCATCAAATAACCCATACATGCATTTAATCTATACTATAAACATAGTATACCAAAAAGGTTGAGAAAGTATGTTACCTTATTGAAGATTACACACTAAACAACACAAAAAGTTGCTGCCCGGAATACACAAAGAACACGGCCAATTAGCACGGCACAACCACACACGACGCGAACCTTGCACACGGCACCACACGATCAACACGGCTCAACCACCACCCGGCTGCACCTGCACCACGAACCACCGCTGCCACAGCTACTGCCCACGAGCCCGCTGCACTCGCACGGCCCGGCTGCTGCTCTTGCACGACCTCTACACGGCACCACTCGGTCACCACCACGAACACCCACACGAGCACGAACATGAACCCAAAACCAAACCCGAACTAAAAATCTTGGATGAAATAATTGGGTTTAAATTGTGTTTAGGATACTTAAAGATCAATGGAGGTTGAATCTTTAAGATTGGGTTTAGAAAGATGGATGAACAATTTGATGATGATCAAATGCCAAAAATGGCGTGAAAGTGATGAACAATTGAGAGGGAGAATTGTGTTTGAATTGATGGCAAGAGCATTTGATGGCATTTGTGTTTTAGATGGCAAAAATGAGCAAAAGCCTTACTAACTCCTCTATATATAGAGTTAGTTAAGGTGTGAACATAAGGCAAGTGGCAAGCCTTGCCATGCCACTTGAGAACCGGCCAACAAGGGGAGAAAGGGCCTAAAATGGGCTCTCGTGATCAATTGGGCTAATTTGCGAAAACCGCATAATTAATCATGCATAAATCGATTTAGCCCAAAATATTAAATAACTAATTAGAAAATTAAATAAAAATTCTAATTAATTAAATAATAAATAACATAAATAATAAAAACTGAAAAACAAATATTTCGAATTAAATCGAAATTATTCACATAAAATAAAATAAATAGTTCAAAAATAAATTTGAACTAACACATAAATACACATAATTACACATAATTATCGTCAAAAATACCAATAAAAATCTGGGTCATTACAACCTCCCCTCCTTAAAGAAATTTAGTCCCGAAATTTCAAGGTGCAGGAGATCGCTCCCCATCGAACAACTCCGGGTACTTCTGCCGCATAGACGCTTCTGTCTCCCAAGTCGCTTCTTCATGGTGTTGATTTCTCCACAACACCTTGACAAGCGGTACCTGCTTACGCCGCAGGGTCCTCACTTCCCGATCCAAGATTTGGACGGGTCGCTCCTCATAAGTCAGATTCGGCTCGATCATGACCGGATCCGCTGTAATCACATGAGTAGGATCATGTACATATTTCCTTAGCTGGGAAACATGGAATACATCATGTACATTAGCCAAACTAGGTGGTAATGCCAATCGATATGCCACCTCCCCAACTCGTTCAAGTATCTCGTAAGGTCCCACATATTTCGGTCGAAGTTTCCCCTTCTGACCAAAGCGTACCACTCCCTTGAATGGAGAAACCTTAAGCAAGACTTTGTCACCTACTTCAAAAGCCAGCGGTCTACGTCGATTATCGGCGTAGGATTTCTGACGACTCTGAGCGGCCTGCATCTTAGACCGGATGACTCGAACCTTCTCGATAGTATCGCGTACCATCTCAGGTCCTAAAGCCACAGTATCGCTGATATCATTCCAACATATAGGACTCCGACATTTCCTGCCATACAAGGCCTCATACGGAGCCATCTCAATGCTGGAGTGATAGCTGTTGTTATAGGAGAACTCTATCAAGCAGAGCATACGTACCCAAGACTGGTGATACTCCAGAGTACATGCTCGAAGCATATTTTCCAAAGTCTGGATGGTCCTCTCAGTCTGACCATCAGTAGCTGCAATAAAAGTGGTGCTCAACTTCAGCTTCGTCCCAAAGGCTTCCTGAACTGACTTCCAGAAACGAGACGGAAATCTCGGATCCCGATCAGAAACAATGTCCCTCGGAACTCCGTGAAGTCGGATTATGTCCTGAGTATATGCCTCAGCTAGACGCTCCATCGACCAGGTCATCTTCATCGGGATGAACCTAGCGACCTTAGTCAACCTATCCACTATAACCCAAATAGCATTCAAGCCATTGCAAGTGGGTAAGCTCACTACGAAGTCCATAGATACCGACTCAAATTTCCAGGTCGGAATAGGTAGTGGCTGCGACAGACCTCCTGGTCTCTGATGCTCAATCTTGACCTTCTGACAGGTCAAACACCGAGCAACAAACTCCGCTACATCCCTCTTCATCTTGGGCCACCAGAATTGGCCCATAAGATCCTGGTAAAGCTTATTACCACCGGGATGAACAGAATAAGGCGAGTTATGTGCCTCGGACATGATCCTGTTCCTAAGATCAGAACAGTCCGGTACACACCATCTCCCTCGAAAGCGCATACTACCATCAGAAGGGATCTCGAAACCTACGGCTTTACCTTGCCGTATAGCCTCTCGAATCCTAGCAAACTGTGGGTCGTTCTGTTGACCCTCGCGCATCTCCTGAAGTAAATCAGGCTCGGCACTCATAGATGTCAGACGAAGTCTGACGGAACCATGGCTTCTACTGAAGCTCAAGCGATGCTTGCGACTCAGCGCATCCGCAACTAAGTTCGCCTTGCCCTCGCAATAGTTGAGCGTCAGGTCGTAGTCCTTGATCAACTCAAGCCACCGTCTCTGCCTCATATTGAGGTCTTTCTGAGTAAAGATGTACTTGAGGCTCTTGTGATCCGTGAATACTCTACACGAACCGCCATAAAGATAGTGCCTCCAAATCTTGAGCGCGAACACTACAGCCGCTAACTCCAAGTCATGCGTAGGATAGTTACGCTCGTGCACCTTCAGTTGTCTCGATGCGTAAGCGATGACCTTCCCACCCTGCATGAGCACACAACCTAGGCCACTCTTCGAAGCATCACTATAGACCTCGAAGCCCTCTTCATCGTTCGGAAGAGTAAGAATCGGAGCAGAGACTAATCTCTGTTTCAACTCCTGAAATGCTTGCTCGCAAGCCTCCGTCCAAACGAATCGGACTTCCTTCTGCAAGAGACTAGACATCGGCCTAGCAATCTTGGAGAAGTCCTGGACGAATCGTCGGTAGTATCCGGCCAAACCCAGAAAACTACGAACCTCCGCCACATTTCTCGGGCTACTCCAATCTACCACAGCCTTAATCTTAGCTGGGTCTACCTTAATGCCTTCTTTGCTAATCACATGGCCTATAAAGGCTACCTCGCGAAGCTAGAACTCACACTTGGAGAGTTTCGCGAACCACTTATGACTCCTCAATATCTCAAGTACCATCCGGAGATGTTCCGAATGCTCAGACTCATCTCTAGAATAGACCAAGATATCATCTATAAATACTACGACGCACTTGTCGAGTAAGTGGTGAAATGTCCGGTTCATCTGGTCCATGAACACGGCTAGCGCGTTAGTGAGACCAAAGGGCATCACCTCGAACTCGTAATGGCCGTATCGAGTACGAAAAGCAGTCTTCGAAATGTCTTCTTTCTTGACTGGAATCTGATGATATCCAGACCGAAGATCTATCTTCGAAAACACTCTTGCTCCTCGCAACTGATCGAACAGGTCCTCAATCCTAGGCAATGGGTACTTATTCTTAATAGTTACCTGATTCAACTCTCGATAGTCTATGCACAGGCGCATACTACCATCTTTCTTCTTCACGAAGAGCACAGGAGCTCCCCACGGAGAAACACTTGGCCTAATGAAGCCCTTATCGATCAAATCCTGGAGTTGTGTCTTTAACTCCAATAACTCAGATGGTGCCATCCGGTACGGTGCCTTCGAGATCGGCGATGTCCCGGGTACTAAGTCGATATGAAACTCGACATCGCGCTCCGGTGGAACGCCTGGTAGCTCATCAGGAAATACGTCTCTGAAATCCCTCGCTACAGGTATATCGTCCAACAGAGACTCATCAGTCAAGTCTCGTACCTGACAGAGATACACTAAATCGCCCTTCTGGCGATGTTTCCTCATTTTCAAGGCAGAGATTACCTTTACTCCTTTCTTAAGGACGAAACTAGAGTAGGTAACTCGGTTGCCCTGAGATCCTCGGAATGTTACTGACTGATCTTGGCAACGAATTATCGCTCGATACCTTGATAGCCAGTCCATACCTAGTATAACATCAAACTCCATCAACGGAAACTCCTTCAGATTGGCCGTCGCTTGCTCCCCAGCTATCACGATAGGCACTCCTCGAAACTCGCGCTAACAAGTAAAATCCTCTCCGGAAGGGAGAGTAATAATTGAACAAACAGGAAGGCTGCCTCGAAGATTAGACCTCGAGACAAAACTACTAGCCACAAAGGAAACAATAGCACCAGAATCAAATAAAACTAATGCTAACATACCAGAGACAAGAAATCTACCTGATACGACGTCAGGCTGAACCTCGGCCTCCGCCTCGGTCATACAGTAGACTCGGTTCTTCACCGGAGTCTTCGTCGGTGCTGGAAGCTGCTTAACCTCAGAATCTGGCTTCCTCTCGGGACAAGTCGACGCCTTATGGCCTACCTTACCGCAAGTAAAACAAGTGATCGGAGAACCGTCGCACTTCTTCCCTGGGTGGAAGTCTCGGCCGCAACCTCTACACTTCGAGCCATCATTACCCTTACGCGAACTCATGGTCGGAGGGGTGCTGCTAGATGTGCCAAACCGGGGCTTCTTAAACGAAGCTGTAGTCGTCGGAACCGGAGCTCTCTTCTTGCTCGAATCCTCCTCGGTAATCGATGCCTGTATCTCGAGTGCTACCTCGTAGGCCTGCTGGAACGTCGTCGCTCCACTACTGATCACGTGAACTCGAATCCTCGGATCTAGCTTTTTGATGTAGCGCTTGACCCGATCCTTCTCTGACGGAATCACAGATGTAGCGAACCTCGACAACTCCGTAAATCGGTCGGTGTATGCCTGGACAGACATCTTACCCTGTGCAAGAGTAAGAAACTCCTCCTGTTTCTGCCACCGCAACTCGTCGGGGTAGAAACGCTCCTGGACCTTATCGATAAAGTCGGTCCAAGTCATCGCATGCAACGGCTGGTACGCGTCCTTCACTAACGTCCACCAGTTATCGGCCTCTCCACGTAAGTAATATGCGGCGATCTGTACTCTCTCGTGATCGGGACAAAACGTCGTGTCGAAGAGCTTCCCCATCTCGCGGATCCAGCTCTCCAAAGCAGTGGGGTCGGCAACCCCGTCGTAAGTCGGAGGTCGATGACGTGCGATACGATCGAACGTCGACTGCATATTCGGCGGATGACGACTATGGTGCGCCAACGTAAGGATCGCCTCCTCGAGTGCCCGCAACCTCTGTCGTCCAATACTCAACCAGCGAGGTGTAGACATGTTGCCACGCATCACAACAAAAGACATAACGAGAATACCATGTTAGTCAAACACCCCACCAAAGATCAAGTAAACAACATAAGGAAAGAAAGAAAATAGAAAGAATCCTATCCCCGTCTTTCTACCCAACTCTCCTCCCTTCACTTAATCCTAGAATTTGGTTTGTTCACTTGGGAATAGTAAAGCTCTCGACTCCCGTGTTAAACTCAAATCCTAAAACTTCACTTAGAACCTATTCGGCTCTGATACCAACTGTAACGACCCGACTCGCTTAAATCGGCGCGGAAGAAACCGACGAGTCGGATAGTTAAAAACTACAACTCAAAATACTTAAGAAATAAAACTAATTCCTCAAATATTATTATTAAACCACAAAAGTACAAATACCCACAAGTTTGTACATAAACTAGTCCAAAAGTCAAACTAAAAACACTAAAATACAAGTAACTCCAACAACGCGTCAGAGTCTAAAACAACGTATGAAAGTCCATACAACAACGTATAAAGTCTAAATAATACGCCAATACTATCTATAAACAACAAAAATAGAAAATACATCAAGCAACAGAAACAATAAACGTCGCTCGCCCAACCCAAAGTTAAGCAAGAGTATCGTCATCAGAAATACCTGAAAAATATACAACAGCCCACCATCAGTGGCGAGTAACATAACTGACTCACCCTAATGGGAATACACATGCACATAGCATAAATCAAATAAACAATATCGAATCAATAATCTAGAGTACAAGATCAACCCAAATGTGAACTCGACTCAAACCAACCTAATCAACTATCTTTGGCGCAATCATTCATATTCTAGACCGGACTGTGCTCGTACGAACGCATCTTACGCGTTCGAACTTTCTACTATGCTCGGATTTGAGAATCTTACTCCCAAACCCCATGAAACCAATCTTACTGGAAATCCATGTCCCGTGAAACCAATCTTACTGGAAATTCACAAAGATCACATAGTATGACTCCAACTATCCCAATACCGCGAATGGAATAGGGGCAACGTCTTAACCCAAATACAATGAATCTTACTCAAAGTATCAGGCGTCTAAAAATGAAATCAAGCTAATCATTAATTAATTAAATCTTTTAATCGACTTAATCATATTATCATCATTATTATATCCCAACATAACTAAATTAAGTTCAAGAACTGCCTCTAGCCTTGATCTTGAGTCTAACCAATCATAATCCAACATTCAACAATCATTCTTTAATCATATTAGACACTTTCTTTAACTTTCTTTATCATTTAAACCATTTTCATTAACTTTCAAGATTCAACCAAGAACTCATAAAGACTCATCAAGAACTCATAAAGAACCCAAAGAACTCATAAAGAACTCATAAAGAACTCATTCAAGATTCAAGATCTTCAACCAAGAACTCAATCAAGATCCAAGATCTTCAACCAAGAACTCATCCAAAATCAAATCATCACACGCATAATCACATGATCATACAAAAATTACCACTTAAACTTATCCAAAATTCATCAAACTTTGACATAATAATCATGATCATAAAACAACATATATTCAATCATAAAATCATCAAAACCAACATCAAAATATCATGAAAACCATATCAAAATCAGATTAGAAACAATACACTAAATCATGAATAAACTTCATCAAATAACCCATACATGCATTTAATCTATACTATAAACATAGTATACCAAAAAGGTTGAGAAAGTATGTTACCTTATTGATGATTACACACTAAACAACACAAAAAGTTGCTGCCCGGAATACACAAAGAACACGACCAATTAGCACGGCACAACCACGCACGACGCGAACCTTGCACACGGCACCACACGATCAACACGGCTCAACCACCACCCGGCTGCACCTGCACCACGAACCACCGCTGCCACGGATACTGCCCACGAGCCCGCTGCACTCGCACGGCCCGGCTGCTGCTCTTGCACGGCCCGGCTGCTGCTCTTGCACGGCCTCTACACGGCACCACTCGGTCACCACCACGAACACCCACACGAGCACGAACACGAACCCAAAACCAAACCCGAACTAAAAATCTTGGATGAAATAATTGGGTTTAAATTGTGTTTAGGATACTTAAAGATCAATGGAGGTTGAATCTTTAAGATTGGGTTTAGAAAGATGGATGAACAATTTGATGATGATCAAATGCCAAAAATGGCGTGAAAGTGATGAACAATTGAGAGGGAGAATTGTGTTTGAATTGATGGCAAGAGCATTTGATGGCATTTGTGTTTTAGATGGCAAAAATGAGCAAAAGCCTTACTAACTCCTCTATATATAGAGTTAGTTAAGGTGTGAACATAAGGCAAGTGGCAAGCCTTGCCATGCCACTTGAGAACCGGCCAACAAGGGGAAAAAGGGCCTAAAATGGGCTCTCGTGATCAATTGGGCTAATTTGCGAAAACCGCATAATTAATCATGCATAAATCGATTTAGCCCAAAATATTAAATAACTAATTAGAAAATTAAATAAAAATTCTAATTAATTAAATAATAAATAACATAAATAATAAAAACTGAAAAACAAATATTTCGAATTAAATCGAAATTATTCACATAAAATAAAATAAATAGTTCAAAAATAAATTTGAACTAACACATAAATACACATAATTACACATAATTATCGGCAAAAATACCAATAAAAATCTGGGTCATTACAACCTCCCCTCCTTAAAGAAATTTAGTCCCGAAATTTCAAGGTGCAGGAGATCGCTCCCCATCGAACAACTCCGGGTACTTCTGCCGCATAGACGCTTCCGTCTCCCAAGTCGCTTCTTTATGGTGTTGATTTCTCCACAACACCTTGACAAGCGGTACCTGCTTACGCCGCAGGGTCCTCACTTCCCGATCCAAGATTTGGACGGGTCGCTCCTCATAAGTCAGATTCGGCTCGATCATGACCGGATCCGCTGTAATCACATGAGTAGGATCATGTACATATTTCCTTAGCTGGGAAACATGGAATATATCATGTACATTAGCCAAACTAGGTGGTAATGCCAATCGATATGCCACCTCCCCAACTCGTTCAAGTATCTCGTAAGGTCCCACATATTTCGGTCGGAGTTTCCCCTTTTGACCGAAGCGTACCACTCCCTTGAATGGAGAAACCTTAAGCAAGACTTTGTCACCTACTTCAAAAGCCAGCGGTCTACGTCGATTATCAGCGTAGGATTTCTGACGACTCTGAGCGGCCTGCATCTTAGACCGGATGACTCGAACCTTCTCGATAGTATCGCGTACCATCTCAGGTCCTAAAGCCACAGTATCGCTGATATCATTCCAACATATAGGACTCCGACATTTCCTTCCATACAAGGCCTCATACGGAGCCATCTCAATGCTGGAGTGATAGCTGTTGTTATAGGAGAACTCTATCAAGCAGAGCATACGTACCCAAGACTGGTGATACTCCAGAGTACATGCTCGAAGCATATCCTCCAAAGTCTGGATGGTCCTCTCAGTCTGACCATCAGTAGCTGCATGAAAAGTGGTGCTCAACTTCAGCTTCGTCCCAAAGGCTTCCTGAACTGACTTCCAGAAACGAGACAAAAATCTCGGATCCCGATCAGAAACAATCTCCCTCGGAACTCCGTGAAGTCGGATTATGTCCTGAGTATATGCCTCAGCTAGACGCTCCATCGACCAGGTCATCTTCATCGGGATGAATCTAGCGACCTTAGTCAACCTATCCACTATAACCCAAATAGCATTCAAGCCATTGCAAGTGGGTAAGCTCACTACGAAGTCCATAGATACCGACTCAAATTTCCAGGTCGGAATAGGTAGTGGCTGCAACAGACCTCCTGGTCTCTGATGCTCAATCTTGACCTTCTGACAGGTCAAACACCGAGCAACAAACTCCGCTACATCCCTCTTCATCTTGGGCCACCAGAATTGGCCCCTAAGATCCTGGTAAAGCTTATTACCACCGGGATGAACAGAATAAGGCGAGTTATGTGCCTCGGACATGATCCTGTTCCTAAGATCAGAACAGTCCGGTACACACCATCTCCCTCAAAAGCGCATACTACCATCAGAAGGGATCTCGAAACCTACGGCTTTACCTTGCCGTATAGCCTCTCGAATCCTAGCAAACTGTGGGTCCTGGTCTGTTGGGGGCAGGTGAAAAAGGTTTGCTTAGCAGACACACCTGGCCTCATTCCTAGCCTAGTCCATGCACTTATTTGGCCCAAGGTCATACACAAGTGCATGCATCAGAAAGTCTTGGTCTGGTGGGGGCAAGTGAAAAAGGTTTGCTTAGCAGACACACCTGGCCTCATTCCTAGCCCAGTCCATGCACTTATTTGGCCTAAGGTCATACACAAGTGCATGCATCAGAAAGTCCTGGTCTGGTGGGGGCAGGTGAAAAAGGTTTGCTTAGCAGACACACCTGGCCTCATTCCTAGCACAGTCCATGCACTTATTTGGCCTAAGGTCATACACAACTGCATGCATCAGAAAGTCTTGGTCTGGTGGGGGCAGGTGAAAATGGTTTGCTTAGCAGACACACCTGGCTTCATTCCTAGCACAATCCATGCACGTATTTGGCTTAAGGTCATACACAAGTGCATGCATCAGAATGTCCTGGTCTGGTGGGGGCAGGTGAAAAAGGTTTGCTTAGAAAACACACCTGGCCTCATTCCTAGCCCAGTCCATGCACTTATTTGGCTTAAAGTCATACAAAAATACATGCATCAAACGACCTGTTTATGGGTGGGTAGTGCAAAGAGTTTTCTAAGCAGACACATTTATCCAAATACCCTGGCCAGTCCATATGCTTATTAGGCCCCTGGTCATACAAAGGCATATGCATCAAATGACTTGGTTTTAGGTAGGGTAGTGCAAAGAGTTTGCTAAGCAAACACACTTACCCAAATACCTTGACCTGTCCATGTGTTTATTTGACCCCTGGTCATACAAATGCATGCCCTGCAAAGGAGAAAAAAGCCCTGGTCCTGGGCAGGGTAGTGCAAAGAGTTTGCCAAGTAAACACACTTACCCAAATACCCTGGCCAGTCCATGTGTTTATTTGGACCCTGGTCATACAAAAACACATGCAACCACAAATAGCTAACACAACTAATATCTGGTAAGAAGGTCACTTTGTCACCTCCTAAATATTTGCAGAGACAAAAATTCAAAGTCCATGCAAAAACCGCATATTTATAAAAATTAAAGTGTTAGCCAACATTCAAAGCAAGATTAAACACATCCACCCCTGATGGATGGTAAAAGTGAGTGTTAGAGAAATTACTTAAAATGTTTGCTAATAGGTATGACGACCACCTAGCGCAAAAACTGCCCAAGCAGAGGCCAAAAATAAATTGTTCTTACAGAAATGATCAAGACCATTCAAATGAAAACAAAATGAGCTAAGAGGGCTCAAGGAGACACCACCACCATTGTGACGACCCGACTCGTATAAATCGGCCGCGGAAGAAACCGACGAGTCGAATTGTCGAGCTAACAATCAAACATACTCTTAACATAACATCAATACCTTAAATTATATTACTAAGAATCCCAAACGTACAAATACCACAAGTTTGTACAAAACTAAAACCTCAAATAGTCATTACTAAAGAATTAACTCCAAAATCGTAGTTAGAGTTAGAGTATACAATCTACTGAAAGTCTAATCACTGAAACAAACTAATTCAATACAAGAAAAACACGTTTGGGCAAAAAAATTATTCGTAGCCCAAAGTCTAAATTTCGTTGCCCTAACCATTGGGCAACGACATTAAATTCATCACGAGGTTCTCGCCCAATGGCCGTTGCGCAAGCTGGTTTAGGCAACGAAATTATATTTCGTTGCACTACTACATTATATGCAACAAAAAAAAATGTATTTGGCTTCGCTTAAAATCATTGTCCAAAACTGTTTTGTGCAACGAAATAATATAGTTGTTGCCCTTAGTTAATTCGTGCAACGAAATAACTCCAAATTAACAAAGATATAGCACTTCCACATTAATTGGCAACAAAAAAATTTACTTTTGGTTGAACACTCATCCTCAAATAAAGGATAACATGCTAATAAACAAATTAAATTAAGCTAATTTAAGTAATAATTCCACAACATCATATATATGACAATAAGATATAAATCCCACATTTTTCATAAATCTCCAAAAACATTTAAATTCTTTTACAAAATCATAAATTCAAGTGCTCCAATGTAGCTTTCATTGTCAAAGATAAACACACTATTTACATAAAATGAAACATCAAATGACTATATTTACAACTAAAAGTATTTCTATCCCGTCATTCTTCACTAGTTAGGATCATTCCATTCTTGCCTCACCATGCGTATTCCTGCATGATAAATATAATACAATTACTTAATTATATATATATAAATAATATGGAGTAATATATATGTTTGTATGCATTCCAAATTCCAATTATTACATATATATATACACACACACACATGAGCATTCACGGTGCATTACCCCTCCTTTGCCACTCTTTCGTATGACTTCCCCTTCCCCTACTACATACTTTTGCTATATCCCCCTCCCCTGCGCCCCCTACTGCTCCTCCTCCCCAACCCCATGTTTCTGCTACTATATCCCCTCCCTTGCCCCTTACTCCTGCTGTTATACCCCTTCCGCTGCCCCCTGCAACTTTGGCTTCTAACTAAGTATGCCAAAAGAATAATTTATAGTAACGCAAGCAATTAATTTATTTGTCTAGCAAATTCATATACTATCAAAGTAATCAATATTTTTAGGGTGGTTGGTCAGACTATCAATTCAAGGCATGTAGGCCATGTACTCTACTTTTGTACATATAGGCATGTTCACATTATAATACTTCTATGCCAAAGCCACCAGCAACATATATTGTAGTATACTATATGCCCCCAGCCCCCTCTTTCCCTGCCCCAAGCCCCCTCCTCAGCCACTCCACTGATAACAGTTGCAACAGCCCAAACACCTGATAACAGCCCCAACCTTCCTCTTCACCTGCCCCCTCCTCATCCACTCCAGTGATAACAGCCCCAGCTGCCCCCTACACCTGATAACAGACCCAACACCCCTCTTCCCATGCCCCATGTGTAATACCCTGAAATTTCGAGATATTTTAAATTTTTCATAATTAATTAAATATATAATTAATTAACCATTTAATTGATTATTATTTAATCAATTATTAATTCTATTGTAGCAGTCTAATTATTTTGATCATAGCCCGAACCTTTTTATTCTATTTTGCCAAAACCCGGGCCCAATTATTTTCCTTAGTCCATGTACCACGGCCCCTTTTATATTTTTTCTTTAAATTAATTTCTTTTCTTTTAATCAATATTATTATTAAGCCTTATCTAATTTTGACTAAGCCTAAAACCCTAATCTTTGTTTACCTATTCTTCTTGCTAAATTTTAGGAAAACACCAACCCCTTTACTTCCCATACCTCACGGCCCCTTTGATTATTTTTCCTTGAATTAATTTATTTATTCTAACCAATATTATTATATGCTATATCTATTTTTGAACCTTTCCTAAAAACCCTATTTTTATTCCAACCCTTCCTATTCTTGCTACTAGATTTTAGGAGGTCAAAACCCTATTAATCCCCATCTACTCGGCCTCCCCTTGTTATTTCTTTAAATTAAATTATCTATTTTGTTTACCCAATTTAATTAATTAATAAAACTATTTTGGACCTATTCTAAAAATCCTTATCTTTCTCCTAGCTTCTCCTATCTTTCTACTAGATTTTAGGAAACCCTAAACCCCCTCTCCTATACTAAACTACACGGCCAAACCTAGTAAGCAATATCACAATTGTTTATTTATTCTTTCTTTCAAGAAACAACTACTGCTTATCCCTAATTCTTTCCTATTATTCCAACCCTTAAAGATTGACCAAGAAACCAAAGAAACTTCAAGAAAACACCCAAGAACCGTGACCCCTTGCTAGATATTCGAACCCCATCCATAATCTAAGGTAATTAGATTGCTTTACTTATTCAATAGGATAGATTAGCAATATAGTTATTAGAATAAGATTGATCATGCTTAGGATTGTTTAGAATTAAGTTGCTCATATTCTTGAATTGATCTTTGTTATATATATAGGGATGTCGAGTAATGTATGATGATATCATGATGTTTAGATTAATTATTTTACTTGTTTTAATATAGTTCATGCATGTTTTATGAATCTTGTTAATTTAAAATGGATGAAATAATTATTGAATGTATATGTGTATATGCTGAGTACCTTACCATGTTATTCGAACCTGTTCTTGATAAAAATATGATTTTTATGTTACAATCTTGAACTTTAATGAATCTTTAATAATAATCTTGAATGCAATCTTTGATTTGATCATGATATGATGATTTCTTGAATTTAAGCCTGAACTTATTTGAACTTAAGGAAAACCGTGAGTATGGGAGTGATTAAAGAATTGATTTTGTTCTTGATTTGGTTCATGTTTAATGATTTAATGTTTAAAGTATAAATTCATGATTTGTTATAAGTTTATATGATTGATTTATGATGATTATGTTTAATTAATTTAAAGAATGAATCTTGGCTCGTTTATTTGAAGTTGTCGAATGGTAATAATAAAGAAAAAGAGGATTTTTATCTTGTTTTATGTATTATTAATTGATAATTGTTATTTTACAGGTTTAATTGATTGTTTATTTAGCTATTGAATTGATTATGTTGTAATCTAAAGAACTGATTGATTGTTGTTTATTAATGTGGGATTGTCGAGTGTTATGGATATTAAGTTAGAGTTTTGGGTCAAGTTAAGATGAGCTAGAATTGAATAGAAATTAAGTTGAGTCAATAAGGAATTGAATTGTGAAAAGGAACCAAGAACAGAACAGAACAGAATTGAATTGAAAAGATGATTAACTATGAAGTGACCGCCTATCTAGTGGCACAAGTGCCATGAACATAGGTATAGTCGAAGCCACTATCCTATCTTCGGATTCGGGACAGTTCTTGATCCCAGTGCTTGGGGAGTAGATCTTCGTGGTTGACCCCTAGCATATGATTGGTCACGGATTAGCACTTGAACTGAATAGAATAGAAGAGTCAATAGAAGTGTCAAGTGGTCTAGAACGGAATGAGTTGGTATAGAAGGTTTTGGTTTATTATGTTATGATTATCTTCCGCTGCGTACTTGATTGATGATGCTTATGTATGATTTCATGTTGATATGTTGTCTGTTTGATTGATCTGCTCTAATGATTATGTTTCTAATTGTGTTCTACTAATTAAGTAGAACAATCTAATTACTCACCACTGACTGTGGACCCCAAAATCCTTTTCCAGGTACATGTGGTGACTGAATTGGGCTATGCATAGGCTGGGATTGTGAGCTAGCCAGCTTAGTAGTTGACCCTGTAGATTAGTTTTAACTTATGTTTTTATTGTTATTAGAGGACTATTCCTTACTCTGTAGTAATTATGGACTTTGGACTATTATTTAAATTGGATTATTTATTAGTTGGTTGAATAATATGATTAAGTTTAGAGCTTCCGCTGCAGTTTATGAATTTAATCTTAAAGGTTTTTAGAAGCTAAAGATCTGTAATGTTGTTTTCCTCCGAAAACAACGCTGCTAAATTACGGGTCGTTACACCCTGCTCCCAGCCCCCTCTTTCCTTGCCCCTATCCACCGCCTCAGCCATTCCCCTAATAACAGCCCTAGCAGCCCTTACACCTAATAGACACACACATGTGTTGGAGATCAACTATATACTAACCTTGAAAAAGGAAATAGTTCCAGTTTAATTCCCAAGCAATATGCCAATATGTAATCAACAACAAAAAGAAAACCGGCCAAGATTACGTACCAGTTCATTAAATATTCTAGCAGTAGATTTCGAGCCATTAGTCGTGCTTTCCGTTTGGTTTGCTTATTAGTAGTGTTTACTTAACTTCTACGCTGCACAATTAACAGGAATAAAAATCATATTATCATCGTAATATATATATTTTAACAACTATGTCCAACCTTTTTTAACATCAAACTAAAAAAAATAGTTGATTACCTTTTACTTTATTCATTTCAAATCTTGTGTTTAATTAGTTCAATATAAAGTTGAAACGAAAATCAATCAAATAATATAGATAACATAGAGTCTATTTAATTCATGAATACATCTAAAATCTCCAACCTAAAATATTATTTCATATTTATATCTTCCTTTTAAAATCTGAAGGAAAAATTAGTTAGCTCTCAAAGAATCATGCAGCTCATGTCTAGTAAATCCATCTAAAATTTTAATGCTCATATGCCCACATATTGAACAAAAAAAGAGTATGTAATTCATAGAGAACAAAAGAAATGAAAATCAAGCATGAAATTAAATGTTAGCATTCAGCCATAAGTAAATTTCTTTCACAACCGTATGAGGATGATAGCCACTACAAACATAATAAAAGATACTAAAATATAACTAGAGAAGAAACTCATCATCATCCAAAAAAACGAAAAAAATACATAATTATTGCTGAAAAGTTTGTATAATTAAACTAAACAAAAAAAAAACCATACAATTCTTTCACCTTCAAAAAATGTAACAAAAAGAAAAAGAATTTGCGAACTGAAACATATTACATGTTGAACAATGAAATTCCAATATGAACCAAAAAAAATGCAGACTAGAGAATGAATAAATAGATTTCATCCAAAAAATAAAATTCCAACATCAACAAAAAAAATTGCAAACGGACTGAAGCAAATAGAAAGAGAAATTGTATGATATATAGATAGAGCAATTCAGTTTGAGAATTTAAAGAAAATCAGATTGAAACAAAAATAGACAGAGATATTCAGATAAATTGTATGACTAAGAAATGACGCAAAATCATACAAAAATCAAATAGAGAACTACAAATTGTATGATTTTGTTAAATTGTGTGACTGAAACTACGGGTAGAGAAATTTAACCAAATCATAAAAATTGCACATACAATTTAACCAAACCATACAAACTGAAGAAACAATTTAACCAAATTCTAACTCTACCAAAACATATTACGAAGACTGCAGATTGAGAACTTCGTAAAGAAAAAATTCAGATTGAAAGAAAATAAACCATGGTCTTGGGATTGGTGTGAAGAGAGAGTTTACGATTATTGTATTTGAGCTTGTTTTAAAATGTATTTCGTTTAATTTATTTGGTTTAAATAATTGTTAAAGTTTTTCCGCAGCGAAATTCTGAGTAAGCCGAAACGTCTTCACACGTGGCGGTAATGCTTTGGAAATTTCCTTTCAAATATATTGTATGTCATAATTTTAAATAATGTTTAGAGTTTTCAAGTAGGGAATTTTCAGGGTTTTACAGTTTACTTGTGTTTAACTACTTAAAGAACAATGGGATATGAATCTTTAAGTTTTGGGTTGAAGAAATCTAATGAACAAATGTTGATGGTGATGAGCCAAAAATGGCGTGTGAAATGGAGGAAAAGAAGGAGTGGGTTTTGTGTTTAGTTTTTGTTTGGGAGCAAATGGTGATTAGAGGAGCAAATGATACTTAAGCCTTACTAACAACTTCTATTTATAGAAGTTAGAAAGGTGTAAACACAAAGCAAGTGGCAAATGAGCCACAACAAAGGGAGGGGGCCGGTTATGGGCAATCAAGATGGGCCAAAAATGCTAATGGGCTACTTGCATTTAAGCATGACTAATCATGATTAATTTTGCACTTGACCCATAATTAGTTAATTAGAAAATTAAAATAAAATTCTAATTAATAAATTAAAATAAAATAAAATAATCACACTCAAGCAACAAATATAGCCCAAATAAATTGAGACCATGCACGAAATAAATATAAATTCACATAATTAAATAAAAATCCAAGCAAAATAATCAAAGCAACTATAACATAAATCTAGGGCGTTACAACCATGCTCCAGAGCATATCAGCCAAAAGCATGACCAGATGTTCTAGAAGAGGAAGAGGCACTCCCCAGGTGATCGCCAGACTACCCCGCAGAGGGTGCACCCCTACTATCCTGGTCCCCAGGGGCACTCTGGTCATCCTCCATGGCTGGTCTGGCCTCGTCATCTGCTCCCTGGTCATTTTCCCCTCAGTTGGGGGCACATTGGAACTGTGGGCTGCAATGTGGTGAACTTCTTCTTGCATAGGCTGAGCAGCAACAGGTTTAGTGGCTTCAGCATTAAGGTGAGCAAGCTCCTCTACAATGACAGGCTGGATAGAAGGAGTGGGGGCATCTTTAGTGATTGGTGTGGCAGGTGTACCAGGATTCAGGGGATTCGGGTACTCCTGGATAGAAGATGGAAGCACTTCACCAACCAGAGGTATTAAACCCTGGCCAGTCCTATAACCCTCTTCCACAATATTCCATTCAACATTAGGGTACCTGTGTTTAACACACCTAAAAGCAGACAGCCAAACATCAAAGAAATAGTCTTTAAGTTCTTGGTCCGTTCTAGTCAGGTGTGCCCTAGACTATAGCTCCACCTCGAGCTCTATCAGCTGAACAGCCAGTTCTGCTTTGCCAGTCTGAAGAGTTTGGATCTCCCCGACCTTGGTCTGGTTGCTTTGCTCGAGTAGGGTTAGCTTTTCATCTTTGTCCTTCCCAGCCCCGTCCAGGTCTTCAACCCTCGCCTGGAGACCTTCCCTGACCTGGTCAGCCTTATCTTGCTCCTTAGCAGTCTGGATTCTAGTCTGCTCTGCCTGCTCCTGGACCTGCTTAAGCGTTTCCTGAGCCTCTTTGAGCTGCTCCCGGGCCTCGTCCATGGCCTTCTCAGCAGCATCAATGTGAGCTTGGAAGTCTGCATAGGCCTGCGTCTGCTCCTTGAGAACTGACAAGTATTTCTCCTTTGTGGTGGTAAGCTCCTCCTGCAAGGAGCGGAATTTCTCTCCTATCTGAGTCAGATAGGGCAGCCCGAAGGTCAGGAACTCACTGGCCACCAGGCCATACTTCACCACCTACAGAGACAAAACAAGTTATAAACTACAAATAAAAAGTTTATTAAGAGAAAACGAAGACAAGAAAAATCCATACCAGCCCAATCACCCATCTCAGAGTGATCCAAGGGTCAGCCACAGAACCAGAAGGTTTGTCCTAAGGACCTAGAGTCCGGTGCAGTATGCCCCTAATATACCCATCAGAGGCCACACCAGGAGCAGCATCAAACCTTCCCTCGTTTGGAACAGGCAGGTTTGAGTCAAATAAAGCTGCCAACTCTGGGGGCAGAATATAAGATGGAAGGGTGTCATGAACTGGTGGTGGTTGTGTTGACTCTGTTGTTGTTATTGTTGTTGCTGGTGTTGTTGTTGATGTTGCAGTTGCTGCTATTGTTGTTGGTATTGTTGTTGTTGTTGGAATTGTTGTTGTTGTTGTTGCTGTTGCAATAGTGGTCGTGGTTTGATTATCAGCAGTGGAAGCACCAGGTGTCTCCTGATGTAACTTATCTTCCCCCACAGTGGGGGTAGGGGTGACAAATCTATGGGGGCCAGGCATCTTAGCAAACCTCCCACTCCAGCTAGAAAACTGGGAATATGAGGGCATGCTAGATAGCCCTGCCCCATCAGATGGATGGTTCCCAAGAAGGAACTCATCCCCACCAACAGGAGATCCAGGGTCCCCCTGAGCCAGGCCCTCCTCGTAAATGGCCATGGCAGTACAGCGGCCAACCTCCTCCTGGATTCTCCTCCTTCTCCTAAGCCTTAAAGGCTCCTCCTCCTCCTCATTATCATCATCATGATCCTCATCACCATCATCAATCGTTACTACCTCCTTGCCTTTCCTACTTCCCTCCTTGGTGTCACCAGGAAGCCTGGACCTCTTGCCAGCTAGGGCACCACCTTCATTAATCACTAGGGAAAACGCCCTGGTGCCTGGTCACACAACAAAAAAATAAGCTTCGGCTGACCGCATTTTACCGACCGTTAACGGTCGGTATTTAAACTTACCGACCGTCTTTGGTCGGCAAAAGGCGGTCGGTGTATAATTAGTCGGAAAAAGTTTTTTACCGACCGACTCTCCGTCGGAAACATTTTACCGACCGTTGACCGACTAAATAAAATATTATGGAGCTATGTTCCGACCGCCTGGCGGTTGGTATTACCGACCGATGTGGCGTCGGTCGGAACCTAGCTCCTTCCAGCCATTTTTTTTTGGCGCATAATAATTTACAGACCGTGTGTCGGTCGGTATATTAATTTTCGCGGTTTTTTAATTTTAATATTTTTCATTTTTCGCGGTTTTTTCTTTCTGGATACCGACCGTTTTTCGGTCGTTAAATTGTTATGTCTTTTTTTTCCATTTTATTAAATAACAAAAAACCTTTACAAAAGAAATTAAATTATTTATTAATGAAAAACAGATTAAATATACGAAATAATATTTTATAATAATATTTTATATTATTGACATAAATAATTCATAATACACAAAAATTTGTAATACATATTACAGTTTCCAAAAACGTAAACTAGAATAAACCGAAATATAACAAACAACTACACTACGAAGGCTACAGAACCGTCTGTGCGATCGTCGGGGGGTCGTCGGTGAATGGAAGACTGATCACTGAATTGCCTCATGAAAGCGTCCATTTGCGCCTTCATCTGCTCGAGGTACTCCGCTTGCTTCTTTTAATCCTCCTCCAGACGACGCTGATGCTCCTCCCGTTGGCGGTCTCGCTCCTCCAGTCGGCGCTCTCGCTCCTCTAACTGCGTCCTCGCACGCTCAGACTCCTCCAAAGGTTCGGTCATCTTTGCCAGTTAAGCGGAAACTGATGGAGAGTAGGCAGATCCAACGTATCGCCGCGAGGTTCTCTCATGATAGAGAGAAGCTCCATCTTTGCCGAACCCTAGAACCTCGCCCTTCCGGAAGCCACCAACCGTATCAAAGAAGACCTGGTTGGGATCCATCTCCGAGCCACTAGCCTGAGACTCCGAAAGGTTATGGTTATATTGTTCCTGCAAATTATGGGCGGAGTTAGTTCAAACAATTCAAAATAAAAGAACAATAAAGTTGACATTATGAATAAAAGAATACTTGTCATTTTAGACTATTTAGTATGGAACAAAACCAAACTAAATATGCCATTTTTGGCTCGTTTTGGGTGTTTTCATTCCCAACTTCGCATCGATCAACCTAATTTGTATTTTTAGTGTCATTCATGTCCTATAATATTCATTCAAACTTTATATAACTTATTTGCATGTTTTTGGGAAAGTTTAGAGGGTTTTGGAACAAAAACAAACTAAATAGGCCATTTTTGGCTCGTTTTGGTGTTTTCATTCCCAACTTCGCACCTATCAACGTAGATCATGTTTTAAAGGTAAATTCACAACTCATAACATTATTATAGACATTCTATCACTTATTTGCATGTTTTCGGGAAAGTTTAGAGGGTTTTGGAACAAAAACAAACTAAATAGGCCATTTTTGGCTCGTTTTGGTGTTTTCATTCCCAACTTCGCACCGATCAACATAGATCATGTTTTAAAGGTTAATTCACAACTCATAACATTATTATTGACATTATATCACTTATTTGCATGGTTGACTTGTTCCTACCATAGTTTTGTGTGTGGAAATTGTACCCATTGACGTAGAATTGATTCCAAGTTATCACTTCTTTCAAGGGACCCATCGCGAGAGCTCGTGTGACGTCATCAGCAGACTGTGTCCGAAGTACCTAGATTTGTTGAGTGAGTCATTAAATAAAATGATGTATGTAATTAAAAAAAATAGGGAATTAAGGGATTAGGGTTCCTCACTTGTGTCCTTAACCATGTTGGGTATTGGGATTCGCATTTGATCCAAACATCCTCCCTCTTTATTTGGGGATTTGACTCCACTATGTGATCCTCAAATTGCCTATTACAGTGCGCAAGTTCGATCTAAGTCAGCTAAGGCGGAATGCAATATGGTTTTGTAATCTAAGACATTTAAACTAATAAAATTACCTTTCATAGTCATTTAATATGCCACAATTTGCGAGGATGTACAGATGGGCTCGGACGTACTCCTTGTCTTTCAACCAACGTTTACTACCACTCATTGTTGGTCGACCACAATCCTCCCTAAACAATTCAGGGACATTGACACCATGTTGGCTTTCCACAACATGATACGCATTTCTACCCAAGTCCCTCGACTTGGTATCAACCTCCGACTGAAAATACTGTGAGCAGAAATTGGATATCTCCTCAGCCAGGTATGCATTGCATATAGAGCCTTCAACCCTTGCCTTGTTCCCCACTTTACGGTTCAAGTTGTTAAGGTACCTCTCAGTAAATGAAACATGAGCAATGTAAATGTCACTTCATAAGAAATTAGTAAAGGGGTATAAACGATTACAATAACTCACCGTTCGAATGGGTACATCCATCTGTACTGAACAGGAACCCCAATATATGCTTCATGTGGCAAGTGTACCGGTAAGTGCTCCATGGAGTTAAAGAATGCCGGGGGAAAAAAAGTTTCTAACTTACATAAGATCTCAGCAATGTTCTTATGTAGGCGGTCCATCTCACTCAAAGTGATAGTGGGAGCACACAAGTCACGGAAGAATTGGCTGATTTCGGTTATTGCCTTCCAAATATGAAGGGGGAGCAACTCTCTTAGTCAAACAGGCAATAACCACTCCATAAATACATGACAATCGTGACTCTTCAACACATTGGCTTAAGTTCGAAGCATACCGGTCAGGAAACCTCAAGTCTCGGATCCATTCACATAACACCTTCTTCTGCTCCTTGTTAAGTGCGTAAGGTGCCTTGGGCATCTGCTCATTACCCTTACCATTATCAACGAGCTCCAACTCTCGACGCCTACAGACACTCTTCATGTCTTTCCTCGCACTTACAGTGTCAGACGTTTCGTCTTTCACAGCCATGACGGTGTGGATGAGCTGCTCGAAGAAGTTCTTCTCAATATGCATAACGTCTAAGTTGTGCCGAAGCAGCAAATCCTTCCAATACGGCAGGTCCCACAAACAAGATTGCTTATCCCATCCCATTTTTTTCTTCTTCAATTGCTTCAAAGCATCAGGACCATCAGTTGCTTTCGGTAAGTCCTTCACACACTGCCACAGTTCCTCACCTGACATGATATGAGGAGCCGAGTCATTTTCAACTCTGTTCTTACAAAAAGCTATCTTATTCTTTCGGGAGGAGCGGTCGGAATCTAAAAACTGACGATGGCAATCAAACCATGATACTTTGCCACCATGTTGTAGCCAAAAGGCTTTGCTTTTCTCCATGCAATATGGACACGCCTTTTTACTGAACGTGTTCCAACCTGACAACATACTATATGCTGGAAAGTCACTAGTAGTCCACAATAAGGTTGCACGAAGATTGAAATTCTGCTTCTTTGAGATGTCGTAAGTCAAGGATCCAACCGACCATAGATGCTTCAACTCATCAATCAAAGGTTGCATGTAGACATCCAAATTGTTCTTCGGATTTTTTGGCCCAGGGATAAGCAAGGAAAGGAAAATGAAAGGTTTTTTCATGCACATGGACGGTGACATGTTGTAAGGTGTAGTTAAAATAGGCCAACAAGAGTATTTCTTTCCAAACTTCCCAAAAACGGAAAAACCATCAGTGCACAACCCAAGTCTAACATTTCGAGGCTCGGACGCAAAGTCCTTAAAGGTCCTGTCGAAGTGCTTCCATGCTTCACTGTCACTTAGGTGAGCCATGTTCCCTTGTCCTCGACGATTTTCAGAATCCCATGTCATAGCCTCAGCAATGTTCCTAGTGGCAAACATCCTTTGCAATCGTGGTGTTATTGGGAAGTAGACCAGAAAACTTACGGGAACCAAATTGTCATTCGAAGTCTTCTTGAACCGATTCGACCCGCAATGACGACACTTATCAAGCACAACATCGTCCTTCCAAAATAGCATACATCCATTCGGGCATGCGTGTATCTTCTCGTGAGGAAGCTCTAATCCCTTAAGTACCTTCATTGTGTCGTAATAGGTGCTACACTTAGTTTTTTGGGTGGTGGGGAGTGCATTGTTCACCAATAACCCAATACCATCTACGCACCTGAGTGGCAAGTTGTACTCAGACTTTATATTGATCATTCTAGAAGCCATCTCCAACACAGAGATGTTGCTACCATCATACAAAGGCTGCACGGCTGCCTTGAGCAAGTCGAAGAACATCTTCGCTTCCGCATTTGGTTCTTCTTCAGCTGAAGTTGCCTCCTCAAGGAATGGTGGGTCCACTTTGTTCCCAAAAGCATCGACAACCATTTCCCGGTAAGGATTCGGATGAGTAGGAGACGAGGTGGACTCTATACTCACCCTTTCACCGTGATATAACCATTCATAGTAGTTCGGAATGAACCCCTTCTTATACAAATGTACCTTTATGTTGGGCACATCCAAGTAATTCAAGTTTTTACACCGAACACATGGACATCTTATCTTGTCCCTATCATTAAGCTCGGGGTGTTGCTGAGAGAACGCAACAAACTCATTCACCCCTTGGATGAACTCATCCCGAAGTTTGTGGTCCTTATCGTGTCTCTTGTACATCCAATCACGCTCCTTCCTTTTCATTTCGATTATGCCTATTCTAAGCCATTAACAAATATCAGCTTAAAGCATTCAAACATCCTTCAATGTCTTCACTCCTATCTTATTTTAGCCTTTCTTAATTCTTCTTAAAGCTTTCTTATCTAATGCACATGTATATATATATATATATTTAAGTCATATTTAGTTCTATTTTATTGGTATTCATTCACAACAATTACAAGGATTCATAATAAATCAAATACAAAGGCAATTTTGTATTTGAAAATAAATACAACTCAACTTTCAACCAACAATCATATTTCTTTATTTATCAACAAAAACAAAATAAAAATAAAAACAAAACAAAAACAAAAATAAAAACAAGAACAAGAACAAGCAGAACAAGAACAAGAACAAAAATAAAAATGAAAATAAAGATAAAACGTAAAAAATTAAAAATTATTTCATTAACATTTTCAATTCATTTCGTTTCGTTTTAGTTCAATTCATTTAATTTCAGTTCGGTTTATTTCATTTCAATTTAGTTCATTTCAGTTGCTGTTTTCTTAGCCCAAAAGAACACGGCCTAAAATGTGTTGAGTGTTTTTTTGGGCATAGGTTGAGTGTGATATTACTAAGAACAAGTGTTGAGCACCCTAGCTATAGAGTAAGGCCGTTTTTTTAAAGCCGTTGTTTTGGACTAAATTAATTTGATTTGAACAAAATTTTTTTGATTAGAATATAATTAAACAAAATCTTAAAGTTAGCAAAGAATGAACTAAAATTTTCAATTCATACACACAAATACATATGTAATACATACACACATACAAATACATACATAATACATATTTTTCAATTCCTTGCCAATACATAAATAATAAATACACATACATACAAATACATACATAATACATACACATACACATACATAATACATACACATATACATACATAATACATACATATATACATACAAATACATATACATATATACACAATTCAATAAATTGAAAAAAAAAAAAAAAAAAAAACCCTAACCACAATTTGAGGAGCTGGGGCGGCAGCCGTGCGTCGGCGGAGGGATGGAGGGGCGGAGGCGGAGGGGGGGAAGGGGCGGAGGGGCGAAGGAGAAAGAAAGAGAAGGAAAAGGAGAAATGGAGAAAGAAAGAGAAGGAGAAAGAAAGCGAAAGGCCGGCCGGAGGGGTGGCGGACGCCGGTCACGGTGGCCGACGGTTCGAGGGAGAGAGAGAGGGGGTCAGGGTTTGGGGGTTTGAGGGTTCGAGGGAGAGAGAGAGTAGAGAGAGAGAGAGAGAATGAAATGTTGAAATAGGGTCGAATTTCCCCAACAGGGGTTTTAAAATTTTTTAAACTTTTCCGACCGTCATGACCGTCGGTAACGGTCGGTTATTACCGACCGCCTATGTTCGGTCGGTAATTACCGACCGTTACCGACGGTCATGACGGTCGGAAATTTTTTTTCGACCGCATCTTCTGTCGGGAAAAAATTTCCGACTGTGTTCAGTCGGAATCAGTCGGTATTTGACGACTACGAAAACGTCGGTCGGTAAAATCGGTCGGGTGAACGAGATTTTCTTGTTGTGTCAAAGCAGCCCTGACACTTCCAACAGCAGGGGGACTTAACCCAGCACTCCTCCTGGACCACATACCAGGTCCAGTCACTAACCTGATAGCAATAGAGGAGGAAACAACAGTATCAGTCCTAGGCTTGGGGGGCAACCTGCTTGGAACAGCCCTAGCACTACTGTCAGGAGCCTCAACCTGACTGGGTAACACCCTGGGAGTAGGAGGAAGAGGGATGCCCTTGTCATTCTCTATGAGGACGTACTTCATCCTCATCGAAGGGTCCACAGGAATGATCCTTGAAGGCTTTCCTTTCCATCCTCAACTACCCCCAACCTGTCATAGTCGACAGCCTCTCGAGCCTCAGCTGCCAAAATCAAGTCAAAAGATGATAAGAGGAGGATCATAATTGAAAAAACCTAGTTCAAAATGACCAGGACTGGTACAACAAGGGAAGACAATCAAGATGGATCGAGAAGCAAATTAAACACTCAAGAAAGATAAAGAAGGGAGATTACCTCTAGTCTCCTGCAGCTTAGACTAGGGCCAGGCAAAACAACCCGGACCCGGTTCCCGATCCGGTACCCGATTTTTTTAGCCCGAAAAAGCGGGTACCCGATCCGGTTTTAAAAACTGGGTCGGGTACCCGGTTTTACTGTAAAATCGGGTACCGAGTCGGATCCGGGTCGGGATTTTTTAAAACCGGGTACAATTATTAAATAATAGTTTTTTATTATTAAAAAAAAAAATTACTTTAATTTAAAATTAATTTTTTATTATTATTATAAATACTTTGTTAAAATTTAAAAAAAAACAGTTTTTTTAAATTTAAAAAACAATTATTTTGAGGGAAATTCCCAGTGGTATACCCGAACTTTTTGGAAATCCCACTGGTATACCCGAGTTTTTTTTAATCCCAGAGGTGTACCTAATGTTAAGCATAATTCCCAAAAGTAACCTTTTTGGTTAAAAATTGTGAAAAACACTAACCATGGTTAATAAATTGGAAAAAAAAAAGAACAAAAAAAAATAAAGGAAAAACAACCACAAATTAGGGACAATCGGATCATTTTTTGCAAAATCCGACCTCAAATCGAAACCCTTAAGGATAAAAATGACCCGTAAAACCTTGAGCGGACTATTTTTTTCACATAAATCAATGTGCGCAAAACAAGGCGAATCGGGAACGCAAATTGGGGGGCAATCGGATCATTTTTTGCAAAATCCGACCTCAAATCGGACCCCTTAAGTGTAAAAATGACCCGTAAAACCTTCAGCAAACTATTTTTTCATATAGATCAATGCGCGCAAAACGAGACGAATTAGGAACGCAAATTGGGGGCAATCGGATCATTTTTTGCAAAATCCCACCTCAAATCGGATCCTGTAAGGATAAAAATGACCCGTAAAACCATGAGCGGACTATTTTTTTCACGTAGATCAATGCGCGCAAATCGATGCGAATCAGGAACGCAAACTGGGGGCAATCGGATCATTTTTTTGCAAAAACCCATTAATTTAATATATTATTAGTTTTACATTTTATTTTTTTTAAAGAAAATTAAAAAAATTGTTAACCAAAGTTAAATCTATCCTTAAAATAGGTATATTCCATTACATTTAGCGGAATATACCTTCTAAATGTAACGGATGGGAATTAGACATAATTTCAGGTATACCACTGGGATTAAAATAAACTCGAGTATACCAGTGGGGTTTCGAAAAAGCTAGGGTATACCACTGGGAATTTCCCTTATTTTAATTAAAAAAAAAAAAAAAACAGATTTTTAAAAAAATATTTCAAAAAACAGTTTTTTTTAAACAACACAAAAACAGGTTTTTTATATAAAAAAATAAAACATTTTTTTAAATTCAAAAACAACTTTTCTTTTTAAAAAAGTTGTATAAGAAAAAAAAAAAAAACGGATCCGGATACCCGGTTCCCGGAACCGAATTTCCGCGTACCCGGATTATCCGGGTCGGATCCGGGTCAAAAAAATTGTGACCCGAAAAATCGGGTACCCGGTTTTCGAGTACCCGAAAAATCGGGTACCCGGTTTTCGAGTACCCGAAAATTCGGGTACCCGAATTTTCCCACCTCTAGCTTAGACTGCTGATAGGCCGTCGTCGAGCCTACCAAAAGTAAATTTCTTAACTCGAACTTACTAATGCTAGTAAGGGTAAGTAAGGGTCGAACCCTAGAGAATAACCTTTGTTGACCAAAAAAAATGAGTATAGCCAAGCTAAGTCGAAATCGGATTCAAAGATTGAGAGTCAATTAACTACAATACACTAAAATAGGGGTCTAAAAAAGGAATAAAATACTAAGGTTGTAGGATTAACGACTCGATACCACCATGAATTATGGATCGGTCAAAACTTAGACTTAGGTCGTGGTTAAAGGGGAGGTCATTCTATGATCATAATACTCTTTCGAGCTAGTGTGGCGACCGGGAAGACGTATACTACTTACTTTCGTAAAAGACACACCTAACAAGTCATAAGCACAAATCACGAAGACTGGTAACTTTCCCTTAATCGAAGGCCCAACTTTCGTGGTGCTTCCATAAATCGGGCGAAGGGAGTCATCACCCATGTTCACCTTTCGGTCCTTAGGTGGGGATTCTCCTATGAATCTAATGCTAGCTAAAAAAGAGACTCAACATCAACGAACCTTCGGTACCGACATTAACACAACCAACACTAGGAATTGACTAAAACATAAACATGGAGGATTTTGAGAGGTTTCACCCCAAACCCTAGCAATGAGACTACTCACACATGGCTAGAATAAATAAGGAAAACATAATGAACATATTAAAAACAACACCAAGCATGAAAATAAGAGCAAACTATGAATTTAAGCAATATTCAATCACAAAACATCAAAGCAATAATTAACTAAATGTAAAAATAAAGGGAAGAGTAGAGAAATGTTACAAATGAAGCTACAATATCAATAAGTAGAACAATAGGATGATCAATGCAACTTACAAACCAAAAGCTTGAACTTCTACAATTAATCTAAAGCTTGAAGATGAAAATCTATGGAAATTTAGGAGAGAGAAGGGAGAAAAACTAAATAAAACTAGGTTTTCTATTCTGAAAAATGTAATAAATGTGATGTTCTTACAAAAAGGGAGTATAAAGGTATTTATACCTCTCCCAAAAATTAAAACAAATAAGCTAAAAAATACGAGCAGAGGCATTTCAGCGGGCACTGAGGCAATGACAGTGCCCGCTGACACCTATAATACTAGGCTTGCAGGCTGGAAGACTTATGGCAGCGGGCGCTGAGTTGGGGTCAGCAGCCGCTGCCAATCCTTGATATTCTACTGCCTCAAAACAGGGGAGGGGGACAGCGGGCGCTGAGTTGGGGTCAGCGGCCGCTGTTCTTCTATGTATGCTCATAATGCCCTGGTAGCTTCAAAATCAGCGGTCGCTGGGAATCCATCAGTGGCCGCTGCCATGGCATAGAAAACCTTATGTATTTTTTTCCTTGCAAAAATGCTTGAAACACAAAAAACCATCTCAGCGGCCGCTAAGGAATTCCCAGCGGCCGCTGAGGCCTTCTTGGCTCCAACACTGGCAAATGACTCTGTGGCTTCCTCGAGGTTCCTAGCTTGCCTCCTCTGGTTCCGAAATAGACTCGGGACCTGCAAAAGGGGAAGAAAACGCAGAAACAAAGCAAAATAGAGCAAATCACATAGAAAAAGGGAAAGGGGACTACCGAAATAAAACTAAACTAAAAAGCCTAAAAAAGCTAACAAAACTAAATAAAAAATAGAAAACAAATAAATAAAAGCTAAGAAAAATACTAACTAAATACAGACTATCAAACTCCCCCAAGCTAGCTCGTTGCTTGTCCCCAAGCAACTACCGCACGAAGAGTTCGACAAATCCCTCAGGAGAGGAATTCTACAACAGACTAAGGACTCCTATTACAGTCTTAAGGCGCACAAATCCCAATGCTAGGAACTAACTAAACTAAGGACTGAAACATTTCACACATTAGAACCTTAAAGGACTACGAGGTATCCAAGCCTAAACAGCCTAACAACCGTCAGACACCCTTGAATAATCTCAGACATAAGTCGGTGGCGGGAAAAATACTCCCTGAGGGAGTCATGAAGAACAAAGGAAAGGACACTCACGTCTCGCCGGAGTTAGCGTCTCTCAAATTTTGACAAGTGACGCCGCATACCAGAGATGAGACCTTTCGAGAACATAAAATCAATAGGGCTTAAAGTCATAGCATCTTACATACAAGGTCCGAAACTACAAATAACTACCGACCGACCGTTAGGATAATTTACAATAGGACACTGGTCGGCTAAGAAAACTACTATCTCCTTCTCTAATTATGTACCCTTTTTTTATGAAACAAATAACAAGTGTATAAACTATTACACTTGATTAGAACTAAAGACACGACATAATAAACATAATTAAATTTAAATTTATTTAATTTTGTTTTTTTTTCTTTCTTTTTTTTTAGAGAGAAGGAGTTACAAAATTCGAATAATTACACAATTACAAAATTTACAAGCATCGAAAATAAAACTCGATGCTATGACGTAAGATGGGATGCCTAAATCATGTTCCAAGTCTCGAAAGGGCGGTAGCAATTCACAAGTAAAAAATTAGAGCCAAAAGAAACAGATAAACTAAAACCGACGAGGGATACAATGCGACGCTCAGAAATGAATAACCCTAAAAGGGTCTAATTAAGGCAGGAGCTCGAAACCTCACCTAGGTTCAAAAACCACCAACTCATCGTCAACTAAACAAGGGACAACCTCGTACCACAAACCGACTTGGATACACATCTAGTCCTAAAGGGTTCTCCTAAAAGGGAAAAGTATTCTATCCTAAGAGTTAGTAAAAAGCATTGAAAATTGTGCGGACTCGAGACTCTAAAGGAAAGAAAAGTCCCTATAACGATTTCTCTAGTTTCGTCATCGGGAGACGACTAAACCTAGAAAAATAAAAGGGATAAAAGAAAATAAACTACGAAAATAAGCTACATGCAAAAATGGAGAAAAATAAAAGAAAATAAACTACGAAAATAAACTAGTATGCAAAAACTAATAAAAAGAAACTAAGGAAAATAAGAAAAGAAAAATAAACTACGAAAATAAACTAGTATGCAAAGCATTAAAATGCATTTGGATTTTCAAAACGGGAGCAGGACCTGGATATTGCCCCAATGACCACTATAAAATATCACACACAATAAGAACATAACCACAAGCAAGCACAATAAAACGTACCCCAAGAGCAGCTCCCCCAAGCTAGCTCCACTATCCTAAGACCACGACTATTAGAACATATAAGCGTTCTAAACCCCAGGTTCACTTAAATACAAGTGAGAACTTACCTGTAGAGGACATGATTCGGTTTGTCGGGAAACCTGTCGTCCAGGTGCACCATTGACACTATTAAAGCGCCTTTAACGCTACCGAAATCATGCCTCGATCGAGGCTCTAGTGCTTCACCCTCATTAGCTACAAGTCTAAACAAAAAAAAGGTAACCGGACCCAAAGGGTCTAAACCCCCCCCCCCAAGCTGGAATGAAACATCGTCCCGAGGCTATGGGTGGAGAGGTCTAGGGCTCGGGGTCATCCTGGCGGGGAGGGGGGAGGGAAGGGTGTCGGAAGAAGTGACCTTCCGACACGTGATAGTCGTACATCTGGTCAGATTGTATACGAAGACGGTTCAAGTCAGAACGCATCTCCATAATGTTAGCATTAATAGACGCATAGGCAGCGTTTTGCTGTTGGGACAAGGCCTCGAAGGCGGCCGCAAAGTCAAATTGCGGCTGGGGTGGGTTGGGCTGTGCGTGTGGTGGTTCTGGTGCTGGTTCTTCGACTTCCTCAACAACAACAACCGGGGGCTCCTGAAATAAATCTGCATCATGCTGGGCTACGGGTTCCGTGGGGATCATGAATGGGTTATCCCGATCAAACCTAGTTATCTCGGGATTACGCAAGTAATAGTGGTGTCTCCCGCGGACCAGGGCACTTTGTGTGCCATCCCGGCTGGTGTTCTTAATGAAAGACTGGTTGAGGAAATCGTATTTATCAAAATAACGGGTTTTAGAAAATTTTTCTAATTGATCAATGAAATGCGAATACCCCAATTTCCTAGCTATGATCGTCACGAAGCCTCTTAATGTGATGTCAGCGGTCATCTTGGGGTCTCTTTTTTGGGCAAGCATACGCTTGACCAACAAGTGACCCGTGTTCACCTTACCCAAGGGGGATGGAGTTGTTACTAAGTAAATACAAAGAAAATCGTCCTTGTTGATCTTCCCAACCTCCTTTTTGGAGAGGATTGAGTAGGTCAACAATCGATGGAACAGTCGGAGGGCAAGGTGATGGATCGCGCTGGCAACCGCCCATGTAGACTCAAAACGATCCTCACCCGTAATCGCATGCCAAAAGGTAAGCGGGTTAAAGTCAGGAAAGTTTTTAGGACTACAATCAATAATGGGGTTGGTCGGGTCACATCCTATAAATTCATTTAGCTGGGAAATGGTAATTGTATGTCGATCATTAAACAATCGGAATGATAGTTGGTATTCTGGTACGTTAGTGGTGGACACTATCTCAGTATAGGTCAAGGTGCTAATGAATTCACAGGCCAACGGTGGGTATGTGTAGTCTGCCATGTAGGGGTCAGTCAAGTTCTCCCACACAATGTTTGTGAACAGGGTTTGCATTTCCCTGGTGATCTGTAGCGCGAGAAAAGGGCGCACATCGTAAAATCGGGTAGGGCGAAATGTTCGCCTCAACAGGTTATCATACTTGGCCTGATTGGCCTGTGGTATCCTAATGGGTGGTGGTGGTTGTGGTGGTGCATCTTCATGTTGGTTCTGGTCTGAGCTAGTGATCGGTGCATTTGTGCACCATCTTATGGGTCATTTTTCATCCTTTTTAGTCTTTGTTTTGCCCATATTTGTGCATTTTTAGTTGGTTTTTCCTCCGCTCGTTACATGTTACCAAGATTTGGATCTCGTTTCATTTTTGGGTATTTTCTATGCATTTTTGACAGAAAATGGGAATACAAGTGCTTTGATATTTTGCATGAGTTGTTTCAGGTCTACGCCAAAGCATTCGGATCCTTGTGTGCGAAGCTCGAGCCCAGGAGTGACAATTCAAAGCTTGAAGTGGAATGGAATTGCAGCCCCAGCACCGAGCGTCCGCTCGACCCCCACCGAGCGTCCGCTCGGACTCCTTGTCGAGGATGCAGGAGCTTCTTGTTGGAGCTAGAGCGTCCGCTCCAACCCTTGGAGCGTCCGCTCCCCTTGCCCAGCCTCAGCACGTCCAACTACCACCGAGCGTCCGCTCCGACCCTCAAAGCGTCCGCTCGGCCCACGATCAGAGAGGCATTGGCTGCTGGGAGGTGCCAGAGCGTCCTCTCCAACCCTTAGAGCGTCCGCTCGCCTATGCATGGAGCGTCCGCTCCTTCTCTTCAGAGCGTCCGCTCCCAGTACTTGTTGCCAGCTCATCGATTTGTCGTATTAGTGGAGCGTCCGCTCTCAACCCTCAGAGCGTCCGCTCCCACCTACAGCGGCTCATTTATTCAGAATATTCCCCTTCTCTCTCATGTAATATATAAATACCCCAACTTTTCTAGGTTTGGACACAACGAAAAATATCAAGAAACTTAGCATTATTTTCAGTATTTTTAGAGAGAGAAACACAAGAGTTTTAGTAGTTTTAGCTTGTAATCATCAAGAATTTCTTCTTCATTTTGCAATCAATCCATATATTCAATCTTCTAGTTTGGTAACTGTTGAACCATGTTTGATTTGAATGATGACAAACCAGTCCTCTATACTTGATGTCTATAAATAATTGTATATGAACAGGTTGAATCAAGTGAGGATCCATCAAGGCAATCATGAAGGCCTTGAGATACTTGAAGATCAGAAACCAAGAGCTTGGAGCCTTTTATTTTTATACTTCTAGGATCTTCATGTAAAATAGGCTTAAGAAAATATTCTTATTGTTTTTAAGTAAAGAGCAAAAAGACCTTAAGTTTACATCCAGTAAAGAGAACAGCCCAAGAACAAGCTAAGAACAGGCACAGAACAAGCTTGGAACAGTTCCCTTTACCAGACGTAAACTTAGTAGTACTGAGACCACTGTGGGAATAGACCTCAGTATTATGCACGTGATCCGTACAGATTTTCGAGCTCAAAAATCATTTTGAAAATTATTTGAAAAAATCTGGATCACTTGTACTTTGGAAATCTGCCAAATTGATTTGCAAAATCAGCCCATTAAATGCAATGTCCTTTGTTTGGACTTTAGTGTACATCTCTCTTCCCATAGTGGAAAGTGACAAAGTCTGAAGCAAGAACACTGCACTTGTGTCAGCTGAAGTGGTTTGCACAATTTAGGCAAGTCTCCAAACACACTTCTAGGGCACGGTTTTCCTTATTTATATAAACAATCTTTGCAAGAAACCCTAGATGACTTTTGCTCTCCAAAGAAAACCAAGTAATACTTTCTGAGAGTCTATCCTTAGTCCAAAACTATCTCCATATCCATCTTTAAGAGAAAAACTTACGGAGATTTAAGTTTGTAACATTTGAACCACTTAGAGGGAAGTGGTTGGGGAGTGTTCTGTGAACACTGAGTGAACTGTTAGAGTTAACAGTTGGGGAATTAAGTGTTACATAGTTGTAGCACTTGATTGAGTGTGTAACCTTGTTATTATTCTGAGTTGATTAATAATATTGGTGAGAGAGTGGAGGACGTAGGCTTGTTTAGAAGCCGAACCTCGTTAAATCTTTGTGTCCTTACTCTTTGCTTACTGTTCTCTCGTTGTTCTCACAAAAGCACAAACAAAACTTGAAAACGATAGAAAAACACATATACTCAATTCAACCCCCCCCCCCTTCTTGAGTATACATTGAACTAACAATTGGTATCAGAGCCTAACTTCTCAAAAGGTTAACTACCTAGAGGAGCAAGAAGATGTCTACTCAAGAATCAAACAGTTCAAGACTCCCCAAGTTCAATGGCACTAACTACTCTTGGTGGAAAAATTGCATGAAAAATCTTATCATTGGGATAGATTATGAGTGCTGGATGATTGTCAAAAATGGACCCACGTCCATCCACAAGAAGAGTCAGGAAGGGCTCATGGTTCCAAAGACAGAAGAAGAGTACACAAGTGAAGACTACAAGAAGCTGGAGAAAAATGCAAAGGCAATGTCACTTGTCCAACAAGGAATTGCAGAATGTGAGGTAAATCGAATTCTAGCTTGTTCTTCTGCAAAGGAAATATGGGATACACTAGAGCTTGCATATGAAGGCAACTCTGAGGTGAGAAGGTCAAAAATTGACATGCTTATGTCAAAATATGAAGTCTTTGAAATGACTAGAGATGAAAATATAAAGGACATGTTTACAAGGTTCATGACCATTGTAAATGAACTAAAGTCATTGGGAAAGACCTTCTCAAGTGAAGAGTTGGTGAGGAAAATGTTGAGAAGCTTATCAGGGAAGTGGATGCCCAAGGTTACAGCCATACAAGAAGCAAAGGATCTGTCCTCACTATCTCTAGAACAACTTATTGGTTCCTTGATGACTCATGAGATGTTGGTAGATTCAAAGGCTGAATCTAGCTCAAAAAACAAGGAAATGGTCCTCAAAGCAGAGGAATCTGAGGATGATGAAGATGATATAAGTCTCATGGCCAGAAGGTTTGAAAAATACCTTAGGACAAAGTCCAAAGGTAAGTCTGTAAAAGGAAGGAACAGTTCTGGACAGTTCAGGAAAACCAGTTCCAATGCTGGTTGCTTTAAATGTGGGGAAATGGGGCACAGAATCAAGGAGTGTCCAACATGGAAAAATCCCAAAGGAAATCCTGGAGTCCAGAGTGAGAAGAAGGCTTTCAAAAGAGCTATGTTGGCTGCAGTGTGGGGTGATTCAGATTCAGAAAATGAGGAAGATGAAGAAGAAGCAAATCTTTGTCTGACTGCTTTCACATGCACAGACCAGTCTGAGGACTGTTTGCAAGAAGAAGAAGTTCTCTGTCTCATGGCTGGTGGAAGCACTTCAGATGACAACCAGGTATGTTTTAATGATTTAAAGGCAAAAATGCATAATCTAGATAGAGATGAACTGCTTGACTATCTTGAATTCACCATTGATCAATGTATTAGTGTTGGGTCTGCTTATCAGAACAACAAAAAGAAATTAAAAGAAACAGTTCGAGAGTATGAAATATGTGGTGCTAGATCTGCTGAACTTGAGTTTATTTGCGAAGAACTTAAAGAAAAAATTTCTGAACTTGAAATAACAGCAGATCAGCATAAAATGGAACTTGAGACATTAAACTCCAAACCAGTTCCTAAAGAGGATGAACTTTTTGAAAAAATTGAAAAGGGGTTTAATGAGCTCAAGAAATTTATCACACATAATTCAAACTTTGAACTGCTAAAAGACACATGTACCTTGAGTAAATCTGATGTCATACTTGCATATGACCATTTAATTGAAATACTTGAAGATTTACACAAGGAACATAGTGAACTCAAGAGTTCTGAAGAGACTGGTTCTCCCACTGCCTTTGATGAGGTTTTGGATGTTTTACATGATGAGTGCATAGCCAAGATATGTGATCTTGAGGCTGAACTCATCTTGGTAAAACAAGAAAACACCAAGAAGACCAGTGACGAACCAGATCCCTCCCTGGTCTCAAGACTACAAGATGAACTTCAAAAGACTAGAATTGACTTACAATCTTTTGAGAAACAAAATGAAGTTCAACTTAAGAGACTTGAGAACAAGGAAAATGACTAACAGATTGTATGAACCAATTGAACAAAATGTTAGATGCTCAGAAAACCCTAAACATCCTCACATCCCAACCTGGAAATTCTCAAAGGTTTGGTTTAGGGTATTCTGGATCTAGTTCTACAACTGTTCTTGGCAGAGACAACACATGGTTGAATGAATTCAAGAAAGGCAAGTATATATTTGCCAAGGATATGCATGTTTGTACCTATTGTGGTAAGAGTGGTCATGTTGCTAACAAATGTTTCACCAAAAAGAAACATGACAAGAAAAATAAAGCCTACACCCAAGAAGTGTGGGTTAGGAAGGTCAAGGTTGAAAGTGTTTCAAAGAACAAGGAACCCAAGGTGGTCTGGGTTCCTAAAACTAACCTTTAGTTTGCTTGTGCAGGTACGAGTGAAAGGAAAGCCATATTGGTAGTTGGACAGTGGTTGCTCAAGACACATGTCCGGGGATAAAGAAAAATTCCTTTCACTCATTGCATTCGAGGGAGGGCACGTGACATTTGGTGACAATAGCAATGGACTTATGAAAGGAGTAGGTAAGGTTGGTAAGTCACTCTCCCAAGCAATTGACAATGTTTACTATGTAGAAGGTTTGAAACATAAACTTTTGAGCATATCTCAACTATGTGACAAGGGAAATAAAGTGAATTTTGAATCAAAAACTTGTCACATAGTGAACCCTAAGACAGGGGAACTGGTCTGTGAAGGAACAAGGCATAATAATGTGTATATTACATACTTAAGTCAAATTCCACAGAACAGTGCCCTCTGCCTTAGTGTTGTAGAGGATGACCAATGGCTTTGGCATAAAAGATTAGGACATGTTAGCTTCACTTTGTTCAACAAGTTGAGAACACAAGATTTGGTGATAGGTTTACCTAACATCAAATATGTGGCAGACCAGCTCTGTCAAGAGTGTGCAAAGTGCAAACATGTGAGATCATCTTTTAAACCTAAGAAAGTGGTTAGTTCCTCTAGACCATTTGAACTTGTACACATGGATTTATGTGGACCTATGCGTGTACAAAGTAGAAATGGCTTTAGTTATGTATTTGTCTTAGTTGATGATTACTCTCGTTTCACTTGGACCATATTCTTGAAATACAAAGATGAAACTTTTGATGAATTTGAAATACTAGTGAAACAAGTCCAGAACAAGATCAATCATCAGTTAGCATCCATCAGATCTGATCATGGGTCAGAATTTGATAATGCTAGCTTCATAACCTATTGTATGGAGCATGGTGTTTCTCACAACTTCTCAGCCCCCAGAACTCCACAACAAAATGGAGTTGTTGAAAGAAAGAATCGCACTCTAGAAGAAATGGCTAGAACCATGCTTCTAGAGAGTGGTCTGTCCAAGAAATTTTGGGCTGATGCTGTGAGTACATCCTGCTACATACTCAATAGGGTTATGCTAAGACCAATACTAAGAAAAACACCTTATGAACTTCTAAAGGGTCGAAAACCAAACATTGAACATTTAAGGATATTTGGTTGTAAGTGTTTTGTACACAACAATGGTAAGACCAGTTTGGACAAGTTCGATCCCAGGAGTGATGAAGCTGTTTTTATAGGGTATTCTCCTCATAGCAAGGCATATAAAGTTTTCAACAAAAGAACCTTGTGTGTTGAAGAGAGTATCCATGTATTGTTTGATGAAACTAACATGTTCAACAAGCCTGTGCAGGTAGATGATGATGAAGGCTTTAATATTGGAATGACAAATTTCACTGGAGCTGAACCAGAGAACACTGCTGAACCAGACCCTCAAACTCCTCCTGAAAACAACAATGAGTCTGGTGCAGCAGAGGGAAATGCTAAACAGGTTGTTGAACTTAGTGACTCTCCTGCCCATCCATCTGAAGATGAAGTGGGAGAGAACACTGAAGAAACTGGTCCACCCTCTCAAAATGAAAATGAAATAGGGGGAACCAGTACAGACATTGGTTCTAACTTAGGTGACTTAAATATTGTAAGAAAGAGTATGTTTAAGCAAAGAAGCTCTCATCCTTCTGATCAAATCATTAGTGATTTATCAAAAGGAGTCCAAACTAGAAATTCTGTTTGGAAGAACTTCTGTGCTTACTTCTCCTTCTTATCTCACATAGAACCAACTGACTATAAGATTGCTCTAACTGATCCTGATTGGATCTTGGCCATGCAAGATGAGTTGAACCAGTTTGAAAGAAATCAAGTTTGGCATCTTGAACCAAGAACCAATGAGATGTCTGTTATTGGAACCAAATGGGTCTTCAGAAACAAAATGGATGACTCAGGTACTATAGTCAGAAACAAGGCCAGGCTAGTGGTTCAAGGGTTTAACCAACAAGAGGGAATAGACTATGATGAAACCTTTGCTCCAGTAGCCAGGCTTGAGGCAATAAGAATTTTGATTGCATTTGCTGCCCACATGAACTTTAAACTCTTTCAAATGGATGTTAAAACTGCTTTTCTAAATGGTTATTTGAAAGAAGATGTGTATGTGGAACAGCCCCCTGGCTTTGAGGATAGAGTTTGTCCAGATCATGTCTACAAGTTAGACAAAGCTCTTTATAGCCTCAAACAAGCCCCTCGTGCTTGGTATGAGAGACTCTCTAGCTTTCTTATTGAAAATCATTATGAGAGAGGTTCAGTGGACAAAACTCTATTCTTAAAGAAAAGGGGAACAGATCTGTTAGTGGTCCAGGTATATGTTGATGATTTTTTGTTTGGGGCTACTAATTCTGTTTTGCGTGATGAGTTTGCAGACTTAATGAAAAGTGAATTTGAGATGAGCATGATGGGAGAACTTGGTTTCTTCCTAGGGCTTCAAATCAGGCAAGTGGATGATGGAATCATGAACCACCAACAGAAGTATCTCAAGGAGCTCCTCAAGAGATATGGTCTGCAAGATAGCAAGTCCTATGACACACCTATCCCTACCTCCTCTAAACTGAGCCTAGATGAGAAAGGAAAGGATGTTGAGGATAAGCTATACAGAGGTATGATTGGCTCACTTCTCTACTTAACAGCTAGTAGACCAGACATAGTGTTCTCAGTTGGGTTGTGTGCAAGATTTCAAAGCAACCCAAAAGAGTCTCATCTAAAAGCTGTTAAGAGAATTTTTAGGTACCTAAGTGGTACAGAGGACATGTGCTTATGGTATCCAAAGGGAAGCAATTTTGATCTTTTAGGATACACTGATGCTGATTATGCTGGTTTTAGTGTGGACAGGAAGAGCACTTCAGGAATGGCTCACTTCTTAGGTTCTTGTCTCATTTCGTGGGGATCTAAGAAACAAAATTCAGTGGCTTTATCCACAGCTGAATCAGAGTACATAGCTGCTGCTTTGTGCTGTGCTCAATTGCTTTGGATAAAGACACAACTTAAGGATTTTGGGGTCTGTTCCGGAAGTGTTCCCATATTGTGTGATAACACCAGTGCTATAAACATTTCAAAAAATCCTGTCCAACACTCTAAAACCAAACATATTGAAATCAGACATCATTTTCTCAGAGACAATGTTGAAAAAGGAAATGTGAATCTTGAATTTTGCAGATCTGAGGAACAATTGGCTGATATTTTCACTAAACCCCTGAGCAGGGAAGTGTTTGTCAAACTCCGCACATTACTTGGTATGGTAAGGATTAGATCCTAGTTCCTTAGGACTTATCTTTCCCTTTTTGGCTATGTTTGACTTTTTGATCATTAGTGTAAATAAGCAGGGCTGGTTAACTTTTAATGTCATTGATGCAAGTGGTCTCAAAATTCTTATGCTGATGCTGTTCCAATGTGTGGTATCTCTAAGTTGCCTAATTGGAAGTTGGATTAAAGTTTTTAATTTATACAGATCAGCGTCAGACCATCGTAAGACCAGTTCCCTACATCGGTTATATCAGTTACTGCTGAATTCTCGATCTTGAAATTGAGGAGTTAAGTGTTCTGACACATGACCGTTGTGAACAGTGTAGAAGTTACTTCTACTTTATCTGTTCGAATAACTGCCGGTTTTCTCCATTTTAATTCACTCTTTCACATTGATTTCTCTCTAACTGTCTCTCTCTCTCCAAAAGTAATCTCTCTCTCAAACCCTAAGCACCATCATCAAAATCCTCCTTGAGAATTCAAATTCGGTTTCTTTCTCTCTCCTTCACCAACTCTGAAAATCAAATCAACATGGGAAGAAAGAAGAACAAAGCTTCAAAGAAGAAAAGCAGAGGATTAAGTCTGTCTCCTAGCTTCACACCTTCTAAGATCGAGAAGGAATCAGGTACTGTTGTGGTCAGTGAACACCACAAAGAAGAACAAGAGCAGAAAAGGGTTGAGGATCAAGCTACTGAGGAAACAGTAGTTGAATCAAAGGATGCATGTCAGTCCAAAGAGAAATCAACTCCACCACCAAGCCCTAAATCATCACCACCACCTTCTCAACAAAAATCACCACCACCTGAACCTCAGAAAACACCATCACAATCTAAGAAATCACTCTCTTCATCACCCAAACAACACTCGTCACAGCCTACAAAATCTTCACCTCCACCAAAACCACCATCTCCCACAAAAGCCAAAACTCCTCCCCCACAATCACCACTAAAATTCACAACTCCACCATCATCTCCACCACAAAAAGAAACAACCCCGTTACCCTCTCCACCATCAGAAAAATCACCCACATCATCACCACAGACCACACAGAAACCAGTGCCAAGCACTGAAGAGAAGGAAGTTGAAAAGGAAGAGATGGAAAGGAAGGATGATGACACCAATGTTCAGGATATGGATGTAGAGATCACCGGTGTTGTACAAGGTGAAAAGGAACAAGGAAAAAGAACCAGGCCCTTGAGGACAAGGGTCTGTAAGGAAGAAATCAAGAAGGAACCTGCTGAAGTGGTTTCTGAAGAGAAGAGGGATGAAAAGAAGAAAAGGGTGAAAAGTGTTGCCAAGAAGGGCAAAGCCTCTGAGAGCCCCAAGCCTGCAACCAAACTGCCAGCAGAAAAGAAGAGGAAAGCTGTCACTGCCTCTGACAAAACTCCTACCAAGAAGAAAGGTAAGACCACTTCTGAACCACTGTATGAACTAAGTGGTAGGGGTGTCTTATTTGGTTTTTCATGTCCCATGTCTTGGATGAGTCAACCATTTTTAGAGGAGTTTAAGGAGGCCATAGAGTACCAGGGCTGGGAAGGGTTGTTTGATAAGAGGCTTAATGTTTTTGAAACTTGTGTTGAAGAATTTTACTCTAAGTTGGGGAAGTTAGAGAAAGGGAAGGTCTGGAGTGAGGTCGAGGGGGTCGACATCACTCTTTCAAAGAAGAGTCTAGGGGAGGTACTGGGTGTACCAAGGGGTGGATTCTGTGATTATTCCAAGGACAACTGGCCAACTATTCCTGAGGTCAGTACAGAACACATACAGACCACTCTCTTTACTGGTTCTCCAACTGATGGTGCTGGCTATGTTATTGGCCAATTAAGGGAACCAGTAATGAGGCTGTTCCATACAGTTGCCTCTAAGATAGTACTCCCCAGGGCTCAGGGCAGAATGGGTGTTAGGAAGATGGATGCTGTGATTATTTACTGTCTATATGAAAAGATTAAGTTAAGTCTCCCTGTTTTGATGCTAGCTCACATGGTTAGCATTTTGGAAAGGTCCAACCACTCCCTACCATATGGAGCCTGGCTTACTTTGGTTTTCCAAAGTAGAAAGGTTCATCTGAAAGGTGAGGTCAAGAAAATGTCTGTCCTCACCAACCAGATTCTAGGTCAGAAGGGGATGACCTTTGAGGGAGGCATGCTCAAAATGAGGGATGAAGACAGGGTCACAGGGGCCAGAAGGACAAGCAGTTCCAGGTCTGAGGAAGCTACTGGATCACTGTCCAAACAGGTGCAGACACATGGGGAATTACTGCAACAGATGATGGCTAGTGTCAATGCTCTATGCACTTCTCTGGATGGCTCTATAAAGAACATAACAGCACGACTGGACTCCCATGAAGAAAAGCTTGCCTCCTCTTCCAGCTTCAAGCCCAAGACCACCAAGAGACCAGTTCCCATCATAGCCCAAGTCAAGAAGAAGCAGCAGGAGCAGAGTGAAGAAGATGAGAATGAGGATTTTACTGAGGATTCTGATGATGATACTGACTCCACTTCTTCTTAGCCTACCCCCTTCCCTACTAACATTGATCTCAAACTTTCTTTTCTCTGGTTTTTCTGAACAATTACTCTGGTTTCTCTGAACAATTGCTACCTTTACTTTCTGACCATTTCTGCTGAACGATTTCTTTGCAGAATGGTCCTGGTCTGTATATTTTATTAACTTCTGTGTGCACTTGAACAGTTTGGGATTGTGAGTTGCAGGTACTCACATGTGGGACAACATCTCTAGAATGCTGTGTTAATATTATGCTTGTATTTGACTTTACTTGTTGCCTTCTCCTAATTTTGTGCTATGATTGTTTTTGTCATTTGATGATGCCAAAAGGGGGAATAGGACAGGTGAAGTTCCTAGTATCAATTGTAGCAACCTGGACAAGGTTCAGACCTTGTTAAGAGATGGCCCAGCTTTTTGCCTAGGAGTATCTTGAATTTAGATCAAGTGCTCCTACCCATCCCAACTGGAAGAAAATTCTTCCAAGTGAAATTGAAATTTCTCTTGCTACAATTGATAATTGATAAGTCTTGCAGGTTACAGGTTTAATGCTGAAACTCAATAATAAATTGAGTAATGTGATGAGTGACTGATCATTGTTATCAGTCTAATTGTGCTTTAGTCTGCTGTATATTTTTTATTCTCTGAGATTATGAATCTGACTACAAGCACAGTGCAAGACCAGTTCCTCTGAACAGTTATTTTATTTTGAAATAACTGGATACTGTTCTCAAGGGGAACTTCATGGTTTGTCATCATCAAATAGGGGGAAATTGTTGAACCATGTTTGATTTGAATGATGACAAACCAGTCCTCTATACTTGATGTCTATAAATAATTGTATATGAACAGGTTGAATCAAGTGAGGATCCATCAAGGCAATCATGAAGGCCTTGAGATACTTGAAGATCAGAAACCAAGAGCTTGGAGCCTTTTATTTTTATACTTCTAGGATCTTCATGTAAAATAGGCTTAAGAAAGTATTCTTATTGTTTTTAAGTAAAGAGCAAAAAGACCTTAAGTTTACATCCAGTAAAGAGAACAGCCCAAGAACAAGCTAAGAACAGGCACAGAACAAGCTTGGAACAGTTCCCTTTACCAGACGTAAACTTAGTAGTACTGAGACCACTGTGGGAACAGACCTCAGTATTACGCACGTGATCCGTACAGATTTTCGAGCTCAAAAATCATTTTGAAAATTATTTGAAAAAATCTGGATCACTTGTACTTTGGAAATCTGCCAAATTGATTTGCAAAATCAGCCCATTAAATGCAATGTCCTTTGTTTGGACTTTAGTGTACATCTCTCTTCCCATAGTGGAAAGTGACAAAGTCTGAAGCAAGAACACTGCACTTGTGTCAGCTGAAGTGGTTTGCACAATTTAGGCAAGTCTCCAAACACACTTCTAGGGCACGGTTTTCCTTGTTTATATAAACAATCTTTGCAAGAAACCCTAGATGACTTTTGCTCTCCAAAGAAAACCAAGTAATACTTTCTGAGAGTCTATCCTTAGTCCAAAACTATCTCCATATCCATCTTTAAGAGAAAAACTTACGGAGATTTAAGTTTGTAACATTTGAACCACTTAGAGGGAAGTGGTTGGGGAGTGTTCTGTGAACACTGAGTGAACTGTTAGAGTTAACAGTTGGGGAATTAAGTGTTACATAGTTGTAGCACTTGATTGAGTGTGTAACCTTGTTATTATTCTGAGTTGATTAATAATATTGGTGAGAGAGTGGAGGACGTAGGCTTGTTTAGAAGCCGAACCTCGTTAAATCTTTGTGTCCTTACTCTTTGCTTACTGTTCTCTCGTTGTTCTCACAAAAGCACAAACAAAACTTGAAAACGATAGAAAAACACATATACTCAATTCAACCCCCCCCCCCTTCTTGAGTATACATTGAACTAACAGTAACAATTCTTATCTTTCTTTCTTTGTTATTTGTTCATCATTTGTATGTTATTATTTGTTGAGTTATTACATGCCATTAGCTATAATCTCTTGTTCATTGTGTTTGTGATTTTAAGTTTGAATCCTTGAGGTAGTTTTTGCAAGTTTAGTTGTTATTTTCCATGTTTGTTAGTTTCTATACTTCTACTATCATGTTTGGTCTATTTGTGGTTTTTGTTAGTATGAACACCCCTCTCCTAGGCTAGATTCGTAGCTAGGGGAAGGGGAAAATGATGGTATTTTGATTGTTGAACATGGAGTAATCGTTAGTTTGGTATGAAATAACTTGATGATGCATGTTTTCTAACATGGATTGAAATGCTAGATTAGGAGTTTGGCCAACTTCTAGGATAGAATCTTGGACTAACCATGTGTGGTTGAGAAATCTAAGCATGACGTTAGAGACAACATGTTAGGAATGGTCTAGAGTAATTCGAACCGGGTTGTGAGCGAGGTAGAGAATGAGAGATCTAGTTTACCGAGCGATTCGATCCATGGTGTTTGGTTTGGTCTAGGTTAAGATATTGTGTAAGTGGGTTGGCTGAGAAATCTAAGCCCTCTTGCATAAACTAATATCCTTGCTTGAAACAAATGATTTTATGCTTGCTATGTGGTTGCTCCATGCTTGATTTTTGGAATATCATGTTTTCCCCCTTTCCCTAGTGCCTTTAATCGTTGATTTTACTTCATTTTAATTTAATTTATTTGCATTAGATTTAGTTTGTTAAAGTAGTTTAGTCACCTTTCCTCTTTATTAAAAACCCCCTTTTCACTCAATAACTTGACTAACTAATCTGCTTGTTTCTTGTGGTTCGACCCCTTACTTTCCTATACTACTTGTTAGGTTAGCCTAGGGTAATTATTTTTGACCGGATTAGGAAGTAACGACCCCTAAACCCCGATCAAATTTTGGCGCCGTCGCCGGGAAACTACGGTGTTATTTAGCTCGTTATTGTTTGAATTTTTTTTTATTTTATATTTTTGCACTCTATTTTCTTTGCTTATTTTTCTCTATCATCAAATTAGTGTTGTTATTTTTGGTTGGTGTTGTCAATTGCTAACGCCTTGCTTAGTTGTTTTTGATGCAAGTGTTGGATGTAAAGGCGGTCCCAAGGGCCTCCCGAATACTCTCTTAACCTTGAGATCAACCGTACTTTGCGGGGGTTTCGAAACTTGTACCGAGAGCTAGGCGAGTTTGACCAAGACCCTCCTGACACATCGAGCACATCTACCGAATGCATGGGTGATGAAAATCCCAGTCCGTTGTTCCGAGACTTTGGGGCTCCGGACAACTATGAGCTCACAAGCGGGCTTCTCCTTCCCACAACCAACATTAATTTCACCATACACCCCTACTACACCAACATGGTCTTACAAAACCAATTTACGGGGATGGCACATGAAGACCCCATTGAGCATCTCAACTGATTCTTGGAGCTTTGTGCCATGGTGCAAACCAACCAAGTGACTCAAGACTACATCCGGATGCACCTTTTCCGTCACTCTCTCTCCGGGTGTGCCTATAGGTGGCTTAAGAATCTTAAGCCACAATCATTGACTACTTGGAGTGAAGTGGCCTCGGCGTTTCTCAAAAAGTTCATCTCCGAAGAAAAGACCGCCGAGAAGAGAAGGAAGATTGCTACGTTCCAACAAGAGGATGGGGAGTCACTAAGTGAAGCATGGGAAAGGTTCAATGAGTATGTTCGAGCTTGCCCCAATCATGAATACCTAAGAACCAACTCATCCGGACTTTCTATGATGGGTTGGATCCTATCCCCAAATCACATCTCAATGCCGCTTGTGGAGGCCAAATCTCTAAGGTTCCCCAAGCTGAGCTAGAAGATAAAATTGAAGAAGTGGTGCGAGATTGTGCATGGGGAGGTCAATCAAGAGCAACAACCAAGAAGCCGGGGAAGTATGAGCTTGACCTCGAACAATTGAAGGCTTACATGGAGCAAATCGTAGAGAAAAAGATGGGTAAATCTCAAGCGGCATCAACTTCTACACCATCTACTAAGGCTCCGGTCTTCTCTTGTGAACAATGCGGCGGTACAAACCATGATGCTAGTTATTGTGATGGTAGGGATTTCCACCCGGAACAAGTGGCGGCTATGGGTTACCAATACAATCAAAGAGATTTCCGTGACAATGTGAGAGGTAACCAAAGGCCTTATGAACAAGGTGGGCAATCCAACTACACCAACAACAACCCCAATCAAGGAGGGTACTACAACCACCCAAATCATCCGAACAGACAACCTTTCAACAAGCCACCTTTCAACCAAAACTTCAACCCTCCACAAAATCATCCCAATCCTCCATTCCCTAACCCTTCTATGCCTCACCATACCCCAACTCAAGACACCCAACTCATCTTAGACCAATTCAAAAATCTCCAAAGAGAGATGAGTGGATTCCAAAAGGAATTGGGCCAATAAAAGCACCCAAATCAAAGAGATCAATTCGCACCAAAAAATGACCGACAACCAAATTGCCCAATTGGCCGAAAAAGTAGCTCAACTTTCTAATGACAAGCTACCGGGCCAACCTTCAGCCAACCCTGCTTCTCACTCTGTGAATGCCATCCACTTAAGATCGGGAACGGTTTATGATGGGCCTACCGTGGGGCAACAAATTAATGAGGAGGCACCCCAAAGTGAAGAAGACAAGGAGGTAGAAGAGGAGGTCATGGTGGAGAGTTCAAATGCTAAGGGAGGCAATGATGGCCAAGAGATGGGGGGTGAGAAAAGCAAGAAAAAGGATAGGGGGAGAAAAGCAAGTTTGGAAGATGTTACTTCAACCACACCACCGGAATTTGCCAAGTATGCTCCAAAGCCTCCATATCCGGAGAGGTTTGTGGAGAGGAGACTCAATGCAAAGTATCACAAGTTCATGGAATGCATGAAGGGACTCACTCTTAATGTCCCCTTTCTTGAAGCAATCAAAGAGATGCCAACATATGCGAAGTTCCTCAAAGAACTTCTTTCTAACAAGAGGAAGCAAATTGATGAGATGGTCACTCTACCATCTCAAGTGAGTGCGATCTTGCAACGAAAGATGTCGCCTAAGCTAAGGGATCCGGGAAGCTATACTCCACCGGTCATGATTGGTGATTTGGGTACCAAGGGAGCCTTACCCGACCTAGGGGCAAGTGTTAGCTTGATGCCCCTCTCAATTGCCAAACTCTTGGATTATGAAATGGTTCCTTTAAGAAAAGTGATTCAAATGGTCGATCGTTCTACCAAAGTTCCTTGTGGAGAGCTCAAGGATGTGCCGATACGGGTTGGAAATCTCATTGCCCCATGCGACTTTGTTGTCATGGACATCGAAGAGGACCCGAACACAACTCTCATCCTAGGTCGGGAAGCTCTTCACACTTTTGCTGCGATAGTGAATTGCCGAGATAATACCATAACTTGTGAAGTGGCCGATGAAAGAGTGGTGTTTGAGTTCTCTAAGTTGATGAAGCAACCGATGGTTGAAAAACTTTGCCGGGTTGATCTTGTGAATGATGGGCTTGATGAGTGTGAAAGGGTTCACCGAAGAAGGGAAAATCCTCTTGAAGAAGTGATGCAATTAGAAGATGGGGTTGAGAAATCCAAGTAGGCTACGGAGCTTGAAGCCTCTCTTGACCAAGCTTCTCCGGTGGAGGATGAACCATTGGACGAGCTCCCATCGATCCAAATCGAGGATAAGGAGGAGAGGACCACGCCGCCTCCCAAGGTAGAATTGAAACCCCTTCCCCCTTCACTCAAATGTGCTTTCATTGATAATGCTTGTTGTTACCCTTTTATTGTCAATGCTAGCCTTGATGACCTTCTTTGGAAAAATTGAAGCAACTCTTGCGAAAAAATCAAGGGCTCATCGGGTATAGCATTGATGATTTGAAAGGGATTAGTCCTAGTTTGTGCATGCATAGGTTCCATCTTGATGATGGCCATACCTCCTCTATAGAACCTCAAAGAAGGTTGAATCCCACCATGAAAGAGGTGGTGAAGAAAGAGGTCTTGAAACTCCGTGAGGTGGGGATTATCTACGCTATCTCCGATAGCAAGTGGGTGAGTCCCGTCCATGTGGTTCCCAAGAAAGGGGGTATGACCATTGTTAAGGATGACAAGGGGAATGATGTCTCCACCCGGACGGTGACCGGGTGGAGAATGTGCATTGACTATCGTAGGCTCAACAAAGCCACGAAGAAAGATCATTACCCCTTGCCTTTCATGGACCAAATGTTGGAGAGGTTAGTAGGACATTCTTACTTTTGCTTCCTTGATGGGTATTCGGGATTTTTCCAAATCCCGATCCACCCCGAGGATCAACAGAAGACTACTTTCACATGCCTATTTGGGACATTCGTATACCGGAGAATGCCCTTTGGTCTATGCAATGCCCCATCTACTTTTCAAAGGTGCATGTCCGCTATCTTCTCCGACATGCTAGAGGATGTTATTGAGGTGTTTATGGATGATTTCAGTGTTTGTGGTTCGTCTCTTGACAATTGTTTGGCTAATCTTGAGCGAGTATTGAAGCGTTGTCAAGAGACAAATCTTGTTTTGAATTGGGAGAAATGCCACTTTATGGTTGAGGAGGGCATAGTCCTTGGCCATAAAGTCTCGAAAAAGGGCATTGAGGTAGATCCGGCCAAGGTGGCCGCAATAGAGAAGCTTCCCCTACCTACTACGGTGACCGGAGTCCGAGCTTTCCTCGGGCACGCCGGGTTCTACCGTAGGTTCATCAAAGATTTCTCTTCTATTGCGCGCCCCTTGACCGACTTGCTTCATAAGGATAGGGAGTTCGAATTCGGAGATACTTGCATTAAGGCTTTTGAAACTTTGAAGAATGCCTTGATTAGTGCGCCTATAGTGCAAGCTCCGGATCGGGACTTACCTTTCGAACTAATGTGTGATGCGAGTGATTTTTCAGTGGGAGCGGTGTTAGGGCAAAGAAAAGATAAGAAGCTTCATGTGATTGCTTATGCTAGTAGAACTTTGGATGAAGCTCAAAGGAACTACACCACCACGGAGAAAGAAATGCTCATCGTTGTCTTTGCTTTTGATAAGTTTCGATCATACCTAATGTGCAACAAGATGGTAGTGTACACCGATCACAGGGCGATCAAGTACCTATGGGCCAAGAAGGATTCTAAGCCCCGCCTCATCCGATGGGTACTTCTCCTCCAAGAATTTGATGTTGAGATTCGGGATAAGAAGGGTTGTAAAAACTATGTGGCCGATCATCTTTCCCGGTTGCCCCTTGATCATCCCATGTGAGAAGAGGAAGAGCTACCTATTGATGATGAGCTTCGTGATGAAGCTTTGATGGTAATCGTCTCCAAGACTATTCCATGGTTCGCCGACATGGCGAATTTCCTTGTGTGTGGAGATTTCCCTCAAGACTTCGATTCCCACCAAAAGAAAATAATGATCAAGGAGTCTCGCCGCTACTTTTGGGAAGACCCCTACCTTTACAAGAAGTGTAATGATGGGTTGTTCCGGCGGTGTGTTCCGGAATACGAGGTGGAAGGGGTCTTGAAGCATTGTCACTCTTTACCAAGCGGAGGTCATGGTGGTGTTGATAAGACGGCGACCAAGGTTCTTGAATGCAAGTTGTGGTGGCCTTCATTGCACAAGGATACTCACTCATTCATCCAAAGATGTGACTGATGCCAAAGGACCAGGGGAATTACAAAGCGTCATGAGATGCCCCAAAACTATACTGTGCATGTTGAGCCTTTCGATGTGTGGGGAATCGACTTCATGGGTCCTTTTGTGTCATAGTGTGGCAACCTCTACATTATAGTGGCAGTAGATTACATGACAAAGTGGATTGAAGCCATTGCCTCCCCAACCAATGACCACAAGGTAGTGATCCGTCTCCTCAAGAAGGTTATATTCCCAAGATTTGGAGTACCTCGATGCATCATAAGCGATGGGGGCTCTCACTTCGCCAAGAATCACTTTCGTGCACTCTTGAAGAAGTATGGAGTCACCCAAAGAGTGGGCTTGCCCTACCACCCTCAAATTCAAGGGCAAGTCGAGGTGTCCAATAGAGAGATCAAGAACCTTTTAGAGAAGATGGTGAATCAAACGCGAAAGGATTGGTCGTTGAGGTTGGATGATATGCTTTGGGCTCTTCGGACGGCTTACAAGACTCCGATTGGTACAACTCCTTACCGTCTGGTTTATAGAAAAGGGTGTCATTTACTGGTGGAACTAAAGTACAAAGCTTGGTGGGCTTTGAAGCACTTGAACATGGATTTGGATGCTACCGGAAAAGCACGATTTCTCAAGCTAAGTGAGTTGGATGAGCTAATACATGATGCCTATGAGAGTTCCAAAGTGTACAAGGACCAATCGAAGAAGTGGCATGATCGGAGGATCAAAGATTGTAATTTCCAAGTGGGTAATACAGCGCTCCTTTTCAATTCTAGGCTAAAGTTGAGAGCCGGGAAGCTCAAATCTAAGTGGTCCGGACCCTATACGATCACTAAGTTGTTCCCATACGGGTCATTTGAGCTCCAACAAGGCGACAATGTGTTCAAGGTCAATGGCCAAAGGATCAAGAAGTACTACTCCAACGAAGAGATCCCCGACCCTTCTTGCTTGCGGTTGGATATTGTGAGGGATGATCCCTCTTTTGATTGAAATCTAATTATGGATGGTCTAATGCTTAGGGACCTTAAACTAAGCACTCTTCGTGCCCTCTGCCTTTGTGGTGTGGGGGCCCGCGTCAAGCTAATGACGTTAAAGAAGCGCTTCCGGGAGGCAACCCGTGTATCCTTTTTGTGAATAGTTGTTTGAACAATTTTAGTTTATAGCTTTTGTATTTGTGGAATTGCCATTTCTTGCTTTGTAGTGACGGAAATTCCGGAGGAATTTCGTTTTGTAAGGGGGGTAGAGCTCATTGTAGGTCCCCCTTTTCATTTTTTTTTCCGAAATTCCGTGGAATTCCGGGCTTTTTGAGGCATAGGATGGCCAATTTAATGGCCATTACTAACCTTTTTGCCCCACAATTGGCTAATCTTTTGGTGTGTGCCAAAGTAGTAAGTGGAGTTGTTTTGGGAGGTGGTGAGCGTCCGCTCTTGGGTGAGGAGCGTCCGCTCGAAGTGACTAATTTTAGAACAGAAAGTTCCTTTAGGAGGTGGAGCGTCCGCTCGGGGGTGCGAACGTCCGCTCCGTGGTGCCCAGTTGCATACTTCTTTTTTTTGGGGGGGAGAGCGTCCGCTCGCGACCATCAGCTATTGCATACTGCTTTTTTTTCTGGGGAGAGCGTCCGCTCCAGCTGTGTTTGAGCGAAAAAAATAATAATAATAATAAAAGCCGAATTAAAGCAGAAGGGGGTTGACATTTTCACCACATTTTCACTTCATCTTCTCAAACACAACCAACCCCTTATCCTCTCTCCTCTCATACTCTCTCATAACCCCATTAATCTCCATCTCAAAACCTCCATTTTTTCATCAAATCTCACCAAATTCTCACCAAAAACTCAAGCCACTCTCTCTCCTCACTATTTTCGCACGGCTAGGGCTGTTTAAAGGGGGTCGTTTTTCGTTTTCTCTCACCTAGGGTTTCAATCTTTTTGCTCAAATCCATTTGGTAATGCTTTCAAACTCCTTATTTATGCTTAATTCAAGGTTATGTATGCATTTCATGTTCAAATTTTGCAAATTTTGTTGAATTTGTTCATGATTTATGTTGTTGAGTGTTTGAATGAGTATGAAGGTGTGTGTTTGAATGTGTTCTTGCCTTGTGAATTTGATGATTATAGGTTGCTAAATTCAAGTTCTATGATGTTTTTGAGCATTGATTTTGTAAAAAACTTGCTTTGGGTACTTGAATCTAGCAATTATATGTTTGAGTTTGGACCCTATTTTTGGCCATGAAACCCCCAAATTCTTGCCCCATGCCCTTGTTTTGTTTTGCTTCATGTTTAAATTCTCTTAGTAAATTTTGGTTGACCATGAAAATTTGTTCTTAGCCTAAGTATTAGTGTTTGAGCATGTTTCCTGTGTATGACTTATTACTTTGGGAATTAAGCATGTTGATATGAATTTGTGGAGCAAGGGAGTTGTTCGATGTATTTTGTGAGTAGGGGCCTTTGTGTTATAATCTCCAAGCATAGTGTTGGCATTAGTTTAGCTAGTTGTTTTTGTTTGTTTTGTTTTGGTGGATTGTGAGTTTTACTCACATGGGTTGTTTTTTTTTTTTATTTGGAGGCACAAATTGGGGAATGTTTGTTTTTAGGATTAATCTTTGAGTTCCCAACCATCAATCCAAATTGCTAATTTTCTCTCTCTTGTTCATAGGGACAATGTTTAGCTCAAGGAAGCGCTCAAGGCGATCCCCAAGCCAAAGGGGGCCGAGCCAAGAGGGGCAATCCTCCAATCAAGGGGTGCGCCCTAGGGCCTACACTCCTCGTTTTGGGGAGAGCAAACACCAACGGGCATATGAGAAACTTTTGAGCCGGGACATGAAGCCCACCATGTTCTATGACCAAGCCACTTGCCAGGATATGGGTATTAACGAAGACGTGCGCAAGTTTGCGAGGTTCTTAGGGATAGAGGGCATCATGGAGGAGGAGATCCCTAATGATTGGGTTTATGCGGATAGAGATGCATAAGAGGAGAACCCTACTCAACCTCCACTCTCCTATACAACCTTGATCGCAAAATTTGTCGCATCATTCTCCCTGATCCCCATTGAAGGGGAAGATGGTCGCTTCCGAGTCACTTTCCGATTATGCAACAAGGACCACTCCTACACCTTGGAGGAGTTCAATGATTTTTTCGGATTTGACCCGGAAGCAAGGAGCTTCGAGTACACGGGGTAGGATTTGCCCGACATAGGTGTGGATGAGGATAGGGACCCGACCCAAATGTTTTATATTAATGATTGGTGGCTTGACATCACCGAAGGGGACGAGGACTACCAATCGAACCGAGCCAAGTCTACCGATATTCTACATTCGGCTCTCCGATACTTCCAAAGGCTTCTTGTCTATTTCTTCTTCTCAAGGGGGGAGCTCGGGAAGGTCTCCACACCCGAGTTGTACATGCTTTGGTGGGCGGCCGAGGGCCCCAAGTACTTCACCACTGATGAGAAAGAGAGGAAGCCTAACCTTGGGTACCTTTTTGCACGGAGGGTGGAGGCAGTTAGAAACTGGGGGACCATCACCTTTGGAGGCTTGGTGACTTGGTTAGCCTATAAGTTGAGGTGTCAAGCGGAGTTGCTTGGGATGGAGCCTTTGGAGAAGAAGGCTCGTCTAAATGCGGACCGTTTGATTGCCGCTCGTCACCTCTCCAAGACCGGCAAGAGAGGGAAGAACTTCGTATGGAAGGTGAAGGAGGTGGCGTGGTACTACCTTCCATGCACCTTCGTCATCCGCCCTCCGGTTGATGTTGAGAATAGGTGGGCGGTCCCCTTACGCCCCTTGCAGCCAGGTGATATGAGCAACCAAGAGAAGCAGGCGAGAGAGAAAGTAGAGAAAAAACAAGAGCAAGTACGAATGGCGGCCGAGGAGGCCAGGGCAGCGGGAGAGAGGCGGCGCAAAGGGAAGGAAGCCGTCGGGCCTTCGCAGGCCCAAGAGGTCGTGCACGAGGAGGAGGAGGCCCCTTCTCATCACACGGGCCCCGAGGTAAACGCTTTTGATTTCAATGAATTTGGTAAGATCCTCGGGGACATCTCCGAGCGCATGGGCACAGTTGAGAGGATGATCCCACCTCATACATCTGTGGACGACATACCACCCCCCCACCCTTTCTTGGCACAGATGTATGACCACCAGGTCAACATGGGATACTTTTTGCCCCCGGTGAACTACCCTCACCACCCTCCCCAAGAGGGACCCGTTCCTAATTGTGATGGGAGTGGGTATAATTACCCATATTGGCGTGGTCCGGGATCATCCACTTGCCCCCTCCCCGATGACTTCCCTATGCACCCGGGTTTGATTACACCGTGCCAGGCGGTTGTGACCCTCGTGGAGACCCTGCCTTCCCCTCCCCCGCAGGTAATACTTTCCCCATGGCGGGTGGGAGCCCCATGGCCCTCCCTCTGGTCATCCCCTTGCATACCATTGGTCTCACCCCTATCCGTTTGAGAGGGTGGTATTCAAGGATGACCCTCCCGAGTCCAACCCCGGTCTCGACGACTAGCTTCCCCGTTCCTTGCCCCACCCTCCCTCTTTGCACCGTGACGGTGCTCATATCTAGTTGGGGGGGGGGGGGTTGCACTATAATTTTTTCGATATTATGGGGCAAAGAACGAGGAAGTTTGGAGAGGCATGTGGTGGTAGTTCCCTTGGTGTTTGCAATGCTTTCTCTCTCTCTCTTGATGATGTTTTGGTAATTTTTTGCTTTTTTTATTTCTTTTTTTTCTATAATGATGAATTGTGGATAGGATCTTATTCTTGTCTAATCATTGTTTTAGAGAAATGGTTTGGATGCAGTTTTACAGGTTCTTTGTGCCGGTTTGAGCTATGATTTTGGAGATGCACGATGGCCATTCCGTGTAGTTCCAACACCACTTTGTTGAGACCTTTCCCTTACCCCTCCTTTTTAGCATTTGATTAGAAGAATAGGTAGATACAAAGCATGCTTGGTATTAGGATTAGCTGCCGGGGTTGATATATTCCCCCTTTTTGTGTAGTTTGATAGTAATATTGGCATGCTTTAGATTCTTTTCCATGATGCATCATTATGTGGAGATCATGTATATAGTTGGATTTTTGGTTTATTTTCTTGATTTTCTTTTATTTTGATTTGTCCTTTTTTTTATTTTAAGCTTGGTAAAAAAAAAAGGAGTGAAAAAAAAGAAGAAAAAAATACAAAAAGACTTTCGTTTGTTTTGTAATTATTGGCTTCTTTGCTCTTGGAATGACCCCCTGTGATGAGATATATGTGGATTCCTTTGATCCAATACCCTTGAGTTATGAGCAGGGGGGCATTTCCAAATTTGGTGTAAACATAGGTTCGGGTTATATCCCACGCCTTGTTCTTAGCGAAAAATGAGTAGCTTATGTCCCAATGAAAAGTATGTGAGGAAAAAGAATCAATCTTTAAAGTTCACAAAGATTCTCCTAGCAAGTTCGTGTAATAGCTAACATGCATGCCTATCGAGTCAATAAGTGGTTTCACCACATGTCTATCGAGTCAATTAGTGGTTTCACCACATGTCTATCGAGTCAATAAGTGCTAAGCACATTTTATCGAGTCCAATAAGTGACAATGTCCACAAGGCTAGTAGCCTATTCAATAAGACAAAAAAAGATAGAAAAAAACTCAATAAGTGGCCAAGCCACAAGTCCTTTGCATACTCACTACTACACAACTTAATCTAAGAATGTCGATGTAAACTTTAGGGAGAGAACGGTTTGCCAAGCATGTGGATCGTTAGGGGATAAGTGAAAAGAACACCAAAAAGAGCAATGGTTGTGTGTGAGATGAGGTTTGCTTTGTTTATCAAGGACACTCCTTAAACACTTCTTGCTAGCCCATACTAGCCCCTTGATTTACGAGCACACCTCTTATGGAATTGCTCCCCTTGGAAGTCATTTGAGAGGTTTTGGGGATATGTGAACCATATTGATGAGGGGTGACCTTGGGCATGGAAGTCATAACGTTATTTTCTTTTCTTTCTTTCTATGGCCCGCTTTTCAGTTGTGGGTTAATCTTTGCTCGAAAACCCTCGCGAGAGCTCACTCGCCCTCCTAAGGGACTTGGAGGTTTAAAGGGCTTGTCATTTACGCTAAAAATGATCGTGATTCCTATGACAGTGAGTTAGTGTAATTATGGTGTGTTTGATTAGGTTTGTTAGCTTCCATTACTTGGTTTTGTTATCCTATGGTTCGGGAATCAATTTGACTTTGCTCGAGGGCGAGCAAAGGCTTAGTTGGGGGGATTTTGATCGGTGCATTTGTGCACCATCTTATAGGTCATTTTTCATCCTTTTTAGTCTTTGAATTTCCCATATTTGTGCATTTTTAATTGGTTTTTCCTCCGCTCGTTACATGTTACCAAGATTTGGATCTCGTTTCATTTTTGGGTATTTTCTATGCATTTTTGAGAGAAAATGGGAATACAAGTGCTTTGATATTTTGCATGAGTTGTTTCAAGTCCACGCCAAAGCATTTGGAGCCTTGTGTGCGAAGCTCGAGCCCGGGAGTGACAATTCGAAGCTTGAAGTGGAATGGAATTGCAGCTCTAGCACCGAGCGTTCGCTCCACCCCCTTAGAGCGTCCGCTCGGACTCCTAGCCGAGGATGCAGGAGCTTCTTGTTGGAGCTAGAGCGTCCCTCCAACCCTTGGAGCGTCCGCTCCCCTTGCCCAGCCTCAGCACGTCCAAGTACCACCGAGCGTCCGCTCCGACCCTCAGAGCGTCCGCTCGGCCCACGATCAGAGAGGCATTGGCTGCTGGGAGGTGCCAGAGCGTCCGCTCCAACCCTTAGAGCGTCCGCTTGCCTGTGCATGGTGCGTCCGCTCCGTCTCTTCAGAGCGTCCACTCCCAGTACTTGTTGCCAGCTCATCGATTTGTCGTATTAGTGCAGCGTCCGCTCTCAACCCTCAGAGCGTCCACTCCCACCTACAGCGGCTCATTTATTCCGAATATTCCCCTTCTCTCTCATGTAATATATAAATACCCCAACTTTTCTAGGTTTGGACACAACGAAAAATATCAAGAAACTTAGCATTATTTTCAGTATTTTTAGAGAGAGAAACACAAGAGTTTTAGTAGTTTTAGCTTGTAATCATCAAGAATTTCTTCTTCATTTTGCAATCAATCCATATATTCAATCTTCTAGTTTGGTAACAATTCTTATCTTTCTTTCTTTGTTATTTGTTCATCATTTGTATGTTATTATTTGTTGAATTATTACATGCCATTAGCTATAATCTCTTGTTCATTGTGTTTATGATTTTAAGTTTGAATCCTTGAGGTAGTTTTTGCAAGTTTAGTTGTTATTTTCCATGTTTGTTAGTTTCTATACTTCTACTATCATGTTTGGTCTATTTGTGGTTTTTGTTAGTATGAACACCCCTCTCCTAGGCTAGATTCCTAGCTAGGGGAGGGGGAAAATGATGGTATTTTGATTGTTGAACATGGAGTAAATTGTTAGTTTGGCGTGAAATAACTTGATGATGCTTATTTTCTAACATGGATTGAAATGCTAGATTAGGAGTTTGGCCAACTTCTAGGATAGAATCTTGGACTAACCAAGTGTGGTTGAGAAATCTAAGCATGAGGTTAGAGACAACATGTTAGGAATGGTCTAGAGTAATTCGAACCGGGTTGTGAGCGAGGTAGAGAATGAGAGATCTAGTTTACCGAGCGATTCGATCCATGGTGTTTGGTTTGGTCTAGGTTGAGATGTTGTGTGAGTGGGTTGGCTGAGAAATCTAAGCCCTCTTGCATAAACTAATCTCCTTGCTTGAAACAAATGATTTTATGCTTGCTATGTGGTTGCTCCATGCTTGATTTTTGGAATATCATGTTTTCCCCCTTTCCCTAGTGCCTTTAATCGTTGATTTTACTTCATTTTAATTTAATTTATTTGCATTAGATTTAGTTTGTTAAAGTAGTTAGTCACCTTTCCTCTTTATTAAAAACCCCCTTTTCACTCAATAACTTGACTAAGTAATCCGCTTGTTTCTTGTGGTTCGACCCCTTACTTTCCTATACTACTTGTTAGGTTAGCCTAGGGTAATTATTTTTGACCGGATTAGGAAGTAACGACCCCTAAACCCCGATCAGGTACCGGGTCGGTCATTTCTTTTATTTTTGCAGGGCTCAGACATGGTTGATCAAATTAGGGCCGAAAACTAACTATAAAAATACAATAAAATAAAATAAAAATTCAGTTAGATTACTTCCCTAACCAGTCAATGAATAATAGGCCGAAACCCAAGTGCCTCAAGTTCACAAAATCACGACAGAAAAAATTCACCAACACAAATCCAAGTCACAAAATTCAACCAACACAAAACAAAACAACAATTTAAGACTACAATTAGGGACTCAAAAATTCAACAAACAATTGCAAAGTATAAATGAAAACCTAAGATTCGAACTAGGTTTAAAATAACGAAGTTAGAAAATTAGGGTTTTAGAAAATACCCAACTAGAATATGAAAATACTCTAGATGAAACCTCCTTGTTGTTGTTGTTGATGAAAAGAGCCAAAAGTAACCGAAGATGTGCCTTGCTCGTGTTTTCCCCTCTGTTTTTTTATTTTTTTATTTTTTTTTTAAAATTTCGAACCTAGGGTTCGAATTTTAGGTGAGAAAATGAGAGAGATATGTGATGGGATGGGAGAAATGAAGTAATGGAGTGATAATGAAGATGAATGATGGTGTTTGAGAGAGATTTGAGTGGATTTGAGTGAGTTTGAATGTTAGGGTTTGAGAGAAGTAAGGAGAGAATTCGTGTATTAGGGTTTTGTTCGTGAAAAATGACGAATTATGTCTCTTGTTCTTTCATATAATTCGACCTCAGCGAGTGCTGACTTACTCCCAGCGGCCGCTGACCCCTTCTGAACTGATTCTGGGTTTCTCAATAGAGCCCATCAGCGGGCTCTGAATTGTGTCCAGCGGGCGCTTCCCCTCCTCAAAATGTTTCTGGCTATTCACATAAAGCTCATCAGCGGGCGCTGAGAATGGGCAAGCGCCGGCAACAATCCATTTTTCTTGCTACTAGAAATATGATACATGGTGATCAGCGGGCGCTGAAATTCTTCCAGTGGGCGCTTCCCTAGTTGAAAAATTTACTGCCTTTTGCAAGAGACCTTTCAGCGGGCGCTGAAAATGGGCTAGCGCCCGCTGCTACCAAAGTTTTTTTCACTGGAAGAAATTGGGCATTGTGCAAGCGGGCACTGATGGAAATTCAGCGGCCGCTGCACCTGACCTATAGCCATTTTTTGCAGCAGATTGAAGTAAAAAAAATTTCACCAAAATCTCAGTTTTAGAACACTTTCTCTTGATTGCATCCTAAGGGATACAACAACATGTATAGTGGCCCAAAGGGCCAAAATCACACTCGTTGATGTATTCAGAAGTTGTAATCAAGGAAATCTCGCGCTTTCTTTTAACTCACCCATGATATTTTTTTCTCGAGTGCTCCCTTTTTCTAACACACATTCATGGACATATGTAAAGATCACATATATGCACAAATGTGTGAAGGCACTACTCAATATTTTCTCTCGTCATTTTTTTTCTTACAATGCAAGGAAATAAACTATCCTAAAAAGCAATAAATTGAGGGTTGCCTCCCACAAGCGCTTGTTTAACGTCCCGAGCCTGACGAAATGACCGAGTCGGCCCTACTCCTCAACGGGAGTAACATCAAACTCATCTAAGTAAATCACAAGGTTAGCTTCCGGAGGTTGGCCTCCATAGTAGGATTTTAAGCGTTGCGCATTCACTTTGAAAGGGGCGGTTCCATCATTTCCAATCTCAACTGCCCCGTAGGGGTAGACTTTTCGAACCGTAAAGGGACCACTCCACCTCGACTTGAGCTTTCCGGGGAACAACCTAAGCCGAGAATTGAATAATAGGACCTTGTCCCCTTCATGGAACTCCCTATGGAGAATATGCTTGTCATGCCAAGACTTGGTGCGTTCCTTGTAGATTCGAGCATTTTCGTACGCATCAAGCCCTAATTCCTCAAGTAAATGCAGGTCGAGCATCCGCTTCTCCCCCGCAAATTGGAGATCGAAGTTGAGTGCTTTGGTCGCCCAATGTGCGCGATGCTCGAGCTCAACCGGTAGGTGACAAGACTTGCCATAGACCAATTTGTAAGGGGTTGTGCCTATGGGAGTCTTGTATGCTGTCCTATACGCCAAAAGAGCGTCATCGAGCTTAGTTGACCAATCTTTTCGAGACCGATCGATGGTATTTTCAAGGATCATTTTGATTTGCCGGTTAGAAATTTCTGCTTGCCCGCTCGTTTGAGGGTGATAGGCCAAGTTAACCTTATGCTTAACACCATATTTTGAGAACAAGGATTGGAGTGTCCGATTGGCAAAATATGATCCTCCATCGCTAATGACAGCTCGGGGAACACCAAACCTCAGGAAAATGATAGTTTTAAACAACTTAATAACTACCTTTGCATCATTGGTGACCGAGGCAATGGCTTCCACCCATTTAGACACGTAGTCCACCGCGACCAAAATGTATTGGTTGCCATAAGATGAGGGAAAGGGTCCCATGTAGTCGATGCCCCAAACATCGAAGATTTCAAGTTCAAGAATGTTGTTAAGGAGCATCTCATGACGGTTCGAAATATTGCCGGTACGTTGGCACTGGTCACACACCTTCACCATGCTCCAAGTGTCCTTGAACATGGTAGGCTAGAAAAACCCAGATTGCAAGATCCTTGATGTAGTCTTGTCAGCACCCATGTGTCCTCCACAAGGAGAAGAGTGGCACATGCTAATAACACTTGCAATCTCATCATCGGGGATGCACCTCCGAAAAAGTCCATCAACACCTCTTTTGAACAGAAGAGGGTCATCCCAATAGTATTTACAAACGTCATGCAGGAAACGTCGCTTTTTTTTATACCCCCAATCGGAGGGCATAATCTCACAAGCAAGATAGTTAACAATGTCCGCATACCAAGGAGCAGGGATTGCCAAGGCAACAAGGAGGTGGTCATCAAGAAATGAATCGTTGATCGGAATGACCTTACCCTCCTCGCATAAAAGTAACCGAGAGAGATGGTTGGCTACAACATTTTTGGCCCCGGCTTTGTCTCGGATTTCAATATCAAACTCTTGTAGCAACAAGAACCACCGGATGAGCCGGGGTTTAGCGTCTTTCTTGGACATCAAGTACTTCAAGGCTGAGTGTTCGATGAAGATTATGACTTTGGACCGACCAAGTAAGACCTAAAATTTTCCATGGCATGGACAATTGCAAGAAGCTCTTTCTCAGTAGTGGCATAATTGCGTTGAGCTTCATCTAGAGTCTTGCTTGTGTAGTAGACGGCATGCAGCTTATCGTCCTTCGGTTGTCCGAGCACCGAACCTACATCATAGTCCGATGCATTGCACATTAGTTCAAAAGGAAGCTCCCAGTCCAGGGGCTAAATGACAGGAGTAGTAACGAGAGCTTGTTTCAGTTCCTGAAATGCTACACAACAATCATTAGAAAACACAAAAGGGGCATCCTTATGCAACAATTGAGTCAAGGGCTTGGACACTTTTGAAAAGTCTTTTATAAAATGGCGGTAAAAACCCGCGTGTCCAAGAAAACTCCTAACCCGACCCCTTTGACAGTGGTGGGGGATTGGAGACGCTCAATGACATCAACTTTGGCCCTATCGACCTCGATGCCCCTAGTTGATATTACATGTCCGAGAACAATCCCCTCTTCGACCATGAAGTGGCATTTTTCCCAGTTTAGAACCAAGTTCGCCTCTTGACACCGTTTCAACACATTCACCAAGTTAGCAAGGCAGGTGTCAAAAGACGAACCACAAACAGAGAAATCATCCATGAAAACTTCTATGGATGTTTCTAACATGTCAGAAAAAATAGCCATCATGCACCTTTGAAAAGTCGAAGGTGCATTACATAGCCCAAACGGCATCCTTCGATATGCAAAGGTACCAAAGGGCATGTAAACGTGGTTTTTTTCTGATCATCGGGATGTATCGGGATTTGGAAAAATCCCGAGAATCCATCCAAAAAGCAATAACGGCTATGATCGATTAGCCAATCTTTCCAAAACTTGATCAATGAACGGAAGGGGAAAGTGATCTTTACGGGTTGATTTGTTTAGTTTTCTGTAATCAATACACATTCTCCAACTCGTAACCGATCTTGTCGAAATAGTTTCACCCTTCTCGTTCTTAATGACGGTCATGCCTCCCTTTTTAGGGACTACTTGAACCGGGCTAACCCACTTACTATCTGAGATAGGGTAGATTATGCCCGAGTCAAGCAATTTAATAACTTCACCTCTCACGACTTCCTTCATCAAAGGGTTTAACCTTCGCTGATGTTCAATCGAGGAGGCATGATCATCATCAAGCAATATACGATGCATGCAGAGGGTGGGACTTATTCCTTTAATGTCGGAGATGTTATACCCGATGACACTTCTATATTTTCTCAGAACAACCAAGAGTTTGTCAAGAGAAGTGTCGTCGAGTTTAGCATTGACAATAACGGGATAAGCCTCATCGGCATCCAGAAAAACATACTTAAGTAAAGAGGGAAGAGGTTTCAACTCTACCTTTGGAGGAGGCGTAGTCCTCTCCTCCTTACCCTCGACCCGGAGGACCTCGAGCTCAGAATCAGTGCTAACCGGGGTGTTATCAAGAATTTTTTTATACCCCCGGCTTTCATCAGTGTCGAAGACCGCTCCGTCTGAGATCAATGATCGCAATGGGTCTGCGACCTCGATCATTTCAGAAAATTCCACCGTAGTAGTATCGAGGGTGTCGATGCGAAGGATTGCATCCGTAATAGGAATTTTCATTGCCTTCGAGAATGAGAAAGTGATCTTTTCATCCCCGACATTCAGAATCAAACGACCATCCTTCACATCGATAACGGCGCCCGCCGTTTTCAAGAAAGGCCTCCCCAATATCAAGGGAACCTTGGCATCTTCCTCCATATCCATTATGACAAAATCACATGGGATAAAAACTCGTCCCACTTGCATCGGGAGATCGGTAATCTTACCGAGCGATCGGCAAGCTGAATAGACATCCTTGTGGGCTTTAGGTCGCCCATATTGAGCTTATGGGCCATAGTCAAAGGCATAAGACTCACACTTGCTCCCAAGTCACATAGAGCATTTTTTCTTTGAAGATCACCGATTTTCACCGGTATAGAGAAACTACCAGGATCACCAAGCTTCTTGGAAAGCTTGTTCTCAAGATCACCTACATAGGAAACGAAATGGTGGCATGCTCCTTTAATTTTCTCTTATTCGAGAGAAGTTCCTTCAAGAATTTGGCATAAGCCGACATTTGGGACAAAGCATGAAGAAAAAGGGATGTTTACTTGAAGACCCTTCATGACCTCGAGAAACTTTGAAAATTTCTCGCCTAACTTCTTCTCAACGATCCGATGGGGGAAAGGAACCAGAGGCACATATGGTTTCATCGGTGCTTTTACAACAATATTCTCTTTTGGAGTAAGAACACTATCCTCACTTTGTGGCTCACTCTCAATCGCTCCGCTCTCAAAATCAATCGACATATCGTCAACAACTCCCTCTTTACTCACTTTTGTGGCGCCCTCATCTAAAACCATGGATGGACCCGCATAATCCTTACCAGATCGCAGTGTTATTGCCTTTGCTTGTTCCTTCGGATTAGTGATCGGTTGCCCCGGAAATTGAGAACTCGAAGAATTGTTGGAATTCCCCACTTGTTGTGCTATTTGAGCAAGTTGAGTTTCGATCATTTTGTTATGTTTTTGCAATTGATTGATCGATGTACTCATCTCGTTCATCTTCCGGTCACTATCGGAATTTGCCTTGGTCTGATGTTCTATGAAGGTCTCTAGGACCGTCTCAAGGCAAGACTTTTGATCGAGGAACGGGAGGGGTATATGGTGGCCTTTGAGGAGAAGGACCCTGATTGAAAGCTGGAGGACGATAAGGTGCCGGAGCTTGTTGGTCCCTCGGTTGATATGGTTGTTGTTAGCGGTATTGTTGTTAAAAAGGTGGTTGTTGTTGATTGTTGTTCTTCCAGCTGAAATTGGGGTGATCCTTCCAACTGGGATTGTAAGTATTAGAGTACGGATCATTCCGTGCTCCCATCATGGCAACTTGCTCCATCGAGGAGCTGTAATATGAAGACAGGTGGTCGTTTCCGCCACACATGTCACAAGAAAGAGCAGGCTGAGATTCGGAACTTGAGGCGGCGAAATGCGCTTTCTCAAGTCTCCGAGTTAAGAAATCCAGACGAGCATTAACATCGTCAAGATTTTGATCAGATCAAGATGTTGTCTTGGGAACAACACGTCTCGACCCACCCTGTGGAAACTACTTAGCAACCTCCTCGATCATAGGCCTAACTTCAGAAAGAGGGACTTTCATCAACTGACCACTCGTACCGGAGTCCAAATGACCCCTAGAAACAGCATTGAGGCCATCGTAAAATGTCATGTAAGCTATGCCATCACTGTAACCATGGTGAGGGCATGAGCGTAGGAGTTCTTTAAAACGCTCACATGCCTCCCCGAGAGTTTCATCCTCCTCTTGAGAAAAACCCGAGATTTTTCTCCTCATTTCTGAAGTTTTCTCCGGAGGATAGTATTTTTCAAGGAATGCTTTGGTGATAGCATCCCAACTAGTCAAAAATCCCTCGGGGAGCGAGCGAATCCAGTGCTTTGCCTTATCAGTTAATGAGAATTGGAACATGTGCTTCCGTATGAACTCTGGTTGAACATTGTTGTGATTAACTGTGGAGCACAGTTCCAAGAAGTTGTCAAGATGAGAAAAAGGGCACTCGGTCGAGTTTCCCCCAAATTGTGAATCTTTCACCATCCTGATGAGATGTGGTGAAAATTCATGATGATTTGCAACCGTAGCGGGCAAAGCAATCCCGCTACACAATTCGAAGGATTCCGGGTGGCGGAAGTCCCTCATTATCTGTTGTGGAGGTGGTGGCATATCAGCCATAACTGAAGAAAAAGAATAAGAACTACCCGGTGACTTTGATTGCAACTCAGATTCGAGTTGCTCAATGTTATGCCCACTAGTAGCCTTTCTCAGATCGCTCAAGTAATGGTCGATTTCTGGGATTAACGGGATGACTGGTAAGCTATGAGTCCTGTGTGTCATAATTAAACTGCTAAACAAATACCTTAGCAATAACAATTCACACAATCAAGTAGCAAATGAATTAACGGAAGACAAAGTCCCGTCAAACTCAAGTAAATCTATAGCAACAAATTCCGTTACCCTCCGGCAACGGCGCCAAAAATTTGATAGGCCGTCGTCGAGCCTACCAAAAGTAAATTTCCTAACTCGAACTTACTAATGCTAGTAAGGGCAAGTAAGGGTCGAACCCTAGAGAATAACGTTTACTGACCAAAGACAATGAGTATAGACAAGCTAAGTCGAAATCGGATTCAAAGATTGGGAGTCAATTAACTACAGTAATACACTAAAATAGGGGTCTAAACAAGGAATAAAATACTAAGGTTATAGGATTAACGACTCGATACCACCATGAATTATGGATCGGTCAAAACTTAGACTAAGGTCGTGGTTAAAGGGGAGGTCATTCTATGATCACACTACTCTTTCGAGCTAGTGTGACGACTGGGAAGACGTATACTACTTACTTTCGTAAAAGACACACCCAACAAGTCATAAGCACAAATCATGAAGACCGGTAACTTTCCCTTGATCGAAGGCCCAACTTTCGTGCTGCTTCCATCAATCGGGCGAAGGGAGTCATCACCCATGTTCACCTTTCGGTCCTTAGGTGGGGATTATCCTATGAATCTAATGCTAGCTAAACATGAGACTCAACATCAACGAACCTTCGGTACCGACATTAACACAACCAACACTAGGAATTGTCTAAAACATAAACATGGAGGATTTTGAGAGGTTTCACCCCAAACCCTAGCAATGAGACTACTCACACATGGCTAGAATAAATAAGGAAAACATAACGAACATATTAAAAACAACACCAAGCATGAAAATAAGAACAAACTATGAATTTAAGCAATATTCAATCACAAAACATCAAAGCAATAATTAACTAAATGTAAAAATAAAGGGAAGAGTAGAGAAATATTACAAATGAAGCTTCAAAATCAATAAGTAGAACCAATGGGATGATCAATGCAACTTACAAACCAAAAGCTTGAACTTCTACAATTAATCTAAAGCTTGAAGATGAAAATCTATGGAAATTTAGGAGAGAGAAGGGAGAAAAACTAAATAAAACTAGGTTTTCTATTCTGAAAAATGTAATAAATGTAATGTTCTTACAAAAAGGGAGCATAAAGGTATTTATACCTCTCCCAAAAATTAAAACAAATAAGCTAAAAAATACGAGCAGAGGCATTACAGCGGGCACTGAGGCGATGACAGCGCCCGCTGACACCAATAATACTAGGCTTGCAGGCTGGAAGACTTATGGCAGTGGGCGCTGAGTTGGGGTCAGCGGCCGCTGCCAATCCTTGATATTCTACTGCCTCAAAACAAGGGAGGGGGACAGCGAGCGCTGAGTTGGGGTCAGCGGCCGCTGTTCTTCTATGTATGCTCATAATGCCCTGGTAGCTTCAAAATCAGCGGCCGCTGCCATGGCATAGAAAACCTTCTGTCTTTTTTTCCTTGCAAAAATGCTTGAAACACAAAAAACCATCTCAGCGGCCGCTGAGGCCTTCTTGGCTCCAACATTGGCAAATGACTCTGTGGCTTCCTCGAGGTTCCCGGCTTGCCTCCTCTGGTTCCGAAATAGACTCGGGACCTGCAAAAGGAGAAGAAAACGCAGAAACAAAGCAAAATAGAGGAAAACACATAGAAAAAGGGAAAGGGGACTACCGAAACAAAACTAAACTAAAAAGCCTAAAAAAGCTAACAAAACTAAATAAAAAATAGAAAATAAATAAATAAAAGCTAAGAAAAATACTAACTAAATACAGACTATCAACTGCATAGGGCCAGGTAGGCCTCATTCCTAATCAAGTCCAGATGAGGCAGCTAAACAGCGGGCAGAGCACTCCCAGTATTGCTTGAGGAAGGGTAGGCAGCGAACTCATGAACCACAGCCTACTCTGATTCAGTCAAGGTCTCAAAAACGACCCATTCAGTTTTCCTAGGCCTGGTCCATTCAGTCTTGGGCATATAGACATTGGGGTCTCCATTCCCCAAAGGAACCCTCAGCCAGAGGAATTTATAGTACCAGTGGCCTATCTCCCTGGGCTTTGGGTAAGTTATGGCATATGTCTGGTTGTCCTGCCTCAGGACTTCCACGGTCCACCACCCCTTTGGTACATTGGGCCCCCTATAAGGCTTAAGCATGTACATGGTCCTAAACACCATGGAGCTCAAGGGCAACCCCCTGAACTCACACACCAGATAAACCAACCAGCCTCTGAATGGCGTTGGGCACCAATTGTGATAAACAGACATTCCTAACCCCAAGCACCTTCACTATGAAGGGGTGCAAGGGGAACCTGATCCTAGAGTTTAGATGGGCCAAGAAGACAGGAATATGGCCTGGCTCAGGGTCCCATGTACAGGACCTGGAGTTTGTAGCAGAGAAACAGTAGCCATCAGAAACAGTAGCCATCAACATCAGGCCCTCAACCTCAACTGATACATCTTCCCTAAAAATGAAGTTGAGGGCCTGATGTTGATAACTCCTAAGAGGGCTTCAGAGTCCTCTGATCGGTCCATTAAGGACCTATTTCGTAGCTTCTTTTAGCTTGTATTTTGAGCATTCTCGTCTTTATTTTATCGTATTTTAGTGTGTTTTAGCTTAGTTTTGTATTTTCTTAGGTTTTGTGTGTTTTACTATTGGTTTTGTTCTTTTTGTTAATAATTCGGCCAAAATATGTTTGTTTAAGTTGTATCGTGTTTTGTGCAGGTAGTTTCGGGTTTTGTACGGGTCGTGAGGGGTCTCGAACGGATCCCGAGGAGCCGTAGATAGCACCGAAACGTTTGGAAGAACCTAGGAAAGCAAGGGGGCCAAGTATGAAGCCACACGACCATGCAGGCAAACCGTGCACGGTCGTGCAGACCTCAGGAGCACAAAAAATGGGTGCACGACCGTGCAGGCAAAGTCTGCACAATCGTGCAGCCCCTTCCCAAGCCACGATCATGCATAGTATAACTGCACGATCGTGCAGCTCGCTCGTGCGGAGGTCAGAGACCTCCTTTTGGAGTGCACACGTGATCGTGTTGGCATACCTTGCACGATCGTGCAGCCAAGCCTTCATTTCACCACGATCGTGCAAGGTTCAACTGCAAGATCGTGCAACTAACTGGCACGAACGTGCAGCTTATTATTGCACGATCGTGCACGGTGCAGTTCGTGAATTTTGTTTTGGGCCATGTACTTTGTGTAATTTTGAGTTTTTAGTAAGGCTTAGGCTATGTTTTAGAGACTAAGTTTCAGATTTTAGACTATCATTAGATGGTACTCTAGTTGCTCAATAGTAGAAAAAACACACTCTCAAATTTCTAGGTTTTCAATAGTCAAGTAGATTAGTAGTTGTTCTTCTAGTTCTTGGATTCACCATTGTTACTCAAGATTTCTTAAGTTTCCATTGAAGTTCCAATCCAGGTTTTGTTTTTTGTTTTCATTGTTGTTAGATTGTAATTCTCTAATTCTTGTTGTCATTTTAGTTTTCAATAGAATTAGTTCTTTGTTCTAGAATAGCTTTAATTGAATTTCATGATTTTTGTTTTAATGGCTTCCATTAGTGAGTAGTTTTTTTTCTAGGGATTGGATGACTTGATGTTATTGATTTTGGGTGTTTATCATTGGATTAGTTGTGTTTGAATAATCTTGATTGTATTTCCTCTAGAATTCTTGAACTTAAGCATGAAACCTTGGTGAAGTGCTCATGTTGAGTTTGGTGATTATTGATGTCTTTGATAATTGCTTTCAAGATTTCATGAGAATTTCTTAATTGCTAGAGATAGTAATTAGGATTGTGAATTGATAAAAGTATTTGATGAACTCGATTTTGGGTTTCGCTAATTTGGCTATTCGAGAGAGGTTAATTTAGCGTTTCCTAGAATTTCCTATTGCCTAATCGAGAGAGGGTATTGGGATTGACTTCATTAGTGCTTTTGAATATTCACTTTGCAATTGAGATAATCGAACATGAGTTAATTCAATGATTGTAATTCCTCCGATTGAGATAACGTTAGGGAGTCTAATCCTTATAGTTTTAGTCATTTGGTTATTCAATTCGTTTAGTTTTCGATTCAATTTCACTATTCTTTAACAAGATCAAAAGACCCTTGGATCATTGTTGATCACGATTAATTCCGTGGTAGTTCCTCGTGGATCGACCCTAGCTCCACTAATACTACGTATTAGTTTGTTAGGTTTTTATAAATTGTATATTTGGGAGGCAACTAGGGCCACGACACCCTAGGAGTCGATCAACCTCCCACCTTACGGTTACCCAGTTTTCGGGGGCATCCAGATAATGGTACCTGTCAACCGGACCCTCTCGCCTCACTCGAGCCCTGTGGTCCTCACCTCTAACCACTAGGGCCCCCTCCTGCTCGTGTTGGCCAGGGTTGTCTCTTTCCATCTCTTGCAATTGTTCAACAATTGCATCGTCACAGGTAACATCAGGACCCTCGTCGAAGATTTCATCCCCAGGTTCGCTGACGGTTATCGAAACATCAGAGGTACAGGGAATGTCAGCCATTGTTAATGAAGAAAAGAGAAGAATTTTTTGAGAAAGAATTAAAGGGAAGAAGAAGCAAGAAACTTGAAGAAATAAAGAGAGAGAAAGAGAGCAACGAGAGTTAGAAAATTTCTGAATGAAAATTAAAAACTCTCCAACTCCCTCCTTAAATACAGTTCTTACAATCCATTGCCCACTAAGGACGAAGGTAAGTGGCTCAATAAAGGTCGCCATAACTGCTGCTTTATGTTTCCCAACTGCCAAAAAAAAAAAAAACTCTTCAAATTTGAAAGAAGAAGACTGTTTCAAAGTCCTGCTAGTAGGCCGGGGCCCACTCAACAAAATCCATAAAGATTCCTTCATAATTTTTATGGACTTGGGGGGCAAATTGATAGGGCAAAATGCACCCACTAGCCATTGGGCCAGCCACTCATAAAGACAAGGCCCAATCCCATATCAAGGCATACAAAAGAATTGTTCTACAAGGAAAGCCCATATACGACATCAGGCCCATGTGCAAGACAATGTCCTCACACGAGGTCTAGTTCCACTAAATCCACGCTCAAGCACCTACCTGGTCCAGATCATATCTACCAAGTCCAGGGAATACCTATCAGGTCCAGGGTAAACCTACCAGGTCCAGGGTGACTATCCAGGTGTAGTTTACTCCCACGTTCTCATGGCACTATAAATACTCCCTTCCATGCAAAGGTCAAGGTATCCAAAAAATACGAAACACACCTCAAACATCTCCCTCACTTTCTCTCTCTACATTCTTATACTTTACTGACTTGAGCGTCTGAGAGTCTTTCCCCAGAAAACCTCCAGGGGTAGCTCACGCACTACAAAAAAAACCTGATTTTAGCAACCAATCATTTTCGTTGCTAAATGGCAAAAATCCGTTGCTAATGCTGTTAGCAACGAACTTGGCAACCAAAATGTTTGGTTGCAAAAGTGCCAGTCGCCAAAGGAGATTAGAAACCAATCAGATGTAAATTCCGTTGCTAAATAGTAACCAAATTATTATTTTTCGTTGCTAAATAGCAACCAATTTTTAAATTTTGGTTGCTAAATAGCAACCAAATTATTAATTTTCGTTGCTAAATAATTATCAAATGTAAAAAAGTTGGTTTTTATTCCAACTTCCCAAAAGGTCACCCATCTTAACATTGTTCCAACTAGAGCACGCTTAACCGCGGAGGTCACCCATCGAAAGATGCACATTATTTACATAAGTAGTATAACAAATGCTTTTAAAGCAATCATGGAAGTTACAATATGGCAACAAAATAGCAACAAAATTATAGTTTTGGTTGCGAAATAGCAACGAAATTATAATTTTGATTGCTAAATATAGCAACGAATTTATAATTTGGGTTGGTAAAAGATAGCAACGATTTTTTTTTAGCTAAAACAAATGTTAGCAACGAAATTAATTTGGTTGCTAGTTAGTAACCAATTAAAAATATGGCACATTGAGTAGGCAAGGAAATATAGAAAATTCGTTGCTACGTTGGCAACGAAAATTTAGACATTTGTTGCTTACTTAGAATAGCAACCAAACAACACAAGTTTAGCAACCAAATTTCAACATTTGGTTGCTAATCTAGCAACCAATTTACAATCGTGCCAAAATTGGTTGCTAAATTCCATGTTTTTTTGTAGTGACGTTTTTTCTTTGTGCAAATTGACATCTCATCTACGTGGATTTGGACTAGCTCTCGGCCCAAAACATTGTTGTGTACCAAAAATCACCTCAACAGATAGTGTGTTGGTTTTATTTCATAGCACTATGTTCTTTGTAATGAATGGATTATATTTGTAAAATCTTTCTGGATGAATTTTTATGTGCTTTGGCATCATTTTGCAGGTTTAAAGTCTGCTTGCATGGTAAAAGATAGATGATCCTATTTAGAATACTTAGTTTCTTTCCTAACTGGTTGTGGTTGTCGAATGTTGTACATGCATTAAGGTACTCAAAATGCCTTTGAGGTTTCTTTAGCCCGGTTAAATATGTCTTTTTCTTTCTTTCCTTCTTTTCTTGATGCTAATTATCAATGCTAGCTTAAGAAGATTTGACAACACACTTGCTTCTTTTATCCTTATGATTTTAGGTGGTAGGCTTATAAATATTTTAGACTCGGTCAAGGATTAGTAATGTGCATACCATTTGATTTCATGGATGGACGGTCTTGGTTTATGTTATTTTGGTTGTTTAGCCAAATTTGTATATGTTTTGGAATTTGACATGAAGTATCATGTTTTAGGGGCTTTTTTGTTTTAATTGAAATAGTTATTTATGAATGAAAGTTGCACTTTTAATGATATTGTTTTGGTTTATTTACAAGTTCTGTTATACTTTCACGTATAATAATAACAAAAGGATCAAAATGTGATTGTAAATATGTTTGGTGCCATAACAACAAGGAATTTGATTTTAATTTACATATATTTTAATTTTTTTGAAACAATCAATTTTTTTTTTCGGTTGGAAATTTAAGCGTTTAACAATAGGTAATTTGGT